>OY726524.1:59494414-60694414 GCA_963383655.1 Bathymodiolus septemdierum | reverse complement strand
CATGGGTTGTTCATGAAAACCAAATTTCAGTACATAAATTTACCATAAACAATTGTAGAATGTATCATTAATTCTAAAATAACACTGAATGAGATAGGTGATCATACTTTAATACAAGTTCAATCACCGTCAGATTCTGACAAAAAATGACCCCAACAGTTGAGTTTCCAACTCAAAAATAAGGATACTTGTGAACACAAAATTATAGATACTTGTGAATACATGACCAGAGAAAGGCTGAATCAGTCAACACTTTAATATTTTTGTATTAAATTATTTCCCTTTTTCTAGATGCCAAGTAAAAATATCATCAATTTTGTAAATAAAGTCATCATAAATAACTTCCCAAATAATCAGTTGTTTCTGTAAATATACATTTGTCATGTTTGTATATAAACATGTAGGGTACAACTGGGTATGTTCGGACACCAAACCGGAAACACCGTCATTGCATCATCCTTTGTATTGCTGGCTAAATCAAGATTTTATGGAAAATATAAATGATATAAGCGGTTAAAATTGGGGAAGTACGAACATTTTCGGACACCTGTGTCGCTGCGTTTCATAATCCAAACACGCTGGCTTCGACCTATCGTCCACATCGACCTATATAAGGATGAAGTTAAAAAAATCTGGAATCCCTAAGAAAAATCTCGATTAAAATGACGATTTTGCTTACAGTATATGATTTTGCTGTAGGTTTTTTTTTTCTGAATAAGAAGACTGAAATCAGCAATGTTCTTGGTGTTATTTTTTTGAAAATAAAGCAATAAAAGTATACTAACAGGGAGTGCAATTCCGGAAAAAAAAATAAATATTCAATGATTGATGTGTTAACGAAAATCAGTTCAATATTGTATCGTTTAATAAAATATATACTATAAAAAATCGAGAAAGCATCAGAGATGCAACAGCCGAGTTGCAAGTCAAAATCATTTGGTCTTGTTTTATAAATAAGTAAGAAACTATAGAATAAATATATGTATGATGGATTGGAAATATTTTCCTATGTAATATAAAGACTATTCAAGATATCATCAAGTTTCAAAGGACAAAAAATAAATTATGAGGATAACAGATGTTATGTTGTAGCAGTTGTTTGTTTTAGATGACAGAGGAGAAACAGTGACAAAATCATATGAATGAAAGAAGAGAAAATACACTGTTTTTCTAAAACATCTTACAATTAGTACTATTAGAAAGGTATCTGCAACCATACAAGTTTATGGTCTGTCCAATATGCCTCTTGTATGCCTACACTGGCATCAATGTTGGTATACACATGATCTAAGCATGAGTGGTAATCAGTTTTCTGTTGGAAATTACATGGTTGTAAGCTATAACAGTTACGGATATGTTCTAAAAACAGGGTTAAATTCAATTGAAGGTTGTAGCAAGTTCTCATTCAAATCTCCCACGACAACCACTTTGTTTAACTGATTTGGTGGACATTCGATGACAGTTTTCAATTTTTCATTTAGTTTGGAAATGTTTTGAATTGGTGGTTTGTACACAGATACTACAATGACACCATTGAAACTTCCTGCAATAATTTCTATTCCATCAGACAGTAATGAAGTAATTGGTACATATTGTATTGATAGTTTTCATGAACACAGAGCCACCATGTCGCCTGCCTTGTGATCTTGATTGGTCAAGTCTATCAATGTCAGAGCTGATAACTGGTAGTCTAGGTTTCTATCTGCTGGACACAAAAAAAGTCTCCTGTAGCACAATTACATCTGCATGCTGGATAGTTGGTGAATGCAACAAATCTTGGAAATGGTAATGCAAACTTCTTGTATAGAAGCATTATTGTTAGAACAGCTGAATTAAGTAGAGGACATTTGGGTTGTAGTTGTAATGGATTATTTCGTAAACGTTGCATTTCATCCCAACAGTTTTATCAATTTTGATATCCTTTTCCTTGAAATGAAGAAGATCCAATGAATTGATATCTGTACATCGGCTAATAGCCACATAGCCTAATCACCCTGATCATAAATATATATGGTTTAAGGGTGGGGATCTCGACCATTAAAAAGTTCACTTCAGGTAGGGGGTGGGGTATAATGACCCCCCTGGCGTTAGCTATAAGGCATCTAATTTGTCTAGTCACCCTGATCATAAATATATATGGTTTAGGGGTGGGGATCTCAACCATTAAAAAGTTCACTTCAGGTAGGGGTGGGGTATGACCCTGGGGCCTGAGCTACAATGCATTTAATTTGCCTAGTCACCCTGATCATAAATATATATGGCTTAGGGGTGGGGATCTCAACCATTAAAAATTTCACTTCAGGTAGGGGTGGGGTATGACCCTGGGGCCTGAGCTATAATGCATTTAATTTGCCTAGTCACCCTGATCATAAATATATATGGTTTAGGGTGGGGATCTTGGTCACATTTTTTTTAACAGATTCCCCAGCGGGATGGGGCTGAGCCCTGGGGATAAAAAATGTTGAATGCACAACTTCACATTGGCATCTCCACCCATACCAAATATTAAGTTTCTATCTTTTGTAGTTTCAGAGAAATGTGTAATTCTCAAAATATGTACTTTTTCTATAAAAAACCATGATTTTACAAGAAAAAAACCAATAGATTAATCTGAATTTCGAACTCGCTCTAAATAATAGTGTAATAATGCTTCCTACCAAAAATTACGTTGATCGGCCAAAAACTAAGAGCGCTATCGCGTTAACAAAGATATTTCTCAAAATATGTACTTTTTCTATAAAAAACCATGATTTTACAAGAAAAAAACAATAGATTAATCTGAATTTCGAACTCGCTCTAAATAATAGTTTAATAATGCTTCCTACCAAACATTATGTTGATCGACCAAAAACTAAGAGCGCTATCGCGTTAACGAAGATAGGTTAACATACGCCCGCCTTTCGCCAAAACATAAGCCGACTGCAACTTCGTTGCAACTAGGCTAAAATGTATGTTGTTGAAAAAAAATCACAGGGTGGATCGTTTTACAATATAAAATTATTGTCACAAAATATCAAAATATAGCTATACAGCTTTTCCATCAAACACGAGCATGCGCACGAGGTTGTAGTAAAAAATGGCAGTTGCATTACATCTCACAATAAACGTGGAGAACAAGCCTTTTATACTAAATATACTGGAAAATAATTATCGATTTCGTTAAACTAGAATGTTCTACACTTGAATTGGTCAATTAGGAACAAATAAAATAATCACCATGAGATAATCAACACAGGTGAACCTCTGTCGGCACTTAAATATCCTGATAACGTTTGTCCGATACCAGTGAAAACTGACGTCGGACAAGTAGATCTTGTATTACGGTTGTCCGACCGGACAAGTGAAAAAGTCAGATTCCCAAACGTGCCGGTACGAAGGACAAATCGATTTCCACTGGTATAAAATACTGGGTTTGTTGTATAAAAGAGCCCTGTTTGATCTCTAATTTGTCCACAATTTATTTTGATTAAAACTAAAGTGAAACGCCAGATCAAAACTCTTTTATTGCATCATTTATCGTTATCCATGCTGTGATGAAGTTCAAGGACATTGACAAAATCAAAGTCGCAATCTCAGAAACACTTTAATGAACGGAAATATCAATATTTGAAATACAAGAACAAAAATCACTCCAGAACAGACACGTAAAAATTATCCGATATCAATTTGGCGCCAAATTTAAACTTGTCTTTTGTGCAAAATATGATAGAGGACTTGATTTAGGCTTTTGGGAAATATTGAAACCTTTGAAATGGACAAATATTACAAGTTTTTCCTGATCTGGTTGAAAAGATCCACTAACATTTTTATTTCTCTGTGAATTTAAATAACATACTTTGCTTTATTTATATCACAGGTACTTGTTTCTGGCAAAAAAAATATACCTAGATACTGGTATATATAGTATCTAGGTATATATTATTTACCAGAAACAAGGATTTATATAACACAAATATGAATTATTACAATTTGTGTGGTATTGGATCACAACACAGTAATATTTCAAAAGGAAAAAAGGGGGGGGGGGGGGGGGGGGGCACATAAAAATCACTGGTATGCAAGACTCCAATCAAGATAGACAGAAATAAAAATGTGACATTGAATATATGTCCTTAAGGTAGCTATGAATAAAAAAAACCCAGATCAAATCAGTTCAGGCAGCTTTAACTATTTACTTAATTTGGGCAGGGTCGAAACAATGTTTCGATTAATTGCAATTGACTTCTCCCAGAAGTCTCCCCACTTCTCTCTGTTGTCTCCCACTTCTCCCTGTGAGCTCTCTGAAAGAGAAGTCACTTCTTCCTCTAATTTGAAAGTAGTGGGAGCCCTGGATAATTATTCTCTAGTTTTTGTAATTTTTATTAATTTTTTCGGACAATTAAAAGATTGAGTCGGACAAGTACTATTTTTAGTTAGTTGTCCGAAGGGACAAGTTGAAAAATATGTTAATGTAGAGGTCTGCATTCCTTAAAAATAATGAAGGCGAGGCCCCTAAGGGGCCGAGGCCCATTGTTTTTAAGGAATGGAGAGATACGAGGACATTCTCCAACATAAAATCCACCCATTGTACTTTATTAATTTCATAAATTATTAATCTTGTAACAAAAAAAAGTCTGTGTATAGTCTGTGTATAGTATCTAAAGTACAAAGAGAACAATAACTCCGCCCCTGTCCACATTGTTCATAACTCTCCATTCCTTAAAATATAATAGAGAGTTTAGACAATAGATTTACATCACAGGTGGATTTTACTATTAACAAGATATGATTATAATCTAAAGATTATGAAGTCTCCCAAACCGGCCACAGACAACCGGTTTAAAAAATAAATTAAAAGCTACCTTTGAAATCGAACAATGTTGAATTTTTGCGATATTGTGGCGGCCATTTTGAAAATGCAGACCGGTAGAAATTGTTCAATGTCGGGAATCAATTCAGGACGTTGAAATCGAACAATGTTGAATTTGTGCGGTATTGTGGCAGCCATTTTTCAATGTCGACCGGTAGAAATTTTTCAATGTCGGGAATCATTTTTGGACATCATAATCTACCCACATATGAAATGTCGTTGAAATCGGACAATGTTGAATTTGTGCGGTATTGTGGTGGCCATTTTGAAAATGGTGACCGGTAGAAATTTTTCGATGTCAGGAATCATTTCGGGACATCATAATCTACCCACGTATGAAATGTCGTTGAAATCGGACAATGTTGAATTTGTGCGGTATTGTGGTGGCCATTTTGAAAATGGTGACCGGTAGAAAATTTTCAATGTTGGGAATCAATTCGGGACATCATTATCTATCCACATATCAAATTTTGATGATATCGGCCAATGTTGAATTTTTACTGCCCATTTTTTATACCGTGTTTTGGCAGCCATTTTGAAAATGGAAGACATCTTGAAAATTTTGAAAATGCAGAATTGCTCCTCTAATGGTGACCTATCACTATGTCAAATTGTATGTCTCTATCATTATTCATTTAGAAGTTATCAACATTAATGTACGAAATTTCAACTTTCCCAGAGGATTCTATAGTAACCCCCACCCCCTTTGAACCCCTCAAAATATGACTTTGACCCCCTTTACCACCAAGTTGAAAACTTTAGGACCAACTAGAAACATATATCTATAACTCCACAAAGTTTCATGAAATTCTGTCCTGTAGTTCCTGAGATCTGCCGTGGACAAGTTCATGGTCCGCGGAAAGAAAGGAGAAAGAGAAAGAGAAGAATAATAATAATAACAAGATATGATTATAATCTAACGATTATGGAGTCTCCCAAACCGGTCACTGACAACAGGTTTAAAAAAAAAATCAAAAGCTATCTTTGAAATCGAACAATGTTGAATTTTTGCGATATTGTGGTGGCCATTTTGAAAATGGAGACCGGTAGAAATTTTCCGATGTCGGGAATCAATTCAGGACGTTGAAATCGAACAATGTTGAATTTGTGCGGTATCGTGGTGGCCATTTTGAAGATGGTGACCGGTAGAAATTTTTCGATTTCAGGAATCAATTCGGGACATCATAATCTACCCACATATGAAATGGCGTTGAAATCAGACAATGTTGAATTTGTGCGGTATTGTGGTGGCCATTTTGAAAATGGCGACCGGTAAAAATTTTTCGATTTCAGGAATCAATTCGGGACATCATAATCTACACACATATCAAATTTTGATGATATCGGACAATGTTGAATTTTTGTGGTATTGTGGTGGTCATTTTGAAAATGGCGACCAGTAGAAATTTTTCAATGTCAGGAATCAATTTGGGACATCATTATCTACCCACATATCAAATTTTGATGATATCGGACAATGTTGAATTTTTACCGCCCATTTTTTATGCCGTGTTTTGGCAGCCATTTTGAAAATGGCAGACATCTCGAAAATTTTGAAAACACAAAATTGCTCCTCTAATGGTGACCTATCACTATGTCAAATTTTATGTCTCTATCATTATCCATTTAGAAGTTATCAACATTAATGTACGAAATTTCAACTTTCCCATAGGATTCTATAGTAACCCCCACCCCCTTTGAACCCCTCAAAATATGACTTTGACCCCCTTTACCACAAATCTGAAAACTTTAGGATCAACTAGAAACATATATCTATAACTCCACCAAGTTTCATGAAATTCTGTCCTGTAGTTCCTGAGATCTGCCGTGGACAAGTTCATGGTGCACGGAAAGAAAGAAGATAAGAAGAAACGGAGCAAAAACAACAAGTCCCCCAAACTTTGTTTGGGAGACTTAATAATAATAATAATAATAATAATAATAATAATATTAATAATAAGAAACGGAGCAAAAACAATAAGTCTCCAAATGTTGTTTGGGAGACTTAATAATAATAAGAAACGGAGCAAAAACAATAAGTCTCCCAAACTTTGTTTGGGAGACTTAATTAAACACAGTTTCAAGGTATGTCAATAAAACTGCACAAGGTGATACATTGTTTTGACAGCTTGATTATTTTATTGTATGAACATCCATTTACCATCTATTGTGACACCCACAGACGGCCTGATTTGAATGTCATCGATGTCTGGCTTTACAAACCAAACTCCTCATAAAAAAACACACAAACACAAGTTTAAAAACAAAATTTTATTTAATTTAACTTTCAGAATTATTTCGTTTATGACACATAAGAATAGTATTCTTGAGTTAATACTTCCATATACTTACCGAAGAACATCGTTATAGGACAAATGTTTACCGATGTAAAAAAAACATTCGATGTGACGATACTTACCCAAGTTGTCATCGGCATCCTCGACCTATGGAATGCTTCGACCTATCTTAGTATTCCCCAAAAATTTTTGCCGAAAAGCAGCAATTCGACCTATCGACCTATAGTCCGTAAAATACAGTAAATATTAATGGCGATTGAAATTTAGCCCGCAAAAACTTTTTCAACTTTTGACAAATGAAAAGACGTGTTACAAATTAATATTGGTGTGACATTTAATGTAAAATGAAACGGAATTTGATTGGTTTCTCAAATAACGTTACTTTATGGGAATGATATATTGCTGACGAGGATTAAAGACTGAAGAAAAAACTGTCCAAACATCCCCGGTTTTATATATTTAAATGGTTATGGTTAGGGTTGTGGTGTTTAATGCCACTTTCAACAATATTTCAGCTTAATTGTGGTGGCAAGTTTCATTGGTGGAGGAAACTGGAATACCCAGAGAAAACCACCAACCTGCCCCAAGTCACTGACAAACTTTATCACGTAATACCCTTTCAGCACCTGAGTTCACCCCAGTTTATCATTGGGGTTCAATATTTACATCTGATTATTTGGTAAGCTTATTTCTGAAAACTTAGCTTAGTTCAGAGGAGATGTAGAATGTAGATATCTTTATTTTTAGTAACTGTGGCCAATTTTAAAAGTTGGCAGAAATGTCCAACACAATTATTAAAATAATCATTGATTGATAGATTGAGTATTATTTAACATCTTTGAAGATGAGGGCACACTTTTTTCTGATACAATTTAATTAAAGGGTATTATGATATGTATTGGTTCAGACAATTTTTCAGAAATAAGTTTTACCGCATCGGTGGCATTATGGCTAGTGTGCTCGCCTCAAGTGCGGTAGATCGTGGGGTCAAGCCCCGGTCGGGTCAAACCAAAGAACATCAAATTGGTATTTGTTGCTTCTCCACTAAGCATGCAGTATTAAGGAGAAAGAGCAAAGACTGGTCGGCTCATAATCAGAATAATGTGTCCTAGTGGAGTGACATGTCTACCCGTTGAACTGTTTTTTCAGTGAGCTAGCACTATAAAACTAGAGGCTCAGGTGAGCCTGTATCTCACCCGAGCCGCTCACCTGACATAAATAAGCCCTCTTAAGAATGTCTGCATGCCGAATACATCTAAGTTTTACTATTCAAATCCCATAGGGTTCTACAATGTATGTTAAAACTATGTCTGCTCATGGCAGCCATCTTGGATGGAGGTCGTGGTCACCTGACACAATTTTGAAAGTATACTACCCAAGGACCATCCATGCCATGTTTGTTTTATATTGGCCGACTGGTTTCAGAGGAGAAGACTTTTAAACAATTTTCCCATAGGTCCTATGTTAAAACTATGTCCACTGACAGTGGCCATTTTGGACCGAGATCGGTGTCACTGAACACAATTTTGGCAGTTGACCACCTAAGGACCATCGATGACATGTTTGCTATATTGGTTGACTGGTTTCAGAGGAGAAGATTTTAAAACATTTTTTCCCCATAACGTCCTATGTTAAAACTATATCTGCTGAAGGCGGCCATCTTGGATGGAGGTCAGGGTCACCAGACACAATTTTGAAAGTTGACCATTTAAGGACCATTCATGCCATGTTTGCTTTAAATTGGCTTACTGGTTTCAGAGGGGAAAAAAATTAAACATTTTCCCCATAGGGTCTTATGTTAAGACTATGTCTGCCGACGGTGGCCATCTTGGATGGAGGTCGGGGTCACAGGACATAATTTTGAAAGTTGACCACCTAAGGACCATTCATGCCATGTTTGCTTTAAATTGATATACTGGTTTCAGAGGAGAAGACTTTTAAACATTTTTTCCATAGGGTCCTATGTTAAAACTAAGTCGAGTCATGGTGGCCATCTTGAATTTCCTATCGGCAAACGTTTCACAAGTTTAGTACAGGACCACCCAATGACCATTCCTGCAAAGTCACAATTCAATTGGCTTGGTGGTTTCTGACAAGAAGATTTTTAAAATTTCAGCCAATGAGAACATATTATGGACCCTGGCAGCCATGTTGGATTTCAAATCAGCACCAAAAACACAAATCTGGTAGAGGACCATCCAATGGCAAGCTTGGTTGAAATCTGTTCAGCGGTTTCAGAGAAGAAGATTTAAATGTGAAAAGCTAACGGACGGACAGACGGACACCCATGACAAAAGCTCACATGGCCTATGGCCTGGTGAGCTAAAAAAAAAACAAAGCGAACCACAACATCATCTCATTGAAAATTAACTTGTTCTTGCCATGATATAGCTGAAAAATTGCTGAATTGACATTAACCCCCCCCCTCCTCACATAATGTGTGGAATATTACATATACATAGTGAAATGTTAAAAGTAAACATGTCCATTAAATAATTCTAAGCCGAGCTATATCAGCATATAATGTTTTTCAATTGTTTAATTAGCTGCTGGGAACTGGCAAAGGTTCCCACGACTCAAAACCTGCAGAGCTGCTCAGTACTCTGTAGGTGGTAAATAGGGGGAACCCTTTCAATGGAGTTGTCAGGTTATAACATGGAAAGTCTAACTGTGGAAAATAGTGATCAACATGTTTGGATAGAGTCCTATGCTCCCTGCATACTAAAGACCTCCTGTAGATTTTGAAAGAGTAGGTGCATTGCAGCCACAACAAAGAATTACATTTTTTGTTCCTACCCAACTCTCCATACATTTTCAGTTGCAGTCAAAAGTCATTGACCTGGTTGACCCCATTCCTTCCCTCATTTCTATATAGTTTTGATGTATTATTGAACTTGTTCTCTCCCTGAATATACCAGAAATACTGCTCTCTGGACAATAATCAATAATTAATATTAACTCAATTCAACTAAAAATGTATTGTCTTTAAACTAGTTCAATCTTTCCTGTATAGTATTTCTCCCCACAAATACTACAAATACTACAACAGATGATTGAATTGACATAAACCTATGACTTTGTAACAATCAGTTATTAAGATCAAAGACAAATGTATACAATGAAAGATCATGTAAGTTCCTACAGGATGTTCAAAATATACAATGTTTTATTTGTCAACAGATTCTTGATAATAATATCCATTGCACATGTTTATTAAATTATTATTTACAATTAAGTTTTTTTAATTTGTAAAATTAGGAAAATTATTCAAATTAAAATTTCATTACCATTAATTCAACAGAACTGTGACAAATAAACAAGCAAGAAAATATCAATACACATTAATAATGCAAACGGTTGCATGCTACGTCGTACTAAGAATACCCCCACTCGTTCATTTGCAAGTCGTGCGGTAAACAAGAAGTAGATGTGTGGTAAGCCTGGAAGGGAGACACGGTACAAGTCACCAGGTCAAAGTCACATATCAAATATAAAATTATTTCTTCTAGTAGAAGCTGAGATATCTGTTACGAAAGTTTTCATTACGGCAAACATGAAAAATCCTAAGTCGCGCGGTAAACAGGAAGTAGATGTGCTGTAAGCCTGGAAAGGGAAGACATGGTACAAGTCACCATGCCAATGCCACATATCAAATATAAAATCATTTCTTCCAAAATGTTTTCCAAATATATATTGCAATTAATCCTCAGATGTGAATTAAAGAATGATATTGTGTTGTAAAATTGAGTGTTTAAAAAAAAAAGTATTATTTGAAGACAAAGATGTCAGTGTGTTGTTGCATATACTAAAGGTATATTATACATGTACTGCTAACAAAATTTTTGTTAAGTATTTTATGGTGAAGTAAACTTTTAACCTAAATGGTTATAAAATTTGATGAAAATTATAAAAATTCTGTGTAAAAAACAAGACTTTCTGAAATTTAAATGAAGTGCCTGAAAATTGCTAGATTGCAGGATTTTGCACCAAATACCTCAGAGCTTCTGGGGGTCTTGAGCGGCCCCAGCCTTAATAGCACCTCGCTCTGCGAGGTGCACAAGTCTCTGTAACCCCCCTCTGGAAATTCCTGTCTACGGGCCTGCAATACCATGAACAGACAACATGGATGACATACTTTGATCTTGCTATGCAGGTTTCACTAAAAAAAATATACTCACATTGGCACAATGCCAGTTTCTGTACATGTGTCTTTTCAAATACACTTTCTAATTGGTTTGGGTCAATCCTACACAGTATAACCTGTAACAATAAACAAAATATAATTTTGCACAAACATATTGAAAGATTAATATATTTTGCATGTATTTTACAATATTAAAGGGTTAGGGTTATGGTGTTTAACACCACTTTCAACACTATTTCAGTTATATCGTAGCGGTCAGTTTTATTGTTGGGAGGAATCCTGAATACCAGGAGAACACCATTGATTACAATATCTCTTTCCATAAGAAACTTGAATAAAAATCAGTTCAGAAGCATGTGTGTTGATGACCATTTATATCTGTTAAATTGTCCTATGTATTCTACAGTTTCTTCTATCACATGACATTCATTATTAGACATTCTTTTCTTAAATACAAAACTTCTCAACGCAAAACTAAACAAGATGTTGCACGCTATGTCGTACTAAGAATACCCCCACTCGTTCATTTGTAAGTCGTTCGGTAAACAGGAAGTAGATGTGCTATAAACCTGGAAAGGGGAGACACTGTACAAGTCACCATGCCAAAGCGATATATCAAATATAAAGTCATTTCTTCCAGTAGAAGCTGAGATAACTGTTACGAAAGTTTTCATTACGGCAAACATGAAAAATTCTAAGTCGCACTGTAAACAGGAAGTAGATGTGTGGTAAACCTGGAAAGGGGAGACATGGTACAAGTCACCATACCAAAGCCATATATCAAATATAAAATCATTTCTTCCAGTAGAAGCAGAGATATCTGTTACAAAAGTGTGAACGGACGGACAAACGGACGGAGAAGGTGATTGCAATATAGCCCCCACTCAGAGTGGGGGTATAATTATTTTCACAGAACTCAACAATAAACTTCTCTACACAGAAGAGTAAATTAACCTACAACATGCTAGTCAACATCCTTGATGCTTGGGGACAAATGTTAGTTTAAAAAAACACACTGTCAGCGATGAATAATTAATTAGCTTTGAACCCTTAGTAAGTCAGATTTTATTTAGATATTGTTAACATAAACTGACCTTTTTATTGCATAGATAACACTTATTAAAAATGACAAATGTTTTCAAATTAACAAAAGAACCCATACAAAAATGAACTGTAATATCCCTTTAATTTATTAACCAACAATTTAAAAACTTGCATCTGATATTTTTCCAAGAAATTGGGATCATGTCTTACAATAATCCTATTAAAAATCCAGCTTCTGTCCACAAGAGAAAGGAGAAGAGCCATTTACAGGTGGTACTTTTCATTAAGATCTGAACATTTTTCATGAACATCTGACATAGCACTCTTAAAAATCAGGAAGTACCAGACCATTTAAGGTAGGTAAACGTACCTGGTATCGCCCCTTATTGAAAGGCCTGAGGAGAGATTAACAATTCATAAATAATGGCATTGTATTTCAAGGCACGGCAACATGGAAAGAAACATTTTTATTAACTTACATTCTCCGAAAAACTATTGTCTATTGCCAGATATGGAGGCAATCCTGCCGTTTCATACACCACAAAATTACATCTGAAACGAGAAAACAAGTTTATTTTTATTTAGTTATTTATCATTTGGTATTAAGCTATATTGATATAGTGTCATACTAATGGCATATACACTAATCTAGTACTATATTTCAAACTGAATCAATATATCTTTACTTTGTAACATTCAAACTTATTAAGATTAAAGAGAAAATAGTATTATGGTCCGATACTACAAGCTCAACTGGTCATAAACTATCTGCTTATTAACCAATCATCACTAATGTATGGTCGTCGACTTCTGACCTCCTGTCTTGTATCAAAACTTGGGTTCTCTCCCCGATATCCACATTAAGTGTTCAGGTTTCCAAACACTTATCCATGGAACAAAGTAGTGTGAAATTGGTCGGACAGAGTTCAAAATCAGGTGTCTTTAGTTGTTTTTTTTTAATATTAATATCATACATTTGAGTTCTATTTAAAGGGAAAGCCATCATCTTAGTTTTCACCTTGAAACAAAAAATGTACACATTGCAATGGATCTCCCACTGACTGACAGCTTGGATTCAATCAGCTTTGTAGTTTCTGAGAAAGGATTTTTTTTTAATTTTCCCATATGGTTATGTGTTAAACTTCAATCAAGGACAACATCTTAAGTTAGTGTCCAGATGGACATAAAAAAAACTTATTTATTACATCAGACAGCCTCCCAAGTTATTTGTAGTTTTTGATTACACTTTCGATTCTATTTTTAGTATCAGCGTAAAATAACTTTTTCATTTTCCCATATGGTCCTATGGCAGTCCTCACGATGAGCACTGGTCCTTCGGTCCAAGACCAGCAAATTTTTCAGATTTTATATATATAAAAATTAATTCAAGAATTTGATTCGGATCAGTTATTTCAATTTTTCATTTCGAGGACTGCTATAGCGACACTATGATCTGCAGTAACAGCCATCTTGGTGTAACGCTCAATCATCACAAAAACTGTTTCCTAAATGGCTGAAGATATTTTGCATTTGGGAATAGCCAAACTGCTTGGTCCCCTTGACTACTAGCTCACTTTATAAATCTAAAACACACCTGCATACAACAGAGAGGGCAAACATGGCATCTGATTCTGTCCATACCTGAAATATACACAACAAAGGAAACAAATTAGTATTAAGTTTTAAAATGTTAAATGGCCATTAGGTTTAATTATTTAATGTGAATAATATACCAACCCTCACATATAACCGGGTGAACAACGGTTATTATAAAGAACTCTATCATCTTGAACATTATACATAATATATCTAATCTTCGTGAAACATATGAATAATATTAGTTCTATTAAAGAGGTGTTATAGCCTCAACTAGATAGTATAGTACAAGGCCATCGTAAGACATAATTAATAGTGAAACAATAGCCAACTTAGAACCACAATCCCATTGCCAATACAATATTTCGTCATCTGTACACAACAGACAGAATACAAAGTGTCGATATCTTTTGAATATTTTTGACGGGAAGTAAATCAAATTTTTTATCGAAGGACAAAATTTTTTATTACCTCCATCATATATGAAATTATGTTCTTTTAAAACAGGAGAGTAATTGTTTACCAAATGTTTTAAACAAGGCAAATTTATACATCAATCGATGAAAAGTTTACCTGAACTAGAGGCTCCCAGGAGCCTGTATAGCTCACCTGGGTATAATAACAACATCAGTCAATAAAACTTGATAACTTCGGTAAAAAAATTAACAAATGTAGCCTTCGTCATTGCAGACCCCTTCTACAAACAAATTTGGGCAGGGGTTCCCCGTTTAATGTAAGTTATCAAAATTGCTGTAAAAAAACATATATGTCAATGATTCTCAAAATTTAGCTTTTCCTACTTCACATTTTGTAATAGAGTTGCTTCCCTTTGATTATTTGAGTAACCAAAAGCAGTGAGTCAACAAAAAAATGCATTTCAAGAGGAATAACTCTTCACACAGTTGTTGCACATTTTTAACTGTGGGAAAATTTTTGTAGATCTTGACATGCTGAACATTTTTGCAGTTTAAACTTTCCCTCTATCTCTAATAGTTTTTGAGATACAAGATGATAGTATTAAAATTGAGAACATTTTGATGAAAAAAGGACAACAACTCCAAAATGGGTAATGGGATTTACTTCAAAATTGCAGGGTAGGAAGATCTTGACATGCTGCAATTTTTTGCAATTTAAAATTAACCTTTATCTCTTATAGTTTTTGAAATATAAGACGAAAAGTATTATTATTTTTTTTAATTTGATGAAAAAAAGGCAATAATTCCAAGATGGGTTATCAGATTTACTTCAAAATTGCAGGGTATGTAGATCTCGACATGGTGCACATTTTAGCAATTTAAACTTAACATCTATCTCTTATAGTTTTTGAAATATAACACGAAAAGTATTAAAATAAAAAAATAAAAATGATCGAAGGGCCGGACACATTTTTGGAAGAGAACCATCCAATGACTATTTCATCAAAATTTTGTTCTTATTGAGCAAATGGTTTCAGACAAGAAGATTTTTATGGGAATTTCCCATAGGGTCCTATGTTAAATTAAGTTCGGCTGTGGCGGCCATCTTGGTCGGTGTTCTGAAATGCACGACACAATTTTGGAAGAGGATCACCGAAGAATCATTTCAGCAAAGTTTGGTTGAGATTGGCTCAGTAGTTTCAGAGAAGAAGATTTTTTTTTTAAATTTCATCCCCCCTTTTTTCTAATTTGCATAATCGGTCAAAATAGGTAAAAGTTCAAAGTTCATAAAAAAATCCAGTAATAATTTTAAAAAGCTCATCATTATGCTTATACAGTTCAAATTTGGGCACTTTCTGGCTTAAAATAGAGCAGTTTTGGCCATTTGAAGAAATTTCTATTTTTAGTAATGGTGGCCATCTTGGATACAGGACGGTGCTGATGGACACAATTTTGAAAGGGGACCACCTAAGGATCATTTCAGTAAAGTTTGGTTGAGTTTGGCTCAGTAGTTTCAGAGGAGAAGATTTTTTTTTTATTTCATCCCGCCTTTTTTCTAATTTGCATAATCGGTCAAAATGGGTAATGGGATGTACTTCAAAATTGCAGGGTAGGTAGATCTTGACATGCTGCACATTTTTGCAATTTAAACTTAACATCTATCTCTAAATAGTTTTTGAAATATAAGACGAAAAGTATTAAATTAAAAAAAAAAATTATGAAAAAAGGGCAATAACTCCAAGATGGATAAAATTGCCGGGTATGTAGATCTTGACATGCTGAACATGTTTGCAGTTTCAACTTATCACCTGTCTCTTATAGTTTTTGAAATAAAGGACGAAAAGTATTAAAATTTTGAAAATTTGATGAAAAAAGGGAAATAACTCCAAAATGGGTAATGGAATTTACTTCAAAATTGCAGGGTGGGTAGATCCTGATATGCCGCATATTTTTGCAATTTAAAGTTAACCTTTATCTCTTATAGTTCTTGAAATACAAGACGAAAAGTATTAAAATTTTACAAATTTGATGAAAAAAGGGCAATAACTCCAAGATGGGTAATCAGATTTACTTCAAAATTGCAGGGTAGGTAGATCTTGATGTGCTGATCATTTTTACCCCATGTCAGATTTTTGATATTATTAACGGTTTTTGAGTTATTACCCAAAACCTGCAATTTTACCACATGTTCTATTTTTAGTAACAGCGGCCATGTTGGTTGGTGCATGGCATCACCGGACACAATTTTGAAACTAGACATCCTAGTGATGATTCAGACCAAGTTTGGTTTCCATTGGTCTAGTACTTTCAGAGGAGAAGATTTTTGAAAAAGTTTACGACGTACGACGGACGCCAATAGCTCACCTGACCCTTTGGGACAGGCGAGTTAAAAACGCATAAACATTGATATATGTATGGAACATAAACTATTCAACGTTTTGACTTTTTTCATCCAATGACATATTCTCATGGCATACATTGTACATGCAACAGAAAATGCCAAATGAAATGTGGTAGTAAAAACTTATAAAATAAAGTTTCATGGGATATTACTAATATTCAAACATTTATTTACCTCATGATCTGTCAATCAGACCTCTACCACCACTGATATATTTTCCGATGAGATACAATTTACGAAATTGCATCAATGAGATAGACAAATTGCAAAGATCATACATTTTGTATTTATATAGAATATCAGTAACATATTATCCCTGCTGAATAAATCTCATCAGAAACATTATCCATGAGGGACACTTTTTTTTTGGAGGGGGACAAAATTTATGTTTACAGGTTGATTTCTGTAAAGCCTCAAGCAGAGGTGTTTATGTAGCATTTAATTGTGTCCTCTAGTTCAAAGTGTCCGCCGGACACCAGGGTTTCAGCTGGATTTTATTATACTAAGGTCAAATGACCTAACTCATATAAATTCCTCAGGCCTTTTGTCCTGAAAGGTACTTATTCAATAGGTCAATTGTATCCTAATTTGCCTTAAACTTATAGGTCATTTAAAGGAAAACGCCATGGTCTTAACAAGTTAGCGTGAAAATTTAAATGACAGTAAATAAAAGACATTTGTGTTAATGAATGTTAAAAATAGTATACCGCAAGGTAGAATTTGGTCATTGAAGTTGCATGTAGCACCAAATAATGGGGATCACCATTTTTCACAACTCTTCAATGTGAGGAGACAAACGGCATAATCCATTCTCGGATTATACCTGCAATTAAAGATCTTCCGAAAGAGCTGTGACGTCATGCAATCGGTTACGTATATTATAGCAGCATTGCTCAGTTGCAATTTTATCATTAAAAAATATGCAAATCGTAAAATAACTTCGTATATTTATCTTTTCATATTTACAAAATCATTATGACTTCATGTCAAGCATTTTATTGCACTAACGAAAAGGGAAAGTGCGAGAAGATTTTTTTTTTGTAATTACCGATCAGGACTACTGTACCCTAGTTAGCACATCAACCAGTGACCACGAAAAACACAGGAAAGTACAACAACATTGGCAATAAACTAGAGGCTCAGGTGAGCCTGTATCGCTCACCTGAAATAAATAAGCCCTCTTAAGAATGTCTGCATGCCGAATACATCTAAGTTTTACTATTCAAATCCCATAGGGTTCTACAATGTATGTTAAAACTATGTCTGCTCATTGCAGCCATCTTGGATGGAGGTCGTGGTCACCTGACACAATTTTTAAAGTATACTAACCAAGGACCATCCATGCCATGTTTGCTTTAAATTGGCTGACTGGTTTCAGAGAAGACTTTTAAACAATTTCCCCATAGGTCCTATGTTAAAACTATGTCTGCCGACGGCTGCCATTTTGGACCGAGATCGGGGTCACTGAACACAATTTTGGCAGTTGACCACCTAAGGACCATCGATGACATGTTTGCTATATTGGCTGACTGGTTTCAGAGGAGAAGATTTTAAAAACAAATTTCCATATAGGGTTCTATGCTAATACTATGTCTGCTGAATTTTTGGATGAATACTTTTTGAGAAATCGTGGCAGGACAGTGGACAATTCAGCTTCAAAATCGGACATTCAGTATGTCATTTCTTAAAAGTAAAAGAAAATTTCCGAAAATTGTCTGTCAAATTATTTTTATATCATTGTAAAGCTGACATCATAAAGATTATAAATATATTTAGTTTATTAATTTAGGGTTTCTCAAAAAGTATTTATCTAAAAATAATAAACTATACATATTATTAATCCTTGAGATATAAGCTTTAAAATGGTGTAACATTTATTTGACAGACATTTGCCACCGAAGAAGCAAAGATTACTAAATTTGCCAGGACAAAAGACATTATTTAACTTTTTGTTTAGTAATAGTAAAGATGATAATAACAATCCAGTTGATACAAATACAAATACTGCCATTTACAAAAGTACCGATCATGGCGATGACATTAACCCGGGCATTGACCCTGAAAGTGAAACTCAAAATGAAAGTCAAATGTCAGAATCGAACAATAAAACTACTGAAACCGAAAGTGAAAGGTCCGAACAATGTAAATAGACAGATTTCGGAAAAACTTTGGCCCTGGCTTTACTTAAATGAAAATAAAATGTTTTGTAAAGTGTGTATGAAAGCTGGCAAGAAAAATACAATTACAATCGGTTGCACAACTTTCAAGACCAAAAAATGCATGTAAAGAATGGCCCATTGTGTTTATGATATGGCCCATTAATTTTCTGAATGGCCCATTGAAATTTTGAGGAAGAGGCCATGGGTAGAGATGCTGGTAATTTCCTATGATAGCCGACATTTTGTTTTCCGGTAATGAAAATGACCAAAATTGACATTTTCAAAAATGTAATATTTACTTTTTAATCCCTTTGTTGTTGTCTCCAACTGTTATTATTAAATTGGCTTTAATCTATATTTCCCTTCAATATATTTATTTGCTGTGGTAAGAACAAATATTGATTAAAAATATATCGGATCGGAACCGGCGTTTAATAGTTTTTGACGCTGTGGCACGGTTTTTTTTAATTGGGATACCCTCTTTGCGACAAAAATAGAACATGTTTTTGACGTCGTACAATCATATTTTAAATATCCAATGAAAGCTTAGATTTCCACGAAGGTCAATGTCATCTGCAAATTTTTATTTCCGGTCAAATTTCATGTAAAATTCAATAGAAAACTTTATAGTCATATTATTCATAGGTAACGGCAAAAATTGAAGTGTTTGTCATATTTAATTAATTCAAACATTGATGGTTAAATTGGCCAAGTATCAACACAAAATAACGTCAAAAGCATATTCTTTACAACGAAAGGAAAAAGGAGATTGAACCAAATTCAACAACACCGGGCTGGCATAGCCATGTGTCAATGTCATCGATGCATAACGACGTCAACAACTTGAACAAGATGGAAACTATTATTACTGATAGCATTACGGGTGAGTTGTCATATTGAAAATATAATCATTATTGGATAGTTAGTATATCAAACAATGAACAAAACAAAAAATAAAGCAATCGATAGGCAGGGGAGGGTGCCGGTTCATGTTTTTATAAATGGACCTGCCCAACACTCTCTCCATTCTTTCTCTCTTTATTTTTATTTATCTCCTTTCGGTCTGGGATATAATGGGAAGGGGGTACGAATAAATCCATAAAATCTAGTGGAAGTGCTGCCAAAAATTTTCGTGCGTGTGGGGGTATGAAAATAAATTCTAATGAGGGGGGGTGGGGGGGGTCTACCCTGGTCCCGACACAACAATACATTATTAGGGAAGTAGGCCATTTTCAGTAGTTTATTCACCATGTTCCATTTGTGACTGAAATGATTTAACTGGTGTAATCCAGGGCAGGGAGCAAGAATTGAGTGAATAGTGGATGCTTCCTTCTTTGCTTATTATCCTTGCCATTTTATGTCATGGTTTACTTATTGTTCAAAGGGTGGATGCTGTATCATTTTATTTTACTTTCGTAATGTAAAATATTACTGGTAGTCAATGTCGCATTGACAAAATATGAAATTAAAACAGCAACAATTTAATAAATGAAAATGTGTAAAAACTGCACAAAGAGTTTTGGCCTCTTATGTTGTTGATCATCGTCGACAGCCCACAGCTATGATATACTCTTCACTCATCACATGTGGGTCAACTGATAGAAAAATACTTGTCATGAATTATTCATCTCAAATCTGCTCGTCTCTGTTGTATTTTTGAGGATGTGAATTATTTGCACTTGTATTACGTACATTTTACTGGACCAGAAAATTATGTTACACTACTTTGTTACCTTATTTGCATAGAAAAAAAAAATATGGTTTTTGATATTATTTTTTTAATTCTTGTGACATACCGCCAATTGTTAGATTTGTAGTAATGTTATGTTGCTATGACAACTTCTAAATGCTGAATAAAAAAAACGGAATATATGTTAAACTACTCCTTGCCATGTAGCTGCAGTTAAAATTTGAGCTCATTTTGACTTATACTAAAGCAGCAATGGACAATTGAAGAAATTTCTATTTTTAGTAACAGCAGCCATCTTGAATGGAGGGCGGGGCTGTCGGACACAATTTTGAAAGGGAACCACCCAGAGACCATCCCTGCCAGGTTTGGTTTAATTTGGTTCAGCAGTTTCAGAGGAGAAGATTTAAATGTGATCTTTTATCAAAATATGCCCAATTTGCATAATCGGTATATATCGGCTGAAAGAAAATTTCACAGAAAAACCCGGAATATATGTTAAACTACTCCTTGCCATGTAGCTGCAGTTAAAATTTGAGCTCATTTTGACTTATACTAAAGCAGCAATGAACAATTAAAATTTCATCCCCCCTTTTTTCTATTTTTAGCTTGGCGGCCATCTTGGTTGGAAGTCGGGATCATCGGACAAAATTTTGGAAGGGGGCTATCCAAGGACCATTCCACCAAAGTTTGATTCAAATTGGCCCAGTGGCTTCAAAGATGTTAATAAAAAGGGAAAAGTTAACGGACGGACGACGGACGCTCAGTGGTGACAATAAAAGTACTTGTCCGACTCAATCTTTTAGTTGTCCGAAAAAATTAATAAAAATTACAAAAACTAGAGAATAATTATCCAGGGCTCACACTACTTTCAAATTAGAGGGAGAAGTGACTTCTCTTTCAGAGAGCTCACAGGGAGAAGTGGGGAGACTTCTGGGAGAGAAGTCAATTGCGATTAATCAAAACATTGTTTCGCGATCCCTCTGATGTTACCCTGCCCAAATTAAGTAAATAGTTAAAGCTGCCTGTCACATTTTTATTTCTGTCAACCTTGATTGGAGTCTTGCATACCAGTGATTTTTATATGCCCCCCCTTTTTCCTTTTGAAATATTACTGTGTTGCGATCCAATACCACACAAATTGCAATAACTCATATTTGTGTTATATAAATCCTTGTTTCTGGTAAAAAAAAATATACCTAGATACTATATATACCAGTATCTAGATATATTTTTTTACCAGAAACAAGTGACTGTGATATAAATAAAGCAAATATTTTATTTAAATTCAGTATATATGAGATCAAACAGGGCTCTTTTATACAACAAACCCAGTATTTTATACCAGTGGTAATAGATTTGTCCATCGTACCGACACGTTTGGGAATCTCATTTTTTCACTTGTCCCGTCGGACAACTGTAATACAAGATCTACTTCTCCGACATCAGTTTTCACTGGTACCGGACAATTGGACAAACGTTAATGTCGAGGCCTGAAAGGCATATATGTTAATGGCTTTTAGTGCATCTGATTTAAATATTCAAAATTGTTGAAGAGTTTAAATAGGGTATTTTGGTTAGGCCAAAAAAAAAATGTGTGTTTACGGTCACCCGATCAACCCTATTTTTCAGCCGCCAGCCCTAACCTTTGTTATCGGCAATTATTCGACCCTAATTTTTGCTAGCGACCCTATCGATTTTTACACAGAATTTGGATAACCTTTTGTTGTTTAATCAGCAGCAATGTTTTATTGATTCAACCGCTAGCTTTTTGTCGAAATTGAGAGCAAAGAAGGTAGAAAAACTGTGTAACTCATCATAAAACAGCTTCAACAAATGACGGCTTACCGGAAATTTCGACTATTTCCGGTTTTGCCGATAGTAAAAAAAAAAAAAAAAAAAAATCAATGCCGACCAACCGACCCTAGATTTTTTTGACATGTGACAGTAAACACACATTTTTTTTTGGCCTTATGGCGCTTAATGCCACTTACAACAATATTGCAGTTATATTGTGGCAGTCATTTTATTGGCGGAGGAAATCGGAGTACCTGGGAAAAACCACCAAGCTGCCGCAAGTCACTAATAGTTGTATCGAGAACACCTCACCCACCATGAGCGGGATTCGAACAGTTTAATTAGGCTTTATACTTAAGGCAGACAAATATTAATAAAATATTCATCAAATTATTGCCCTTTCTAATTGCTTTGAACCTGAGGTAGGTTACAGCACCGTCTATGTTAAATAATTTTCAACTGCAAATTTACAAACAATTAAAAAAAAAGCTTTGTTAATTAATATGAAACTTACATAATCTTCATCAATGCCTTCTAAATTGTAAAAGAAGGATTTTGACAATTCATACAACTGTTCATAATGTGCCTGTGTCAAATAGACCTGGAAAAAAAACATACTGAGTGTATTGTGTGCATCGTGGAATAAAAAGTATAGAAGAGTTTGGAAATACCAAAGGGTAATCAGAATCTGTATATCGAAGAACAGACAACTCATTGGCCAAAAGATGTCACTCACCTTTCATTCTGCTTTGAGGAAACTTAATACAGAGCATTTCATAAGTGCTTCCCACCAAGTTTCGGTTCATTTGGCCAAGCAGTTTCAAAGAAGAAGATTTTAAGAAATCAACCAACCAGAAACAAGAACTATGGCAGCCATGTTTGCTAATAAATCGGGACGAAATGAGCAATCTTTATAATGTTACCTTACATAGATGCTTCCTACCAAGTTTAGGTTCATTAGATAAAGTGGTTTCAGAGAAGATTTTTAGAAATCCACCAATCAGAAACAAGAATTGCCTGTGGCGGCCATTTTTGTAAACGAATCAGAATGAAATGAGCAGTCTTTATAGAGGACCTTCCATACATGCTTTCTACCAAATTTCAGTTCATTTGAGAAAGCGGTTTCAGAGAAGATTTTTTTTAAATCAACCAATCAGAAAAAAGAATGGCCTGTGGCGGCCATGTTTGTTAACAGATTGGAATTAAATTAGCAATCTTTATAGAGGACCTTCCAAGGATGCTTTCTACCAAGATTTGATTCATTTGGCCAAGCGGTTTCAGAGGAGAAGATTTTTTAGAAATCAACCAATCAGAAAAAAGCATGGCCTGTGGTGGCCATGTTTGTTAACGGATCGGGACAAAATTACCACTCTTTATAGAGGACCTTCCATAGATACTTCCTACCAAATTGCAGTTCATTTGGGAAAGCGGTTTCAGAGGAGAAGATTTTTTAGAAATCAACCAATCAAAAACAAGAATGGCCTGTGGCAATCATGTTTGTTAATGGATCGGAAGTAAATGAGCAATCTATATAGAGGACCTTCCAAGGATGCTTCCTACCAAGCTTTGATTCATTTGGCGAGGCGATTTCAGAAGAGAAGATTTTTTAAATCTGCCAATCAGAAACAAGAATTGCCTGTGGCAGTCATGTTTGTTAATGGATCGGAAGTAAATGAGCAATCTATATAGAGGACCTTCCAAGGATGCTTCCTACCAAGTTTTGATTCATTTGGCGAGGCGGTTTCAGAGGAGAAGATTTCTTAGATATCAACCAATCAGAAACAAGAATGGCCTGTGGTGGCCGTGTTTGTTAACGGATCGGGACGAAATGAGCAATCTTTATAGAAGACCTTCCATAGATGCTTCCTACCAAGTTTCAGTTCATTTGGTGGGTTTCAGAGGAGAAGATTAAAATATGAAAAGTTAACGGACGACGGGCGCCAAGTGATGGCAAAAGCTCACATTGCCTTTGGCAAGACGAGCTAAAAAGTACAAAAGGACAAACAACGATCTACAAAATATACATATAAAACTAAAGAATAAATAAAAAGAAAAATTATGTAGTTATTTATAATAAAACAGAGCTCCAGATAAGCTGCGTATTTGCGTTTTTTACACAATGAAAACGAGTAAAAACGCATGTATTATCAGATCAGAGTGTACATTTATGTATACATATTGCTGTGTAAGCAAACTTTCCAAATTCGGAGCGTATTTGTACGCTGTTGACAATAATACATCGTGTACATAAACAATACATTTTTGACTTTGAGAAATTCCCCGTAATTACTTCTCTTTATACTTTTCGAAAGAGAAAGTGTATACATCCGAGGGGTACCGAATGTTTGCCTTTCTAAGCATCGATGTCAAAAGAGATCTGATTGGATGTTTAGGATAAATCATCCAATCGCGGTCAATATTACAAATAAATGCGGTTTAGTTAAGAACTAAAACGAAAGTGAATTTGGGAACACGTTGAAAATGAGCAAGAACATGAATAAGCGCGCTATGGAAAATTATATACTTTTTTAAAAGTTCCCGACAGTTTCATCTGTGTCTAGTGACAGTATAGTTAAAGGAATCATTGATGACATTATCAACACGGCTGTGAAAACTGCCGAAGTCGACGAGCAAAAAACAAAATATTTACAACATTTTATTAATAAACATGACACAATCGTGTCAAATTAAACAGAGATATACATTTCACTTGCATCCTGTGTTTATTGAATAACACTTGTGTCCAACATAATTTTAAAAGTGTACATGTAAGCAATCTTTTCTGAAGTAGAGAGTACAACAGTGCAAAGGAAATATGCAAATACGCATCATTTTCAAAAGTAGGGGGTAATTACCCTTTGGACTTGAAAATCATCTGAAGCTCTGATAAAAAAATTATCTAAAGGAAATCTAAAGGAACAAATATACATTCAAACTATGTAATGGTTAGCATGCTCGCATTGAGTGCACTTAGATCATGAATTCGAGTCTGGTCATATCAAACACAATAAAATAGATGATTTTGATTGATCGATTGATTTTTGGTTTTTAATGCCACTTTCAGCAATATTTCAGCTATATCATGGCGACTAGTTTTAGTGGTGGAAGAAGCCGGATTACCCGGAGAGAACCACCGACCATGGGCAAGCAACTTGTAAACTTTATCACTTGCGGCTACGAGTCGAGTGCACCCTTTTTTGTAATTTACAAAGCCGGACGCAAACCCACACCGTATTGGTGATAGGCTTGTATGAGTACCTAACTCATTGAGCCACCAGGGCCCTAAATAAAATAGATATTTGGTGCTTCTCCACTAAGTATGCAGCATTTTGGAATAAGAGCAAAGACTGGTTGGCTCGCAATCAAGATAATGTCACATATATATTGTTGGTGGCCAGAAAACTACACACACCTTGGCTTCTGTTGATACTATTTTATTAAAATGAACCACCACGATAATTGACCTCAGCAAAATTTTAGTAAAATTGCTATTTTAAATTAAATTATATTGTAAAAAAAAATCAATAAGAATTACAGAATACTGTTTGGACTTTTCCATAGATGGCAGCTGAAAACTTGTCAAGTGACTTGTTGACAAATGCACAAAAAAAAATTGGTAAATGTAAACAGTATACCAATATTGCTGAAATTTTCAATCACAAAACCCAAAATGTTTTTCCTCATAATCTTCATATATTTTTCTGATTTATAGTTTTCACCTTTACATGATTTATACAGTCTTGAATTCTTGAAGCTAAAAAAAACTATATTTTATACATGTAGCAGTGATTGGGAAAGACTTTTTTGCAATGGACCCATGGCCCCTCTCTTCAAATTACAAGGGGCCATTTTCAGTGGCAATGGATCATTAGACAGTGAATGGGCCAAGAACTTGCATCAATCAAACTAATACGTACATGTTGTTCATTGTTGTATGTAATGTCTGCACTTTCTTTTAATGTTATAATTGTATCCTTGTGGTGATTGTAAATAAATATACATTGCAAACTCATGCATCAGTTTCTTTCATTTAATAACAAAACAAACAACAGTAATCATTAATGACTAATGAGTACAACTTTTTAAAGCACATTAATCAATTAAAGAAATTCAAACTAAACAAGGGCAACGCAAAGCGTGGCGTATCCCCTCGCCTAAAAATTAGACCCTGTGACTTTGACCTTTGACCTTGAAAATCAATAGGGTTCCAGATTCTCTTAAGGTCTAAGTATGTACCAAGTTTGGTCAATATCCATTGAAGGATGTTGATTCTAGTGTTCACAAGGATGTTACGCAGTAAATATTTGACCCAGTGACATTGACCTTTGACCTTGAAAATCAATAGGGTTCCAGACTCTCCTAAGGACTAAGTATGTACCAAGTTTGGTCAAAATCCATTGAAGGATCTTGATTCTAGAGTGTTCACAAGGACAGTGCTTTCATTAAGAGTCGATACCCGGTACTTTTACCCGGCTACGGTAGCGTCTGGTACCGGCAGAAAAACAAAATACAAAACAAAATCCTGTGCATAAATCGAGTTAATACAATATAAGATCGTTCTGTGGGACTCGAAATCGTAATCTAATATTTATGGGAGTGTCTTCCTCGAGGTCCGCGTCAGAATCTGTATCTGTACTTTCTTCACCTCCAGTATTGGAGATCAGATTGGATATATCGTAAAAGCGCTTTAAACTACTACGATTTAACAGTTTCTATTCAAGCGGCGTATTTCATTGATGAAAAACGATAAAATGTCTAAACAAAAAAAGCAATCATGGACTATTTTATGCAGAGAAAAAAGCTTAACAAAGGTGAAGATTCTATGAAAACGTGTCAAATCATGCTGTTCGGCGTTGGCATTGTCTCATACCCGTTCTTTTTCCCGATATCTGTTGTGATTTGTGTGAACGAGCGCAGGAAATTTTCAGTGTTAAGTTAACACGTGAAATATCAGCATTAGTCTAGAAATGAACCTGGTGGGGGGGATCAGGGGGCAAAACCCCTGGAAGCTCCTGGATTTTAGGGTTTTTGAGACTTAAATCAATTATGATTGTGCTATATCTTATTTTCAAATTCATTTAAAATACACAAAATTGAAGCAAATATTAGACATAATCCCATATTTTCAGGTCAAAATTTAAGTCTCAAAATCTCTACAATCCAGGAGCGGCCCCCAGACCCCTCGCCGAAATTGTTTGGTACCACCTACAATCTAGAAAGTACCTCCTGCCTAAAAAAATAGTGAAACCCCTGCAAGGATGTTATGCAGTAAAAATTTGACCCCTTGACCTTTGACCTTGAAAATCAATAGGGTTCCAGACTCTCCTAAGGACTATGCATGTACCAAGTTTGGTCAATATACATTGAAGGATCTTGATTCTAGTGTTCACAAGGATGCTACACGGTAAAAATTTGACCGTGACATTGACCTTTGACCTTGAAAATCAATAAGGTTCCAGACTCTTCTAAGGACTAAGTATGTACCAAGTTTAGTCAAAATCCATTCAAGGATGTTGATTCTAGTGTTCACAAGGATGTTATGCGGTAAAAATTTGATCTGGTGACCTTGACCTTTGACCTATAACCTTGAAAATCAATAGGGTTCCAGATTCTCTTAAGGACTAAATATGTACCAAGTTTGGTCAAAATCCATTAAATGTTGATCCTAGAGTATTCACAAGGATGTGACGGACGGACGGACAGTAGCGTTACTATATCCTTTCGCAATTTTGTTGGCGAGGGGATAACAAAAACTGTATTGGACTATATTTATGACTAGATAAATGTCACATTGGATTGTCACATTTCATGATCTGTGATTTCCTGAGGCTACAAAATGTATCTATGTCTGTGTCTGTCACTACACAGAGCAGACTAAGTCCTGAGATCTCTGATACAAAACCAGGAGTTGAAGTAATCAAGTTTAAGTTTTGGATTTCAACTTCCCCGACTGTTTTTTCGCCACTTTTCAAGAATTCTCTGGAAGTTTTCTTCTTTTAAACCTTTTCCATGTATTTTAACTCTTAATCAACTTATCAGAGATCTCAGGACTAAGTCTGTTGCGTTTTGTTGTGAGAATCTGATTCTGGATAGAAAAGGTACGTTCACAGTCTGCAGTGTGGAGTGGCAGACAGACATATCATTGACAGTCGGTGTACTTTACATGTCCGTAGCATCATCAGTGATGGAATCCTAATCCTGAGACTCCTCTCCTATTTCCATATCAATGCGACTATGAGCATTATTATTATTGCTATCCTTTTCGTGATTTATAAAAGAAAACAAAGTTTTTTGGCCTTATTATGAAGTCATTTCTGGATAAATTTTAACATATTTTACACCAAAACATTCGGAATTGTCTATATTTTGTTTGTTTATTTGCTCATTATGTTTATACGAGTGGTTTTTATATGTACATAATTTTTCCACGATTTTTTATTTTTAGGATTTATTTTTAGTTGAAATATATAGGAAAATCAGTCAATTTTTATTTGTTGTTTTTAAATTATGTACAAATAAAAATCACTCATAACAACATAATGAGTAAATAAACACATAATGAGTAAATAAACAATCAAAATATTTACAATTCCGAATGTTTTGGTGTAACATTTGTTAAAATATATCCAGAAATGACATCATAATAATTTTTTGAAAAAATACGGTTTTGGTTGATTATATAGGGATTTTTTACATTTCCGAATACGGGGTGTACTGTTGTATAAATTATGTAGAAATAAAAACCACTCATATAAACATAATGAGCAAATAAACAAACAAAATATAGTCAATTCCGAATGTCTTTGTGTGAAATTTGTTAAAATCTATCCAGAAATGACATCACAATATTTTTTAGAAAAAATATGGTTTTGGCCGATTATATAGGGATTTTTTCACATGCGCCAATACTTTTGGCCACATACTGTATGTTCTTAAAATCAATGTGGTTCACAACTCTTACAGTACAATTTCAATTTAACAGTACAATAATCGTTATATTGGTTAGTTTTCGAATACGGATATAAAAATAATATTCATTATGCTTGTCAAAAAAATCTTACAAACAAAAACGATTTCTTAATAATTGTTAAAAGTTTCCATTAGATAAAATGGTCTGCATGTTCACAACATCGTCTGCATCAATTGCATCCATGCATCCGCCCCTTTTTCCACACAACGAAAAGTTTGTATCGTATTCTTCAGCTTTTTTATTCAGTTTATTAATAATACGTTAAACTGCATTATGTCACAAAATACATCTATAACCACGTTACATATGTACTGCACTTTCCCGTGCAAATGCGCCATAACCTAGACTCACCTGTTCAGAAGTTGCCCGAAACAAACAAAATCCATCCCGAGCTATCGGTTTTCTCCATAACCCAAGAGTAGACAAGTATTTGTCCATGGCCGATGATGATCTTTGGTTTTTTGTTCCAGAAGTAACGTTATTCACATAATAATGCATGGTCCCTACGCGGCGACCAGTGCAATTATAATAAATATCCCACCGTCCACTTCTAATCAGCTGTTGGTGCACGAAATTGATGAACTTCGTGGAAACTGACAATGTCACGTGGTTATACATAAAAGGCACCGCATTTTTCACACGAGGATAGCCAAAAATGTTTCCTTTGAAGTTTCAGAATTAAAATTGACGGTTTATAAATATTTTTTTCGGCGGAGAACTTACACCAGTCAATGGACATAAGTATTCGTCACCCTAGATTTTACGCCATTATATTTCATGAAACCACATTTTTCAATTATTTTTTTTTTTATTGTGAAGTCATTTCTAAACGGATTTTGATCATTTTTGTACCAGAAGAAGCAGAAATATTTAAAGATTATTTGTTTGTTTTAGCATGATTTTCCGTTAGATTGCCTTTATTTTCATATGATTAAAGACAATTTTTGTTTTCTGACGTCAAATTTGCTATATATTTTGGGGTCCTCCCGATAGTCCGACAACCTATAAATGCAAGAGGCATACCAAGTCTCATTAATATCCTTCAAGGCATTCCGACAGACCATGAGGGTGGTTCCTATATACATGTACCCTATATAACTGAACGTCGTCCATACATGCCGAAATGTGTCCCCTCACACCGTGTCCCCTGTCACATTTGGGGACATGGCTTTGTGAAGGTGGAGGACACGAATCTGAAGCGGCGGTTTCAGGTAAGCTGGTGTGAAATCATAAATTATAGCATTATTACAATTATTTAAAATATATGATTTATTTAGCGGAACACCAGGTTCATTTCGGGAGATGTTGATCCCATTTTACCCACGTTATTCGTCCGGTATATAGGTGAACATTTCTGCAATGTATGACGAGGGTGGTCAAAATTGAAAATTATCACAAGTCTCCGCCAGATTTTAGCTAAGGGACCGACCATTTAACTTGAAGGGGGGGGGTTATGGTTTTTTGTTTCGTTCAGAAATTTTTTTTTGGACAACACAAGAGTTAGAATATTATTTTTTTCCAGAATTTAACATTAGGTTATATGACAAAACCTCTGAATCAGATTATTTTTTTTTCCTCCACCAAAATCAGAATATTTTTTTCAGCAACATTGGGAATCAGAATATTTTTTTAGAGAAAAACTATAACCCCCCCCCCCCCCCCACCTTCAAGTTAAATGATCGTTCCCTAATTTAAGGCTCGATGCACGTACTTTCAATGACATATGTTATCTAAAAAGTCGTCCGCGTTAAGTGCAATCATTATTTCAAACCATCAACGCAATATAAGAAGCATACGATCGAATTGTCTCTCGCGTTAAATTGTGGCGTATGAGGGTAAAATATTTGTGACGCCAGAGGATGGAGCTCACATTTAAAAACAAGGATAATTATGCATATTACCCTTTTTCATGAAAGACAAAGCAACCCTCGTGTAATAAAAACCACAATTCAGGGCACGAAGGCACGTGACAATTATATTTAATCTTATTTTGACCTTATTTATCATATGGATGTGTAGAAGAATGTACGTTTTTAGCTCACCTGACCCAAAGAGTCAGGTGAGCTTCTGTCGTCCTTAAAATTTTATAAAAAGATCTTCTTCTCTGAAAATACTGGGCCAATTTAAACCAACGATGGCCTGAATCATCTTTAGGGGGTAGACAATCATGGTAACTGTGAAGTATGTAATGCCAATATTTAAAATAGTTTAGAAACATTATAAAAACCAAGCGCCAAACAATCGTGATCCTTTAGACTTTGACTGAAAAATTAAAATGGGATGTCATGTATAAATATATTGGAATGAGGAACAAATGAATTCTGCTAAAAAAAACAGACCGACAGACTAATTACTATGCGAGTTTGACACAGAAGAAATATGCAGATCTGATCCAAACTGTTTTGCACAGAGCACAATATACAAGCTGAGCATAATTTAGACAAATTGACAAAATGTATATAAATTACCTTCCATGCCAAGTAATTGAAACTATTTTGAAATTCAAAATTTATTACATAATTCAGTGTAAACATAATAATATTAAAATGTGTTATCATTTATAGTTGTTAAATTAATATATTATAAAGTCTTGTATGGGATATGCCTAATATTGATGGGTCATTCTATCAATCATTCTTTTTCTGAGATAAAAGAGCATTCATTCATTCTTAAACAAGATAAATGAATATAAATGAATTCTGTTTCTACAGCAACAAGTGTCCCGGTCGCTTTTTAGTATGACCGTGCTAACGAGACCAATCAAAATGAGGCAGTGGTAGTATAGCTGTCTATTTGATGTATATGTTGTGTACATGTTATTATTTTGTACAAGTTATAACTTGTACAAAATATTTATATAAGTTATAACTTGTATAACACCATCATACAAGTTATAACTTGTCCAATTATTGCTATACAAGTTATAACTTGTACAATTGTGATTGAAAATACATCATAACTTGTACAGTTTTATTTACAGTGGCCTATATGTGTAATTAACCACAGGCGCATGGGGCATGGATTTCGTTTCCTCCTCCCCCCTTTTCTCTACTACCCCCCCTTTTTTTTCAAAATTTTCATATAAATCATTCCTTTTTCAAAATTTTCATAATCATTCGTTTTTTCTTCATTTGACAATATCAGTAGACGTCATACATCATGAATAATACATGTATTCTGTGTCCACATTTTTTCGACTGATACAGTATAAGAGAGAAGGTATGCAACTCCATTTTCATATTTCGCGCCATATCGCTCACCTTGGTTGGGAAACCCCAGTGTTTTTTACACTTTTTACCTTGTCTACATATGGCACTGTCGTATCAAACTGTTTCTAAGACACTTACCTAATTGCCCATGTTCGAATTTCAGTCTGTACGTCGATCTTTTCCAAGAAATCTCGCCGAGAATAGCGAGGCAGCTTCGTTTCTAGATCAAACTACATCATTCGAGACGGAAGTGCAAGAACGGGAACCCTGGGATTTTTACGAATGGATTACCTGCAATGAAAAACCCAGATGCGCTCCGAATATTTTTCCCATAATGTTTTGGCGGGAAATATAAACCGCTGAAAAAACATAACAGCAGACGGATTATTTCGTAAAAATGGCACAACGACCATCTGAATATGGAAACATTGAAATAATTTGATGGTAGATAACTGTTCAAAAAGAAATTCAAACTGAGAAATAGATGATTGAATGGTTTTAACTGAAGTCAAAATTTCAATGAAAAAGAAATATTCAGCTTGCCTCTACTTCAAATTATTAAAATCATACCCAAACAAATACATATACAACTAAAAAAAAAAAATAAAAAAAAAACAAAGGAAGAAGAAGCTGAGAACAGCAATTGAATGGGACTTTGGCATTTTACCCCCTTCCTCAATAAATGGTCCCTTCGGCTCCCTTACACATTTGTATCAGTTGGGAGCCCTTTTATTGAGTAAGAGGGTAAAATGCCATAGTCCCATTCAATAGCTGTTCTCTGCTTCTTCTTCCTTTGTTTTTTTTTTATTTTTTTATTTTTTTTTTTTTTTTAGTTGTATATGTATTTGTTTGGGTATGATTTTAATAATTTGAAGTAGAGGCAAGCTGAATATTTCTTTTTCATTGAAATTTTGACTTCAGTTAAAACCATTCAATCATCTATTTCTCAGTTTGAATTTCTTTTTGAACAGTTATCTACCATCAAATTATTTCAATGTTTCCATATTCAGATGGTCGTTGTGCCATTTTTACGAAATAATCCGTCTGCTGTTATGTTTTTTCAGCGGTTTATATTTCCCGCCAAAACATTATGGGAAAAATATTCGGAGCGCATCTGGGTTTTTCATTGCAGGTAATCCATTCGTAAAAATCCCAGGGTTCCCGTTCTTGCACTTCCGTCTCGAATGATGTAGTTTGATCTAGAAACGAAGCTGCCTCGCTATTCTCGGCGAGATTTCTTGGAAAAGATCGACGTACAGACTGAAATTCGAACATGGGCAATTAGGTAAGTGTCTTAGAAACAGTTTGATACGACAGTGCCATATGTAGACAAGGTAAAAAGTGTAAAAAACACTGGGGTTTCCCAACCAAGGTGAGCGATATGGCGCGAAATATGAAAATGGAGTTGCATACCTTCTCTCTTATACTGTATCAGTCGAAAAAATGTGGACACAGAATACATGTATTATTCATGATGTATGACGTCTACTGATATTGTCAAATGAAGAAAAAACGAATGATTATGAAAATTTTGAAAAAGGAATGATTTATATGAAAATTTTGAAAAAAGGGGGGTAGTAGAGAAAAGGGGGGAGGAGGAAACGAAATCCATGCCCCATGCGCCTGTGGTCTGATCTAAGTACCTCAGGAAAATATATTCTGTTTCGGTAACTGTCCTACTACATACAGAATAACAGATTTCAGTTTAAATAAAATACTGTTGACTTTTGAAGTGTAAATTACGATTACAGTACACAATGTGCTTTATCACAATCCCTCACTGAAGTATGTACTCTGAAGTGATTATTCATTATAAATGTGGGATGTTTTGTTGTTGATAAAAAGGATTATTATATGTTATTCAGCATAAGCCGGGAATGTCACATTATATACCCTGTCTGATAGCTGAATAACAGATATATTACGGATTTAACCATTGTTTTTTTTTTAAATACAACATCTAACTGTATTAAATAAATTTGCCTCTTTTATTTTCATTTTTCGTATCTCTAGATGTCCGTACCTTTGACGTCATTCTTCAATGATGTCAAAATATGTGTCACGTCATATTTCATGTATAGGGTGTCTCATGAAGGAAAATACTGTACTAAATTTCTAAATCAATACAATTTCATATGTAGTAAATTTTATAAACTTTATAAATATAACATTAATATCACATAACAAAACAACGGGTTTGCAAAACAGTTTCAATAATTTAAATGTTAACTACATGTAAATAAAACCTTGGTGTGGCCCCATGACGTCGAAAGTTTTCAAGGCTCCACGTTTTGTTTATTTGTTATGGTACAGTCGTGGAACATAGGAGTTTGCTGAATCGATCAGGTGTTTGTGACGGAATTAACCGTTGTAATATTTGTTTGTTCATGCAGCCGTTTTGAGTATAAAAACAGCATTTAATTTGGTAAAAATACAGTTATTATTCCGTATTATACCATTGATTCACTGAAGCGTAATGTTTTGTCGTCCATGTTTTAATCGTTTTTGGGGACTGAAATATATACCCCGTCTGTTTTCCGAATATATGCTGACATTCAGGGTTGAAGAACCAATGAAAATATGTGTAACAAACTAAATTCGTAATATACATAATTATGCTTGTTTTTAAAATGTGAGCCCTATCCCCTGGCGTCACAAATATGTTACCCCCATACGCCACAATTTAATGCGATAGACAATTCGATCGTATCCTTCTTATATTGCGTTGATGGTTTGAAATAATGATTGCATTTAACGCGGACGACTTTTTAGATAACATATGTCATTGAAAGTATGTGCATCGAGCCTTAAATTAGCTAAAATCTGACGGAGACTTGTGATAATTTTCAATGTTGACCACTCTCGTCATACATTGCAGTACTGTTCACCTATATACCGGACGAATAACGTGGGTAAAATGGGATCAACATCTCCCGAAATGAACCTGGTGTTCCGCTAAATATGTCATATTTTAAATAATTGTAATAATGCTATAATTTATGATTTCACACCAGCTTACCTGAAACCGCCGCTTCAGATCCGTGTCCCCCACCTTCACAAAGCCATCTCCCCAAATGTGACGGGGGACACGGTGTCTCACTCGAGATTTTTCAATCACCCGACGGATCCCGGGAATTCTGTAAATGACCCGTTTTCACCCGTCTTCTTGTCATGGATTGTATCCAGTTTTTAGAATGGAAATATATTGAAACAATTTCCCAGTAATGCAAGTTGATTAACCCGTTTGGCTATGAGACAAACGCAACCAATCCGTTAAACAGGAAATCGAAAATCAAGGGACAAAAAATAAGCCTAATGGTAGCAACATTATATAGACGCACGTCCCATCGGTAAATGCAAGCATTTTCACATTTGCATTGAGATCAGAAATTGAAATTCGACGGATTGACCGCAGACCCCCTCTGGATCCGCTACTTTAAACCAACAACATGCATGGATTGTTTATTTATTAATTCCGACCAACGTATTAATGATCAACATATGCAACAACAAAATACTATTATTTCGGAATCATCAAAACAGGCATTAGAGAATTTTATGAATTTGGCAAGCGTGCTTCATATGTCAACGAATTAACTAATCGTAACGACAGATCATACTTGGCAAAACTAAGGCTAATTTTTCATTTTAAACATATTTTATTCATAAATAAATGAAATGGATTGGATAGCAAACTAAGGCTAAGTGCCCATAGCTTAGAAATTGAAAGGGACAGATACTCCAAAAAGGCTAAGACCCCACGGATTATTAGTATCTATATAGGGTGCGATACATGTAAATAAAAAAATGTACTTAAAATTGTTTTAATTATTGTAAATATCAATAAAGATGAAAATAAATCACTCATTTCAAATCAACTCTCTCTTAAAAATGATTTGTGATCGTTTTTAATTTTTACCTCCGCAAGATAGTTTTCCAAGAAGTGTGTGTGTGGGGGGGGGTCATTTTTAAGAGAGAATTGATTTGAAATGAGTGATTTATTTTCATCTTTATTGATATTTACAATAATTAAAAAAAATTAAGTACATTTTTTCTACTGTTTCTAAATTTTACAAAAATCTTGTAAAATGAGCGTTGACAGAGAAAGAGTGGAGCGTAGCAGGAACGACAACTCTGGATAGAGAATGAATATCTCTGTCAACGCTCATTTTACAAGATTTTTGTAAAATTTAGAAACAGTAAAAAAAATGTACTTAAAATTGTTTTAATTATTGTAAATATCAATAAAGATGAAAATAAATCACTCCTTTCAAATCAATTCTCTCTTAAAAATGATTTGTGATCGTTTTTAATTTTTACCTCCGCAAGATAGTTCTCCAAGAAGCGCGTGAGGGGTGGGGGTCTAAATATCAATAAAGATGAAAATAAATCACTCATTTCAAATCAATTCTCTCTTCCAAATTATTTTCCCCCTCCATTTCTTGGGGAACTATTTCAGTGCGGAGGTAAAAATAAAAAGGTTAAAAACGATCACAAATCATTTTTAAGAGAGAGAATTGATTTATTTTCATCTTTATTGATATTTACAATAATAAAAACAATTTGAAGTACATTTTTTTACTGTTACTAAATTTTACAAAAATCTTGTAAAATGGGCGATGTAGGAGGAACGACAACTCTGGATAGAGAATGTATATATGAAAGTGGGCGTTGATTATATAAATAAATCTAAAAGTTCTTCAAGGTAGGTATATATTAATTTAAATAATTGCAACTATAATATTCAGATCAATATGAACTTAAAAAAAGTTATTGTTTAATATTGATAGCAATTTCAAAATATAACAATTAAATGCAAAAAGTTGAATTAACAATAATTATTGGGGAAAGTGCTTTTTAAGGAATTTGAATAAAGGGAGGTATAAATCATAGTACTGTATAGTATTATAAAATTACTACTGAAAAAGTTTTTTGAGTAAAAAAAATTAATTGATTAACACAGTTTGTCTATAAGCTAGTAATAAGTATCCTTATATTTAAAAAAAATATTCTGATTCCCAATGTTGCTGAAAAAAATATTTTGATTTTGGTGGAGGAAAAAAAATTATCTGATTAAGAGTTTTTGTCATATAACCTAATGTTAAATTCTGGAAAAAAAATTTGCGCTTTGCGCGACAAAAAAAAAAAAATATTCCAACTCTTGTATTGTCCGAAAAAAACAATCTGAACGAAACAAAAAACCATACCCCCCCCCCCCCTCTCCTCTTTCAAGTTAAATGGTCGTTCCCTAAGAAGACACGTTTTTTTTTTATTAATTTATTTTATAAAAATATATAACTTATATTTTCTGTTTCTATATATGGTAGCTAATGTAAAAATACATTACAAAAGAACAAAAATCCATTCACAAATATTTGTCAAACTAAAAATCTTCCTGATTCTGATCCTGATCTTAACAGCAGCTCGCTGGTAAAATTCGGCCTAAAATGTGATTATATTTTACATCTATTACAAGAAGACGTATGTTGAATGGGAAATAATACAAACCTTCTTGGGCAATTAAATATTTCAAACTATTCCATCCGTATTTTATCAAAATATATCCATGAATTAATCTTTGACAATGTCGTTTATCAAAACGATCACAATCTAGCACGTTATGATAAGATAAGATTTTATTGTCCAATCAAGGTCCCAGCAAGGTGCAGAGTCATTTACAGTGATTTATATTACAAAAAACATTCCAATACATAAATGTAATAAACAGTATATACGGGGAATGTCCGAGGCCTGTCGTAAGTGAATAGAGACTCGTATTTTTGTCAATGAACTGAATGAAGTCGTTGAATTGATTTAATAAGTATAAACTTACTTACATTTACAGCATCTTCCTCATATTATTACTAGCTTTTTTTACTAGTAAATCCAAATTAAATACACACTTGAAAGTGGCATGTGCTAAAAGGTGGAGTGGAGTCTTGCAGACTCCAAGTTGGAGTGTAGTTTATGATTTTTCTGTAGATGTATTTTGTAATCTAGAAATTGATAATTAAAAAAGTAGATGATTACTAGATATTTTAAATCTTTTCAACATTTCACACTACATCAATCATATCAAACAGACCATAATTCAATGTTGAATACCAAGCGGGGTTTCCGATACAGATTGGATGCGGAAACTAAATCGGGAGATCTTTCCTGGAGATGTTCAGCAAAGGGATGCAAAGCTAGAGTACGAACTGATGCTGGTCCAACACTGGTACCTCTTTCAAGGGCTGACAAGGAAAAAGAACAGAATTTAAATGACTTACACATCAATATGTAAGTGGTACAATTACCAGAGAAAAGTACACTCGGACACTTGGATACAAATATCAGGCGAGAACAGACATTTGAGTTCACTAGATATGACTAGAATTATGGACAGATCTCAGTTTTATTGACGGTTTTAATTTTTTATAGTGCTTTTTACAACATGTAATATTAAATAAATTAAATTATATAGATCCTGCTCAAAATCCTACTTCCACCTCCCTGTGGTGAGCAGGGGGCAACAGACATAATTCTGGCTAACGGAAGAGGTTTTTCTTTCGCTCTTTTGGGTTGTCATTTCGCTCAAATGTCCTCCGCCGATATTGACCGGCTGCGCTAACAAAGACAAATAGGGAAAATAAAAACGTAAAGTATATATTTTCCCGATTATAATATATTCATATATTATACTTTACGTTTTTATTTTCCCTATTTGTCTTTGTTAGCGCAGCCGGTCAATATAACGTTATATGGACCTGGACTGGACTGCCTCGTTTTCGATTCGGTTCCGGAACGGTACCTGCATTATTATTTTAGATAAAAAGTATAATATAGCAAATAGTTCATGTCACTTCGGGTCATATGGCAGTATATGGACCGGTCCGTCACCAAAAAAATATTATATGGACCTCAGAAGCTAAGAAGCTTCGGTCCATATACTATTTTTTTGGGTGACGGACCGGTCCATATTATATACTTATTGACTGGGTATGAGGGAATAGGAAGTTTGTTGTCCCCGAGACACTGACTATTGACCGAGGCGAAGCCGAGGTCAATAGTCAGGGTCGAGGGGACAACAAACTTGCTATTCCCGAATACACAGTCTATAAGTATTTTATTATACCGAAAAACATTAAACTCATAGTTGAATGATCACCTCAAAATGATAAAGACCAATAAAATCACGCATCTTTCGCCAGTATTTTGCGTTATAAATCTGAATATTGTCTCATGGACATTTTTATGCCATTTCCCCAGTCATTCATAAGAGTTTGATTCTTTTGAGAAAGTAGACTTCAACATAAATTTTACATGGTGACTACAAGTCTTATGAAAATTTAGAATTTGCTTGAAATTTTGAAATTTTAAAATTTTATGAAAATATTGAAATTTTGAACTTTAAAATTATTTTTTTCAATTTTACAATTTTTAAATCTTATGAAAATTTTGAAATCTCATGAAAATTTTGAAATCTTGTGAAAATTTTGAAATTCAGTTTTCGTTAATAGACGATGAAGTCCGAATGTTCCGAATAAATATAAAACTTTTATCCAATCCGGTCGCGGAACTAAAAATCCGCGAAAACGATTCACATTGCCGGTCCATAGTCTTAGAAACTATGGACCGCTCAATAGTCAAACAACTGGAAAAGGAGAAAAATAGCAATTTTAATGTAGGAAATTTTGTAGTGATGTTCATATACTGAGTTACAATAAACTGCCATATGACCCTCAGTGCCATGAACTATTTGCTATATATTAGATAAAAATTAAATGTAAATATACAAACACATCATAGCATAAAAAACTACTTATAAATTAGTGCCGGGGATATTTTATAGAATAATTTTATTTAAAAAAATGTTTTGTTGTGCTATGGAAATGAAACTAGGTTGCTAAGGAAGATGGTTTATGGTGTTTAACGCCCCTTTCAATAATATATCGGTCAGTTTTATTGGTGGAGAAAACTGGAGTACTCTGAGAAAACCATTGACCTGTCGCAAATCACTGACAAACTTTATCACATAATGTTGTATCGAGTACACAAAAGGAAGAATTTTTATCGTAAGTGTAATTTTAGTCGTAAGATTAAAATTTGTCGTAAGATAATCTTTGTGAAAAGGACTTAGGAATTGTCGTAAGATAATCTTAAGTGAAAAAGTTAGGACTACAGTTATGAATATTTGTGAAAAGGGCTACTGATTTATTATAATTGATTGACCAACATGAATTGCAAGTCGCACGCACAGGCGCTCGTGGCACGGACTTACCACCCCCTTTTTTTCTAACTTTCTGTTTACAAATTTATTTTCAGTCAAATTTCTTTATTTCTTTATTATTTCATCTCTTTTTCCTTATTTTAACTTGTTAAAATAAGGAAAAAGAGATGAAATAATAAAGAAATAAAGAAATTTTATTGAAAATAAATTTGCAAACAGAAAGTTAGATAAAAGGGGGTGGTAAGTCCGTGCCACGAGCGTCTGTGGTCGCACGTGGGCTATAAAGCATACACTAATAGTTACAACAATGAAAAGTAGGTCAAAATAAAAGGGAGAATATTTTGTTTAATCTGTTCGGTGACTTTTAAGCTTAAATTAAAAAAAAAACGTATTTATATAATCATATAGATAGAGGGCATTTAGAAAACAAAATTATGAAAATTTATTTTATCTATATTGCTTTGTTTTTTTGTGTTTTTTTTGTTTGTTTTGGAATTTGATTTTTTTTTGTTTAACAACACTTTCAGCAATATTTCAGCTATATCATGGCGATCAGTTTGAGTGGTGGAGGAAGCCGGAGAGAACCACCGACCCTGGGCAAGCAACTGGAAAACTTTATCACTTGCGAGTCGAGTGCACCCTTTTTTGTAATTTACAAAGCTGGTCGCGAACCCACGTCGTATTGGTGATAGGTTTGTTTGAGTTGTTAGATCCAACGGCCTAACTCATTGAGCCACCCAACCCCCCTTTTTTTGGTGAGTGTAGAGATGTCATCTTATGTATATCATTTATACATCGTTAAGGTACCCCAAAAAAATAGCATATAATTTTTTTTTTAATTATCTGAGTATAGTATGACAAATGAATATTTTGGAATATCTAAGACATAAATTTTTATAATTTTTTCATTTTTTTTCAAAATGGCTACCCTTTTTTGGCAATATAGCCTGTAACTGGCTTTGGTGAAATCCAACAAAATTTGATTTTAAAGTGGAATAGAAAAAAATTGTGTCAATGAATTTAAAAGAAAAGATATATCACATTACTTATATCCATGCTACATATCATTAAAAAATAAAGATATGTTTCCAGGCAAAAAAAAAGTTATGGGTTTAGAAAGACACGCTGACATATACCCTTTTTTTGTCAATTTCATGAAAAATGTCCACATTTTTCACTTTTTTTAATTAGACATTGAATAAATGAAAATAAAACAGGCAAAGATCATGTTTGTAAGGGAAAGCTTTCCTTTCTAGGTGATATAGTTAGCAAATTAAGCTGTCTACAATTCTTCCACGGCAGGAAAAGTACATTTTTAGAGCTAATTTTTTTATAGTTCATTTTTTCAAAACATGTGTGTATGTTGCAAAAAATAAAGGGAGTTTTTTTTAATATAATATGCTCATTTGCTTTTTCCCTGTACAAATGAGTTTGTAAGCAATCAGGGGTCCTAAGTGAGTTACCCAGGGCCACTTATGTTATTATAAATCAAGAGTTTGTGCAATAAACTGTATGTATTTAGAAAAAAAAGAATAAGAACTGATGCTGTTTGTTGTTTTAATTCTTTAAAGATTCTCCCACTGATGTTGTGTGGGTCACAAGTTTTAGGCATATTGATATTATATAGGAGTTTCTGTACACCTGGTAGAGATATTTGGGAATGCTGTTTTTGTGCAGTCGGGGATGTTGTCTTGTGGTTCCACAGTGACTACCGACTGTCACTGTTTATTGAGGATGCTGGATTTTTGTGTCAGCTATGATCTGTCCATCGTTCCTCATTGATGTGATACCTGTGTGAGGCAATATTTTTCTACATTTTAAATCTTTGATGTTTTGCTACAAAAATCTTTTATTAAAATCAACCCATCCTTTCGCAAGTCAATACGGGCAGAGGTAGCTTCAAGTTCACCAGATGTTTTAGAGATAAATCATGTAATAATAGGATGCTTACATTTTTAAAGCAAAGAAACGGGATGGATTATCAGGTCAAGAGTTAAACCTGTGAATACAGAAACGAGCGTAAAAGTGGTATAGAAGAGACGTTGAACCAGTTTCAACACTTCTGGTTCGCAATAAATTTTATATACCGAAACCTTGTTTCTGTGTTTGCAGGTATGTTTGTTATCTTTGTTATTTCTGTGAGTAGTCAACTAACTTCATTCTAATTTCACGTGATGACTTAAAAGTAATAAATTATTTATGCATTTTTATCACAACGAAACGATTTACTATTTGGTTTTTTGTTTTTTTTACAGCCAGACTTTGATATGTTTATATTTTAATTATCCTTGTTGCTGTGTTTACAGAGCCTGTTCCCCACCCAAAGCTTCTGGGTCAATTGTCAAAGTCATGCCGGTTAAATTCAAATATCAAAAACAACAAAAACAGCAAAAAAACGGAACAGCGCAAGCGAGCTCTGTCAAGTGAAACGTCCGAGACCTCAGATGATCTAGAACTCATTTTAGATGCTGTAGTAGGAGCATTATCAAATGAAGACACACTTAAACGTTTCGTCTCAGCCCTTCTCGAGGTGCAACAAATTAAGGACAAATTATTGGCCCATCTACTTCCATCGCTGCAAAATCAAATCTCTGATATTCTTAAACCACTACAAAATAGTAATAACAACTTAAATAAATCAATTATCAAACAATGACATCATTTTACTATCAGAAACTCATTTAAATGATGATATTGTTGATGGAGATATACAAATCAAGGGTTATCAAAGTCCGATACGAAAAAATAGGAATAGGCATTGGGTGGAATAGCAATCTACACAAAGCATCATATATACCGATGTGAAAAACCAGAGTTTAATAGTGATGAAATTGAGATCATCTGGTCAGAAATAAATACAGGAAACTTTAAAGCAATAATTGGAGTATTGTATAGACCACCACAATCAAATGCTTCTTTCTGGCAAAAGCTTGAGGAAAACATTCAACCAATCCTTGATTTAAATATTCCAGTCCTGCTGGCAGGTGATTTTAAAATAGATATGATGGGTAATCAGTGTACGCCCCTCAAGAACCTGCTTACTCGCTTGAATTTAACAAATGTTGTTGGGGAGCCTACACGGATCACACCTTCATCTGCAACATGTATAGATCTACTGGTCACTAACAGACCAAATCTTATTCTAAATGCTGATGTATCATCAAACTTTTGTAGCGATCATTGTCCTGTAAGTGCTGATGTAAATGTCAAAGTAAATAAGCAGTTATGCTTTAAGAGAATAATTAAGATATATGACCAAGCTGATTATGCATCTATGAATGATGAACTAAATATGATAGATTGGAATACCATATTCCACAATAAAACTATAAATGATAATTATTCCAATTTTCTACCCACCATTAACAGAGTGTGTGACAAACATATCCCCTCCAAAGTAGTAGTTATTAGACCTGATGATAAGCCTTTTATGAACAACTCCATTAGAAAAGCTATTCGTAAAAGAGATCGTATTCATTATAAAGCTAAATCCACAAATAGACCAGAACACTGGCTTTGGTACAGGCAAACACGAAATGATGTCATTAGTTTGGTTAGATTAGCTAAAGAAGAATACAAGAAAAAGCTAACCTCACAACTAACAGATAAAGCTATCCCCCCTGGTAAATGGTGGCGTATAGCTAAATCGGTCTGTACACTGAATAAATGTAAACAGTTTACACCCCCATTAAAACATGGAGGAAGAATTATTGTCCATCCATCGGAAAAATGTGAAATTTTTAATCAATATTTCTAAAAAATCTCGCATATAGAAAATATCAATCCAGTAAATACTTGTCCAGATTTTTTAATAACTGAAGAGGAAGTAAAAGACCAGATTGATATTTTAAATTGTACCAAACCCAGTGATCCAGATGGTATTGCACCAAGGATTCTTAGACATGTATCTCAATCCATCAACAAGCCCCTAACCTTATCATTTAACCAATCATTACAATGTGGTAGAATTCCCTATATTTGGAAACGATCACATGTAACACCTGTTTATAAAAATAAAGGTTGTACATCTGAGGTTTCCAATTATCGCCCTATATCCCTTACCTGTGTTTTATGCAAAATAATGGAAAAAATATTGTAAAGCATATGTTTAATTATGTACGTGAACATAATATAATAACAGAACATCAGTCTGGATTTCAGCCCATTGATTCAACTGTCAATCAACTATTACATATTTATCATACAATTATTAGTAATCTAGATGTGGGCAAAGATGTTCGATTTGTGTTCTGCGACATATCCAAGGCCTTTGACAGAGTCTGGAACAAAGGCCTTATATATAAACTAAAACGACTAGGAATTACAGGCAACTTACTCTGTTGGATAACTGACTATTTAGGAGATAGAAAACAAAAAGTAGTACATGAGGGTTTCTCGTCTGGTTGGGAGGAAGTAGATGCTGGGGTCCCCCAGAGGTCTGTATTGGAGCCATTATTATTCCTCTTATACATAAATGATATAACTTCAGAACTTGCTTGTAATATAAAACTTTTTGCAGATGATACTTCTCTGTTTATAATTATTGATGACTCAAATTATATAGAGGCCTCAGAGATTTTATCAACAGACCTTAGTCGAATACATAATTGGTCTAGAGATTGGGCTATTAAATTTAATCCTAATAAAACTGAGTCTGTTTTATTTACAAGAAAAAATAATGTTGATTACCATAATATATATTTTGGAAATCCAGACAACATAGTGACAGATGTGAAAATGCACTGTCACCTGGGTCTGGATTTCCAGAATAATTGTAAGTGGAAAAATCATATTACAAAAATATATGAAAAAGCATGTGATAGACTAAAAATTCTTCGTATGCTAAAACATCAAGTGAGTCGTCAAGTTTTAATTAATATATATCTTTCGATCATTCGACCTATCCTAGAATATGCTGACATTGTTTGGGATAATTGTACTTTACATGAATCAAATTTATTAGAAAGTGTTCAAGTTGAGGCAGGTAGAATCATCACAGGATTAAGAATAAATTCCTCTAAAACTAAATTATATGAAGAACTTGGGATGGGAGCCTCTATATAAAAGACATGAGAAACATAAACTTACTTTAATATATAAAATTATAAATGGGCATATTCCAAATTATTTATCTGATCTTGTACAACCATATGCAGAAAATGTTCATAATTATAATTTGCACCAACAAATTTCAAATGAAAACTTGCGACTTCCATATTGTAATACAGTTTCTTATAATAAAAGTTTTTTACCTAGTACTATTAGTCTGTGGAATGAACTACATGCCTCAACGAAAACTTGTCCTTCTGTAGAAACATTTAAAAAAGTTAAATTCTAACTTGAAGAAGGTCCCCGAGTATTTCCATATAGGTAATAGGAAGGAAAATATTGCTCTGTGTCAGATTAGGAATGAAGCAAGTAATCTGAATCTACATATTTATGATCACCACTTAACAGATATAATTAATTGCCCTAATTGTGATTGCCCCTGCGAGACCCCAGCACACTTTTTCATGCACTGTCCAGAATATAATAATCAGAGACAAACCTTAAAAAATACTTTTACTAAACTGAATATAAATTTCAATTTACAAACTATATTGAATGGATGTAAAACGCTGAACTATCATCGGAATGAGGAATTAGTACTTGATATACAATTATTTATTAAAAATAGTAAAAAGTTCTAACTGTCTTCAAATTACTACTTTCAAATATACTTTTAATTTTCCTTATTGACAAGCTCATCATAATTATATTCATTATTATGTTATATTTGTATATTATTTTCTCTTCTTATTATTATAGTGTGACTTAATTTTTCATAAGTCAATGCTCAGAGTAAAATAATTTATTATTACCAGTATGACTTTTTTCCCTATAAATGCTACTTGAACATCTCGACTCAAACATTTAGAACCTCTTATTGAGTAGCACATTATCTCAAGGTGAACAACATTACAGCAATTTCTTCTGATCCATTTCGTACACTAATATCCACTAAGATAATAATTGACTGAAATTAATTTTCTTTTTCCAGATTATTATAATAATTGATTTAGATTATGTTTCTTTTTCCAAATTACCTTTCAATAATAATGAAACTAACTTCCAAATTGAACAAATTGTTTTATTAATTTCTCTTAGCATTGTACTTACATTATATATATATAGTCTGACACCTGTTTTGTCTGTACGCAAGGATTTTATATATGACAACAGCTTCTTAGGTTTAAATTGATTGCTGATGTTTTTGTCAGGGTCCTTAAATGGTAGGTTCAATATTATTTTTTCTATATAAGACTTGTAAGCTGATCTTTGTTCTTTCATCACATGTTGCTTAAGATTTTTGTATTTTGACCAAGATATAGTTTTTCTGGTACCTGATTCATGTTGAGCGACGACAAGAAACTAACAATATAAGCGCGGGCGTCAAAAACGCTTAGAACGACGTCTGTTTCTGCTCTTTTAAGACAATTTGGCATTTTTTTTTACTAGAAGACTTTTGCAGAATAAACACAATATACGTACATTGTCGGGAAATATAAACATTGTACGTAACAGCTTTAGTGAGTGAGTGAGCGATTGTTATTTAACGTCAACTCAGCAGTTTTTCAGCTATATCATGGCGAGAACAAGTTAATTTGCAATGAGATGATGATGAAGTCCAACACGCTTAGTTTTTGTTTTTTATAGTGAAACAACAGTCCGCGGACAGACATGTCGCTCCACTCGGACACATTATTCTGATTCCGAGCCAACCAGTCTTTGCTCTTTCTCGTTAATGCTGCTTAGCGGAGAAGCAACAAATACCACGACCGGAGGAATTCAAGTCACTTCGGCACCTGGTCATTTCGGCACCTAGTCAAATCGGCACCTATGTTAGTCATTTCGGCCCCAAGTTAAATGGCACTTGGTCAAATCGGCACCTGACGATAGTCAATTCGGCACCTTCCGATAGTCAATTCTGCACCTATGTATATATTTTTGTTCATTTGTACATTGGAAAATCATAATTTTATTGAATGAAACATGTTATCTGTAAAATGTTCATATTCTGCTTCACAATGTATAAATAATAATAATAAAAAAAAAAAAAAACAATATTCAGAGTTAATAAATTGCATTTATTAATTATATTTTGTAACGCGTTAAATGAGAAAAGTGTGTTAACGGTGTTTTCTTCCAATAAATTCGTTTTCAAAAGCAAAAATAAACCTAATCTAATGTAATAAAACAATTATTCGTATAATTCCCTATACAAGCATGTATCGGAAATCAAAATCCATCAATTAACAAAAAAATCTGCATTCGTTTTACTTATTTCATGTTCTATTTAGTCAAAGTTAAAAAAATATTCTCTTACCAGTATTGCAAGTGCGATGCTGCCAACGTTGACATTGTTCACATTGAAGTACCTCTGGTCCAGGACGGACTTGGTTTGTACACTGTATGCAGCTGTCGTCTGACATTTTGCAAGTGATCATGTGCTCTCCAAATTTCCCATTTTAATTCAAAATTAAGCTTGTGTTTTTCTAAATTTTCTCAAAATAATGACGATGGCTTGGGTGTAGGCTTGATTGTCTTTCCTTCTACATTGTAACATCAAAGATTTCCAGAGTATATATAAAAGAAACACATCTAATGTTAATCACGCGACATGTTAGATGCATTGAATTTATATTATAAGTATTTATTTAATGAAGGAAATAATTAAAATTGATTAAAGCAATCAACTGCAATCGTAATAACTATAAAGAAAATCGTTGATTGACTATAGATTATATTTTGTACTAGCTAATAAATCCAACTTTTTTTCTTTTTTTTTATATATAAATATTTTATTATTACAAAATTATTTTTAACACTGGTGCCGAATTGACCATGACAGGTGCCGAATTGACTAGGTGCCGATTTGACTCTGTAGATAGGTGCCGAAATGACCAGGTGCCGATTTGACCTGATACCGACCGGAGCTCTAACCCACGATCTCGGCTACCGCACTCGAGGTGAGCACGCTAACCATTACGCCACCGATGAGGTTGAGGTAGGTTAATTACATGTATATGATTGTATACATGTATCATCAACAGAGTGTGCTATATGATCACATAAAAGATATATATGTACCTCCTTTAAAAACATGTAAGAACTATAAATTTTAGAATCAAATTGAAATGTGCAAATGGTTTATTAAGTATTTGTAAGGCTTGCTGGATGTTTGAAACTAATGATTATACAAATATTGTATAGACTTCACTGGGTGTAGGTGCAAAATATCAACTAATACGTTATACAAATCCTTGGTTAACCTACTAATTAAAAAGTGCATCGGAACTTCGGTTCATACAATGATACATGAGGAATTTCAAGAAAGATTATTAATTTAAAATTCAATTGTTTAGAATATTATTATCTTCCATTACTTGTACTTCAAATGTTTACATTCTTGATATAAACAGACTATAAACAATATTACCAACTTCAGTCGACTAACAAAAAATGGCGGGGAAAATGAGTTCCCTGTGGGAACGCAGGATATTCTGGAGCAGACACTTTAACCACTACACCGGAAATGGCAATGTTGACATTGGTGAACGAAATAAACTCATATTCCAGATATTCGTAAAGCATGACATTTTAATGAGTAAAGAATAGAAACGTAATGTATATCTGTCTGATTGCATTCTAGCTTCTCAATTTAGCAGTCTACATTATTGTTCAACGCTCAAATGAGCAATATGTTTGTAGCAAAAGCAACTTGTTTTCTTCTTCTTCTTTAGGTATACAATACTCCTTCAAGTTCAAGACGTTGAAGATTACGTACTGTTGCATGCGTGGGTATTTACAAAAATATTTACATAAATTTCATAAAGTGAAATAAAGTGAAATCAAAAGTGTGAATAAAGCAAAACAAAAAATTTAAAACTATGTACAATTGTATTTGAAATTTAAATGTTTAAGAGAACAGCGGGTGTTAGCTGTTCTCTGAAAGAGTCTATAGATGGACTTGAGATAATTGTCTGTGGTAAGATGTTCCATTGTACTATAGTGTGTGGAAAAAATGACCATTTGTATGTATCTTTTTGTGTTGTTATATGCCTAAATGTCTGATTGTGTGATTTTCTAGTTCTGCTGTCAGTTGGGATCAGTATGATGTTTGGGATAGCAATTAAAGTGTGTGTTATTTTAAACAACATGATCAATCTGGTTTTAAGACGGCGCTCAGCTAAAGTTGGCCAACCTAGAGTGTCAATCATTGAAGTGACACTGCTAGTATTATGGTAATTGTTTTGAACATAGCGAGCAGCTCGTCTTTGAACCATTTCTAGTTTGTTTATGTTGTCATGTGTATAAGGGTCCCAGATACTACAGCTGTATTCAAGTTTTGGCCTCACTAGTGCTTGATATGCCCGAGATTTTACTTCAGGGTTTGATATCTGTAAATTTCTTTTTAAGTATCCGAGAGATTTATTTCCATTTGAAGTGATATTGTCGATGTGGGTGTTCCATTTAAGATTAGATTGTAGTGTAACTCCAAGGTATTTTGCTGAAGTTACTGGTTCGAGAATGTGATTGTTTGAAGGGTGTTTTCTTTTGAGTGATGGTGAGTACTGTACATTTATCTGGGTGGAAAGCCATAAGCCAATCGGCTTCCCACCTTGCAGCTGCATCAAGGTCAGATTGTAGTTTCTTGCAGTCGTCCTGACATGTTATTTCTTTATAAATGATACTGTCATCTGCAAAGAGTCTTAGTTTGCTGTGTGTAAGATATTCCGGAAACTCATTGATATAAATTAGAAAAAGAATTGGACCGAGTACTGTACCCTGTGAATGTGAATGACATGAATGAAAGGTGGATGCCGGCTTGTAAGTTGTACTAAATTACCCCTGAATTACCATGCTGAATTGGATTTGATATAATCCAGGGATAAACTTAGCATGCACGCAGTATCCAAATACCACTACTATTTGGTCAGGGCCACTCTAAATTTTGTTGAGATTCTTCTTCTTCTTCTTCCAGGTAAAGGACGAAATTCAATGAATGAATGTTTGTGTCCTGTGATTAAAAACTCCGCAGGCCCTCGGGAACAGCCGAGTCTCCTTTGCTATATACAATTAAAAGTTCACTAGAATTACAATACTAAAACTATGTACACGGCTCTGGTCACTAGTATGTGTAGAGGGGTTCCGGCAGGTTCTAAATCCTACCACTGAATTCATCTAATTTGTTTGCATCAGTGACTGAGGCTGGCAAAAGGTTCCATTCCATGATGGTGCGAGGGAAAAAGGAGAACTTATAAACATCCTTTTGTGCCACTGGTTGGTACAGGCGGTTGGAACCTCTCGTCCTACTGTCCCCGATTTTGATTACGTCTGTCTGGACATCAACAAGCTCATGCATGATCTTGAACATGATGATGAGATGGTTGTTATATCGTCTTTGTTGAAGTGGTTGCCAGCTGAGGTTCTGTACCATATGCGTCACGCAGCCAGGTGTGCCCTCCTCTGCACTTGCTCTTGTTTATGGGTTTCTGCAGATGAGTGTGGGTCCCAGACAGTGGATGCATACTCGAGTGTCGGTCTTGCCATTGTGGTGTATGCCGCAGCTTTGACTGGTTTGGTGCAGTCTCTGAGGTTTCTCCGGATGAATCCCATTGTCCCGTTAGCCTTGGAGACTGTGTTGTCAATGTGCTTGGACCACTGTAAGTCCTCGCTAATGGTGACTCCTAAGTACTTGGCACTGTCGACAACTTCTAGAGTGTGACCATGTAGAGTGTATTGTGTTGGTATGACATGTCGTTGGTTTATAGCTATCCTGATAACTGCATTTCTGTGGGTGGAATCTCATTTGCGACTCCTCTTCCCATTTTTCAAGTGCTGAAAGGTCTTTTTGCAGCAGGTCTGAGTCGTTCTGGTTGTTGACATGATGATACAGGAGGCAGTCATCTGCAAACAAGCGTGCATCCGATGAGGTGGTAACATCCGGTAGGTCATTAATAAATGACAAAAAGAGCAAGGGCCCCAGGACTGTACCTTGAGGTACTCCTGAGAGTACTTCTTTCTCGGAAGACTTCACTCCATCTAGGAGCACCAGCTGTTTCCGGCTACTAAGAAATGAAGATATCCAGGCCAGCGTGGTTCCATCAACTCCATAGAACTTGAGTTTATGTAGAAGCCTGCGATGAGGGACTTTATCAAAAGACTTGGCAAAGTCAAGTAATATGACATCGACCTGTCTTTTAGATGTGAGGTTCTGGGCTATCTTCTGTATTGTTGTTACCAGTTGGGCTTGCTTCTGAACCCATGTTGTTTATCGGTCAGGATTTGACAATATCTCCTGTTAAATCTGGTCACAAGCCCTTAGATTTTACAAATATGCATGTATATTCAAAGCGAATCAAATGAAGGATATGTCACTCTGGAATTTAGAATGCACTCAAAAGCGCACAAAAATTGGAAAAAGTTATCCAACACCTTCGTAAAATCTGACATAGAGAAATGGACTGTACACACGTCTGTAGCAAAAAACGTCCACATATTAATCATGTGGTAATACTTCAATCAGATCATTTGATTTTAATTTCACAGATTAAGCTACAATTTACAATGTAAATTAAGTAATTTAAGCCTGTTGATTGAGAGAAAAATTAAAATGCTTCTAATTAATTTGTATTTCAGCAAACTGTATAAAGATCCTTAGTGCAGAAAAAATGGAAGATGGAAAGTTTTCAACAGGCAGCTGATTATGCAGAGGTCAGTTTATCGAATAAAGCTGAAATGTACCGGGAGTTGTGTTACATAATTAAACATTTACTAAATAGAGGGTTACGGTTATGGTGTTTAACACCACATTCAACAATATTTCAGTTATATTGTGGCGGTCGGTTATATTGGTGGAGGAAACCAAAGTGCCGGAAGAAAACCACCGACCTGTCGCAAGTAACTGACAAACTTTATTACACTATGTTGCAGGGAGGTCATTAGAAGCTGGCAACCGGCGAAAATCTCCGGTAACTCTAGCTGTCACCGCCGGTTACTTTTTCTCTTTAAAAAAAATAATGAGAGAAAATTTATCTAGTATCAGCAATACAACGTACAGTGCGTGTATCTACTGATCAGCATGTTTACGTTTGCAGATCTTTACAAATAAACATCGCTACATATCCTCTAACCCGAATAATATCAGTCGTTATTTTCTGCTCATCGGAGATGAAATCGTAGACGGAGAGGGACTGAATTATCCGGGTTATATATTCTTGTTTTTTTTCTAATTTTTTTAGGAATATTGCAATGAGTTCTGAATGACGCTTTACAAAATTATAAACGTTTCTCCTATACAGGAGCAACCTTATCAAACACGCTAACAAATTGAAGTGCCTGAATCACTGCCACAATATAATCAAAAGTAGTAAAAAAGGGTCTTTTATCTTGAACAATTGCTGAAAATATGAGAAAAATAGTACAAAAAAAGTGAAGTTTCAATAATGAAATTAAGTGCCAGGAGAGGCCTAGAATGCAGGATTTTGCACCATTTATCCCAGAGTTTCTGGGGGCCTTGAGCGGCAGTAAAGGTCGCCGTCTGCATCAATTTGCCTGCTACTTATCAATTTTCTCCTGCTACTTCAAAATCTATTGACATCCCTGTGTTGTATTGAATACCCTCGCTTGAGTGTTTTACTAAATAGATTGCTGTAATGTCATTCAAGTTTGTTCCTCTCTGTTTAAGGTACCTACATCATTCATAAGTGTATTATATTTTGCTACAAATTTCAGTATTGTTTGTTGTTTATAATTAATCTAGTTATAAAAAGAAAGTTTAAACAGTGATGGTCATCAATTTCATCCATATCAACAAAATAAACAATCTCCTCTCATTTTAACTGAACTCACCATTGGGGTAAAGCTGATGACCGTAACTGCAATTACGGTCATCCCAAGATGGCGGACGTGAAATCAGGTAAGAATGTTTTTTGTCGATGAATTGTTTCTATAATGTATTTTAGATGACACATGCATTAGTACGATAGTAATCTATGAACTTTCCACAAAGAAATCACAAATTACGACTGAAAAATGTACATGAAAGAGAAAATCCGATTTAAAAAAAATCGCTAAGATGACCGTAACTGATCATAATTGTTTTGAAAGATGACCGTAATCTCAGTTTTCAGTTACGGTCATCTTAGCGATTTTTTAAAATCGGATTTTCTCTTTCATATACATTTTTCAGTCATAATTTGTGATTTCCTTGTGATAAGTTCATAGATTACTATCGTACCAATGCATGTGCCATTTAGAATACATTATAGAAACAATTTAATCGACAAAAAAGATTCTTACCCGATTCCACGTCCGCCATCTTAGGATGACCGTAATTGCAGTTACGGTCATCAGCTTTACCCCAGTAAACTCACTGAACACAAATAAGACAGCAACATATAATGTTGGAAGTCCAGGTTCTGGCTTAGGACAGGCACAAAACTGTGGCAGGATTAAACCGGTTAGATTTGAACATGTACATGAACTAGTCAAACAACCATCCTTACAATGGATTAATTGCATCAGCATTGTAAGGGTTAGCATACTCTCCGCGATTGTCGTACATCTCGTACAATCTCAGTAAAGTAAACTCAAACATTATTGGTATTTCCTGGTAAGCACAAAGCATTAGGGAACAAGAGCAAAGACTGGTTGACTCAGAATAATGTGTCAAATGGAGCAACATGTCTATGCATGGACTGTTATTTCAGTGAGCTATCACTTTTAACAATCCAATTCAGAATATTGGTCTAGTATAATGCAGATATCATCATCACCTCATTGAAATATACATGTAGCTTGTTCTCATCATGATATAGCTAAAAAAATGCTCATTTGGTGTTAAGCAACAATCATCCGCTCACTCCTTAAATCATTTACAGTTAAAATTAGAGGAAATTAAAGAACAAATGTATCTTATCCATGTTAACCAATACTTTAGTTCATATTTGATTGTACTACCTGTAATTACTTTAAATATCAAAATATATATGTATTTATTTCAGTATATAATTCAGAGAGTTAAACAGAACCCAGGATCATTTAAAAGTGAAGAACCCTCTGGAGGAATAAGAGGGTAATAATCAAATTATATAATAAAACAATTCTACTGCAAACTATTTTTGTCTATTACAAAATTGACTGAATGAGGGTGTCACATTTACAAAATAAATTATTTTTGTCCTTAACAACAAAATTGATTTGATTAGCATATCACATTTACAAAATAAATGAATACATATTTCTGTACTCTGTTATCCTTTCATATTTCACATAAAATAGTATTAGTAAACTATATTTACCCTTACAATTCATCAAATTTTGTTTTGTTTTTTGACAGATTAACTTTGGTGAAACTTACAATTATTTCTCCCTTGCTTTGAAGAAAAGGGAGTCAGTGATATCCTTACAGGGCGTTAACATTATATATTTGGCTATTTTCCATCATCGAGTAACAAAGGGGAGTCCTTGGTGTTTCCTGTGAATGTTTTAGCCACTCTGTGACAGCTTTTTCCATTCTATATGACAAACACACCTATTAAATTGAGCTATTGTTGGTTTCCTAGCATGCAGTGCCAATTATTTCATGCATATCAGGAATAGAACAAATTCAACAATATCTAAATATTATACCGTTTACGATATAAATGATGTAGGGATGACAAAACCAGGGAAATTACAATTGACTGTGACTGGAAAAGTATAGAGTTTTGGGTAGGGATGAAATATGTTGCCTTTTGTTGCAGATGCATTGCACTTACTCTTTTTCGAAATCTACAAGAGAGGTCTTTATTATGCAGGAACCCTGGAACTCTCCAAACACGTTACCCACTATGAAACGCACACATAAATTAAATGCTTCACTACAGATTGAGTACATAAATTTTTTTGCTTAAATTACCAGCGATAGGCAATTTTCTTTTTTTCAAATTGGATGAAAACCTCATTATTTAATGCTTCACAACAGATCGATTTACACCCTCTATAGTAACACCTTGAAAAATGTCTTAACGGGTATTCAGATTTTTGCTTTAATTGACCGTGTTTTCCATGTCACATTTATAATTAACCCATTGAACAATATTGCAACCCAGCCATTTCTATCCCTGGATGTATTTTTATATCATAAACATTGTTTTTTTGGTACATTATAGGAAATCTATACATCAGAAGTTAACAGATTTATTTTTAGAAGAAAGTGCTAAAGAGACAGATGAATCTGTAAGATTTTTTGATTGATTGATTGGTGTTTAATGCCAACTTTAGAATTTTTGATAAGTAATAAATATTTTAATTAAATAGAGAGAAAATCGGAAAAAAATATTTCAAAATTTGTTGTGAGTTTAAAAACAAGTAAAATTGTGAATTATCAGCAGGAAATATGGTTTCTCAAACTTGTGATTGACAAAAACCTTAGTGTTGATTAGAAAACGAATGGAACAAAGGAAATAAAGGTTTGCTGGAATTTTTGCATTTGTTGATGGCTGCTACCAGCATTATATAAATTATCATAAGATCCTATAGGAAAATATTATGAAGCAATCTTACACTATACTGATTGAATACAAGCAATCTTTTTTCTAAGTTCAAAGGTGGCTGTTTGTTTAAACAAATTTTATTAATTAATAAATATAGTACAATATGATAAATTTCAATATGATACAATACAAATAATTAAAGGGATTCGAAAACAAATGTAGAAAAAAGGTGGCTGTTACTACTGGACAGTATAGGGTCAGACTAAATGACAAAAAATGTCAAGAAAATCAAGATGTCTGCTACTGTTAACTGCTTTAATAATGTTTCAAGTTGTTTATTTTTAGGAACATCTGCATGCTACATATCTTTTGGCAAAGTTGGTCAGACGTGACAAGTTAGAATGTTTGATACTAAATCTATATGCCGGCAGTGAGGGATATTCTCTTATGATTAAAGGGAGAAATGGCATAGAAACAGAAACATTTAAATTGCCATATGAGGTATATATTATGCCATATGAGGTATATATTATGCCATATGAGGTATATATTATGCCATATGAGGTATATATTATGACATATGAGGTATATATTATGCCATATCCATAACTAAATAAGACAGAGTTTAAATTAAGTCTATATTCAAAATATGTTATTCTGTAATGAAAATATGGCCTTATAAGATGAGTGGCCTTTCTTGAGGGGAACAGTTTAGTTGTGCATTAGATCCCCTATTATAAGGCCACCCTTGCTGCAATGCAAAAGTGACCTCTGTTGAGGAGGACAATTTAGTAGAACAGTAGTCCCCCTATTATAAAGCTGCCTCTTTTGTCATGAAAAAAATGACCTTATACAAGGGTTAATCTCTCTTTAAGGGGAAAATTTAGTTATACCTGTATCTTACATCTCTGTACATCTGAAATCTGACCTGAAGAAAATGGTGGCCTTGTAGGGAGGAGTCTTATTAGAGGGAAACTACTGTATATATATTTATGGAATATATTTGATTGTTGTACCCCTGTTTCCTCTATCAATTAATATGACAGCCATGATAGAACTGAAATATTGTTTAAGAGTAGCATCAAACTCCTATTACCTTGACTGAAAATGATTTAAAGATTTAAAATCTAAGATGTATGTGACTTGGATGGATTGTCTGAGGAAATGTGAAAATGTCTTAATATGTACAATGCTAATTGAACACAGACTTAATTTATTTATCTACAATGCTATACAACCATTACAGGTCTGAAATCAATTAATATGAGATTTTATTTTTATTTATTAAGGCATCAGAATTTTTGGAGTATGTGGATGCATGTGAGGTAAGTTGTATTACACAGTCAGAACATGTCAGGAAATGAACTTTTTGATAGATTGTTTTAGCTATTTTTCGCCTGAAAATCTTGTTTAACAATTGTTGGTATACAGCAATAACACTAAAAAGGCCTCTTTGGAAATAAGCCTGGGATTTTTAAGAGATATCATTGGTTGATATCAACCATTTAATGATACTCATATGTGAATCATGTTACAGAGATATTTTTATATTTAATTTTTATCGTATTGTATATAATGTTGATATTATCCCGGGTCTAGGACAATAGCCCCCCTGACAATAGCCCCCGGACAATTGCCCCCCTAGGACAATAGCCCCCCCGGTCAATTGCCCCCCATCCCCCAATTTTTTTATTTCAATTTTATTTTATTTATTTTTTATTTGAAAACATTTTCTTTTAAATGAGAAATAAATTTGCATAAACTCAGATTAAAGTATTCAAATTACTTTTAAGTTGGATTTTTTTTCTTTGTATATTAATCATTAAAAGGATTATACAGCTTGGACAAGCTATGATAAAAATAACTTTCTCTTATATTATTATTTTTAGATATTTTATTTTTAGATAGAGTTTAATGATTTGTCTTAGAGGGGCAATTGTTCGGGGGGCTATTGTCCTGCTCCCATTTACCCAGATAAATTTAACCTTTGACCTTTACTTTTATTAATTATTTTACCTGTACTATAAAAGAAATTAGATTTTAACTTGTGTTATCTAAAGCTATATCTGATAACAGATGGTGTTATATGCTAAACAACTATTTTTATTAAAAGGATTGCAAACCAACAGCTTGTTATTAAGTAAATTTAATGTACTTTTTACTGCATGATAAAAGAATCCTATATTTTCTTGCTTCATATTATTTTATGTATTATTTCTTTATTTCCTTCAACCAAGAAGAGTACAAAATGTGAGAAAAAATATGTAAGGGGCTGTGTGGTTGTGATCATATGGATTTACAACTACCTGTGCAATCAGTTCCTATCACCACAGAAGTTGTGAGTTTGAATCCCGTTCATGGTGAGGTGTACTCAATACAACATTATTTGATAAAGTTTTCAGTAACTTTCGACAGGTCTGTGGTTTTCTCCGGGTTCTCTGATTTCTACTACCAATGAAACTGACCGCCATGATATATATATAACTGAAATATTGTTGAAAGTGACATTAAATATCTGTAATTTTTATCCAATGCAATTCTTTAAAATCACAAAATACTGCAACAAAAGGAACTAATTTGGTTATCACATTGTATTTAATACTAATTTGGTTATCACATTGTATTTAATACTAATTTGGTTATCACATTATATTTAATGCTTTGAAAGAAACATGACACACAAGTGTTTATCGTAAAAAATTTGTTGTTCAAAGTATTTGTACACTGTTTCAAGAGGCCATCATGGTCTTGATCGTATGGTAGTTGGATTTACAACTACCTATGCAATGAGAGCCTATCACCACTAAAGTTGTGAGTTTGAATCCCGCTCATGGTGAGGTGTACTCAATACAACATTATGTGATGAAGTTTGTCAGTGACTTTATGTAAGTTGGTGGTTTCCTCCATCAATAATATATACTGCCACACAAATACTGAAATATTGTTGAAAGTGGTGCTAAGCACCATTACCTAGCATACATTGTTTCATGTTCAAAATAGTTAACATATATATCTATTGTATTTTCAGCTCCCACCATTTCTTATTGATTTATTGGAAAGAGCACAGGTAAGTTGATATTTACTTGAATCAGTTAAAGGGAGATAATTCTTATATATATTCTTGACATTAAAGGGAGATTATTCTCACATACATTCTGGATATTAATAGGAGATAATTCTCATTACACATTCCCTACAGATGAGATTTTGAATATTTCTGCTCTTTGTTAAGTTTCACATCTTCAAATCTTGCTTTTGATTATGATTGTATATCATTTTCTTCATGTGTGTGTGTTTTTTCATTTTGATTGCTGCAACTTAAAATAAACCACAGAAATTAAATACAGTGGAATATTCTCAACATTAAAGTGGAGTTATCTTTCCTAAACATTTTGTGATGGTTCTGATTAATTAAAAGGGTACATTTTTCATATGTCCATGAAGTAAATTGCAATAAAACAAAATATAATTTTGAATAAAAGTTTTTTTAGGGCATTGGTATAGAGGATGTGAATCAGTCTGTAGTGAAGCATGAAATAACGAGGTTTCCCTACAAATGAATATATCGTCATGAGTCCTTGCTCTGGCAAATAAAAGAGAAGCAGTATTAAATAATATCAATTTTCCAAAGTTTTTGTTTTTTCTAACCAGGTCTTTTTTAAATACAAATTCATACTGTAATGTTCTATAAAGGTCACTTAGTCTACAAAGCTTCTCATCCTGGCTTGGGAACAAGTATTTGACAATAATAAGTGATTAACGATGTTTTTTAAAACGAGATGACTGAGAAACGTCCTCGAGTTTTAAAAAACATCTTTGATTATTTTATCGCTATTTTGTATTTGTAATTAAATAATTTTTGTTGAGATATTGACATTTTTTTAAACACAATTAATATTTTATATCGTTAATCACTTAATTATCAAGAATTTGGTAATGTGACGTCATTATAACGTCATATTAGAAAACAAGATAATACTATGTGCGTCCTTGACAACGCTTAGCGATTAGCGATAATTGGAATCATCTCATGCGCTTACATGATATGAAATATATCGGTTTTAAACATCAAAGGGAAAATAAACTAAATAGCGATAACTACACATATAAGGTGCTAGAGAAATTATTTAAATAATTGTCAAGAATGCATGTGTTGTAGGTGAATGTGTTCTACAGTGGTTGTGTTATATTAGAAGTAAGAGATTATCGTAGAGCTGGCGATGGTAGATATGACACTAATTATGTCTTACTGAAACCTACATCACAGGTAATTATTTAAACTATGGTATACAGCTGTATAAACTGTAAAGTTAGAAATTCTGGACTCTTCATTTTCAATGGCTAAAAATTTAGCTTATAATTCTGGAAGCATTTCATAATTTCAGAGCATACATATCAACATCTTAATAGCAAAATTTTGATGAAGTCACATGGCTAATAATCAGAATGGTGAGTGACATCAAATTTTGATGAAGTCACATGGCTAATAATCAGAATGGTGAGTGACATCAAATTTTGATGAAGTCACATGACTAATAATTAGAATGGTGAGTGACATCAAATTTTGATGAAATCACATGAATAATAATTAGAATGGTGAGTGACATCAAATTTTGATGAAGTCACATGACTAATAATTAGAATGGTGAGTGACATCAAATTTTGATGAAGTCACATGGCTAATAATTAGAATGGTGAGTGACATCAAATTTTGATGAAGTCACATGGCTAATAATTAGAATGGTGAGTGATATCAAATTTTGATGAAGTCACATGACTAATAATTAGAATGGTGAGTGATATCAAATTTTGATGAAGTCACATGACTAATAATTAGAATGGTGAGTGACATCAAATTTTGATGAAGTCACATGGCTAATAATTAGAATGGTGAGTGACATCAAATTTTGATGAAGTCACATGACTAATAATTAGAATGGTGAGTGATATCAAATTTTGATGAAGTCACATGGCTAATAATTAGAATGGTGAGTGACATCAAATTTTGATTTAATTTGTTTTCATGCACATATGTATTTACAAATGCAAGTTTACATAATGTGATCTTGGTCTTATGATATTAATAAAAACACTTTATTTAATATTGTGAATTTACAGTTTTTAGTTTAAAACCAGTTGAGTGAGAGAAGTTCTTAATTTTATTTACAGTCCTTGCTGACTGACATATATAACCTCAGTAGTGATGGACACCGGTGGACTCAGGATGATTTGTTTACATTAGAGAGTCAGTTGCTATTGGCAACAGAAGACCCCATATGTCTGGATCCGTCACCAGCTGTACATCTGATTGTTAATAGACTTCAGTATGAGAATAAAGTTCTCGATACTCCTATGATTAAAAGGTAATTAACCACTGTCATCACATCATTTTAAGTGTGCTTGTCTGCACTGTTGGATATTTATGTTCTACTTGGAGTTTTCATAATCTGGTTAGATAAATAAAGACTTCGGAAAATGGAAATGCTAATTGTTCCAAACAAACATTGTATCATCATAAAATGAATTTCACTGTGATATTGCTGAAAGTGGTGTTAAACACAATAACCCTAACCAATTTGATATTGTTGAAAGTGGCATTAAACACAATAACCTTAACCAATTTGATATTGTTGAAAGTGGTGTTAACACAATAACCCTAACCAATTTGATATTGTTGAAAGTGGCATTAAACACAATAACCTTAACCAATTTGATATTGTTGAAAGTGGCATTAAACACAATAACCCTAACCAATTTGATATTGTTGAAAGTGGCATTAAACACAATAACCCTAACCAATTTGATATTGTTGAAAGTGGCATTAAACACAATAACCCTAACCAATTTGATATTGTTGAAAGTGGCATTAAACACAATAACCCTAACCAATTTGATATTGTTGAAAGTGGCATTAAACACAATAACCCTAACCAATTTGATATTGTTGAAAGTGGCATTAAACACAATAACCCTAACCAATTTGATATTGTTGAAAGTGGCATTAAACACAATAACCCTAACCAATTTGATATTGTTGAAAGTGGCATTAAACACAATAACCCTAACCAATTTGATATTGTTGAAAGTGGCATTAAACACAATAACCCTAACCAATTTGATATTGTTGAAAGTGGCATTAAACACAATAACCCTAACCAATTTGATATTGTTGAAAGTGGCATTAAACACAATAACCCTAACCAATTTGATATTGTTGAAAGTGGTGTTAACACAATAACCCTAACCAATTTGATATTGTTGAAAGTGGCATTAAACACAATAACCCTAACCAATTTGATATTGTTGAAAGTGGCATTAAACACAATAACCCTAACCAATTTGATATTGTTGAAAGTGGCATTAAACACAATAACCCTAACCAATTTGATATTGTTGAAAGTGGCATTAAACACAATAACCCTAACCAATTTGATATTGTTGAAAGTGGCATTAAACACAATAACCCTAACCAATTTGATATTGTTGAAAGTGGCATTAAACACAATAACCCTAACCAATTTGATATTGTTGAAAGTGGCATTAAACACAATAACCCTAACCAATTTGATATTGTTGAAAGTGGTGTTAACACAATAACCCTAACCAATTTGATATTGTTGAAAGTGGCATTAAACACAATAACCCTAACCAATTTGATATTGTTGAAAGTGGTGTTAACACAATAACCCTAACCAATTTGATATTGTTGAAAGTGGCATTAAACACAATAACCCTAACCAATTTGATATTGTTGAAAGTGGCATTAAACACAATAACCCTAACCAATTTGATATTGTTGAAAGTGGCATTAAACACAATAACCCTAACCAATTTGATATTGTTGAAAGTGGTGTTAACACAATAACCCTAACCAATTTGATATTGTTGAAAGTGGCATTAAACACAATAACCCTAATCAATTTGATATTGTTGAAAGTGGCATTAAACACAATAACCCTAACCAATTTGATATTGTTGAAAGTGGCATTAAACACAATAACCCTAACCAATTTGATATTGTTGAAAGTGGCATTAAACACAATAACCCTAACCAATTTGATATTGTTGAAAGTGGCATTAAACACAATAACCCTAACCAATTTGATATTGTTGAAAGTGGCATTAAACACAATAACCCTAACCAATTTGATATTGTTGAAAGTGGCATTAAACACAATAACCCTAACCAATTTGATATTGTTGAAAGTGGCATTAAACACAATAACCCTAACCAATTTGATATTGTTGAAAGTGGTGTTAACACAATAACCCTAACCAATTTGATATTGTTGAAAGCGGCATTAAACACAATAACCCTAACCAATTTGATATTGTTGAAAGTGGCATTAAACACAATAACCCTAACCAATTTGATATTGTTGAAAGTGGTGTTAACACAATAACCCTAACCAATTTGATATTGTTGAAAGTGGCATTAAACACAATAACCCTAACCAATTTGATATTGTTGAAAGTGGCATTAAACACAATAACCCTAACCAATTTGATATTGTTGAAAGTGGCATTAAACACCATATCTCTAACTCATTGTTCATATTACATTAATCAGCATTCACACACTTTAAGGTAATTTGTAACATGTACGGGTAGTTACAGAATGTTTTGTCATCTTTGTAGTTGTGGGAATATCATCCTAAGCATTATGTTTTGATATTAATAAGGCTACATTATAAAAGAAAAAGTTGCATGAAAGGCAAAACCAACTATTAGGTTAGGAAAGGTTTATGTTGTTTAATGCCACTTTCAACAATAATTCAGTTATATTGTGGCGGTCAGTTTTATTGGTGGGGGAAAACGGTGCAAACCATCGACCTGTTGCAAATCACTGACAAACTTTATCACATAATGTTGTATCGAGTATACCTCGCCATGAACAAGGTTCGAACTCACAACTTTAGTGGTGATACAGGCAATAATTGCACAGGTACTTTGAAACTTGTCTAAAAACCAGACACCTTTTGAACCAAAATGTTTGTCCAGAATAAACAGGTGTTCAGATTTCATATGAAAAATGTTTGAAAGATATCAAACATTGGGACTAAATTGGATATTCAATTTAGACAGGATTCTGGTTTCACTGTATAAAAAAAATTGTCGTGGAATTGCGTCTATTAATAATGAGCTAATTAATTGAATGATTCTATGGAAAGTCATATTAATGCTATATGCAAATTTATTTATGTTATTATATGAATTTTTTGCAATTGTATTATCAATTTATCAGAATTTGAAGTTGCCACTTAAAAATTGTTTCCCTAATTTTTCAGATCTGTCAAAAAATATTCCCAAGCAGCCATTAACAGGAAGCGGAAATTTGAACAGGCACAAGCTCCTAGAGAATTACGTTTACATGATTTTGTTCACAAGAAGCGTGTACGATCAATGCCTACGGTCAACCTGAAGGTTGGAAAAACTGTATGTAGTTTGCATGCAAATATTGTAAACATTTGTATTTTTATCTGATTTAAGATATTCTTATGATTTAAAAAAAAAATTCAAGACATATTTTGGAGAGGGAATGCCAGTTATATTATTAACTATGATATTTGATCCGTTTTTAGCTGTGTAAAGCTAAATTTATGTTAAGGGCTGTTGTGGTCCTGATCGTGATCATATGGTAGAAGGATTTACAACTACCTATGCAATCAGTGCCTATCACCACTAACATTGTGGGTTTGAATCCCACTCAAGTGAGGTGTACTCAATGCAACATTATGTGATAAAGTTTTTCAGTGACTTGCGACAGGTCAATTGTTTTCTCCAGGTACTCTGGTTTCGTCCGCCATGATATAACTGAATTTTTTTAATGTTGTGTTAAACACCATAAATCCAACCAACCAAATCCATTTTTAGCTGTGTAGTGTCAAATTTATATTAGTTGAAATAATGCAAGAATATCTAATAATAATTAAGTTTGTTGAAAAAAAGAGTCTGTCATTGTATGAAATACCTTGATTTAATTAAGAAATATGTTATAGAAGCCATAATTTGTATCCAGTTTTTATATGGGTAACATTATTTTCGTAAATATTTTAATCTGAGGAAAATGTTAAATTCTATCTTATTTTTTAAGTGGAAATCAGTAATGGAAATGCATTTCATAACAAAATCCACTAACCTTCACGTTTATAGTTGTTTTTCTTTTATGATTAAATAGACTGTGATGCATTTAAGTTACTGATATTTTCCAATTTGATGGCATTTTTAATTTAGCAAGTAAAATGATCACAAAATCGTAAAATAAATCAGTAACCAGCTTGTGTCAATGTCACCAGCATTCCTTGTAAAACTACATCACCAGATGACATCAAATTACAAAAGTCAAAGTCGATAGATGGTTGTCTTAAGTATTTTTTCTGGAAAACAATTTTTATATTGATATTAAATATATCTTAAAGATAAAAACTAACCCCTATTGAAAATGAAGGGGTGGAGGAATTAATGGAAAATATAGAATACTGTAAACAAAATATTTTTTCCACATTTTGTTTTGTGTAAATTAAAAAAAAAATGCTTAATCGTTTAAATTGAAATTAATCAGGTATAGTTATTTATCAAGAATTGTAATTATTGATAAACAATTGATAATTACCGTTATGACCTTTGAAGTTATTAAAAATAATTAGTGAGTTATTTTCTCATCCTGTTTGATATACTATAATGAATATTTTGAAGATAAAACAACTTTATTTTTGTTTTTACTTTCTTTGGCTAGGGTTATCATAATTCTAAAACAAAATCTTCAATTGTTTATGATATCTTCAAAATAACTTATTATGAAAAATGATATTCAAAAATAATGTTAACCCATAAATAGCAGTACCAAGTCCAAAATATGTGCAAAATATAACAGAAAAAAAAATATATGGCACAAACACATTAACTTATACTTTTCATTATTGGGTTTTTTTTGTCAGGGGGCTTTTGTCCTAGACCCAAAAATATATATGTCAAAAAACAATATGGTCATTTTTATGTTTGTATGTACCACAGTCCTTTATGAATACATGTATTCACTAAGGAATGATGTTTATAATTTATTCGTCAATACACATGTGCGAATTAAAATATATCATGGGTTTTATCATTGTATTATTTATATACCCAATGAAGGACGTCAATTGATAGAATTCTTTTATTGTATTGTACAGCATGTAGATATGTGGAAACAAAAGCCAGTACAGCTATCTACTCCAGAAACTGTTGAGGTTTGTTTTTGTTTTTTTATAACTGGAGAATATTATTTGATATTCTTTCTGTTAGTAGGTTTCATTATGATATATGTTCATGGCGAGATGTACTCAGTACAACATTATGTGATCAAGTTTGTCAGTGACTTGTGACATGTCAGTCGTTTTCTCCGAGTACTCCTGTTTTCTCAACCAATTAAACTGAGCTCCACAATAGAACTGAAATATTGTTGAAAGTGGCATAAAACACTATAAACCAAACCATTGTGATATTTTCCGATACATGATTTAGTAAATTTGTAGGTCTTGCTATTGGACATTTTGTTTTGTAGAGATTGACTTTGATTTCCTCATAGATTAAAATCTAGATGAAGTTGACCTGTATATTTCACTATTGACTCTAGATGACATAAACAGTTGTAATTCTTAGGTGTGTAGATGTAAAGCAAAAGTGAATATTAGAATTTAAAAAAAAAGAGTGCAATACATGGCAATATTGTTAGATTTCACTACAATTAAGAGCAAAAGGTGACAATTTCTACCCAATTCCTTTCAAGAAGTTAAGATTATTTAAAAATAATTGCACTTCAGAAAGTCAAGGAGACTTTAAAAGGTGATAATTGTATTCTAATTACGATATAAATTATTTTGTTTAAACTATACAATCTTATATTTAATCATGTGTTATGGTCATGGGAGTGAAATACAGGGAAACCTGTCCAAACCAAAACTCCCATGTTTGGAATACACAGGTGTTCTGCTTATACAGGTAAATTAACAAAGATTTCCTATGTTGGGACTTTATTTAATGTTCACTTTATACAGAATTCTGTTTTATCCAGGGTTCTGTTTAGACAGGTTTCTGTTTTATCCAGGGTTCTGTTTAGACAGGTTTCTGTTTTATCCAGGGTTCTGTATAGACAGGTTTCTGTTTTATCCAGGGTTCTGTTTAGACAGGTTTCTGTTTTATCCAGGGTTCTGTTTAGACAGGTTTCACTGTATAATGCATGTATTTAATATTAACTTTTCTGTTTTATATGTCATTACAGGTAGAGAATTATGCCACAGTAATTAGTCCTCCAGATAATGTTGCTGACAATGACTTGGTAAAATAATAGTAACACAATTCTAACAGTAAAAAAAGTTTGAAGATACCAAAGGGATAATTAGAAGATACCAAAGGGGTAATTAGAAGATACCAAAGGGGTAATTAGAAGCTGTGAATTGAAGAAAGACAGACAATACAATGACCAAAAGAAGAAAAGACAAAAGGACAAACTCTACAGATAAATAAACATTTAGCAACATGAACCCCACTAATAAACCAGGGTCAACTTAGGTGCTCCTGTATGGAAGCAGTTACTGCTCTACTAGTGGAGCCTGTCGTGTTAATGTTAAACAAAGAACATGAATATCATGTGACATGGAAATTGTGTTGTAGACAGATATTCGTAAATAAATACAACGAACATGAACAAATCAAACAGCTGTAAAGATCAACCGAACAGCTTTTTTATATGGAAATCATGGGGGACATCAAAACAAGGCACTAAAAACATGAAGACAATAATGTAACTCCTAATATGATAGGGCCAAAAATATATATATGTGTGTTTACTGTCACATGTCAAAAAAATCTAGGGTCGGTCGCTCGGCATTATTTATTTTTTTTTTTTTTTTTTTTTTTTAACTATCGGCAAAACTGGAAATAGTCGTGCCCGGTTCCGGAATCCGATTCCGGTATTTCATTTTCGAAATTTCTGGTAAGCCGTCATTTGTTTTATGACGAGTTACACAGTTTTTCAGCCTTCTATCAATCTATGCTCTCAATTTTGACAAAAAGCTAGCGGTTGAATAAATAAAACATTGCTGCTGATTAAGCAACAAAAATGGTTATCCGAATTCTGTGTAAAAATTGTTAGGGTTGTTAGCAAAAATTAGGGTGGAATAATTGCCGATAAAAAAGGTTAGGGTCGGCGGCTGGAAAATAGGGTGGGTCGGGTGACCGTAAACACACAAATATTTTTTTTTGGCCTAGGATAACATTTGGCATAAAATACATGATTTACTTCAGCAATAATTTGATTGGATAACATTCTGCATAAAATACATGATTTACTTCAGCAATAATTTGATTGGATAACATTTTGCATAAAATACATGATTTACTTCAGCAATAATTTGAAATTCAAATTAAAAGTGGGTTTATTTTAAATGTGGAATTAGAATGTCAATCTAAGATTGAACTGCAGAAAATATCTATTTTACTGACAATTTATGCAGATAATTTTTGTAAACATGCGAACCATTTTATCCAATGGAAACAACTGCATCGATGGTATAATGGTTAGCATGCTTGCCTTGAGTGTGGTAGATTGCAGGTTCGAGCCCCAATCAGGTCAAGCCAAAGACTATTAAATTGATAATTGTTGCTTCTCCGCCAATCATGCAGCATTAAGGAGAAAGAACAATGACTGGATGGCTCGGAATCAGAATAATGTGTCCGAGTGGAGCGACATGTCCATCCGCGGACTGTTGTTTCAGTCAGCTTGCACTTCAAAAATCCAGCTAAGCATGTTGGTCTAGAACAAAGCAGATCTTATCATCATCTCATTGAAAATTAACTTGTTCTCGACATGATATAGCTGAAAAATGTGTGAGTTGGTGTTAAATAACAATCACTCACTGTACTGAAATATGTTTAATTTATATGATATGATTATTTATAGGAGCTTGTTGAAGAGCAGATATTAGAAAGGGGAACTAACCAAGAGAAGAAACTACTGGCTAAGTTATCTATATTAAAACGTAAATCTGACCATGTCTACTATGGAGAACTGTTTATTGATCATGATCATAAAGAGGGATCACAAGGATCAACGTGCAAGTAAGTAAATAATGATTGATGCCTAGTGTGGAAGTGGATGTAACTTTAATTCTAATGCAATTTGTTTGTATCGTTAAATTTGATTGATTACTATTCTATGTCAAATTCTCAATCTATTAGTCGTAACTAAGGGGTTCAGCTGGAAGGGGATCTGCCATCTTGAAAACGTGAAATCATACATGTCACATTTACAACAATGCACAAAAATAATTAAAATGCCTACCTTGCAAACTTTATTTAGTTAAATTTTATCTAAATTGAAGCGTTTTAAGCCGGAAGTCTTCATATGATGTCACATTGTTTATATGCCAAAATCCTCAACAATATTTCATGGAATTTGAATTTGTATGATTTTTAGACCAAGTGATATGCAAGAATACATTTTGATGTTCAGTATTGCATTAGAAGGGAGATAACTGAATTAACAATGTACAGTGAAACATGCCTATACTGAACCCTGAATAAAACAGAATAAACTGAACATTAAATAAAGTCAAAGTGTGGGAAACTTCATTAATTTAACCTGTCTATCCCAAACACAAAAGTAGGTCCTAACGAGGTTCTGTTTAGACAGGTTTCACTGTATTTAAGATGAATTTTGATGTTTTTGAGTTTATTTTTGTTTTTGTTTCATCTTTATACTATGTCCAAACAATCCTATTTTTTAATGTTGTATTCTCTTTTAAAAATTGTTTGTTTGTTATTTTTTGTTTGTAATATGCCTAAGTATAATATACCTTCATAATACTTCTTAGGTTTTAATTTCAAAATACATAGATATGCTTATTTAGATTTAGAAAAATTTAAACTTCTATTTAGACTCTATCTTGAACTATTGTCATGCTAAGGTTTTAAATTCTGAATACTGTATAAGTATAAACCTTACTGCTGACTTTCCTGGCTTGATACAAGCACTTCAACAACAAATTACAGTGTTTAACCTAGTATTATGGTATGAAAGTTAATTATAATATATATTGTTTATATTTGAATTACAGTTATATGCTTGGTTCTAAAGGCAATGTTGATAAGTAAGTAGGATTTAAGTTCATTATGAAATAGATCTAACATCCTCAATGTTTTTAACTTTGTAAAACAATGGTAAAGTAAAACTATTAGGTAAAGTATTATGTGATTTTGTTTGATACTTATAATGTAGATTCCTGTCACCATAACCTAAGATGTAGTGAACAGAACTATTATATATATTTTTCCGGGGTGGTAGGAGGGAGGGGAAGGAAATATATCTTGTATTTTAAGAAGTATCACTTTATTTAATTATTCATTCATCCCTGGTTTAATACTGCCAAATGATCAATATTTTGTTTTAAGTTTTGCCTTGGTGGGTTGTCCCTTATGTTAATAAACCAGACAATATTACATACAAACTTGGTGCTCAAAAACCTGGAAAAATATTGTGAAGATTAGATTCGCCATTTATGAGACCAAACTAATGAATTTTATCATGAACCTAATAAAGTATTTCTGGTGCCTGAAGCTCTGACGTCTCGGATGACACCATTGAAAACGATTAGAATGACGCTTGTTTCAGCTATTTGCAGACAATTTGGCCATTGTTTTGGACTTTTTGATATTGCAGTATAAACACAATATACATAAATGTAACAGTAATTTGCACTCGCTGCAAAACAGGATGGAAAAGCAAAGCTCGCTTTTCTACCCGTTTCGAATTCTAAATATTTATTTAAGGTATCTACAACAGTTCAAAGAGATATTTACCGAAGAAGGTCGACTTGCTGTAAAGATCACAAAGCAGGTCCCTGGTCAACCTCCTGTTGTAGAGTATACACAGACTTCCTCAACGTCCAGTGCTGGAATAACTATAGCTAGTGGTCAGACAATACTAGGCACACACCATACAAGTACCACAGGGGTTAGTAACACAACAATAACTCAGGCAATACTAGGCACACACCATACAAGCATTAATACCACAGTACAATAGCTAGAGCCCAGGCAATACTAGACTTTTTGCGAAATGTCTGCTTGTGGTGGTAAAAAATAATATTTTAATTATTTGAATCACAGAAACATTTGAAAACAAACCTGGCTGGAATGTTCCTTATGAAAAGAAAGTTTAAAGAGTGATGATCGACAATTCTACCAATATGAATAAAACAATCATCTTAACTCACTGAATACAAAAATAGACCACGACATATGACATTGGAGATCCTTATCCTGGCAAGGGAAAGGCACAAAAATGTGACAGGGTTAAACCGGTTAGTGGGATCCCAACCCCTTGATAACTGGATCTCCAATGGCAATACAAATATAATGATAAACAAACTCAAAAAGACCACATACTATCACAAAAATGAATGACAACATAAACATGGACAGTACAATAACAAGGTCAGTGAATGACAACATAAACATGGACAGTACAATAGTAGGGTCAGTGAATGACAACATAAACATGGACAGTACAATAACAAGGTCAGTGAATGACAACATAAACATGGACAGTACAATAGTAGGGTCAGTGAATGACAACATAAACATGGACAGTACAATAGCAGGGTCAGTGAATGACAATATAAACATGGACAGTACAATAGTAGGGTCAGTGAATGACAACATAAACATGGACAGTACAATAACAAGGTCAGTGAATGACAACATAAACATGGACAGTACAATAACAAGGTCAGTGAATGACAACATAAACATGGACAGTACAATAGTAGGGTCAGTGAATGACAACATAAACATGGACAGTACAATAGTGGGGTCAGTGAATGACAACATAAACATGGACAGTACAATAACAAGGTCAGTGAATGACAACATAAACATGGACAGTACAATAGCAGGGTCAGTGAATGACAAAATAAACATGGACAGTACATTAACAAGGTCAGTGAATGACAACATAAACATGGACAGTCCAATAGCAGGGTCAGTGAATGACAACATTAACATGGACAGTACAATAGCAGGGTCAGTGAATGACAACATAAACATGGACAGTACAATAACAAGGTCAGTGAATGACAACATAAACATGGACAGTACAATAACAAGGTCAGTGAATGACAACATAAACATGGACAGTCCAATAGCAGGGTCAGTGAATGACAACATTAACATGGACAGTACAATAGCAGGGTCAGTGAATGACAACATAAACATGGACAGTACAATAACAAGGTCAGTGAATGACAACATAAACATGGACAGTACAATAACAAGGTCAGTGAATGACAACATAAACATGGACAGTACAATAACAAGGTCAGTGAATGACAACATAAACATGGACAGTACAATAGTAGGGTCAGTGAATGACAACATAAACATGGACAGTACAATAGTAGGGTCAGTGAATGACAACATAAACATGAACAGTACAATAGCAGGGTCAGTGAATGACAATATAAACATGGACAGTACGATAGTAGGGTCAGTGAATGACAATATAAACATGGACAGTACAATAGTAGGGTCAGTGAATGACAACATAAACATGGACAGTACAATAGCAGAGTCAGTGAATGACAACATTAACATGGACAGTACAATAGCAGGGTCAATGAATGACAACATTAACATGGACAGTACAATAGCAGGGTCAGTGAATGACAACATAAACATGAACAGTCCAATAGCAGTGTCAGTGAATGACAACATAAACATGGACAGTACAATAGCAGGGTCAGTGAATGACAATATAAACATGGACAGTACAATAGTAGGGTCAGTGAATGACAACATAAACATGGACAGTACAATAACAAGGTCAGTGAATGACAACATAAACATGGACAGTACAATAACAAGGTCAGTGAATGACAACATAAACATGGACAGTACAATAGTAGGGTCAGTGAATGACAACATAAACATGGACAGTACAATAGTGGGGTCAGTGAATGACAACATAAACATGGACAGTACAATAACAAGGTCAGTGAATGACAACATAAACATGGACAGTACAATAGCAGGGTCAGTGAATGACAAAATAAACATGGACAGTACATTAACAAGGTCAGTGAATGACAACATAAACATGGACAGTCCAATAGCAGGGTCAGTGAATGACAACATTAACATGGACAGTACAATAGCAGGGTCAGTGAATGACAACATAAACATGGACAGTACAATAACAAGGTCAGTGAATGACAACATAAACATGGACAGTACAATAACAAGGTCAGTGAATGACAACATAAACATGGACAGTCCAATAGCAGGGTCAGTGAATGACAACATTAACATGGACAGTACAATAGCAGGGTCAGTGAATGACAACATAAACATGGACAGTACAATAACAAGGTCAGTGAATGACAACATAAACATGGACAGTACAATAACAAGGTCAGTGAATGACAACATAAACATGGACAGTACAATAACAAGGTCAGTGAATGACAACATAAACATGGACAGTACAATAGTAGGGTCAGTGAATGACAACATAAACATGGACAGTACAATAGTAGGGTCAGTGAATGACAACATAAACATGAACAGTACAATAGCAGGGTCAGTGAATGACAATATAAACATGGACAGTACGATAGTAGGGTCAGTGAATGACAATATAAACATGGACAGTACAATAGTAGGGTCAGTGAATGACAACATAAACATGGACAGTACAATAGCAGAGTCAGTGAATGACAACATTAACATGGACAGTACAATAGCAGGGTCAATGAATGACAACATTAACATGGACAGTACAATAGCAGGGTCAGTGAATGACAACATAAACATGAACAGTCCAATAGCAGTGTCAGTGAATGACAACATTAACATGGACAGTACAATAGCAGGGTCAATGAATGACAACATTAACATGGACAGTACAATAGCAGGGTCAGTGAATGACAACATAAACATGGACAGTCCAATAGCAGGGTCAGTGAATGACAACATAAACATGGACAGTCCAATAGCAGTGTCAGTGAATGACAACATAAACATGGACAGTACAATAGCAGGGTCAGTGAATGACAACATAAACATGAACAGTCCAATAGCAGTGTCAGTGAATGACAACATAAACATGGACAGTACAATAGCAGTGTCAGTGAATGACAACATAAACGTGAACAGTCCAATAGCAGTGTCAGTGAATAACAACATAAACATGGACAGTACAATAGCAGGGTCAGTGAATGACAACATAAACATGAACAGTCCAATAGCAGTGTCAGTGAATGACAACATAAACATGGACAGTACAATAGCAGTGTCAGTGAATGACAACATAAACATGAACAGTCCAATAGCAGTGTCAGTGAATGCTCATTGTTAACTAACTACTAGCTAGGAAGGTAGAATCTGTTTGTTAAATACCATTACTCTAAGGACAAAGTCTGTACATTTTTGTCAATCAAAAATCCAACATAGAAAGATGGGAATGGGGTATCATGTAAATTGATTCACGATAAATTTTTACTAAAAATAACACTAGACAGTAAACAACATTTCCACCCTTATAAAGCCACAACAGTAGGACTCTAATGGGAATATGAATACAAAGCTTTTTCTCTAAAAACAACAATCTTGATTGAACCCAAACATTAGCCTGAGCCTCTATTTCAGTAACATATAAACATTTCATTCAAGTACACCACACCACAAACAGAATTCAAAATTTTAATCTAAATGTTGACAGACTGCTACTGTTGATGTCATACAACTATTGTACAGTAATGTCTGTGTATGCTGGACTTCATCGGTTGTGTAACGGTTAGCGTGCTTGCCTCGAGCAGGGTATATTGTTGGTTCAAACTCTGGTCAGGTCAAACCATAGAGTATGAAATTAGTATTAGCTGCTTCTTCACTAAGCATATATTTCTTTTCTTTAGACTGAACAGGCATGTGCTCCAGGATTACTAATGGGTAAAAGAAATGTACCTTTACAGCTGTCTCTAACATTAGCTCCTGCTGGTATGTAAAATATATATTATTAAGTAAATTACTACTGTTAAAACTAGATTGATTAAAGAAATATATACATGTACTTTGATGTTTAGATAATACTTGGAGGAAATATATTAAGAGATTATTTCATTGCCCATTAAATAAAGGGATATTCATGTCAAGATCTGTGATGAAGTTGAAAAAAAACTTCTGTTTGATTAATAGCTGGGATTTTGAGGATTGCCTTTTATCTAAATGATATTGTAAAGAAATTAATAAATCATTGTCATAACAAGACTTTGTATCAGTTAAAAAATGGTTGATATAATTATGTTAAACGTTTTGGTAACCATGATACAGGAATCACATTCATTACATTAAATGTTTCCCAGATGAAGATAAGATTTGTCATGATGCATTGTGGGATACCGTCTGTACTGGAACCTTCAGATATGTTTACCTTATTGCTTTGTACAACTATTATATTCAGTTTTAAATGATAAAATGGTGTTTCTCCATATACAGTCAAACCTGTACTAAGAGGTCACCTTTGAGGCAAAGAAAGAGTGGCCTTATAAGACAGGTGACCTCTTAAAAGAGGTTCAATTCATATGAAATTTTCTATGACAAGACATAAAAAGATGACCTTTAAATACAGGTGACTGCTTCAGTCCTCAAAATGAACATTTGGATTTACTGGTATGAATCAAATTCTAGAATTTATTTTTATATATTTCTAAATAAAAACTGAAAAATTTACAGATCTGAACAAAGTTTTACTGGTCTTGGGCCAGAGGACCGGTGCTCATTGTGAGGACTGCTGCTTAATAGAGGTGACCTCATAGCAGGTTTGACTGTATTTCTTAATAAGAAATATACACCTACTTATTTACTCTAACATGATTTTTTTCAGGTTCCAATGCACAGACAGGGAACCAGCTACAACTTAACATTCAGAAACAACCACTAAATACACAGTCACAATATTCTAACCAGAGAAACAAGTTTGTCACGACACCAAGTTCTTCTCAAAGGTAATTTATAAAATGGATTGAAATATTATTATATTTTACAGAGATCTTTATAATTCACTCATAGGAGTCCTGGAATCACCAACTTTAGTTGGGAATCACTTTTTAAATTTTAGATTTTTTAAAATGATGGGACTCGTCATAAATTCTGGACTTCTCAAATTAAATTGCTACTAGTATCCCTGATTTTATTTATCTTACACAACGATAAATGATTTATATTTATTTATCCTGCAACTGTGTGATTTTGAGTACTAATAAAGGTGGTCAAATAAACTTCAGTGTTATTTAGTCATAGACCGAATAATGTATTTCTGGTACCTGTGATTCTAGATACGATAATGTAACCCTCATTCCGCTTGTGCTCCAGTTAGGGTTGCAAATCGGCCCCATTCAACGTATGGGAGCAAATTAAAATTTTCGTTAAGTGAATATTTCAACTTTCTTTTTGCATATCTGGTCATAACTTATTATTCCCTACAATTTTTAAGTAATGACGATACGAAATAAGTGTTACAATACCTGTTTCTACCTTCACGATCGATTTAGTATTCAAAAATTGTTTCTGGTCCACCATGGCACCTTACGTATACTCTCATGATGGACGGAGCCTATCCATATATGGATCTGAATGCCAAATATGAAAAACTTTACTATGCGAATACTAGGGAATAAAATGATGTTTTACTACGATTGATCCAAATAAGGATATCTCCAAAACGAGGCAAGTGCACATGAAATAGCAACTTGTAAACAAAATGTCGTACAGAAAGAAGATTTCATGCATTCAAATTTTCAGATGGATATAAGTCAACCATGGATTGATGCAGCATTTACTTAACACCTCAAGGTTTACCTAAATATATATATCTTTCACCCCCGTTAATTTTTCCAACCACTTACAACAGAATCAGGACAAAAAACTGCCCAGTGTGAATCACCCCAGGCGCTGCTCCCATACATTGAATGGGACCGATTCGTAACCCTCGCTGGGAGCAAAAGCGGACTGAAGGTTATGCTATCGTATCTACTGTGATTCATGTGGAGCGACAGAAAGAAACGGTAACCGTATAAGCTCTGACGTCACAGATGAAACCATTAAAAATGATTTAGAACGACATTTATTTCAATTATTTTCAGACAATTTGGCAGGTGTTTTGGACTTTTTCATATTGCACAATATATGCACATTGTCATTAAATATCAAATTAATTTGCACTCGTTATGAAACAGGCTAGAGAAGCTGGCAAAGGCTTGTTTGTCTACCTGTTTCTAAAGCTTAAATTTTCTGACAATGTATGTATATTGTATATATATTATAGTGGTAAGTTTTATGGGTATAGTAAGCTGAGTAGCTCAGAAAACCATAAGGATCTATTTCATGTAATGTGAAAAGTCTTTTTTTTTCACAAGGGAAATACTATAAAATTGATAATGTTGACACAGGTAAAATTTCGCAATATAGTCAGAAAAAAAATGTGATATTATTTTGTGTTTTGCATTTTTACGATGACGATACAATTTCTGTTTCTCACCAATAATTTGACGGTTCACGCAGGAAATTCCAAAACATGCCTCACATAAATTTTTCATTGTACGGTATGGAATTTTCATGGCTAAAATAATTTTTTTTTTTAATTCCTTCACTGATTTTGTCTATTTTGTTTAGACTGTTTGATTAAGATGTTCCCAAACACTGTTATTTGGCTTTCTAATATTGTGAAATAGAGTGTACCTGATGATGAGTATTCCAGAAACATGTTATGTGCTCAAAATTAGATATCTTTGTTTTTATTATTTTAATTTTAATGTACTTTTGTGTGATAGGAAAAAACTTGGTAAAATATCACAATAAATATTTTAGAATGTAAAAAGCTCAAATTGACAATAAATGTCGTCATTTTTTTGTGTGTTATTCCTATTTTCTTTCAAATGTTCATAACATTGCCAAATAATTGTTAAACTTTCACCCCCTGAGGTTGTTTATGATCCTGGACTTGTCATTGGGTTAGCTGTTTTGGGGGGAGCCCCCTGTCTGATTGTTTATGCACCCGAGTCACACACACTCAGTAACTACAGAGTCTGACTCGTATCCGGGAAGAAGAAGAAGGGTTATGGTTATGGTGTTTAACGCCACTTTCCATAATATTTCAGTTATTTGTGGCGATCAATTTTATTGGACGAGGAAACCGAAGTACCTGGAGAAAACCACCAACCTGTCGCAAGTCACTGACAAACTTGATCACATAATGTTGTATCAAGTACACCTCGCTATGAAGGGATTAAAATTAACAACGTTAGTGGTAATAGGCACTGATTACATAGGTAGTTATAAAACCAAGCCCCTTGGACTTGTCATAGTAGTTCTAGGTTTTGTACAGGTGATTGTTAAGAATGTTAAATACCTTTAGCTACATGTATACATTGTTCCTTTGATCTCATCAAGAGACATTGCCAGTATCAACGTACTGACTAATATTGAAAATTGTCGTTCAGTGTGTCGTCAAACATATTATGACGTTACTTATATCAACAATAGCGCCAGTTTTGAAGGTCTTGGCATATCACTAATATCACAGCTTGTTTTTTCTGACGTGCGCAATTGTCTGTTATTCAATATTTCAGAAATATTTACACAGACACAATATTTGTACCCCCATACCTTCAAATTTGTTATGCCATTTATTGGAGTGAGTGAGTGTTGTTTAACGCCAACTCAGTAATTTTTCAGCTATATCGTGGCGAGAACAAGTTAATTTTCAATGAGATGATGATGAGGTCTGCTTTGTACTAGACCAACACGCTTAGTTGGAATTTTATAGTGCTACTCACTGAAACAACAGTCCACGGATAGACATGCGGCTCCACTCGGACATATTATCCTGATTCTGATCCAACCAGTCATTTGCTCTTTCTCCTTAATGCTGCATGCTTAGTGGAGAAGCAACAAATACCAATTTTATAGTCTTTGGTTTGACCTGATCGGGGCTTGAACCCACGATTTACCACACTCAAGGTGAGCACGCTAACCATTACACCACAGATGTGGTTATGTTCATTTGATGTAACCATTGCATTTCTGTTATTTACATGTCTAGTAATTGGTTGTCCCGGTGTGAAATTCAACTCTATTTTTCATTTACAGATCAGCTTCCAATACCCCAAGTCAGAGTCCAGCAACAACTCCAACATCAGGTTTAACAATGTTTTATATTATATAGCTTAAATAATATTTAAAACATCTGAGCTGAATTTACTTAAAAAAATATATAACTTAATAACATTTAAAACATCTGAACTGAATTTACTTAAAAAAATATATAACTTAATAACATTTAAAACATCTGAACTGAATTTACTTAAAAAAATATATAACTTAATAACATTTAAAACATCTGAACTGAATTTACTTAAAAAAATATATAACTTAATAACATTTAAAACTTCTGAGCTGAATTTACTTAAAAACTTAAACAAATATTTTACTAGGATTTATATTGCTTTTGAGTGTTTAATACTACTTTCAATAATAATTTACCCGTAGTTATGTCAAGAACATCGGTAATATTGATGGTGGCAAACAGAGTACCTGGAGAAAACCACCAACCTACCACACATCACTGGCAAACTGTATTGCATAAAGTTGTATTCAGTACACCCTGCCATGTGTTGGAATCAAACTTAAAACATTAGTGAAAATAAGCAGCGATTGCATACTGGAAATTCATTTATGTTCCTGGATACCATTATTCGTGATTTAGTGAAAAAAATGCATTTTATGGAATAAATAAATTTGTTGCTCTACAGTTCGAGTTCAAGTATAAATATATGGCCAAAACATATTAATTATTAATTTTGTGAATTGGTATGATCCCCGCAATCAACGAAAAATTGTTGTACCACGAATAATAATGAGTTGACAGTAGATGATATAAATTTAACTACCATACCAGAGCATTCCACTCATTTTCACGTAGGAAGTGATAATCCTAAAGTAGAAAGGGGGATCCTGCAATACCAGTATGCAAAACAAAGCCGCATTTTACCTTTACTTTGACATATTCATTTTTGAAAACAAAGTAGTGGGGGGAAAATCCAATGTGCCCGGTGCCTGGATGTTGTAGAATTCCCTGCCATACGATAACAGCCATTACAGCTCACAGTATCTCAGAGAAGCTGCTATGCTATTCAAAGGTTCAATTGTACTTTTACAGCAGCAGTTCAGAGCCAGCAGTTTCCTCATTTACTGTCAAACAGTCTATCATCTAAATCACAACCACCAATGTCATCTCCTCCTCCATCCTTGACAGCAGTTTCTACGACAACAGCCTCCAGGAAGTCTAGTCTTACACCTATAGATGTCAGTAACCAAGGTCAAATTCAAGCTGGAGTACAACAAGCTAAAAACATAGCATTTGTTCAAAGTAAGTGAGGATGAAGCTACAGTAGACAAATATTTCTTTGAGTTAGTCTTTTGTTCATCTCCAGATGTCAAAATCAATTTGAAAAGCAGTATTATTTGAAAAGATTTTGAAACTAGAAGATTCATTGTGTAAAATCTACTTTTATTCTTGAAATAATTACTAAAATTTTAATATGTATACACTAAAGTTATGTGTACCAACAGCATCAGTGTAGCAGAATGCAACACTGTCAATGACCAAGAAATATGCCCTAGATTAGATTTGTTTAGAGGAAAAACAATCTTTAAACGTTTAGCATTGTAGATTATCATAGATTATTTATTTGTACAAGTTTTAGAAACTGGTAGAAAAGTGAGCCTTTGGCATCTTTTCTGTCCTGTTTTGAAGTGAGTGCAAATTAATTCTATATTTACAGACGATGTACCTATATTAATAATAATTTATTGTGTTTATCCTGCAATGTAAAAAACACCAAAGACAAATGCCATATTGCCTGAAAATAGCTGAAACAAGCATTGCTCTAATCGTTTTCAATGATGTCCTCTGTGAAGGCCTTGCATATACTGTTACCATTTCTTTCTGTCATCTGTCATTCTACAAAGAATCAACTACCAGAAAAGCTGTATTAGGTCCATAACTAGATAGCTCTGAAGTTTATTTGACTTTATTAGTACTAAAAATCATAAAATTGCAGGATAGATATCCATGCTATACTATTATTTTAATTTTCACATTATGATAGATGGTAGGTAGATACAGTAGTTTTACTTCTTTACTTCATCTGGATTTAATTACTGATAGTCTAACTAATTGTTCTTTATCACCAGGTGGAGAAAACAGTCAAGGGCAAACAAACCAACAACAACAAGGTGTCACTAGTATCAATTTCAGTGGACTTCCCCCAAATATAAACATCCAGAACATCACAGGACTCTCTGGAATCAACATTGCCAATCTTCAGGGACTTCAGAACATGCAGATGTCTATCACTGGTGGTAATATAGCTGTTCCTGTACCTATCTCTCTTGTAAATTCTAATGCTGGGGTGCTCCAGAATCAAGGAGGAATATTCGTAAGCTCACTTCCAGGGTTAATCTCTATGGCAACTACAGCAGCATCTAGTAATACATCAACAACATTATCACAAATTTCTCAGGTATATAATAATTTTTAATTTGTATCACAGCAAAAATAATGCTACAAATTTTGAATTGAAGGGGTAAATAAACCATGTACATGCATTGTTCAAAGACCATACACATGCATTGTAAGAAGACCATATACAAATGTACGTGCATTGTCGGCAAATATAAAATTTAGTTGAACAAGCTTTAGATACAGGGAAAAAATCTGAGCCTGTTGTATATTGTATTTATGCTGCAATGTCAATGTCCAAAACAACTACTAATTTATCTGAAAATAGCAGTAGATAGTGTCAATCGTTTTCGATGGTGTCCTATGTGAAGTCTGCTCTTATACTGTTACCGTTTCTTATCATTGCTCTACATGAATCAGGTACCAGAAAAGCTATATCTTGGTCAGTGACTGTATATAAAATAATTTATGAAGTTAATGCAAATTTAATACTCAAATAGAACCAGTGCAGGATAAAAACAATTAACAGGATCATTTTGTTTATTGAAAGAAAAACTATTCAAGTTTTTCTAGTGAAAAATAGCTTTCGCAGCATTTAACAATCACAGACTCTCTCAAGTAAGCTTCTATGCACCTTTTTCCTTTAAACTTTCTTTTTACCATAATAAGAATCTCATTTATATAAAGAAGGAACCCATCTTTTTTACCAACGATTTAACAAATATGCCTCATTAAAAGACAATAATTTATTTTTGTTAACAGCAGATTTTGTTTGTACATTTGTAGGCAAGTGCAACTTCTGCAACTCCCAGTATGGTAACATTTGTTACAGCAGGACCTAGTGTTGTTTCTAGTTCAGTTATCAAAACAACATCAGGTAAATACATTGAAATTATTACAAGGTTTGGGGTTAAGATTTAGTACTTTCTAACACATGTCAACATTATAGTATTAGTCACATTTATTGATGGAGGAAGCCAAGTTAAACTATTTTGTCTCACTTGTGGCATTAATATCTGAATGTGAGACTTGGGAAGTCATACACCCATTTTCATCAACTTTGGTTCAAGTTTTTCAAAATGACATAATATTTTTAAATCTTATTTGAACTGCCTGAATCTTAAACATTGGATTTTCAAAAACTATGACAGGGAAACAATTAGATGTCAAAATATTTGAATTCCAAATTTGATAAATATTCCCAAATACTCTCATGCTTATAACAACCATATATTTCTTGAACCAGAAAAGCAATAGCTGTGACATAGAACAATTCGATTCCAAAATATTAAAAATGTCCCAATTATTTTTTTTTCAAAATCAAATGCAAATCAGCTTATTATGTCTACAAAGCTTTCTATGATTAAAAAAACATATATATTGATTTAGGATCAAGTACAACGACATCAGTGATGACTCCAACAGGAATGTTATCAGTACCTATAGCTAGTTTGGCCCCTCTAGTCAGTGGAGGTGTTAGAACACAGGCTGGTGCTGGAATAAGGACCAGTTCTCTTCCTTTATTACAAGTAGGTATATTTTAAGTTTGTTAGTCAATGAAGCTACAGTATTTAGGTTTGTTAGTCAATGAAGCTATGGTATTTAGGTTTGTTAGTCAATGAAGCTACAGTATTTAGGTTTGTTAGTCAATGAAGCTACAGTATTTAGGTTTGTTAGTCAATGAAGCTACAGTAGTTAGGTTTGTTAGTCAATGAAGCTACAGTAGTTAGGTTTGTTAGCCAATGAAGCTATGGTATTTAGGTTTGTTAATCAATGAAGCTACGGTATTTAAGTTTGTTAGCCAATGAAGCTATGATATTTAGGTTTGTTAGTCAATGAAGCTATGGTATTTAGGTTTGTTAGTCAATGAAGCTATTTAGGTTTGTTAGTCAATGAAGCTATGGTATTTAGGTTTGTTAGTCAATGAAGATATTTAGATTTGTTAGTCAATGAAGCTACAGTATTTAGGTTTGTTTGTCAATGAAGCTACAGTATTTAGGTTTGTTAGTCAATGAAGCTACAGTATTTAGGTTTGTTAGTCAATGAAGCTACGGTATTTAGGTTTGTTAGTCAATGAAGCTACAGTATTTAGGTTTGTTAGTCAATGAAGCTACAGTATTTAGGTTTGTTAGTCAATGAAGCTATGGTATTTAGGTTTGTTAGTCAATGAAGCTACAGTATTTAGGTTTGTTAGTCAATGAAGCTACAGTATTTAGGTTTGTTAGTCAATGAAGCTACAGTATTTAGGTTTGTTAGTCAATGAAGCTACAGTAGTTAGGTTTGTTAGTCAATGAAGCTACAGTATTTAGATTTGTTAGTCAATGAAGCTACGGTATTTAAGTTTGTTAGCCAATGAAGCTATGATATTTAGGTTTGTTAGTCAATGAAGCTATGGTATTTAGGTTTGTTAGTCAATGAAGCTATGGTATTTAGGTTTGTTAGTCAATGAAGATATTTAGATTTGTTAGTCAATGAAGCTACAGTATTTAGGTTTGTTTGTCAATGAAGCTACATTATTTAGGTTTGTTAGTCAATGAAGCTACAGTATTTAGGTTTGTTTGTCAATGAAGCTACATTATTTAGGTTTGTTAGTCAATGAAGCTACAGTATTTAGGTTTGTTAGTCAATGAAGCTACGGTATTTAAGCTTGTTAGCCAATGAAGCTATGGTATTTAGGTTTGTTAATCAATGAAGCTACGGTAGTTAGGTTTGTTAGTCAATGAAGCTACAGTATTTAGGTTTGTTTGTCAATGAAGCTACAGTATTTAGGTTTGTTAGTCAATGAAGCTACAGTAGTTAGGTTTGTTAGTCAATGAAGCTACAGTATTTAGGTTTGTTAGTCAATGAAGCTACAGTATTTAGGTTTGTTAGTCAATGAAGCTACGGTATTTAAGTTTGTTAGCCAATGAAGCTATGGTATTTAGGTTTGTTAATCAATGAAGCTACGGTATTTAAGTTTGTTAGCCAATGAAGCTATGGTATTTAGGTTTGTTAGTCAATGAAGCTACGGTATTTAGGTTTGTTAGTCAATGAAGCTATTTAGGTTTGTTAGTCAATGAAGCTATGGTATTTAGGTTTGTTAGTCAATGAAGATATTTAGATTTGTTAGTCAATGAAGCTACAGTATTTAGGTTTGTTTGTCAATGAAGCTACAGTATTTAGGTTTGTTAGTCAATGAAGCTATTTAGGTTTGTTAGTCAATGAAGCTATGGTATTTAGGTTTGTTAGTCAATGAAGCTACAGTATTTAGGTTTGTTAGTCAATGAAGCTATTTAGGTTTGTTAGTCAATGAAGCTATGGTATTTAGGTTTGTTAGTCAATGAAGATATTTAGATTTGTTAGTCAATGAAGCTACAGTATTTAGGTTTGTTTGTCAATGAAGCTACAGTATTTAGGTTTGTTAGTCAATGAAGCTACAGTATTTAGGTTTGTTTGTCAATGAAGCTACAGTATTGAGGTTTGTTAGTCAATGAAGCTACAGTATTTAGGTTTGTTAGTCAATGAAGCTACAGTATTTAGGTTTGTTAGTCAATGAAGCTACAGTATTTAGGTTTGTTAGTCAATGAAGCTATGGTATTTAGGTTTGTTAGTCAATGAAGCTACAGTATTTAGGTTTGTTAGTCAATGAAGCTACGGTATTTAGGTTTGTTAGTCAATGAAGCTACAGTAGTTAGGTTTGTTAGTCAATGAAGCTACAGTAGTTAGGTTTGTTAGCCAATGAAGCTATGGTATTTAGGTTTGTTAATCAATGAAGCTACGGTATTTAAGTTTGTTAGCCAATGAAGCTATGATATTTAGGTTTGTTAGTCAATGAAGCTATGGTATTTAGGTTTGTTAGTCAATGAAGCTATTTAGGTTTGTTAGTCAATGAAGCTATGGTATTTAGGTTTGTTAGTCAATGAAGATATTTAGATTTGTTAGTCAATGAAGCTACAGTATTTAGGTTTGTTTGTCAATGAAGCTACAGTATTTAGGTTTGTTAGTCAATGAAGCTACAGTATTTAGGTTTGTTAGTCAATGAAGCTACAGTATTTAGGTTTGTTAGTCAATGAAGCTACAGTATTTAGGTTTGTTAGTCAATGAAGCTACAGTATTTAGGTTTGTTAGTCAATGAAGCTATGGTATTTAGGTTTGTTAGTCAATGAAGCTACAGTATTTAGGTTTGTTAGTCAATGAAGCTACAGTATTTAGGTTTGTTAGTCAATGAAGCTACAGTATTTAGGTTTGTTAGTCAATGAAGCTACGGTAGTTAGGTTTGTTAGTCAATGAAGCTACAGTATTTAGATTTGTTAGTCAATGAAGCTACGGTATTTAAGTTTGTTAGCCAATGAAGCTATGATATTTAGGTTTGTTAGTCAATGAAGCTATGGTATTTAGGTTTGTTAGTCAATGAAGCTATTTAGGTTTGTTAGTCAATGAAGCTATGGTATTTAGGTTTGTTAGTCAATGAAGATATTTAGATTTGTTAGTCAATGAAGCTACAGTATTTAGGTTTGTTTGTCAATGAAGCTACATTATTTAGGTTTGTTAGTCAATGAAGCTACAGTATTTAGGTTTGTTAGTCAATGAAGCTACGGTATTTAAGTTTGTTAGCCAATGAAGCTATGGTATTTAGGTTTGTTAATCAATGAAGCTACGGTAGTTAGGTTTGTTAGTCAATGAAGCTACAGTAGTTAGGTTTGTTAGTCAATGAAGCTACAGTATTTAGGTTTGTTAGTCAATGAAGCTACAGTATTTAGGTTTGTTAGTCAATGAAGCTACGGTATTTAAGTTTGTTAGCCAATGAAGCTATGGTATTTAGGTTTGTTAATCAATGAAGCTACGGTATTTAAGTTTGTTAGCCAATGAAGCTATGATATTTAGGTTTGTTAGTCAATGAAGCTACGGTATTTAAGTTTGTTAGCCAATGAAGCTATGGTATTTAGGTTTGTTAATCAATGAAGCTACGGTATTTAAGTTTGTTAGCCAATGAAGCTATGGTATTTAGGTTTGTTAATCAATGAAGCTACGGTATTTAAGTTTGTTAGCCAATGAAGCTATGGTATTTAGGTTTGTTAGTCAATGAAGCTACAGTATTTAGGTTTGTTAGTCAATGAAGCTACAGTAGTTAGGTTTGTTAGTCAATGAAGCTACAGTATTTAGGTTTGTTAGTCAATGAAGCTACAGTATTTAGGTTTGTTAGTCAATGAAGCTACGGTATTTAAGTTTGTTAGCCAATGAAGCTATGGTATTTAGGTTTGTTAATCAATGAAGCTACGGTATTTAAGTTTGTTAGCCAATGAAGCTATGGTATTTAGGTTTGTTAGTCAATGAAGCTACGGTATTTAGGTTTGTTAGTCAATGAAGCTATTTAGGTTTGTTAGTCAATGAAGCTATGGTATTTAGGTTTGTTAGTCAATGAAGATATTTAGATTTGTTAGTCAATGAAGCTACAGTATTTAGGTTTGTTTGTCAATGAAGCTACAGTATATAGGTTTGTTAGTCAATGAAGCTACAGTATTTAGGTTTGTTTGTCAATGAAGCTACAGTATTTAGGTTTGTTAGTCAATGAAGCTACAGTAGTTAGGTTTGTTAGTCAATGAAGCTACGGTATTTAGGTTTGTTAGTCAATGAAGCTACAGTATTTAGGTTTGTTAGTCAATGAAGCTACAGTATTTAGGTTTGTTAGTCAATGAAGCTACAGTATTTAGGTTTGTTAGTCAATGAAGCTACAGTATTTAGGTTTGTTAGTCAATGAAGCTACAGTATTTAGGTTTGTTTGTCAATGAAGCTACAGTATTTAGGTTTGTTAGTCAATGAAGCTACAGTATTTAGCTTTGTTAGTCAATGAAGCTACAGTATTTAGGTTTGTTAGTCAATGAAGCTACAGTATTTAGGTTTGTTAGTCAATAAAGCTACAGTATTTAGGTTTGTTAGTCAATGAAGCTACAGTATTTAGGTTTGTTTGTCAATGAAGCTACAGTATTTAGGTTTGTTAGTCAATGAAGCTACAGTATTTAGGTTTGTTTGTCAATGAAGCTACAGTATTTAGGTTTGTTAGTCAATGAAGCTACGGTATTTAGGTTTGTTAGCCAATGAAGCTACAGTATTTAGGTTTGTTAGTCAATGAAGCTACAGTATTGAGGTTTGTTAGTCAATGAAGCTACAGTATTGAGGTTTGTTAGTCAATAAAGCTCCGGTATTTAGGTTTGTTAGTCAATGAAGCTATGGTGTTTAGGTTTGTTAGTCAATAAAGCTATGGTATTTAAGTTTGTTAGTCAATGAAGCTATGGTATTTAGGTTTGTTAGTCAGTGAAGCTACAGTATTTAGGTTTGTTAGCCAATGAAGCTATGGTATTTAGGTTTGTTAGTCAATGAAGCTACGGTATTTAGGTTTGTTAGTCAGTGAAGCTATAGTATTTAGGTTTGTTAGTCAATGAAGCTACAGTATTTAGGTTTGTTAGTCAATGAAGCTACGGTATTTAGGTTTGTTAGTCAATGAAACTATGGTGTTAAGGTTTGTTTGTCAATGAAGCTACGGTATTTAGGTTTGTTAGTCAATGAAGCTACGGTATTTAGGTTTGTTAGTCGATGAAGCTACAGTATTTAGGTTTGTTAGTCAATGAAGCTACAGTATTTAGGTTTGTTAGTCAATGAAGCTACAGTATTTAGGTTTGTTAGTCAATGAAGCTATAGTATTTAGGTTTGTTAGTCGATGAAGCTACAGTATTTAGGTTTGTTAGTCAATGAAGCTACAGTATTTAGGTTTGTTAGTCAATAAAGCTATGGTATTTAGGTTTGTTAGTCGATGAAGCTACAGTATTTAGGTTTGTTAGTCAATGAAGCTATGGTATTTAGGTTTGTTAGTCGATGAAGCTACAGTATTTAGGTTTGTTAGTCAATGAAGCTACAGTATTTAGGTTTGTTAGTCAATGAAGATATTTAGATTTGTTAGTCAATGAAGCTACAGTATTTAGGTTTGTTAGTCAATGAAGCTACAGTAGTTAGGTTTGTTAGTCAATGAAGCTACAGTATTTAGGTTTGTTAGTCAATGAAGCTACAGTATTTAGGTTTGTTAGTCAATGAAGCTATAGTATTTAGGTTTGTTAGTCAATGAAGCTACAGTATTTAGGTTTGTTAGTCAATGAAGCTACAGTATTTAGGTTTGTTAGTCAATAAAGCTATTAAAACATAATAGTAATCTGGTGTCAAAATTAGGTCAAGTCTGCTTATATTATTACAAATAAGTATGTTACATATTTGTTAGTTACTAGAGGGGCAGTCGTGATCATGATCTATCCACTGTATTGAAGATTGGTCTTTAATACACTGTATCAACAGTAACTGAACAAAATATTAAATTTATTTCCAATATGAAAATGTATAGTATGTTGAACATTATGAAATTTAGATACAAGGCCAGCCAGGTGGTTTACAGCTTGTTGGCCTCCAACAACAAAGAACTCCACTCAAGCCAGGAACAGCAACTCTTGCAGCCCAACCAGCTGGACAGATCCATATTGGAGGGAAAAATCCAACAAGTATTCCAAGCTCAGGTATATTTCCTCATAAATACATTGTATATGTTTTTATGGTATTGTTGGTATATTATTGCTATATATAGTTTATTATCCCCTCACCAACGAAGTTGCGAAGGGATATAGTAACGCTACCGTCCGTCCTTCCGTCCGTCACATCCTTGTGAACACTCTAGGATCAACATCCTTCTATGGATTTTGACCAAACTTGGTACATATTTAGTCCTTAAGAGAATCTGGAACCCTATTGATTTTCAAGGTCATAGGTCAAAGGTCAAGGTCACCGGGTCAAACTTTTACCGCATAACATCTTTGTGAACACTCTAGAATCAACATCCTTCAATGGATTTTGACCAAACTTTGTACATACATAGTCCTTAGGAGAGTCTGGAACCCTATTGATTTTCAAGGTCAAAGGTCAAGGGGTCAAATTTTACCGCATAATATCCTTGTGAACACTCTAAAATCAACATCCTTCAATGAATTTTGACCAAACTTGGTACATACTTAGTCATTACGAGAGTCTGGAACCCTATTGATTTTCAATGTCAAAGATAAAGGTCACCGGGTCAAATTTTTACCACATAACATCCTTGTGAACACTCTAAAATCAACATCCTTCAATGGATTTTGACAAAACTTGGTACATACTTAGTCCTTACGAGAGTCTGGAACCCTATTGATTTGTTTGACACATTGATGGTAATTATGACTAGAATTTAAAGAGAAGTGTATTTATTTTGCTGAACATTAGAAGTTTATTAGATAAATAATGTCAGACAACAATGTTAACTAATGAATGCAACAAATGTATTTTGCACGCAAGTAGCCGCACTACACAATCCACTAACCTTCATGTTTACAGTAGTTTCCCTACATTGATAACTAGACGGTGATGTAATTAAGTTACTGATATTTTCCAATTTGATGGCATTTTGCATATAGCTACTTAAACAAGTAAAATGCTCACAAAATCGTAAAATAAATCAGTAACCAGCTTGTGTCAATGTCACCAGCGTTCCTTGTATACTACGTCACCGTATGATGACAAATTACAAATGTCAAAGTCGATAGATGGTTGTCTTAAGTATTTTTTCTGGAAAATATTATATGTCGAGAAACAATTCGAGAATTTTAGTGGAACAGCCGTTGAATTTCATACATTGGAAACCCAAAATTTTCAACACTAGCTTTTATGACACCCTTTTGGCCCCCAACAAGCCTGATTCTTTGGCCAATCTTTGGATCATCGTGATAAAACGACATTTTGTGGTGTATTTTATTAGCAGACGAAAATCGCGAGTTTTGTTTACATTTTTGTTCACGTTGTCAAGGAATTATTAATAAACCTAGAGATTTCCAGAAGAAAAAGTAGTTCCGACAGGTTATGACCTTTTTCTAGCCAATTACCGATTTGACAACATGCGGGAAAAGGCACGAGACATTTTAATCCTCTTGAGGATTACAGATTTTTCCACCACTGGTTCAACGGGGTTAAAACGTCGTAATAATGGGAGAAAGTATAATTATGATGACATCAATAATAACAGGTATTAAATTTTAAGTCGATCACTTCAGTAAAAATGTCTTTTGGACATCCTGAATTAGACGATCTATATGAAATCATGGTATCATTATTGATTGTATAGAAGTTTATACTGTAAAATCTTGTTTCCTTAACTGCCTGGGGAATAAGGCTTCATGATGGGTACCAATTAACTGAACAGGAGATGCTAACCCTTCTGAGACATCTGGATTTCTGTCGCTAAGATCTTGTCTTTTTTTTATATAAAAATTGTACCTTTATTTCAAAATCTCTACAACTGGAGTGTTTGGTCTTTACCTAAGAATTATGAATCTTGTTTATTTTCTACTTTTTAGGTGTCTTAGCTGCACAAACAATAGGTGGTCACCAGGTGGCATTGTCACAGATAAAACAAGGACAACCACAACTAATGCTTCAACAGTTAGCATTAAGACAACAATCATTTCAGCTGCAGCCATTACAAGTGAAGCCTCCCTCCACAGCGCCACCTACCTCTGTGGGACTTAACATAAAACCTAAAAGTAAAAAGAGGACTACACCGACACCACCAAAACATTAGATTTAAAATATAAAATAGAATATACTACAGTACTAACAAGGTGTATCTGTTGAAAATCACTCTGGTGTTTTTACAGTGTTGTTATAGTGTTCCACTGTGAATGTTGGTGAAACACCAGCAAATTAAATCCTGTATATTGTATAGAAATACACTGGCAGGGTAGTGAATATAGATATGATGTATGAAAAACACCAGCAATCATGATGTTCCACTGTGATTCACTGATTGGCAGGGTAGTGAATATAGATATGATGTATGAAAAACACCAGCAAAATCATGGTGTTTCACTGTGATTCACTGAAGTCTGACCACAGTGTTTTCAAGCAAATACACCTTGTTAGTACTATATATATATATATATGGATTACATGTCCTTCTCTTATTAGGCCATTCTTACCAAAGGCCACCCCTCTTATCAGATGAGATTTCAGATACACTTAGGTAGTTAAATATTACTGAATTGTACTCCTCAAGAGAAGACAACTCTCTTATAATGCCATTTTTTCATCACAGAAGGAGTGGTCTCATAAGAGGGGTGACTACTTTGTTATCATTGATAGAGATATAAAAATGATGTTTGTCAAAATACACTCAAACATCAAACATTGGTAGGTAGCTTTGGATTTTATTTTCCTGTTGCTAGGCAACTTAAGAATTAAATGTTACATTATTTATTTCTTCCATCTAGCAAGTTTTCTTCGACATTTGATATAAAAACATTACAAATAATACTGGTTTTGATGGGTTTAAAAGTTAAAGAGTTTTTATTATTGATCATGTAATAATGAGATTTTAGCATTAAGGCTTTTTACTTACGTAATAAATAAGTTTCACTTTATTGACTTCTCCATGTCAAGAATTATGATTCTAAATTATTTAAAAAAAAATGACAAGATAGATTATGTGTGTTTTATCACCATTTTAAAACAAGATTTCAATAATATTATGGCTGTCAGTGTTTTTGGAGGAAATCGGAGAAAAACAAATACATCGACATGACACAACTCACCAGCAAACTTTATCAGTAAAATAGAATTGAGTACACCTTCGGTACAGGACGGGAATAGAACACACGACTTTAATGGTGCTTGTGATTGATGCTGATTACATAGATAGATGTAAATCCAATTATCATACGATCATGACAACAAACAGTGACCTCTTTGTATTTTTCAGTTTGTGATTTTATTTTGTAAATAAAACAGTAGCCTATAAATTTATAAAAAAAAATTCATTAAGATTTTTATACATTTTTACATAATATAAAACACGGGGCCAGTTTAATTAATGATATTGTTTTAATTTTATTGTACAGGAAGTTATGATTCTTCATTAATACATTATTTTTTTCATTTTCTATCATTAAGATCAGTATCGATCGACCAATTCATTGAACATTTTTTAGATTGTTATAAATACCTCAATGAAAGTATCATGTTCATAATTGACAATTTTTAAATAGTCCTTAAAGCTTGGTTCTTTAATTTATTTTAACATTGAATATATTTTTGAAATACTGCTAAAGTTGGCATTAAATGCCAATCAATCAATCAATTAACATATTTGTTCTGTTTCCATTCACTATACATTGAGTGCAGGGATGGGCACAATTACTTTCAAAAGTAATCAATTATTTAATAATCGATTACATGTAGGATTTTTGTGTAATCGATTACTCTGATTTTTTTAATGTAATCGATTACAATCGATTACTTTATCAAAAGTAATTACATTACTTTTCGATTACTGTCAATTACATTCTACAAAATAAAAAAAAATAACTAAAGAAGGCTAAACACAATTATGCTGTTCAACATATTTATAGTGGAAAACTAAGAACTTTACAAAAGCATCATTTAAAGCATTCTTAAAGTTAGAAATTGGAATTGCATTCAATCATTATCAGTTTGTGGAATGTATTATCACTCGGGCGACATCTGTCAGGGCGAAAGATTTTTCCAGCAATACTAAAGTCTTTCAACTGGTGCTGAAGAGGCAGGTATTGCAAGGAATCTCTTGGCCATGGATGCTAGTATTGAATTGTTATTTTCATTAGATCCCCAAAACCCTAATGGGTTATCTTCAATACATGGCTCCATCAAGTACTGATTGACTTCATGTTTTGCAGGATCACCAGACAAGTGACGAATTCTCTTTTTTTTTTAGCTCACCTGACCCAAATTGTCACCACTGAGCGTCCGATGTCAGTCATCCGTCCGTCCGTTAACTTTTCACTTTTTAATCAACTCTGAAGCCACTGGGCCAATTTGAACCAAACTTTGGTGGAATGGTCCTTGGATGGCCCCCTTCCAAAATTTTGTCCGGTGATCCCGACTTCCAACCAAGATGGCCGCCAAGCTAAAAATAGGAAAAAGGGGGGATGAAATTTTAATTGTCCATGGCTGCTTTAGTATAAGTCAAAATGAGCTCAAATTTTAACTGCAGCTACATGGCAAGGACTAGTTTAACAAATATTCCGGGTTTTTCTGTGAACTTTTTCTTTCAGCCGATTTATACCGATTATGCAAATTAGGCATATTTTGATAAAAGATCACATTTAAATCTTCTCCTCTGAAACCGCTGAACCAAATTAAACCAAACCTGGCAGGGATGGTCCCTGGGTAGGTCCCTTTCCAAATTGTGTCCGACAGCCCCGCCCTCCATTCAAGGTGGCTGCTGATACTAAAAATAGAAATTTCTTCAATTGTCCATTGCTGCTTTAGTATAAGTCAAAATGAGCTCAAATTTGAACTGCAGCTACATGGCAAGGAGTAGTTTGACATATATGAAAGACTCAGAAATAGGTCCGGTTCCACAAACATGTCCGTTTCCACAAACATGCCCGATTATATTATGACGTCAAATTTCAACTTGAGAATCCAAAAACAAGCCTGATTCCATTGTGATGTCAAACTCTCCCAAGCATGTCCGATTCGGTCCCACAAACGTGCCCGATTTTACAAAGAAACAACATTATCCTTCCATCTTATGCATGTTTACAATTCTGTCCATGTTTCAGTGTTATTACTATACTATAAAACCATAAATATAAGTGAGTGAAAAGTATAATATTTAGAGAAAACCAAATCGTGTACGGTTAGGGTTAGGGTTACAGGTTTTTCTATATGTACCATATTTGCCATCTTGACTGGTCCCCATTTCGGATTTTCCAGCTTCAGCTTTGTAATAGATATTAGTTTATCAGAGTTGTTCTAGAAAGTTTCAGGATTCGTGTCTTTTGATACAGGTTTTTTCCGTTGAATGGTCCCAATGGAAAAGTCAACGTCCGGAATAGTCTCATCCATATTTTGAACTGCTGTATATTTTGTTGTTATATTATGACGTCAAAATGGTGGACGTTTTCCCTCCAACCAAATCAGATGCGTTTGTGGTGAAAATCAGACTCGTTTGTGGGAAGATGACGTAATTGGACATGTTTGGGGAATCAGACACGTTTGTGGAACCGAACACGTTTGTGAGTCCTACATATATTCCGGGTTTTTCTGTGAAATTTTTCATTCAACCGATTTATACCGATTATGCAAATTAGGAATATTTTGATAAAAGATCGCATTTAAATCTTTTCCACTGAAGCCGCTGAAACCAAACCAGACAAAATTGTGTCCGACAGCCCCACCCTCCATTCAAGATGACTGCTGTTGCTAAAAATAGAAATTTCTTCAATTGTCCATTGCTGCTTTAGTATAAACCAAATTTTAACTGCGGCTACATGGCAATGAGTAGTTTAACATATAATCCGAGTTTTTCTGTGGAATTTTTCGTTCAGCCGATTTATACAGATTAGGCATATTTTGATAAAAGATCACATTTAAATCTTCTTCTCTAAAACCGCTGAACCAAATTAAACCAAATTTGACGGGGATAGTCCTTGGGTAGTCCCATTTCAAAATTGTGTCCGACAGCTCCACCCTCTATTCAAGATGGCTGCTGTTTCTAAAAATAAAAATTTCTTCAATTGTCCATTGCTGCTTTATTATAAATCAAAGTGAGCTCAAATTTTAACTGCAGCTACATGACAATGAGTAGATTAACATATATTCTGGGTTTTTCTGTGAAATTTTTCTTTCAACCGATTTATACCGATTATACAAATTAGATATATTTTGATAAAAGATCACATTTAAATCTTCTCCTCTGAAACCGCTGGACCAAATTAAAGCAAATTTGGCTGGGATGGTCCTTGGGTGGTCCCTTTTCAATATTGTGTCTGACAGCCCCACCCTCCATTCAAAATGGCTAAAATTTCTTTAGTTGTCAATTTTTGCGTTTATTACAAATCAAAATGAACTCAAATTTTAACTGCAGCTACATGGCAATGAGTAGTTTAACATATATTCTGGGTTTTTCTGTGAGATTTTTTCAGCCAGTTTATTCCATTTAGGAATATTATGAGATAAAAATCACATCAAAATTTTTTGCTCAGAAATTTGAGTTGAAATGATCTTTGGGTGGCCCACTTTCAAAATTATGTCTAACACCCCCATTTTCTATCAACTTTAGATGTCAAATTGAAAACCAGGTGAGCGATTACAGGCTCCTGGGAGCCTCTAGTACTTGGTATCCTATGTCTGTGTGTATATACAGTCTTTGTTATTGCTTGTTTAACATGTTGCTGCCATGTAGTATTGTTGTTTAGATCTTGTGCTGATAGTTATAGAACTGTTGTTGTTCAAATAAATACTAGAAATTGTGTATTGCCTTTTTTAATTTACCCTTAAGAAAAGATATATTAACCAATGATGATCAACAATATCACCAATATCAACAAAACAAACAATTACCTCTCACTTTAACTCATTAAGAACCAAAGAAAAAAAATTGGATGTTTGGGGGTTGTGATGATATGTCCGAGAGACACAACATGTTCAGCTTAGTCTGTTGGTGTGGTATAAAGTAGACATCATCATAATCTCATCTACAAATAATTCAGTCTTGCCATAATAAAGCTGAAATATTGTTTACTTTGTGTAAAACAGCAGTAACTAGCTCAACAAAATATATGCAAACATAAACTTACCATCTGCTAAAATATTGGTTAGTTTCCTATGGGTACCAACTGTGCTCCCATTCTCGCCGACTTGTTCTTTTTTTCATACAAGACTGTTCATACAGGGACTTCTCGAGAAAAATGAAATGTTTTTTCGCTCCGTAGATGATGTCCTTTCACTAAATGATTCTAAGTTTGGTGATTTTGTTGGTAGCATTTATTCCTTTGGCGTCTGAAATAAAGGACATTACAGATACAGCTATGTCTGCTTCATACCTTGACCTACACTTAAAAATTGACATTTAGGGCCTATTAAGAATAAAAAAAAAAACATGACAAAAGAGGTGATTTTAACTTTCCCATTGTCAACGTTCCATTTATATGTGGCAACGTTCCAGCATTACCTGCATAGGAGTATATAGCTCTCAGTTGATCCGATATTCAAGAGCTTGTGGTTGCTAGCATGATTTCCTTGATAGGAGAAGGAATTTACTGAACCAAGGGATCCTAGCGGTCATACTAAAAAGCGCCCGGGTACTGGAAATAACGCCCGTCGTATTGGAATATTGTTTAAATCGAATTTTTGTCGAAATTATAATGGAATATTATGTTAAGTGAGGTCTTACCGTGAGGGTAAATGTTCAAGCTATGTACTAAAAAGTGCCCAGGAGTATTCCCTAGTTTGGTGTAAATATTAGGTTTATTTCAATTCTATTATATATAGCTTGCTATATTTTTTGTCTTTTTCTTTGTTGTTTTTAGTTTTGTATAAAATCTGTATGTGAATTGGGTAATTAGCAAATGAATTACCGACACGTGCCTCGGTTATGCATGAAAAAAATAATACATTTTAAACAAAAACCCCGTTTACTGTTCATAGTTGGCTTCCATTATTTTATAATGGAAGAGCCCTAGACCTCACGCCACGCCACGTGTTTCTGGTTGGTCAATTTCTAAAAAAAATTCTCTTCCGAAATTGCTTAGCCAAATGAATCGAAACTTGGTAGGAAGCATCTATGGAAGGTCCTCTATATAAATGGTTCATATAAAAAGAGAGACAGGTCCTTAAGGGAAATATATTGAACAGTGATGATGATTTTTAATTTCGTTTGAATCATTATTTAGACAAACTGATTTAGATCACTCTGGCCAAATTATGACATTTTGTTCTTACTCTTGATTGGATAATCTTGTTACAATTGATCAGATAATATAATTCCCCTGTGTCAAAAAAAACCATATATCTAATTTAATGTGCATACGCGTTTCTGGAAGAACCTACACGTAATACTAGAAATTGTGTATTGCCTTGTTCAATTTACCCTTATGAAAAGATTATTATCCAATGATGATCAACAATTTTGTTTAATACATATTATGATATATTTGATTTTGAAATATAATGTTAAATTTTTTCTTAATAATAAACACATTTTAAAATTCTTGAATTTATTAATTTGTATTGTTATTGTGAATCATTTGTACACTATATCCTTAACATTCAGCCATGCGCATGATTAATAATGACATTTGTCACATAAAACGTTATATAATATAGGTATATTGTATTTGTTTTAATTGTTTAAAACAATCATTTAACATATTTGTATAGAGTATACTAGCAATCTGCCTATTAATTTTGAAACTTGTGTCTGTATGTTTGTTCTTTCGTAATAAAGAGGTTTTTGTTTTCTTGTAAATGTACGTTATGATATAGACATGGATAATAAATATCACGAATATGTTGATTTCCCTATTCTAAAAGGTGATTGTAAATCCGACCCTCCAGAAACTGACATCTATATTAATCCCGTCAAAGCAACTCTGTGTATCCACCTGTCTACTTATATATATATTTATTAGAGATAAATGGTGGTTGTTCTTATTAGCTGGAGTGTGTGTTGGAGGAAATCTGATAGGATTAATTGCTTTTGCAGCTTTAAAATCGAAGGATACATCACAATAAGGTAGTATATTCATGTTTGAAATACAAAGTAGGGAAAGTTGTTGAAGACCTCCCGAAGAAAAGACACACCTGTGGACGATATGATCTTTAGTTTTCGATTCATGAACAACTTCGAAATCTTGAGTGATGTGTCCCTTATCTATGTTTTGCTCTCTCTTATTACATTATTTTACATATTTTATAATTACGTACATATATTGCCATATATGTCTACAGTGAGTGCCCACGTATGTGACGTATACTAGGACTGAAGGGCACTCATGTAGCTAAGTTTGTTTATATTTGTGTTTTTGTACGAGATATGTATGTTTAGCTAATCGATGGACACATCATTCAAGGTATTTCAGTCCATGTCAAATATAACAAGATGCAGTAACTACACATATTTCATCATAGTCATAGTGTCACTTATTATAATCATATTTTAAGATTAGTTATATATCGCATAAAAAGCACGACCAGTGTTCATGTTTTAGAGAGGCGTATGTAATGGCGGACTATGTAGATATATATATATATATATATATATATATATATATATATATATATATATATATATATATATAAAGTCTATATATATGTCAGAAGTGCCATTTTGCTTATTTAAGATTCATTTCAATATCTGCTTTATCTTTCTTATTTGTATTAGGGAGACGGATTTATATAAGTCTTCTTGTTTCCGAATCCCTACGTTTTGTATTGTATTTTGTATATGTGCATCATTTCTAATAAAATATTGTTTAAACTAAAGTCACATCTCTTAATTTTTATTCTTACTCATGTTTCAACTTGATTACCTTTTTATGTTCACTATCATACAAATACTTGTATACTTAGTAACTGTTCTATCTTATCGCTTTCTGGTTGGTGGTATATGTTATCTTTGGTGGAAAAACACGTTATCCAATATATACCTTATCGGCATTCCAATGGGAACAACTTGTGTATCCCTACCTGTTCATTAGCGGATATGTATGCGTATTAAGCGCAGTTTTCGATTCTGAGCGTACAAGGTAAAAGTTATTCCAGAAACGCGTACCGCGCACTAAATTTAATATCTACGTTTTTATCACTGAGTCGATATCTATGCAGGTGAACTGTCTACGAGGGCATCATATTATTTGACTTTCCTATTTGTAGCCCATATTAATGAAGTAAATGCAGGGCCACGCATGCCTAGCCAACATGTACCTATAATGATCAATATATTGATCACATATGGTGAGCCTAGGTGATATAGTAATGGAGAAATTAACTTAATCAAGAAACCTTCATGAAAAACTACAGATGACCATAAACATGAGGTCAAGGTGAAGTGATACATGTCTGGATGACTTGTACCCATCATGATCAATATGTTGATCACATATGGTGAGACTAGGTGATATAGTAATGGCGAAATTGACCTAATGAAGAAACCACTATAAATAACAACAGAAGACCATTAAAATGAGGTCAAGGTCAAGTGATACATGTCTGAATGACATGTGCCCACCATGACCGATCTGTTGACAATATGGTAAGCCTAGGTTGTACGGTATTTCACAAACGGAACTAAGCACACATTAAACACAGTTGCCACCTGAACAATGCATGAATCTCGCCTTTGGGTGACCGTTGTCGCAGGAGAGACGAAAATGGTCTATATATCCTCGAATGTAAGATAGATTCGCTTTATAGCATTATTTTATAACCAGCCGGTCCACACTTTGATAGATACCCTTCGTACATTTATTGTGCAGTCGCTAAACAATACCCTGTGGATTGAAGTGGTAAGGATTCTTCGTTTTCGCCGGTTAGTTTGTATTCAGAAAATGCACGTATTTCTTAAAGGCACACAGGCTGTCAGAATTGAATTTTTTGTTTATAATAAAAGTTGCCAATATTCGATGTTTTATACTAATAAAATGCTCTGAACAAAACGCCAGGTTTAAAAAATCTGTTATAATGTCGTAATTAGTGAAAAGAATTCGAATGTTTAGCATTGCGCCGGTCAACATTAAATTCTTTCCTGGATGGAAGAAAATCAAACAGCGACGTATTTCCTTCGTTCTAGGCTATTTACGTATGATATTATAAAAAATTTCAACTGCAATATATCTTTATAGTGTTTTAAATGAAAGTTTATGTCTTATATTGGAAAACATTTTTTTTTATCAAAATAACGGCATGTGTGCCTTTAACCACCTTCTTTGTGATAAGCCCGTCATATCATATTTAATTAAGTGCCATGTTCATTTGAGTAGATTTCTATAAAGAATTTGTATCTTGTCTGCTCATTTTTTTTTTTTTTTTACCTTGAACCGCAACCCAGTGTATTAAACTAGCTACCCTTCAATCTACGATATAGAGTTTCACTGGGTGTGAATCAAGAAATTTTGATATTCTTGAACCTATTTATTTGTATTGTCATTATGACTTGATCGTCTTCCTCATAACAAGGAAGTTGAATGTTTCACAATATCTCTTTTACATTCTACAATGCGCATGCTTAATAATGTCATTTATCACATAAAACGCTATATGAGTATTTCTATAGAGTATATTGACAATCTGCCAATTAATTTTTAAACTTGTGTCTGTATGTTTGCTTTTCGATTATAAAGAGGAACTTGTTTTCTTGTAATTGCACGTAATGATATAAACATGGATGATCAATCTCTACCAAAATCTCCCGTCTATTTGGATCTAAATGCTGTATATTTGACGCCATATCCTTCCGTGGGACTTGGGAAGAATCCAAGCAATTCCATTAAAGATCAACCTCTACCAAAAACTCCCGGCAAAGTTACTCTGTGTACCCACCTCGCTACTATTAGAGATAAATGGTGGTTTTTCTTATTAACTGGAGTGTGTGTTGGAGGAATTCTGATAGGATTAATTGTTTTTGCAGCTTTAAGCTCGAAGGATACATCCCAACAAGGTAATATATACATGTGTATATTACAAAGTAGAGAAAAGTTCGTTACAGACCTCACGATGATTGGACGCACCCTTAATTTTTATTCTTACCCATGTTTCAAATTGATGTCCTTTATATGTTCACTATCATACACATACTTTCTTGTATGTTTAGTAGCTGTTCTATCTTATCGCTTTCTGGTTGGTGGTATATGTTATCTTTGGTGGAAAAACACATTCGATTTTGAGCGTACAAGGTAAAAGTTATTCCAGAAACGCGCACTAAATTTAATATCTACGTTTTTATCACCGAGTCGATATCTATGCAGATGAACTGTCTACGAGGGTATTATTTGGCTTTCCTATTTGTAGCCCATATTAATGAAGTAAATGCAGGGCCACGCACGCCTAGCTAACATGTACCTATAATGATCAATATGTTGATCACATACGGTGAGCCTAGGTGATATAGTAATGGAGAAATTAACTTAATCAAAAAACCTTCATGAAAAACTACAGATGACCATAAACATGAGGTCAAGGTGAAGTGATACATGTCTGGATGACTTGTACCCATCATGATCAATATATTGATCACATATGGTGAGACTAGGTGATATGGTAATGGAGAAATTGGCCTAATGAAGAAGCCACTATAAATAACAACAGAAGACCATTAAAATGAGGTCAAGGTCAGGTGATACATGTCTGAATGACATGTGCCCACCATGACTGATCTGTTGACAATATGGTAAGCCTAGATTGTACGGTACTTCACAAACGGAACTAAGCACATTCGCCACCTGAACAATAATACCTAAATCTCGCCTTGGGATGACCTTTGTCGCAGGAGAGACGAAAATGGTTTATATATCCTCTAATTTACAAGATAGACCCGTTTTACAGCATTATTTTACTACTACCCTGTGTACACTTTGATAGCTACCCTTCGTGCATTTACTACATTTATTGTGAAGTCGTTAATCACTACCCTTCGACAATGAGGTGTTAAGGATTCTTCGTTTTTGCCGGTTTGTTTGTATTCAGAAAATGCACACATTTTTTTACCAGTTTCTTTGTGATAAACCCGTCATACGTACTATGGTACGAGCTTTTATAAAGATTAGGTGGGGAACCGATTGCATAACCACGTCGTAAGAGTAACCCTAACTCTAACACTAATCCTATAATTAGATAATATGAATGCGATAAAATTCTTATCTGTTTAATCAATCAAAGTAAATAAAACTCCCCACTGATTATAATGCAATACATTTGTTATCTATAAAACGATGTTTAACCGACAATCATATTGTAAATAGATAGTTAAACAAAGTATTTATAATTATATAATACACATTTATGGTAACAACGACCGAATTTGTAATCGTTTTATCTTCAAGGTAAAAACCCTTTCTTTAATTGTTATCGAAGAGAGATCAATTATATTTTTTAAATATTATTATTTTTCGTTTCCTTTTTTTTTGGCGATAATATACATAGATTATCATTTGACTGCATCGAATAAATTGGATTTATATCGTCTGCACTGATGAATCAATTGGTTGTATTGAATTTCATCTGATAAGAAATGAACATCGATGGGGAAAGTCAAACCGATAAAATTGTCTGATGAGTGCATTAAAACGATATATATCACCGGGTTTTCTTTTTAATAACCTATATAAATAACAATGATAATCTTCCGAATGTTGAGGATGGAGTGTGTAGGTCTTATCACTGACCCATTCATTCTATCGTTCTTACAGTAGTCGCTGGCACTATTCTATCCGACACAAACAAATAGGTATTAAAAGAACGAAAATTCGAAATGGGGAATATTGAGTAGGGGAGGAGTGATTTAAGGCGTCAACAATAACGAAAATTCTAATCCATTTTTTTTTATTCATTATATGTTGTACACAAAATTCATTCGTAAATGACTACCAATTCGGCCTCGATCGTCTTTGGGTCTCGAGCGGAGAATTCATTCACGATATCTTCCAGAGTAAAGTTCCCATATCTGTATTTGACGAAGTGAATGCAATAGAGTCCACAGGTGTCGACGTCCCCGGTTGAACTCGAACTGTGTTGAACTTGTATTGCGGTCCGTTGGCGATCAGCACGTTTCTGAAGCGACGGTGATACGTTTCCGGTGCTCGTCCGAATGAATCGAAAAATTCGGCGGGTCCTTCTTTTGGGAAATGAAATGCCACCCAATGTGTCCCTTTATGATCGCAAGAGTCCGTGTTGACGACAAAACTCTGGGCTCGGTTCTCTACTCGGGCGGGGAGTTGGTCGGCGCAACACACGGTCGCCGGCAGATCTTTAAAGGGAAACTTCGCGATTTTTTTACATGTTAGCTAAATATGTTTCTGGTGATATAAAATACATATTCACAAAGTTTTATCGACATATTTCCGCAAATCGCAAATTTGTAATTTTAATTTCTTGACAAACAACTATTTTCAATGAACAAAATGTTTCGTTTCCTTTATATTTACAACGGAAAGAGTGTTTTACAACAGTCACCTATATTCGCTATATATCGGATCCCTTTTACAATTATGTTCATTTTGTTTTACTGCTAATGTGCTGAAAAATATAATGGATAATTTTGACAACGCGTAACTTGTGTATTAATTTTTAGATTCTGTTTTTATCCCTTTTTTATAATCATTATTCGGCATGCTGTTTAGTGTTATTTTGATCACCGCATGTAGATGTCCACTTGGGTGTTTTCTAGCCGGAGAGTAAAATTATACAGGTGTAAAATTCAAGGTGACCGAATTAATAAAATGGGAATTTGAATACACACTATTTGCTTTCCAAGACGAGTTGGTAGATCGTTTATTATCTATTAAAGATAAAATATTCTTAAAACATTAGAATAAATATAATGTTGAAATAACAGGAACAATTTATGTTTTAGATGATAAAAAAGTATACACCATCCTTGAAATTATAAGTTTTCATTATGAGAGGCGCCAAATTGGCCTAACTATATATAGCTGTCTCATCATAATAATTTAACGATCGATGTTCATAAAAGATGTTTTAATTTTAATCTTAAATAAAATGATTTAGGAGGCCTAATCATTTAGAAATGAATTTTTCTTTTTAACAATTAAAAAAAAATGATTATGATTTTAATCATTCATTATTTTAACAGTCGGTGTTTATAAAAGATGTATTTGTTAATTTAATTTTAATCAAAGGATTATGATTTTACTCAATCATTATTTGAAAAGTCGGTGTTCATAAAAGATGTTTTAATTAATTTAATTTTAATCAAAGGATTATGATTTTACTCAATCAATATTTCTTTACTTTTCTTTTGTTCAACGCGTGTTGTTTGTTTGGGAACATTTCTTTATAAAGCGCCGAAATTAACGTTTTAGTTATAGATTAAATATGTCGAGCTCAGGTACGGAAAGTGATTCTAGCGCCTCAAGTGATGTAGATTTTGACGACTACGGAGAGTTTGGTTACCAACTTGAACCAGAATATACGGAAGAAGAACTCAGACAAATGGAAGAGGCAGCGAGTGCGCAACGTCGGGAAATCGAGAACAACCCACGTCAGAACGACACAAATTGGTGCTCATGCTCAAAATGCATTTCACTACCTATGCCGTCTGAATGCATGTGCTGCCATGCATTTTCATTGTTTGATGGTCAATTGGAACCCAGTGACTGCATTACCGATAACACCAACTTTAGAACAGTTTGTCCCAACCCTGTTGTTCTTGAAACAAGCTATATTAGTTTTTTGAGGTACAAACGTCACTGAGGAAGAGCTCCAGATGTGTTAACTAACCGACAGAGTAGACTCATGGCTTATCGTCAGTTTGTTTGTTGGGTCGGAAAAGGTCAACCACTTGGCAAGAAATACAGAGTGACCCTACCAACCTGCGTTGTCAAAACTATTATGGAAGAGTTTCCGTCACCAGATGGAAATAATGAAGGTGTGCATGTGAAAGTGATATATCAGATTCTGACTTAGTTTAAAATAAAATGGACATAATTAAACTGTAACTAATATGAAGATTTCAATTATATACAATATATTATTTATTTATTTAATAAAATATGTTTAACATATTCGGTTTATTGTAGTTTACAAAGGTAGTGTTTAAAGAAAGTGCTCAGTGACCCCCAAAAGGCACAAAACCTAAATATATGATTTTTTCAGCTCGGAATCCCGTAAGCAAACTTGACCTATAATTTTGATATCCACTGATATTCATTTAGACAAAGTTCGGAAGAGATCATGATCATGAGCGGTATAAACAGATGAAGGGCAATCAAAAATTAAAAAGAGATTAGGCCACACCAGATTTACTTCTTGTTCTTCGGATTTTGTGCTAAAGACGTTGTCCAGAGCGAGCAAGTGATTTAAAAATGTTAATTTCTTTTCCTTTTTTTTGCTTGTCATTTTTGATGAGCGAAACGTAAAATATTATGCGAAAAATATATTTCTTATATTTTTCATGTATTTTCAGAAACGAGAGACCATATTTTAATTTTAAATATTTTATTCTTCAATAAATTAAGGCAAATAATTCTTGAAGTAAGAAGTGAAATGCGGGATTTACTTATTTTTATCTTCATTCTGAAAACGACAGGTACATTCACACCGGTTCACTCAGCAGGGTACCTAATATTGCGTAATGAGTTTAGGTCCACACAGGAAATCGCCAGGCAGAATATACAAGTGTCATTTTACATCCGGTCGACGGGCCTCTGACCGAATACCTGAATACATGTGTCACAATATTTGGTAATAATCAGAAACGCAATGCACATTTTGTGACCCGTTAACTAACTAACTTTATTAATGCTCAATTTTACCCCTAAGGGTTGAAGGCATGTACAATGAATACAAACAACGTACACAAGTCAAATAGACAAAAATATAATAAGAACAGAAAATAAAATGAAAACAAATTACGCTACCCATGACTAGAATAGCAGATGCAATACACATTTTAAAGGTTCTAATAGGTGATCAAAATATACGACCCTGATCACGTTGAAGTATACATTAGGAATGGGTGCAAATTAATGCACATGCCGGATCAAGGGGGTGTTCGACAATTTAGTAAAATTCGTGTATAAATTGGGTAAAAATTGACAAACAAGAGCCTGGCACCCCGTTTTCAAAACTGCTGGATCCGCACCTAATGCAGCAATGATTCATGGGCTATTTTCACAAAAAATCTTAAGATTACCATTGATCGTAAGCTATATTGAATTGTTCATTTTTATCTTGATTTTTAAGAACAGAAAATAAAATGAAAACAAATTACGCTACCCATGACTAGAATAGCAGATGCAATACACATTTTAAAGGTTCTAATAGGTGATCAAAATATACGACCCTGATCACGTTGAAGTATACATTAGGAATGGGTGCAAATTAATGCACATTCCGGATCAAGGGGGTGTTCGACAATTTAGTAAAATTCGTGTATAAATTGGGTAAAAATTGGCAAACAAGAGCCTGGCACCCCGTTTTCAAAACTGCTGGATCCGCACCTAATGCAGCAATGATTCATGGGCTATTTTCACAAAAAATCTTAAGATTACCATTGATCGTAAGCTATATTGAATTGTTCATTTTTATTTTTATTTTTTTGTGCCCCATCAGAATGACAGCGACGACTTCTTCAATCCCCGAATACGAAGCATGATAGTCTTGGACGACCTGATGTCGACCGCGGCCAAGGACCGGGGAATCAAAAATCTCTTTACCGAGGAAGTCAACACCGAAGCTTGTCCGTAATCGCTCTGAACCAAAACATGTACTTTGGCAAAGATCCCACACAGAGGAGAAATTGTCACTACCTGGACCTGTTCAAGAATCCGATAGATCGACAACCCATCGCGACGCTCGAAAGACAGATGTACCCCGGACGGGCCCACGACTTTTTACATAAATTCGAAGAAGTCACGAAGGAACCCTACTCGTACCTGGTCGTGGATCTGAATCCCGAAACCCGGGAATGGAGGAGACTATGTACCAACGTCTTCGGAGGAAAAGATGGGAGAGGAGGATGTAGAGGAGGAGGAGGAGGAAATGGCGGTGGAGGAGGAGATATTAGAGGAGGAAAAGATGAAGAGGAGGAGGAGGAACACCCGGACCTCTTAGCCTGTCGACCCTACGGAGTCGTATTCACTCACGCATGGGGTTTGAAAGATCACCAGATACGTGGATGTCCCGTTGACGAACCTCCCGCCAAGAGATACAAGAGAGAAGACGATGGGGTAGAAGGCAACGAATGTGTTGCACCGACCAACCCCCCGCTCGAGTAGAGAGCCGAGCCCAGAGTTTCATCGTCAGCACAGACTCTTGCGATCATAAAGGGACACATTGGGTGGCATTTCATTTCCCAAAAGAAAGACCCGCCGAATTTTTCAATTCGTTCGAACGAGCACCGGAAACATCACCGTCGCTTCAGAAACGTGCTGATCGCCAACGGACCGCAATACAAGTTCAACACAGTTAGAGTTCAACCCGAGGACGACGACACCTGTGGACTATTGCATTCACTTCGTCAAATACAGATATGGGACCTTTACTCTGGAAGGTATCGTGAATGAATTCTCCGCTCGAGACCCAAAGACGATCGAAGCCGAATTGGCAGTCATTTACGAATGAATTTTGTGTACAACATATAATGAATAAAAAAAATTGGATTAGAATTTTCGTTATTGTTGACGCCTTAATTCACTCCTCCCCTACTCAATATTCCCCATTTCGAATTTTCGTTCTTTTAATACCTATCTGTTTGTGTCAGATAGAATAGTGCCAACGGCTACTGTAAGAACGATAGACTGAATGGGTCAGTGATAAGACTTACACACTCCATCTTCAACATTGGGAAGACCATCATTGCTTTGTTTATATAGGTTATTAAAAAGAAAAACCGGTGATATATATCGTTTTAATGCACTCATCAGACAATTTTATCGGTTTGACTTTCCCCAGCGCTGTTCATTTCTTATCAGATGAAATTCAATACAACCAAAAGATCCATTAGTGCAGACGATATAAATCCAATTTATTCGATGCAGTCAAATGATAATCTATGTATATTATCGCTAAAAAAAAAGAAACGAAAAATAATAATATTTAAAAAATATAATTGCTCTCCCTTCGATAACAGTTAAAGAAAGGGTTTTTACCTTGAAGATAAAACGATTACAAATTCGGTCGTTGTTACCATAAATGTGTATTATATAATTATAAATACTTTGTTTAACTATCTATTTACAATATGATTGTCGGTTAAACATCGTTTTATAGATAACAAATGTATTGTATTATAATCAGTGGGGATTTTTATTTACTTTGATTGATTAAACAGATAAGAATTTTATCGCATTCAAATTATCTAATTGTAGGGTTAGTGTTACGACGTGGTTATGCAATCGGTCCCCCATCTAATCTTTATAAAATCTCATACCATACTACTGTTATATCATATTATTTAGGTGTCAGGTTCAATTAAATAGATTTCTATGAAGAATGTTTATTTTGTCTGCTCATTCTATATCTTACCTTGGATTGTATCATAAAATATTGTCCTCTATGAAATAATATCCATGAGACAAAATTTCATAGGAAATATCGTTCATGTCAGGGTCAATGAAATATGAAATATTGTCAGCTGCTATAAAATTTTGTTCATTCAATGGACAATATTTCATGTAAAATAATGTCTACAAATGGAAAACTTACCCATTGAGAAAATGTACTAAAGAAATCTTTTAAATAAATTCCATCTGAGAATTTCTGAATATTAAATGTTACCAAACTTAAACGGCACACTATGGAAATAAATACAACAAAATATGGAATGCGAAAAGTATTTAGTAATGAAATGTAAATATATCATACAAATTAATCAACATTTTTTATCGTTGTATCTAGTAATATTCAAAAATGCTGTTATTCCTTTTTTTCACTCATATAATCCAAAAGGTTTTTATACTCCTGACCCTCCATTATTTGTACTTAAATTTGCATTCAATCATTTAGAAATTTTATTGTAATAAGTATTCAAAAGTATAATAAAACATCTTAATGACTTGAATATAATTTCCTTAGAAAGGACAAAATTTCATGATAATCATACATGAAATTTTATCCATAAATGATCTCCCTTTTAAAGACTAATTTTCAGAGTGAATATCCATGAAGTGTCGTCCAAACAGGGACAAAATATCATGTGGAATATTGTCTCAACAGGGACAAATTTTCATATACTAGGACTACATTCATATTACAAATCTATGAAATGTTGTCTTAATGGACATTATTTCATAGGACATTATTTTGCTTTACAGAATCACTACCTAGTGTATTAAACTAGCTACCTTTCAATCTACAATATACAGTTTCATTAAATTCTTCAACCCATTTATTTGTATTGTTATTATGACTGGATCGTCTTCTTCATAACAAGGAATTTAAATGTTTCACAATATCTGTTTGACTTTCTACCATGCGGATGCTTAGTACTGACATTTATCACGTAAACCGTTATATGAGTATTTTGTATTTGTTTGAAAACAATAATTTAACATATTTGTATAGAGTATACTAGCAATCTGTCAACTGATATTTGTGTTTGTATGTTTGTTTTTCTGTTATAAAGAGGAGTTTGTTTTCTTGTAATTGCGCGTTATGATATAAACATGGATGAACACATACATGTTGATTTACCTACATGTACTCCGAACAGTGATCCTCATGTGACAGAGGGATATACAGAACAACAAGAACGTCAGTCCGTCAAAGGTCAATCTCTACCATACACTCCTATCGAGGCAGCTAAATTCAAGACTAATCAACACCCGATATATTTGACATTAGAACCCGAACCAGGAAAGAACCAGTTGCACAAAGCACAACCCGTAAGCGATGACAATCAACCTAGAACTGAGTATTCAGAGCCATCTGTTGCTGTGGAATGTAAGAAACCAAATTATTTGGTCAAAGAATCAACCGTCAAAGAAACTCTGTGTACCCACCTTTCTACTATTAGAGATAAATGGTGGTTGTTCTTATTAACTGGAGTGTTTGTTGGAGGAATTCTGATAGGATTAATTGTTTTTGCAGCTTTAAAATCGAAGGATACATCACAACAAGGTAGTATATTCATGTTTGAAATACAAAGTAGGGAAAGTTGTTGAAGACCTCCCGATGAAAAGACACACCTCTTAATTTTTATTCTTACCCATGTTTCAACTTGATTTCCTTTTTATGTTCACTATCATACACATACTTGTATACTTAGTAACTGTTCTATCTGATCGCTTTCTGGTTGGTGGTATATGTTATCTTTGGTGAAAAACACGTTATCCAACACCTCTTCGGCATTCCAATGGGAACGACTTGTGTATTCCTAGCAGTCGATTGTGTTCATATTTGGGTATTAAACGATTTGAGCGCAGATGATGAAACGAGTCGTGGGCACTAAATTTGATAGTTACGTTTTTATTACTATCACTGGGTCGATGCCTCTGTAAGTAGACTATTAGTTCACGAGAGTATCATCCGTTTAGTATTGTATTTTACAGTTTCTATATGATGTAGTTATTAATACAAACTACGATTCTCATCCCTCAGGCATACATCATACCATGATAATCTTACTATTGTAGATCTCTCAGGCATACATCATACCATGATAATCTTACTATTGTAGATCTCTCAGGCATACATCATACCATGATAATCTTACTATTGTAGATGATAGTACTGATTTCAATCACGTTCACTTTTCTAGGGATTCGTATAGTTGGATGGAACTATTTGTTAAATGTTCACTAGTTTTAATTTGTGTAAATTCATTACACTTTTTTTGTACTGTTCCCTGTAATGATTTCTGATGTAAATAACTGGGACTCTGTTTTCTCTTAGTTCAATTACTGAATACGAAAGATATTTATATAACCACAGACGCCATAAAACCAGAAAAACCACGGTGAAAGAATATTGACCTGTTCATGTTCATATACTCCATTAACTTGTACCAACTCATTGACTTGTTCATGTTCATATACTCCATTAACTGGTATCAACTCCTGATACATTATACTCATCTGGTGTAGCAAATACTCTGCTTGTTTTTGTATATATAAGAAGTAAACAATTGCTCCAATTAAAATGTCATTTATTATAAAACTTTCTAAATAAATGACTAAATTTCTTACATAACCTTAGGAGTGTGACAAAAACAAATGTGACTAATAATCTAACTAAAATGTAAACAAACTTAAAACACTCCTAAGCAATAAAAATTTCAAATACAAAAATGGGTGGCAACTGAAAACCGCAACAGCCCCAACTGGAAATTAGGGGCGAATGCCACACCCAGAGTATTTGCTAACGATAAAACTTTGCTAATAAAACATGATGCAGGAATTGCATACAAAATAAAATTCTGCAAAAGCACATACAAATTATAACATAATCATGAGCAGACAAATTCTGACCTCATGACCTATAAATGTACACCTGTAAACAAACACCCAAGTTCAAGCAAGATAGGCAGTCACAGGTTCATCATGGAACCTAATGATCATAATCAATAAATGTATGTAAACAAACACAGTCAGACTAGTAAAAACTAAAATAAACATGAGCAGACAAATTTTGACCTCATGATCTATAAATGTGTGTAAACAAACACCAAGTTCAAGCATGATCGGCATCATAAAATCATCATGAACAGACAAATTCTGACCTCGTGACCTATATATTATTGTTATATAATAAATGTATGTAAACAAACACCGACTAGAAATACAAAAATTAAGCATGAACAGACAAATTCTGACCTCGTGACCTTTAAATGTCTATTAAGAAGCACAGCCAAGCAATACACATATAATCATGTCAAAATTATTGCTTTAAAATTAATAAATTTATTCAAATGATTTCACTGCAGAGGTGGGGATTACATAATGACAAGGATATATTACGTGCTGTATTACATAAATAATTTTATGGGATGAAATATAATTGACTTTTTTAATATACAATGCACATGTAAAGGAATATGGATTTTTTTGCTGTCTCATAACTACAATGATTTAAATTAATGAATGCATATTTTAAAGCTACATAAAAACTACTGGTCCATTGATTGGTTAACCATTGGTACACACCTCGCTATTGTTTCTACCAGGAAGTATGATTTAGGTAAAGATAAAGTCAAATGAGACAGTTTAGAAATAAACACTATAAATAAAACAAAGTTACAGTGTAACAGCATTTTACCAACAATTTTGTCTAGATTAGAAGGTGTTCGATTAAAGAAGCAGACATTAATACTAAATAGCACGTCAAACACGACTTGGATTTATTCAAAGTCTTGATTAGCCAGAATTCAGGTTTATTCTATTTTCTATATAGATAGGATTCAGGTTTATTCTATTTTCTATATAGATAGGATTCGGGTTTATTCTATTTTCTATATATATAGGATTCAAGTTTATTCTATTTTCTATATAGATAGGATTCAGGTTTACTCTATTGTCTATATAGATAGGATTCAGGTTTATTCTATTGTCTATATAGATAGGATTCAGGTTTATTCTATTTTCTATATAGATAGGATTCAGGTTTATTCTATTTTCTATATAGATAGGATTCAGGTTTATTCTATTTTCTATATATATAGGATTCAGGTTTATTCTATTGTCTATATAGATAGGATGCAGGTTTATTCTATTTTCTATATAGATAGGATTCAGGTTTATTCTATTTTCTATATAGATAGGATTCAGGTTTATTCTATTTTCTATATAGATAGGATTCAGGTTTATTCTATTTTCTATATAGATAGGATTCAGGTTTATTCTATTTTCTATATAGATAGGATTCAGGTTTATTCTATTTTCTATATATATAGGATTCAGGTTTATTCTATTTTCTATATAGATAGGATTCAGGTTTATTCTATTTTCTATATAGATAGGATTCAGGTTTATTCTATTTTCTATATAGATAGGATTCAGGTTTATTCTATTTTCTATATATATAGGATTCAGGTTTATTCTATTTTCTATATATATAGGATTCAGGTTTATTCTATTTTCTATATAGATAGGATTCAGGTTTATTCTATTTTCTATATAGATAGGATTCAGGTTTATTCTATTTTCTATATAGATAGGATTCAGGTTTATTCTATTTTCTATATATATAGGATTCAGGTTTATTCTATTTTCTATATAGATAGGATTCAGGTTTATTTTATTTTCTATATAGATAGGATTCAGGTTTATTCTATTTTCTATATAGATAGGATTCAGGTTTATTCTATTTTCTATATAGATAGGATTCAGGTTTATTCTATTTTCTATATAGATAGGATTCAGGTTTATTCTATTTTCTATATAGATAGGATTCAGGTTTATTCTATTTTCTATATAGATAGGATTCGGGTTTATTCTATTTTCTATATATATAGGATTCAGGTTTATTCTATTTTCTATATAGATAGGATTCAGGTTTATTCTATTTTCTATATAGATAGGATTCAGGTTTATTCTATTTTCTATATAGATAGGATTCAGGTTTATTCTATTTTCTATATAGATAGGATTCAGGTTTATTCTATTTTCTATATAGATAGGATTCAGGTTTATTCTATTGTCTATATAGATATGATTCAGGTTTATTCTATTTTCTATATAGATAGGATTCGGGTTTATTCTATTTTTTATATAGATAGGATTCAGGTTTATTCTATTTTCTATATATATAGGATTCAGGTTTATTCTATTTTCTATATAGATAGGATTCGGGTTTATTCTATTTTCTATATAGATAGGATTCAGGTTTATTCTATTTTCTATATAGATAGGATTCAGGTTTATTCTATTTTCTATATAGATAGGATTCGGGTTTATTCTATTTTCTATATAGATAGGATTCGGGTTTATTCTATTTTCTATATAGATAGGATTCAGGTTTATTCTATTTTCTATATAGATAGGATTCGGGTTTATTCCATTTTCTATATATATAGGATTCAGGTTTATTCTATTTTCTATATAGATAGGATTCGGGTTTATTCTATTTTCTATATAGATAGGATTCGGGTTTATTCTATTTTCTATATAGATAGGATTCAGGTTTATTCTATTTTCTATATAGATAGGATTCAGGTTTATTCTATTTTCTATATAGATAGGATTCAGGTTTATTCTATTTTCTATATAGATAGGATTCGGGTTTATTCTATTTTCTATATAGATAGGATTCGGGTTTATTCTATTTTCTATATAGATAGGATTCAGGTTTATTCTATTTTCTATATAGATAGGATTCGGGTTTATTCCATTTTCTATATATATAGGATTCAGGTTTATTCTATTTTCTATATATATAGAATTCAGGTTTATTCTATTTTCTATATAGATAGGATTCAGGTTTATTCTATTTTCTATATAGATAGGATTCAGGTTTATTCTATTTTCTATATAGATAGGATTAAGGTTTATTCTATTTTCTATATAGATATGATTCGGGTTTATTCTATTTTCTATATAGATAGGATTCAGGTTTATTCTATTTTCTATATATATAGGATTCAGGTTTATTCTATTTTCTATATAGATAGGATTCAGGTTTATTCTATTTTCTATATAGACAGGATTCAGGTTTATTCTATTTTCTATATAGATAGGATTCGGGTTTATTCTATTTTCTATATAGATAGGATTCGGGTTTATTCTATTTTCTATATAGATAGGATTCAGGTTTATTCTATTTTCTATATAGATAGGATTCGGGTTTATTCTATTTTCTATATATATAGGATTCAGGTTTATTCTATTTTCTATATATATAGGATTCAGGTTTATTCTATTTTCTATATATATAGGATTCAGGTTTATTCCATTTTCTATATATATAGGATTCAGGTTTATTCTATTTTCTATATATATAGAATTCAGGTTTATTCTATTTTCTATATAGATAGGATTCAGGTTTATTCTATTTTCTATATAGATAGGATTCAGGTTTATTCTATTTTCTATATAGATAGGATTAAGGTTTATTCTATTTTCTATATAGATATGATTCGGGTTTATTCTATTTTCTATATAGATAGGATTCAGGTTTATTCTATTTTCTATATATATAGGATTCAGGTTTATTCTATTTTCTATATAGATAGGATTCAGGTTTATTCTATTTTCTATATAGACAGGATTCAGGTTTATTCTATTTTCTATATAGATAGGATTCAGGTTTATTCTATTTTCTATATATATAGGATTCAGGTTTATTCTATTGTCTATATAGATAGGATTCGGGTTTATTCTATTTTCTATATAGATAGGATTCGGGTTTATTCTATTTTCTATATAGATAGGATTCAGGTTTATTCTATTTTCTATATAGATAGGATTCGGGTTTATTCTATTTTCTATATATATAGGATTCAGGTTTATTCTATTTTCTATATATATAGGATTCAGGTTTATTCTATTTTCTATATAGATAGGATTCAGGTTTATTCTATTTCCTATATAGATAAGATTCAGGTTTATTCTATTTTCTATATAGATAGGATTCAGGTTTATTCTATTTTCTATATAGATAGGATTCAGGTTTATTCTATTTTCTATATAGATAGGATTCAGGTTTATTTTGTATTCGATGTAGATTTATTCAAATTTAAAGGTCGACTTAGACAGGATTCAGGTTCTTTCAAATGTTCGACTTAGACAGGATTCAGGTTCTTTCAAATGTTCGATTTGGACAGGATTCAGGTTTATTCCAAGTTCTATGTAGACAGAATTCTGGATAAATATATTTAATATAGGTTTCTTCAAACTTTAAAATGTTCAACAATTGTTCAAGGATCAATTTCTACAGGGTTTATGCTTTTTCAAAGGTTCAGTTTAGATTCATTTAAAATTTGAAGAGTTTGAAGATACTAAAGGGGTATTCAGAATCCCTAAATCGAAGAAGGACAGACAACATAATGGCCAAAAGAAAAGGACAAAAGAACAAACAACTATTCACAAAACATAACACATGAAACTAAAGATCGAGGAACTCGAATCCCACTAAAAACCGAGGGGTGAACTCATGTGCACCGGAAGGGTAAACAGTTCCTGCTCCATTAGGCGAGATTCAGGTTTATTCAATGTTTGATGTAGAAGAATCCAAGTTTATTTTGTAGACAGGATTCAGGTTTATTGGATATTCGATGTAAACATGATTCATGTTTATTCATTGTTCGATGTAGACAGAATCCAGGTTTATTTCTAGACAGGATTAAGGTTTATTGAAAGTTCGATATGAACATGATTCAAGTTTATTGAATGTTCGATATAAACATGATTCAGGTTTATTGAATGCTCGGTATAAACATGATTCAGGTTTATTCAATGTTCGACGTAGACAGAATCCAGGTTTATTTCTGGTCAGGATTCAGGTTTATTGAATGTTCGATGTAAACATGATTCAGGTTTATTGAATGTTCGATATAAATATGATTCAGGTTTATTCAATGTCCGACGTAGACAGCATCCATGTTTATTTCTAGACAGGATTCAGAAGTTTTCAAATGTTCCACTTGTGTTTATTCCATGTTCGATTTAGACCAAGAATATGGTTGATTTCTACACGGGAGTAATGTTTATTCAGATATAGAGAACATTCAAATTTATTCAAGGTTCGAAATAAACGAAATTCAGATTTATTCAAGGTTTAATTTAGATGGGATTAAGGTTTATTCAAGGTTTAACTTTGACGGGATTAAGGTTTATTCAAGGTTTAATTTTGACGGGATTAAGGTTTATTCAAGGTTTAATTTTGACGGGATTAAGGTTTATTCAAGGTTTAATTTTGACGGGATTAAGGTTTATTCAAGGTTTAACTTTGACGGGATTAAGGTTTATTCAAGGTTTAACTTTGACAGGATTAAGGTTTATTCAAGGTTTAATTTTGACGGGATTAAGGTTTATTCAAGGTTTAATTTAGACATGTTTTAGTTTTAGTTTATAGTTTATACTCACTTTATAGTTATTTTATTTGATCAATGATACACAGAGGATCAGTCACAAGTTTTACAAACTTATGAAGTTTTCCCCTATATGTACAATTATTATTACATTATGTTGAGAATGCACAAGAAAACTAAAAAATATATACAATTTATCACTGATATAGACGCGATTCATGTTTACTCGGGATTCAATATATACATGATTCAGATTTGTAGGGTTTTCTTTATATTTGTATATTTTTTCAAAAACATTTCTCGCCACTAACAATGTTAATTAGATACATATATATATTTTTATTGAAATTTACAGTTCCTAAATATATAATAATTATCAAAAATAAGACTATCCCCGTAAGGCATAAGTAATCCATTATGCTATCCTGTTTAGGGATTTTGGTTTTCTGAAAAACTTTTAAACTACTTGGCTTTCCAAGCTTTTGACTTTGATCACATCACTAAATTAAATTAGATATCTCGGTTTTGATAACAAATGAAAAGATGTGAACCATAGAATTGGTTATCTGCTGGTGGTTAAGTGTAAGGGTTAAGGTTAAGATGGTTAACGCCACCTTCAACAATATTTCAGTTATATCGTGGCGGTCAGTTTTATTAGTGGAGGATACCGGAGTACTCGTAGAAAACAACCTGTTTTGTCATTCATTTGGTGAAGAAGAATGGTCCAACTTCTATCTATCATAGTATACATGTTAATTGGTTGATAACCACTATTTATTTCCTACAAATGCATTATGCATATTATGTCACATCTGGTCTTTCACAGATACCATTAGTGTTGCTGGGTTACCTGTTACGGGTAGGGTTATGGTGTTTGACGCCACTTTCAACAATATTTCAGATATATCGTGGCGGTCAGTTTTATTGGTGAAAGGAAACCGGAGTACCCGAGAAAACTACCAACCTGTCGCAAGTCACTGACAAAATTTATCACATAAGGTTATATCGAGTACACCTCGCCATGAACGGTGATCGAACTGACGTCAGTGGTGATAGGCACTGATTACACAGGTAGTTCTAAATACAACTACCATCCGATCAGGGCCACGACAGTCCCTCTGCTGGTGGTGTGATGTACTCGATTAAACATTTTGTGATAAACTTAATCAGACAATTATGAAAGATCAATGTTGTCACCAGTTATTCTGGTTTTCACCAGGTATTCTGGTTTTCTCCAGGTATTCTGGTTTTCACCAGGTATTCTGGTCTTTACCAAGTATTCTGGTTTTCTCCAGGTATTCAGGTTTTATCCAGGTATTCTGGTTTTCTTGAAGTATTCTGGTTTTCACCAGGTATTCTGGTCTTCACTAGGTATTCTGGTCTTCACCAGGTGTTCTGGTTTTCACCAGGTATTCTGGTCTTCACCAGGTATTTTGGTTTTCATCAGATATTCTGGTCTTCAACAGATATTCTGGTATTCACTGGATATTCTGATTATCTCCAGGTAATCTGGTTTTCACCAGGTATTCTTGTTTTCTCCGGGTATTATGGTTTTCACCAGGTATTCTGGTCTTTTCCAAATATTCTGATTTTCTCCATGTATTCTGATTTTCTTGAGGTATTCTGGTTTTCACCAGGTATTCTGGTCTTCACCAGGTGTTCTGGTTTTCACCAGGTATTCTGGTTTTCACCAGGTATTCTGGTCTTCACCAGGTATTTTGGCTTTCTCCAGGTATTCTGGTCTTCACCGGGTATTCTGGTTATCTCCAAGTAATCTGGTTTTCATCAGGTATTCTGGTTTTCTCCAGGTATTCTGACTTTCTCCAGGTAATCTGGTTTTCACTAGGTATTCTGACTTTCTCCAGGTATTGTGGTCTTCACCGGGTATTCTGGTTTTCGCCGGGTATTCTGGTTTTCTCCAGGTATCCTAGTTTTCACTACGCATTCTGGTTTTCTCCAAGAAATCACCGCCATGATATAACTGATGCTATTAGCTGTGGAAGAACAAATTGAAATCGCACGATAATTCCATATACTTTTTCTTCCGAATTTGATGTTGGCTTTTGAATTTGATGTTATTATAATTTATGCAAAATATGCAATAATAAATAAACATTAGAGAAAAGCAAAGAGGCATTGAAGACAATCTAAAGATACATGTAGCATTGGGCACAAGTCACAAAGCGAAACCAACTAACACAACACAGGTGCTGGCGAAGGGTAAACAGTTCAAATGTCTCATAAGAGGAGTTTGAAGATAGCACATGGGTAATCGACATCTTCCTCATATAATAAAATACAATTTAATGAAATTAAAATAAAAAGTACTTTGATCCTTTGTCAGATGGTGTATCACAGTGTAGCTGGTCATCATGGAGCTTGTGGACAGAATGTTATTTATTGTCAAGTGTTGGAAAGCAGCAAAGAGTTAAACTCTATATGGGAGACAACTGTAAACAAAATGAAACCAGAGAATACAGAAATTGTCAAGGTAAATGTCAATTGGTTAAATCCATGATATTATATAGTAAAGCTAACAGCATTTAATGTTATCAATCATTTTGTAAGAAATGATATAGATGTAAATGAACACGTATGACTATCCAACATTACACTTAGACACAAATTGAAGTCAAGTATCGGTGCTTTTATTGCCGTTCTACAGTTCACAGTCACTGTACGATCTTAAACAATGAACATACATTTTAATAATGTTTTCTTCATTATTTCGATCCTTTATATTGTGTTGTCTGTTTTTTCGATATACTTTCTTAGTTGTAATATTATAACTTTTTGCATGCTGGCTCGGACTTAAACATTTTGTTTTGCAAAAGAAAGTATATCGGTCAAAGAAGCTGAAATAAATAAAACGGAAGGAATGATAAATATAAATTCATACAACGCTTACAAAAAAGAAAATATTTATTTCATATTATGACAGCACTTGACCCTACCTCGACTTTCATTACCTATTGTTGATGTCATTGCTGTGATGTCGGTTTTAGTTTCTTGATTTTTTCAAGGTATTACTTACAAATGTCTAAGTTGTTCAAATAAATACAAAGAAAAATGCCAACATCCACAGGAACCTGACTTTATGATGGATATTCAATCCACTGTTCGACAAGCTTAATTCAAATAATTCGAAAACCTTTCTCATCTTAAATACATGTGTTAGCATTTTATCTGTGGATCAAGATGTATGTGTTTAAGTACATGACAATTACCTAATATACTTTCACTATCAGCAATTAAAGAACCAATCAATGCGCTTAATTTCTTTTTTTTTTCAGCCTTTCTGGTATATTCACCCGAGAATGTTCGAATCTAGATATCTCTACTTAAAATGTCTGAAGTATGCATTTTATTTCTAAATTAGAAATTTTATTTTCAGATAAAATTCGCCAGTTGGATATAACATTTGACAGATCCACACTTTATTCCACGTGTCGTTTATCTGACGATAACACATTGTTGAGCAACCGTCCCACAGACGAGACGCAAAATGTTCCGGATGGAAACAATGGACTTGAAAATTATAGAGGTGTAGTAGCTGACACATGTGTAGATGAAAATACAAATATTTACTTTGAGATAGAATATTTCTATACTATAAATACTCTGTTCGATGCTGCAATGCTGGTCTTTGAAATTGGCATCGCGGAACGCCAAATGATTGACAACGGCCCTTCTTTATTAAAAGGGTGGGCTTTCTATCTTGCTAACTGTCAGGTTTATAACCAAATATGTCTTTCAGCGCAATATTCACTCGAGAATGAAATAATACGTCCAGTTAGCAGCAACAAACCTGGAACAACAATAAACGGAGTATTTGGAATCTTAATCAACAGAGAAAGGGATGAGTTTTCCTTGATTTCTAATAATATTGTTGTAGGTAAGTTTACTGCTGTGACATCCAATGTGACATTGTGTCCTGTATTTGGCATTTATAATGCACATAAGATGCTGGGAGCCTTAAAAATAATGAATGCCAGAAATTACAGTAACTTTGTACAGTCGCAGTGGCTTTGATTACAAACTAAGCATTTGTCATGCATATTTACAACAGAGATTTGTACATATTCGAGCATCGGTACTTTTGACGAGTATGTCATTTATTTTTCTACATAAATGTTGGATATTATTGAAAATAATTGATTGATATAAAAAACCCAAACAACCCCACACACAGTCAGAATCTGCAACATGGATACTTCTAGCACACATATACACTCACTCACAATTCTGACTGGGTACAAACACTTTAATAAATAGTGGCGGGGTTAAACTAGTTTCATGTGTCCCATTCGCCCTTATTGGTGAAGTGATATTTTCCTTGCTTACGTCCACCTATAATAACAAGGTATACTAGGTAGTGATGGACGGACGTTTACGGTGCTGGGTTAACGTGCTTAGGGCATCAAGGGCGAAGGGGGTAACGCAATTTGAAAAACAGATATTTAAATTAATACAAGAGGTTTGTCCTGAGTGAAAATTGAATTCTGAATTTAAAGTTGGGCATTTGACAATTATGTTGAGTCTTGGTATCAATGGGCCGTGTTAGATCTTACATTATGCCAGTGGAAGGTGCGGGGGGCTCTAAGGTTGTCCGATGCTGAGGGCATAAATTGGCTTTAATCTGGCCATGGACGTTTAGATTGCCACAGGTAAATTGTTTAGATTGCCACAGGTAAATTGTTGTTAATAGTGCCCACCTGAAAGTTGTCTTTTACATGCAGAGAGTGGCATTTCCAAGAAAACGAGGCATGTTCGCCGTTTATCAACCTGAGCATTCGCAGTACATTTACAAAGGCGGAACCTCATCTATTGTCAAAAATGTTATTTTTATAGACCAAAGACAACCAACCCAATAAGTGGATTTATGGACATGGCTTTAATTTTTAAAAACAATATTGTGGCCGACCTTTCAATAGGTAATGGCTCACACAACAATACAATCAATATTCAAAATCAATATAAAACAATAACAATTAATGTTCATCTTCAATTCAGTTTAAATGTTCATAGTTCACTTTCTGAAGAAATCATTAAATAAAATCAACACTTCTATTTAAAGTCTCAATAAACTGGATATTAATTAATTTTTCAATAAAGTAAAACAAATTATTGGCAATCGGTCATTTTTTCGGAAGCTAGGTAGATCTTACAGATCCCGGGAGAAAACGGTAATCTGCAAGACTAGCCTCATTTGCAAAATTCTGATTCTGCCATCATCTGCTGAGTAAGCGTCATTCGCAGAACTTTATTTCCATCTAGGACATCAATATACTTTCCAAATTAAAGCCATGTCGATATAGAACATCTCATGAGGTACTCTGAAATACATGAAAATACAACAACAGTATCTATTCTAAAAAACACTAACATATATCTAATCTAAAAAATAACTAACATATAGCACACTAATAATAAACCAAGATACCTAACAAATTACATAGCAAAATTAACAATAACAACAACAGCACAATGTAAATAACCATCAAAATGAAACTGTGAATATATGTATGAGCATGAATGAGAAAATTTGAGGTGGGTGGGTGGGAGTCTTGAAAAATTTCCACACCCTTCTTTTTAAATTAAACATTACGGAAAGAATGTGTGCTGTGGTTGGACATGCACACATTCAATTATGAATCACAATTTAAAATAGGGCCAACACAAGTTAATTCTATGCTTGGCGTCAGCGCTCGCGTTGGATTTACTTCATTTTTTCATAAAACAAACACGTATTTGCCGACAAAATCCGGAAATTTTATTGGCGCCAAGAAGTATATCATCTGAACGCTTGAATGAATCGGAGTTTTAAATAAACATTTTACGCTGAATGACCTCGAAAATGGTGCAGTTCTTTCAATGACTTTTACACAATTTTGATATTTTGAGGCATCAAAATGAACAAAACACTAGTTACCGTTAAAGTTGAAAAGGCAGGGAAAAGCGTACTTGACTGGTATTCCATTTTTGACAAAAAGAAAAATATCATTTAAATGTATTCATAAATGATATTTTTCTTTTTGTCAAAAATGGAAGTCTATATAACTATGCAGATGACAATACTCTGTCTTTCTGCAGTCCTGATTTTGATTGATTAATTTCAACTCTGGAATTTGAGTCAAAAATACTTATTGAGTGGCTCCGGGTGAATAAAATGCAAGCAAATCCGGACAAGTTTCAAGTTTTGGCTGTTGGCAAAAAGACTTGTGATAAAAACCCTTCTATACATATTCAAAATTCTGATCTTACTTGTGAAAAAACATTTAAATTATTAGGTATTGAAATTGATTATCAGTTAAACTTTGATGCTCATGTCAGTTCGATCTGCAAGAAGGCTTCACAGCAATTAAATGTTTTAAAACGTTTGGGCTCTCTTTAGAACAGACTAAACAAACTAACTATTTTTCATACTTTTATTCTTAGTAATTTAAACTTTTGCCTTTTGGCATGGCACTTCTGTACTGAGAAAAATTCAAAAAAGCTAAAAAAGGTGCAGGAAAGAGCACTCCGTTTTGTTTATGAGGATTACAACAGCTCCTACGAGGAGCTCCTACATAAAGCTAAGGTGCCTTCCTTGCAGATCAGACGGATAAGAACAATGGCTCTAGAAACTTTTAAAATTGTGAAGAAAATAGCTCATGTGTGCTTACAAAATTTGATCAGTGAACAAAATTCTAAATATTCTCTCAGGTATGTAAATGTTCTGGACGTGTCCCGGGTTAAGTCAACTCATTACGGTAAAAAATCTTTCAAGCTTGCTGCCGCAACAATATGGAACAGCCTTCCGAACCATTTCAGGACTGAAAATAGTTTTTCACATTTTAAAAGTCTGATCCAGTCCTGGAGTGGTTCGAAATATCGCTGTTCTGTTTGCAGATAACACATTTGTTTTAGTTGCTTTTCATTTACTCTTGCTTTTTGTTGCTATTGGACTGTTATTGCTGTATTTTTATGTTTGATTTCTGCATGAATCTTATTTCAATTTCAAATTGCATTATTTGCACATCATTCCAGAAATATTTTATTCTTTTCGAAATTTTTATAATTTTAAACATAATTATGCTATAGCTTAAAGGAATTTTAATTCATTCTAATTTGTTTCCAAATTTTTACTGCATGCTATAGTTGATCTATGTATGTTTTAAATTAGTAATACATGTTGTTATCTTGTGTTGTTTTTATGTTATGTATATGTTTTTATACTCGGTCAAAAGCTCTTCAGAGCTTGTGTTGTATATTTGATTCTATGCCGAATCAAAATAAATTTTTCTTCTCTTATCTTATGCAATTAGTGTGTTCCCAGACCAGAATTATTCGCACGTTTTTGAGGCTATAAGTCAAGCTAGTACACATGCCCTGAATGTATCTCAATTTAAGGAGCCCATTAGGCTCGACGATTTCAAAGATGGCAGAATTTTTATTGTCCAGAATATTTCTGAGGCCAAAAATAAGATTGAGGTTAGCTGGGAGTCTTCCAGACCACTGTCGTATTCCAGATCCCTGTCGTATTCCAGAACCCTGTCGTATTCCAGACCCCTGTTGCATTCCAGATCCCTGTCGTATTCCAGACCCCTGTCGTATTCCAGACCCCTGTCGTATTCCAGATCCCTGTCGTATTCCAGATCCCTGTCGTATTCCAGACCCCTGTCGTATTCCAGACCCCTGTCGTATTCCAGATCCCTGTCGTATTCCAGATCCCTGTCGTATTCCAGACCCCTGTTGTATTCCAGATCCAAAAACCTTGACATTATTTGGCTTTCCACTCTTTTGATTGTGAGCGTTCCTGATGAATGTTATTTCAGAAACGCATCGTTCGCACTAAATGAGATATCTACGTTTTTATTACTATCACTGGGTCGATACCTCTGCTGGTGGACTATTAGGCCCCGAGGGTATCATCCACCCAGTAGTTTGTGTTTCGCATTGTTTATTAGATATATTTTTATTGAAATTTACAATTTCTTAATTATTATCAAAACTAAGGTTCTCCTCCCTCAGGCATGGATCACCATAGCTGATTTTTGCTATTCTGTTTAGGTCCAATGGTATCCCTGGCCTGCCCCCAAAGCTTTTAAATTATTAGTCTTTCTTTTCTTTTAACTTCGAGCGTATCTGATGACTTAATGTTATTCCAGAAAAGTGTCGTGCTTAGATATCCACGTTTTTATTTAATCAGACTGAGTTTCATGCTTGATTGATTTGGCGTGTTATGTTCATTGTTGTAGTCCTCATGACCACTGTCGGTAACCCACTGGGTATCATGCTAAAAGACTCTTCGCTTTTCACCCGTGGGACACTTAAAAAATCGCTTGGTAGTCATAAATAATTAATCTCGAATGTGATTGAATCCTCCTAAAATTATTTGCACTTTTTAATCATTTTAATTTGATCATATTTATGTTATATCTCAAATAGCAAAAATGATTTGCCTATTTTGGGTGTTTTCCGAAATATTCCTTCATGCCTTTAGGGTCTGGCTTAATTGTATCAGAACCAGGCTTCCATCCTGCTGGACAAACTGAAAAAAAACCACAAGTTCTATATCTCAAGTGACAATGGATGTTTTACATTTTAGGTAGATGTTTTGTTTGCTCTATGACTGCCAAGACCTTTACAGGACTTGACTGTATATATGAGTAACACGACGGGTTTCTAATAAGAAGCAGGACCTGTTTACCCTTCGCGAGCACCTGAATTCACCCCCGTTTATTTTTGGTTGGGTCGATGTTCTCATCTTTTTAGGTTTTTGTGTTGTCCTATTATGTGTCGTTAGGTTCGGAGTTCCGTGTCGTGATGCCCGTTACGATTTCCGCATAGCAACGATGCTCGGTTCGTCTTTACCTCCAGTTGTTTGTAGGAGGTCTCATGTCTTATTTACGTTATTTATGTTTAATTGCGTATAGTGGTCTCCAACACATACTGTGTTGCGTTTTTCGTTGTCTTGTGTACCCTATGCTGCCAGTTTCTCTGGATTGTCCATTTTCGATCGCCCTTTCTGTATTCTCTAACATTTATTTCCATGTATGGTGTGTACAAATGCCAGTCATTTACTAACTAAAACATGATACAATAATCAACTGTTTTAATTTCGTTATCTTGAAGTGATAGTAAGCCATTTCCTATAATTATACATTTCAAGATACCTTAACTGATTTTGCCAATTGTTTTTTTTTATGTAGCTCATCAACCTTTTCCCATATCTAGGACATAATGCTACTTTCAACAACATTTCAGTTACATCATGGCGGTCAGTTTTATTGGTGTAGGAAACCAGAGTACCCGAGAAAACTACCGACCTGTCGCTAAATCACTGACAAAATTTATCACATAATATTGTATCGGGTACACCTCGCCATTAACGGAGTTCGAACTCACAACTTTAGTGGTGATAGACACTGATTACACAGATAGTTGTAAATCCAACTACCATGCGATCACGACCACGACCTTGTAAATTTGAACCACGAAGGGTACTTTTGGTAAAATTGGGTAAGAGTGTGCAGCTGAGGTTTGTAAAACGCATCTATTCATATATTCCCTCTCATGAAATTCCAACCTATTAAATATGTCCGCAGTACGAAAATCGTATACACATTCATGTTTTGTGCAGTTATTGGCGACCATCATATATTCGAATAGAATCTAAAATAATCACACGTTAATTTACAAGATTAGGGTTAGGGTTAGAGCTATAGTGTCTAATGTCACTTTAAACAATATTTTAGTTAATATCGTGGCCGTCAGTTTTATTGGTGGAGGAAACTAGAGTACTCGGAGAAAACCACTGACCTGTCGAAGGTCACTAACAAACTTGATCAAATAATGTTGTATGGAGTACATTTCGCCTAAGCGGTATTCGACCTCGCAATGTGATTGGTGATTGGTACTGATTGCTTATAGGTAGTTGTAAATCCAACTACCATACGATCTCGACCACGATGACCCCAATTTACAAGATTAATTAAGATTACATAAAGATCAAATATAGTTGCATATTGTAAGAACAATTAACATGTAAAGTGTATTTATGAAGCTTTTATTTAATAACGAGTGAGTGAGTATTGCTTAGCGCACAAATGAGCAATTTTTCAGCCATATCAAGGAGAGAACAAATTATGTTCGATGAAATTATATTCTAATGCAATTGGTTATGTAACCAGCAGTAACCGTAATGAAAGCGGGAGGTTTGGCGCTTTAAAATCTGATTCAACACACCATTTCTTTAGAAATGCCTGTACCAAGTCAGGGTCATTACGGTTTTCACAGTTTTCCGGTTGTTGACTGATTTTGTCTGTTTATATACTTATGAGTTTTGACTTTCCCTTTGTAAGATTGTTCGGAGTTCGGTAATTTTGTTATTACCTTTATTTATCAATTAGTCAATTGTATTTACGTGTCAGAGTAAATTTTACGCTTTATACCTTGTTGGAAATATTTCAACTATATTTCAGTTATATCATGACGGTAGGTTTATTGGTGGAGGAAACGTATTCAAAAGTATAATAAAACATCTTAATGACTAATCATACATGAAATTTTGTCCATAAATGATCTCCCTTTTAAAGACTAATTTTCATAGTGAATATCCATGAAGTGTCGTCCAAACAGGGACAAAATATGATGTGGAATATTGTCTCAACAGGGACAATTTTTCATAAACTAGGACTACATTTCATATTGCAAATCTATGAAATGTTGTCCTAATGGACATTATTTCATAGGACATTATTTTGCTTTATATAATCACTACCCAGTGTATTAAACTAGCTACCCTTCAATCTACAATATACAGTTTCACTGGGTGTTAATCAATAAATTTTAAAATTCTTCAGCCCATTTATTTGTATTGTTATTATGACTGGATCGTCTTCTTCATAACAAGGAATTTAAATGTTTCACAATATCTCTTTGAATTTCTACCATGCGCATGCTTAGTACTAACATTTACCACGTAAACCGTTATATTAGTATGTTGTATTTATTTTAATTGTTTAAAGCAATTATTTAACATATTTGTATAGGGTATACTAGCAATCTGCCAATTGAAATTTGTGTTTGTATGTTTGTTTTTCTGTTATAAAGAGGAGTTTATTTTCTTGTAATTGCCCGTTATGATATAAACATGGATGAACACATATATGTTGATTTACCTACATGTACTCCGAACAATGGTCCTCATGTGACAGAGGGATATACAGAACAACAAGAACGTCAGTCCGTCAAAGGTCAATCTCTACCATACACTCCTATCGAGGCAGCTAAATTCAAGACTAATCAACATCCGATATATTTTACATTAGAACGCGAACCAGAAAAGAGCCAGTTGCACAAAGCACAACCCGTAAGCAATGACAATCAAACTAGAACTGAGTATTCAGAGCCATCTGTTGCTATGGAATGTAAGAGACCAAATTATTTGGTCAAAGAACCAACCGTCAAAGAAACTCTGTGTACCCACCTTTCTACTATTAGAGATAAATGGTGGTTGTTCTTATTAACTGGAGTGTTTGTTGGAGGAATTCTGATAGGATTAATTGTTTTTGCAGCTTTAAAATCGAAGGATACATCACAACAAGGTAGTATATTCATTGTTTGAATTACAAAGTAGGGAAAGTTGTTGAAGACCTCCCGATGAAAAGACACACCTCTTAATTTTTATGCTTACTCATGTTTCAACTTGATTACCTTTTTATGTTCACTATCATACACATACTTGTATACTTAGTAACTGGTCTATCTTATCGCTTTCTGGTTGGTGGTATACGCTATCTTTGGTGAAAAACACGTTATCCAACACCTCTTCGGCATTCCAATGGGAACAACTTGTGTATTCCTAGCAGTCGATTTGTGTTCATATTTGGATATTAAGCGATTTGAGCGCAGATGATGAAACGCGTCGTGGGCACTAAATTTGATAGTTACGTTTTTATCACTATCACTGGTTCGATGCCTCTGTAGGTAGATTATTATGTTCACGACAGTATCATCCGTCTAGTAGTCAGTGTTTCGGAACTGACAGGATTTATTAAATATATATTTTTGAATTATTTACTTATTTATTTAATATTGTATTTTATAGTTCCTATATGATGTAGTTAATATGGAGTAGGCATTGCCTAGATGCGAGCACAGCATTTCTGTCTGGCCAGTGTGCATATATTTGAGTGAAAGTTGAATATCACAAAATAATATGAGTAGGCATGGCCTATAGAGAGGACATTAGTATTTGAAATCAAATGATATCCCCTATGACATCCATTGGAAAGTTAAATGAAGTAGAATAGAAAAGTATGAGAAAAAAGTATGGAATCTTTTATTGTTGCACTAGGGACAGTGCAAACATTGAAGACTAACTAGTATTAGTACGCGGGTGGTATCAACCATTATAAAGCCTAAAGGGGGTAGTAGACGCCGGTGTCTGTAAAATGAAAGTATGGTCTTTTAAGTCATAAGAAAAGAGTTTTATTACGAAAATATCAATTAATGCAACCAACATACATAAGCAATATTGGCCTATACCATGCTATGTACAGCCGATATATATTCATGAAGTGTAAATGATGAATGACGTACGGTCAGCGCCGTCTTGTCAGCAATATAGACCCCGGTCAAAGCAGTGCATTGAGGCCCATATCTATACAAACACTCACAGAAATAAAATTATAAGTGGTCGATAAAATTAAACATATATTTCTTGTATTGATACTTCCAACAAAATCAGTGTTTAAAAATTAAAAATGATGCCGTATACAACATACATAGATTAGCATGGGGTTCATTTGCTTGTGTGACCACCGGTCAACTGTCCATTGTGCCCATACATAAGACCGCACTGCGCACGGTTACTTTAATACTGATAATCTTCATTTCGACATTTTAAAGTATGTGTATTTGGGCCAATATTATGCTATCTCCAAGTGAACAAAATAGTTTTTAATTTTAGGAGAATTATATAGGTACCGCTTTCATCAGACATGTTTCTGCTTTCACATACAAAATATTTATCAATATTCAATATTTTTTTTTATTGGAAAAAGCACAGTAGAGGCGTATATTAAGGCAATATTCAGTATCGAAATCATACTCTTTAAAATTATCCGTGACAAGATTATACAGAGACATATATTCCTTCTTGTGTAATGTTATTACCTTTTAAAGTTTCAACAACAAGCTGGTTAATAATTTTATAGCATTTATTTTAGAAAGACTGAGTTTAATAAATAATAACAGATATACATATAGTATGAACGGCATAATTAATAGTTAAATAAATAAAATTCATTGTGTCTTACTATTCTAAACCATTGTCGGCAGATGTTGGTAGTATTCAAATATTTTGTAGGATCAGACTGACGGAAAATGTAAGATGAATAAACAAATGGGTACTGATAGAATTAATTAACACTAACAGAAATAAGGAAAAACTAATGCGTTCCCTGTTCCTTGCAAGCACATCATGGTTAGAAAATGTTTGTTACTTAGCAAAAGAAATAATAAATGCAAAAATTGTATAAAAATGAAAAATGTTAATGTTCACCACTATCTTTTCTTATCAGAAACATATGAGCCGGTGGCAAGGGACACATGCACACCCCCCCCCCCCCCCCTTTGGCAAAATTTTAAAAAGCTGTATTTTTAGTATACTTTAGCCGAATATTTATTTGGAATTACCATTATTCAACACAACTAAACCGTACGAAAGGTAGGAATTAAGTATAAATTTGAACGGGTGTCATCCCTTGTGATATTTTAGTACCGCACATTGATAGTAGGGTTAAAATTATTGATAACGAAAGGCCGGGAGCAGGTCCCTGTGATCTCCTCCTAGTTATTGTACGTGTACTATAGATGTGCATTAAAAAATATTGATGACATTGTCATCTTTGCGTGTCAGTTGTGACCCAAATACGATTTCAATGCTGACCTTTACTTGTTGCAACGTAAAATATGACGTGATAAAGAAATATTAACATGACGATGAATGGTGGCCAGATTCGTTTTTATTTACGCATTTATTATAGAACTTTAGGAATATTGTGGTACATGTACAAATAATCTTGGAGACAGGAATTGTGTTTGGATTTCTTTTAAACTGGTAAGTCATATATACAGTAACGAAATGTCAATATAAATCTGGAGTGCGACAGTGAAATGCAGTTGGGCGTGACATATCGTCACGGTATGTGTTTTCGTGCGTCATCTGTTTTCGTTTTATCCATTTTATTTTGATTTCCACAGCGCACGCATTATTTTTGACGTGTCTTCCGGTTTCTATTTATGGAACATAAACAAGACTACAGCGTGACATCTGTAAAAGATGTTAAAGTTTGCTTTTAAAGACGTAAGTACCAAAAACAGTGAACCTACCTACTGAACCATACTTTTTGTAATGCTAAAAATTTACTTCATTTATAAAGTAGCTGGAAAAAAATCCAGAACTATGTCGTCTGCCTCTCAGACACCGGCTCTTCCTGTCATGTAACTGTCATGGGGTCACTGATCGTACTTGTAAACAAAAAAGCTGACTGAAATAGGCCTGTTTCTTATATAAAATACATGTCACTTTGCAGTGCATTGTGGTTTCAGCACTAAAAAAAAGCATCTAAAGTAAACACAATTTTGAAAGTGGTCATTTTCAAACATTCTGTTATTTTATTTAGATGTAGTATGATTTGATAGATGGCCAGAACCATGAAATTTTAAAACCAGCCATTTCCGGATTATATATTCGTTTCCATCCCGTATATCGGCCTTGTTTTTACTTCACACGAAAACAGATGACGCCATTTTACTGACAAAAGTTGCCAGATAATCGAGAGTATATTAAAATACAAGAATGGCTTTTAAAACAATCTTATGTACAAAAGGAATATTTAACTAGCCATTCTTTGAAAATTCCAATCGTCATATGAATGAAGGGTTAACACTGTTAATCGCTATATCGGAAAATCGATAATAGCACGAAAACCGATAACACGATGCTAGAATGTCCATACGTCAAAAAATGACCAGATTCGTGTTGTCTTAAGAGTCATTCACAGTGATAAAAAAATGAACAGTTGTTGTCCTTAACCTGATAGTCCATGTAAACATAAAGTCCTTTCCGTACGCCAGTGTTGTATTAATCAAAGTTTTGATCGATCCGAGTAAATATTTAGACCACCCGCGTAGATTCTGCAAAAAATTAAACAAAACTAAAACACACCAAGGCGAGTTTTTCTGCATCGGTTGCAAATGGTCCAAAAAAATATTTGATATTTTCTGAAAATATTGTAGTTCAAAATTAAGTCAAATTTATTCTATATTCATCTTTTACTAATCCGTATCTAGAAAGGTTTCTATCTAATAATCTGGACACGCTTGAAAAATATTGTTGTGTTTGTTTACATGTCGTCACGATTTACGGAATTGACGCAGTTGCAAATGAAATAGATGTCGTTTTGAAATTTTTTGACTCGGGAATGAAAATACAAGATTTTAATTAAAATTCCGCGAAATGTTGTTGACGACTTTGGCCTATGTCTATGAATAACATGACGTCATGACTTTGATAGCGAGATGTCATTCTGATTAATTTAACAATGTAAGCACCTTTTATTGTCTTTTGTTACTTAAATACGATTTTTAGAAGTTCATGATATCATTTTAGTTTTAAAATCATTTATTGGAGACTTTTTTTTTATTTTTGGCATTCTCTCCGAGACTGTCAACTTTTATCAACTTCCGGACGAAAGGATTTCAATCTCATCATAAGGAAGATTGTGTGTTGCATGCGCATGCCCATGTTGCTGTAGATCTCTCTGTGCTCGCTATTAATACAAACTACGATTCTCATCCCTCAGGCATACATCATACGATGATAATCTTACTATTGTAGATCTCTCAGGCATACATCATACGATGATAATCTTACTATTGTAGATCCCTCAGGCATACATCATACGATGATAATCTTACTATTGTAGATCCCTCAGGCATACATCATACCATGATAATCTTACTATTGTAGATCCCTCAGGCATACATCATACCATGATAATCTTACTATTGTAGATCCCTCAGGCATACATCATACCATGATAATCTTACTATTGTAGATCTCTCAGGCATACATCATACCATGATAATCTTACTATTGTAGATCCCTCAGGCATACATCATACCATGATAATCTTACTATTGTAGATCTCTCAGGCATACATCATACCATGATAATCTTACTATTGTAGATCTCTCAGGCATACATCATACCATGATAATCTTACTATTGTAGATCTCTCAGGCATACATCATACCATGATAATCTTACTATTGTAGATCCCTCAGGCATACATCATACCATGATAATCTTACTATTGTAGATCTCTCAGGCATACATCATACCATGATAATCTTACTATTGTAGATCTCTCAGGCATACATCATACCATGATAATCTTACTATTGTAGATCTCTCAGGCATACATCATACCATGATAATCTTACTATTGTAGATCTCTCAGGCATACATCATACCATGATAATCTTACTATTGTAGATCCCTCAGGCATACATCATACCATGATAATCTTACTATTGTAGATCTCTCAGGCATACATCATACCATGATAATCTTACTATTGTAGATCTCTCAGGCATACATCATACCATGATAATCTTACTATTGTAGATCTCTCAGGCATACATCATACCATGATAATCTTACTATTGTAGATCTCTCAGGCATACATCATACCATGATAATCTTACTATTGTAGATCTCTCAGGCATACATCATACCATGATAATCTTACTATTGTAGATCTCTCAGGCATACATCATACCATGATAATCTTACTATTGTAGATCTCTCAGGCATACATCATACCATGATAATCTTACTATTGTAGATGATAATACTGATTTCAATCACGTTCACTTTTCTAGGGATTCGTGTAGTTGGATGGAACTATTTGTTAAATGTTCACTAGATTTGATTTGTGTAAATTCATTACACTTTTTTGTACTGTTCCCTGTAATGATTTCTGATGTAAATAACTGGGATTCTGTTTTCTCTTAGTTCAATTACTAATTACGAGAGATATTTATATAACCACAGACGCCATAAAACCAGAAAAACCACCATTAGATTTTCATATTCCACGGTGAAAGAATATTGACCTGTTCATGTTCGTATACTCCATTAACTTGTCCCAACTCATTGACTTGTTCATGTTCATATACTCCATTAACTGGTATCAACTCCTGATACATTATACTCATCTGGTGTAGCAAATACTCTGCTTGTTTTTGTATATATAAGAAGTAAACAATTGCTCCAATTAAAATGTCATTTATTATAAAACTTTCTAAATAAATGACTAAATTTCTTACATAACCTTAGGAGTGTGACAAAAACAAATGTGACTAATAATCTAACTAAAATGTAAACAAACTTAAAACACTCCTAAGCAATAAAAATTTCAAATACAAAAATGGGTGGCAACTGAAAACCGGAACAGCCCCAACTGGAAATTAGGGGCAAATGCCACACCCAGGGTATTTGCTAACGATAAAACTTTGCTAATAAAACATGATGCAGGAATTGCATACTAAATAAAATTCTGCAAAGCACATAAATATTATAACATAATCATGAGCAGACAAATTCTGACCTCATGACCTATAAATGTACACCTGTAAACAAACACCCAAGTTCAAGCAAGATAGGCAGTCACAGGTTCATCATGGAACCTAATGATCATGATCAATAAATGTATGTAAACAAACACAGTCAGACTAGTAAAAACTAAAATAAACATGAGCAGACAAATTTTGACCTCATGATCTATAAATGTGTGTAAACAAACACCAAGTTCAAGCATGATTGGCATCATAAAATCATCATGAACAGACAAATTCTGACCTCGTGACCTATATATTATTGTTATATAATAAATGTATGTAAACAAATACCGACTAGAAATACAAAAATTAAGCATGAACAGACAAATTCAGACCTCGTGACCTTTAAATGTCTATTAAGAAGCACAGCCAAGCAATACACATATAATCATGTCAAAATTATTGCTTTAAAATTAATAAATTTATTCAAATGATTTCACTGCAGAGGTGGGGATTACATAATGACAAGGATATATTACGTGCTGTATTACATAAATAATTTTATGGGATGAAATATAATTGACTTTTTTAATATACAATGCACATGTAAAGGAATATGGATTTTTTTGCTGTCTCATAACTACAATGATTTAAATTTATGAATGCATATAAAACTACTGGTCCATTGATTGGTTAACCATTGGTACACACCTCGCTATTGTTTCTACCAGGAAGTATGATTTAGGTAAAGATAAAGTCATATAAGACAGTTTTGAAATAAACACTATAAATAAAACAAAGTTACAGTGTAACAGCATTTTACCAACAATTTTGTCTAGATTAGAAGGTGTTCGATTAAAGAAGCAGACATTAATACTAAATAGCACGTCAAACACGACTTGGATTTATTCAAAGTCTTGATTAGCCAGAATTCAGGTTTATTCTATTTTCTATATAGATAGGATTCAGGTTTATTCTATTGTCTATATAGATAGGATTCAGGTTTATTCTATGTTCTATATAGATAGGATTCAGGTTTATTCTATTTTCTATATAGATAAGATTCAGGTTTATTCTATGTTCTATATAGATAGGATTCAGGTTTATTCTATGTTCTATATAGATAAGATTCAGGTTTATTCTATTTTCTATATAGATAGGATTCAGGTTTATTCTATTGTCTATATAGATATGATTCAGGTTTATTCTATTTTCTATATAGATAGGATTCGGGTTTATTCTATTTTCTATATAGATAGGATTCAGGTTTATTCTATTTTCTATATAGATAGGATTCGGGTTTATTCTATTTTCTATATAGATAGGATTCAGGTTTATTCTATTTTCTATATAGATAGGATTCGGGTTTATTCTATTTTCTATATAGATAGGATTCAGGTTTGTTCTATTTTCTATATAGATAGGATTCAGGTTTATTCTATTTTCTATACAGATAGGATTCAGGTTTATTCTATTTTCTATATAGATAGGATTCGGGTTTATTCTATTTTCTATATAGATAGGATTCAGGTTTGTTCTATTTTCTATATAGATAGGATTCAGGTTTATTCTATTTTCTATACAGATAAGATTCAGGTTTATTCTATTTTCTATATAGATAGGATTCAGGTTTATTCTATTTTCTATATAGATAGGATTCAGGTTTATTCTATTTTCTATATAGATAGGATTCAGGTTTATTCTATTTTCTATATAGATAGGATTCAGGTTTATTCTATTTTCTATATAGATAGGATTCAGGTTTATTCTATTTTCTATATAGATAGGATTCGGGTTTATTCTATTTTCTATATAGATAGGATTCAGGTTTATTCTATTTTCTATATAGATAGGATTCAGGTTTATTCTATTTTCTATATAGATAGGATTCAGGTTTATTTTATTTTCTATATAGATAGGATTCAGGTTTATTCTATTTTCTATATAGATAAGATTCAGGTTTATTCTATTTTCTATATAGATAGGATTCAGGTTTATTCTATTTTCTATATAGATAGGATTCAGGTTTATTCTATTTTCTATATAGATAGGATTCAGGTTTATTCTATTTTCTATATAGATAGGATTCAGGTTTATTCTATTTTCTATATAGATAGGATTCAGGTTTATTCTATTTTCTATATAGATAGGATTCAGGTTTATTCTATTTTCTATATAGATAGGATTCAGGTTTATTCTATTTTCTATATAGATAGGATTCAGGTTTATTCTATTTTCTATATAGATAGGATGCAGGTTTATTTTATTTTCTATATAGATAGGATTCAGGTTTATTCTATTTTCTATATAGATAGGATTCGGGTTTATTCTATTTTCTATATAGATAGGATTCAGGTTTATTCTATTTTCTATATAGATAGGATTCAGGTTTATTCTATTGTCTATATAGATAGGATTCGGGTTTATTTTGTATTCGATGTAGATTTATTCAAATTTAAAGGTCGACTTAGACAGGATTCAGGTTCTTTCAAATGTTCGACTTAGACAGGATTCAGGTTCTTTCAAATGTTCGATTTGGACAGGATTCAGGTTTATTCCAAGTTCTATGTAGACAAAATTCTGGATAAATATATTTAATATAGGTTTCTTCAAACTTTAAAATGTTCAACAATTGTTCAAGGATCAATTTCTACAGGACAAAAGAACAAACAACTATTCACAAAACATAACACATGAAACTAAAGATCGAGGAACTCGAATCCCACTAAAAACCGAGGGGTGAACTCATGTGCTCCAGAAGGGTAAACAGTTCCTGCTCCTTTAGGCGAGATTCAGGTTTATTCAATGTTTGATGTAGAAGAATCCAAGTTTATTTTGTAGACAGGATTCAGGTTTATTGGATATTCGATGTAAACATGATTCATGTTTATTCATTGTTCGATGTAGACAGAATCCAGGTTTATTTCTAGACAGGATTAAGGTTTATTGAAAGTTCGATATGAACATGATTCAAGTTTATTGAATGTTCGATATAAACATGATTCAGGTTTATTGAATGCTCGGTATAAACATGATTCAGGTTTATTCAATGTTCGACGTAGACAGAATCCAGGTTTATTTCTGGTCAGGATTCAGGTTTATTGAATGTTCGATGTAAACATGATTCAGGTTTATTGAATGTTCGATATAAATATGATTCAGGTTTATTCAATGTCCGACGTAGACAGCATCCATGTTTATTTCTAGACAGGATTCAGAAGTTTTCAAATGTTCCACTTGTGTTTATTCCATGTTCGATTTAGACCAAGAATATGGTTGATTTCTACACGGGAGTAATGTTTATTCAGATATAGAGAACATTCAAATTTATTCAAGGTTCGAAATAAACGAAATTCAGATTTATTCAAGGTTTAATTTAGATGGGATTAAGGTTTATTCAAGGTTTAACTTTGACGGGATTAAGGTTTATTCAAGGTTTAATTTTGACGGGATTAAGGTTTATTCAAGGTTTAACTTTGACGGGATTAAGATTTATTCAAGGTTTAACTTTGACAGGATTAAGGTTTATTCAAGGTTTAATTTTGACGGGATTAAGGTTTATTCAAGGTTTAATTTAGACATGTTTTAGTTTTAGTTTATAGTTTATACTCACTTTATAGTTATTTTATTTGATCAATGATACACAGAGGATCAGTCACAAGTTTTACAAACTTATGGAGTTTTCTCCTATATGTACAATTATTATTACATTATGTTGAGAATGCACAAGAAAACTAAAAAATATATACAATTTATCACTGATATAGACGCGATTCATGTTTACTCGGGATTCAATATATACATGATTCAGATTTGTAGGGTTTTCTTTATATTTGTATATTTTTTCAAAAACATTTCTCGACACTAACAATGTTAATTAGATACATATATATATCTTTATTGAAATTTACAGTTCCTAAATATATAATAATTATCAAAAATAAGGCTATCCCCGTAAGGCATAAGTAATCCATTATGCTATCCTGTTTAGGGATTTTGGTTTTCTGAAAGACTTTTAAGCTACTTGGCTTTCCAAGCTTTTGACTTTGATCACATCACTAAATTAAATTAGATATCTCGGTTTTGATAACAAATGAAAAGATGTGAACCATAGAATTGGTTATCTGCTGGTGGTTAAGTGTAAGGGTTAAGGTTAAGATGGTTAACGCCACCTTCAACAATATTTCAGTTATATCGTGGCGGTCAGTTTTATTAGTGGAGGATGCCGGAGTACTCGTAGAAAACAACCTGTTTTGTCATTCATTTGGTGAAGAAGAATTGTCCAACTTCTATCTATCATAGTATACATGTTAATTGGTTGATAACCACTATTTATTTCCTACAAATGCATTATGCATATTATGTTACATCTGGTCTTTCACAGATACCATTAGTGTTGCTGGGTTACCTGTTACGGTTAGGGTTATGGTGTTTAACGCCACTTTCAACAATATTTCAGTTATATCGTGGCGGTCAGTTTTATTGGTGAAAGGAAACCGGAGTACCCGAGAAAACTACCAACCTGTCGCAAGTCACTGACAAAATTTATCACATAAGGTTATATCGAGTACACCTCGCCATGAACGGTGATCGAACTGACGTCAGTGGTGATAGGCACTGATTACACAGGTAGTTCTAAATACAACTACCATCCGATCAGGGCCACGACAGTCCCTCTGCTGGTGGTGTGATGTACTCCATTAAACATTTTGTGATAAACTTAATCAGACAATTATGAAAGATCAATGTTGTCACCAGTTATTCTGGTTTTCACCAGGTATTCTGGTTTTCTCCAGGTATTCTGGTTTTCACCAGGTATTCTGGTCTTTACCAAGTATTCTGGTTTTCTCCAGGTATTCAGGTTTTATCCAGGTATTCTGGTTTTCTTGAAGTATTCTGGTTTTCACCAGGTATTCTGGTCTTCACTAGGTATTCTGGTCTTCACCAGGTGTTCTGGTTTTCACCAGGTATTCTGGTCTTCACCAGGTATTTTGGTTTTCATCAGATATTCTGGTCTTCAACAGATATTCTGGTATTCACTGGATATTCTGATTATCTCCAGGTAATCTGGTTTTCACCAGGTATTCTGGTTTTCTCCGGGTATTATGGTTTTCACCAGGTATTCTGGTCTTTTCCAAATATTCTGATTTTCTCCATGTATTCTGATTTTCTTGAGGTATTCTGGTTTTCACCAGGTATTCTGGTCTTCACCAGGTGTTCTGGTTTTCACCAGGTATTCTGGTTTTCACCAGGTATTCTGGTCTTCACCAGGTATTTTGGCTTTCTCCAGGTATTCTGGTCTTCACCAGGTATTCTGGTCTTCACCGGGTATTCTGGTTATCTCCAGGTAATCTGGTTTTCATCAGGTATTCTGGTTTTCTCCAGGTATTCTGACTTTCTCCAGGTAATCTGGTTTTCACTAGGTATTCTGGTTTTCTCCAGGTATTGTGGTCTTCACCGGGTATTCTGGTTTTCGCCGGGTATTCTGGTTTTCTCCAGGTATTCTAGTTTTCACTACGCATTCTGGTTTTCTCCAAGAAATCACCGCCATGATATAACTGATGCTATTAGCTGTGGAAGAACAAATTGAAATCGCACGATAATTCCATATACTTTTTTTTCCGAATTTGATGTTGGCTTTTGAATTTGATGTTATTATAATTTATGCAAAATATGCAATAATAAATAAACATTAGAGAAAAGCAAAGAGGCATTGAAGACAATCTAAAGATACATGTAACATTGGGCACAAGTCACAAAGCGAAACCAACTAACACAACACAGGTGCTGGCGAAGGGTAAACAGTTCAAATGTCTCATAAGAGGAGTTTGAAGATAGCACATGGGTAATCGACATCTTCCTCATATAATAAAATACAATTTAATGAAATTAAAATTAAAAGTACTTTGATCCTTTGTCAGATGGTGTATCACAGTGTAGCTGGTCATCATGGAGCGTGTGGACAGAATGTTATTTATTGTCAAGTGTTGGAAAGCAGCAAAGAGTTAAACTCTATATGGGAGACAACTGTAAACAAAATGAAACCAGAGAATACAGAAATTGTCAAGGTAAATGTCAATTGGTTAAATCCATGATATTATATAGTAAAGCTAACAGCATTTAATGTTATCAATAATTTTGTAAGAAATGATAGAGATGTAAATGAACATGCATGACCATCCAACATTACAGAAATTGTCAAGGTAAATGTCAATTGGTTAAATCCATGATATTATATAGTAAAGCTAACAGCATTTAATGTTATCAATCATTTTGTAAAAAATGATATAGATGTAAATGAACACGTATGACCATCCAACATTACACTTAGACACAAATTGAAGTCAAGTAACGGTGCTTTTATTGCCGTTCTACAGTTCATAGTCACTGTACGATCTTAAACAATGAACATACATTTTAATAATGTTTTCTTCATTATTTCGATCCTTTATATTGTGTTGTCTGTTTTTTCGATATACTTTCTTAGTTGTAATATTATAACTTTTTGCATGCTGGCTCGGACTTAAACATTTTGTTTTGCAAAAGAAAGTATATCGGTCAAAGAAGCTGAAATAAATAAAACGGAAGGAATGATAAATATAAATTCATACAACGCTTACAAAAAAGAAAATATTTATTTCATATTATGACAGCACTTGACCCTACCTCGACTTTCATTACCTATTGTTGATGTCATTGCTGTGATGTCGGTTTTAGTTTCTTGTTTTTTTCAAGGTATTACTTACAAATGTCTAAGTTGTTCAAATAAATACAAAGAAAAATGCCAACATCCACAGGAACCTGACTTTATGATGGATATTCAATCCACTGTTCGACAAGCTTAATTCAAATAATTCGAAAACCTTTCTCATCTTAAATACATGTGTTAGCATTTTATCTGTGGATCAAGATGTATGTGTTTAAGCACATGACAATTACCTAATATACTTTCACTATCAGCAATTAAAGAACCAATCAATGCGCTTAATTTCTTTTTTTTCAGCCTTTCTGGTATATTCACCCGAGAATGTTCGAATCTAGATATCTCTACTTAAAATGTCTGAAGTATGCATTTTATTTCTAAATTAGAAATTTTATTTTCAGATAAAATTCGCCAGTTGGATATAACATTTGACAGATCCACACTTTATTCCACGTGTCGTTTATCTGACGATAACACATTGTTGAGCAACCGTCCCACAGACGAGACCCAAAATGTTCCGGATGGAAACAATGGACTTCAAAATTATAGAGGTGTAGTAGCTGACACATGTGTAGATGAAAATACAAATATTTACTTTGAGATAGAATATTTCTATACTATAAATACTCTGTTCGATGCTGCAATGCTGGTCTTTGAAATTGGCATCGCGGAACGCCAAATGATTGACAACGGCCCTTCTTTATTAAAAGGGTGGGCTTTCTATCTTGCTAACTGTCAGGTTTATAACCAAATATGTCTTTCAGCGCAATATTCACTCGAGAATGAAATAATACGTCAAGTTAGCAACAATACACCTGGAACAACAATAAACGGAGTATTTGGAGTCTTAATCAACAGAGAAAGGGATGAGTTTTCCTTGATTTCTAATAATATTGTTGTAGGTAAGTTTACTGCTGTGACATCCAATGTGACATTGTGTCCTGTATTTGGCATTTATAATGCACATAAGATGTTGGGAGCCTTAAGAATAATGAATGCCAGAAATTACAGTAACTTTGTACAGTCGCAATGGCTTTGATTACATGCATATTTACAACAGAGATTTGTACATATTCGAGCATCGGTACTTTTGACGAGTATGTCATTTATTTTTCTACATAAATGTTGGATATTATTGAAAATAATTGATTGATATAAAAAACCCAAACAACCCCACACACAGTCAGAATCTGCAACATGGATACTTCTAGCACACATATACACTCGCTCACAATTCTGACTGGGTACAAACACTTTAATAAATAGTGGCGGGGTTAAACTAGTTTCATGTGCCCCATTCGCCCTTATTGGTGAAGTGATATTTTCCTTGCTTACGTCCACCTATAATAACAAGGTATACTAGGTAGTGATGGACGGACGTTTACGGTGCTTGGGTTAACGTGCTTAGGGCATCAAAGGCGAAGGGGGTAACGCAATTTGAAAAACAGATATTTAAATTAATACAAGAGGTTTGTCCTGAGTGAAAATTGAATTCTGAATTTAAAGTTGGGCATTTGACAATTATGTTGAGTCTTGGTATCAATGGGTCGTGTTAGATCTTACATTATGCCAGTGGAAGGTGCGGGGGGCTCTAAGGCTGTCCGATGCTTAGGGCATAAATTGGCTTTAATCTGGCCATGGACGTTTAGATTGCCACAGGTAAATTGTTTAGATTGCCACAGGTAAATTGTTTAGATTGCCACAGGTAAATTGTTTAGATTGCCACAGGTAAATTGTTGTTAATAGTGCCCACCTGAAAGTTGTCTTTTACATGCAGAGAGTGGCATTTCCAAGAAAACGAGGCATGTTCGCCGTTTATGAACCTGAGCATTCGCAGTACATTTACAAAGGCGGAACCTCATCTATTGTCAAAAATGTTATTTTTATAGACCAAAGACAACCAACCCAATAAGTGGATTTATGGACATGGCTTTAATTTTTAAAAACAATATTGTGGCCGACCTTTCAATAGGTAATGGCTCACACAACAATACAATCAATATTCAAAATCAATATAAAACAATAACAATTAATGTTCATCTTCAATTCAGTTTAAATGTCCATAGTTCACTTTCTGAAGAAATCATTAAATAAAATCAACACTTCTATTTAAAGTCTCAATAAACTGGATATTAATTAATTTTTCAATAAAGTAAAACAAATTATTGGCAATCAGTCATTTTTTCGGAAGCTAGGTAGATCTTACAGATCCCGGGAGAAAACGGTAATCTGCAAGACTAGCCTCATTTGCAAAATTCTGATTCTGCCATCATCTGCTGAGTAAGCGTCATTCGCAGAACTTTATTTCCATCTAGGACATCAATATACTTTCCAAATTAAAGCCATGTCGATATAGAACATCTCATGAGGTACTCTGAAATACATGAAAATACAACAACAGTATCTATTCTAAAAAACACTAACATATATCTAATCTAAAAAATAACTAACATATAGCACACTAATAATAAACCAAGATACCTAACAAATTACATAGCAAAATTAACAATAACAACAACAGCACAATGTAAATAACCATCAAAATGAAACTGTGAATATATGTATGAGCATGAATGAGAAAATTTGAGGTGGGTGGGTGGGAGTCTTGAAAAATTTCCACACCCTTCTTTTTAAATTAAACATTACGGAAAGAATGTGTGCTGTGGTTGGACATGCACACATTCAATTATGAATCACAATTTAAAATAGGGCCAACACAAGTTAATTCTATGCTTGGCGTCAGCGCCCGCGTTGGATTTACTTCATTTTTTCATAAAACAAACACGTATTTGCCGACAAAATCCGGAAATTTTATTGGCGCCAAGAAGTATATCATCTGAACGCTTGAATGAATCGGAGTTTTAAATAAACATTTTACGCTGAATGACCTCGAAAATGGTGCAGTTCTTTCAATGACTTTTACACAATTTTGATATTTTGAGGCATCAAAATGAACAAAACACTAGTTACCGTTAAAGTTGAAAAGGCAGGGAAAAGCGTACTTGACTGGTATTCCATTTTTGACAAAAAGAAAAATATCATTTAAATGTATTCATAAATGATATTTTTCTTTTTGTCAAAAATGGAAGTCTATATAACTATGCAGATGACAAAACTCTGTCTTTCTGCAGTCCTGATTTTGATTGATTAATTTCAACTCTGGAATTTGAGTCAAAAATACTTATTGAGTGGCTCCGGGTGAATAAAATGCAAGCAAATCCGGACAAGTTTCAAGTTTTGGCTGTTGGCAAAAAGACTTGTGATAAAAACCCTTCTATAGATATTCAAAATTCTGATCTTACTTGTGAAAAAACATTTAAATTATTAGGTATTGAAATTGATTATCAGTTAAACTTTGATGCTCATGTCAGTTCGATCTGCAAGAAGGCTTCACAGCAATTAAATGTTTTAAAACGTTTGGGCTCTCTTTAGAACAGACTAAACAAACTAACTATTTTTCATACTTTTATTCTTAGTAATTTAAACTTTTGCCTTTTGGCATGGCACTTCTGTACTGAGAAAAATTCAAAAAAGCTAAAAAAGGTGCAGGAAAGAGCACTCCGTTTTGTTTATGAGGATTACAACAGCTCCTACGAGGAGCTCCTACATAAAGCTAAGGTGCCTTCCTTGCAGATCAGACGGATAAGAACAATGGCTCTAGAAACTTTTAAAATTGTGAACAAAATAGCTCATGTGTGCTTACAAAATTTGATCAGTGAAAAAAATTCTAAATATTCTCTCAGGTATGTAAATGTTCTGGACGTGTCCCGGGTTAAGTCAACTCATTACGGTAAAACATCTTTCAAGCTTGCTGCCGCAACATTATGGAACAGCCTTCCGAACCATTTCAGGACTGAAAATAGTTTTTCACATTTTAAAAGTCTGATCCAGTCCTGGAGTGGTTCGAAATATCGCTGTTCTGTTTGCAGATAACACATTTGTTTTAGTTGCTTTTCATTTACTCTTGCTTTTTGTTGCTATTGGACAGTTATTGCTGTATTTTTATGTTTGATTTCTGCATGAATCTTATTTCAATTTCAAATTGCATTATTTGCACATCATTCCAGAAATATTTTATTCTTTTCGAAATTTTTATAATCTTAAACATAATTATGCTATAGCTTTAAGCAATTTTAATTCATTCTAATTTGTTTCCAAATTTTTACTGCATGCTATAGCTGATCTATATCTGTTTTAAATTAGTAATACATGTTGTTATCTTGTGTTGTTTTTATGTTATGTATATATTTTTATATTCAGTCAAAAGCTCTTGCCGAATCAAAATAAATTTTTCTTATCTTATCTTATGCAATTAGTGTGTCCCCAGACCAGAATTATTCGCACGTTTTTGAGGCTATAAGTCAAGCTAGTACACATGCCCTGAATGTATCTCAATTTAAGGAGCCCATTAGGCTCGACGATTTCAAAGATGGCAGAATTTTTATTGTCCAGGATATTTCTGAGGCCAAAAATAAGATTGAGGTTAGCTGGGAGTCTTTCAGTCTCCGACTGTGAAACATTTTGGTTTCAATCACATCTTGTTTGACATGTCAAATTTGACAAATGTTTGATTAAAAGTTATCTTTGAAATGATTTCTACCTTTAAAGCCCAGCATAGTTATACATCTTTTAAGCTGTCAGAGAATATACCATACATGGAGACATTGAACCAAAATATTCCATTGATGCAGGTAGTTTCAGAAACAAAACAGGGATGTCGGAGCATTTAGAGCTCTTCTTAGAGGGTGGTGTTCCACCCTTGTTGAAGGCCTTGGGGAGACCTCTAGATTATGATTTAATATATCATTGTAACAGATATTGTCTACTTGGCATTTTCCCCATATCTTTTTATTTCAAACATTAAGGTGTTATTTGAGTTCAAAATATAAATATCTCTTTTAATATGTCTAATATCGAAATTTCAATATAAAGAATCTGCATATGATGGCTGGAAATGGATGTTTAGTCAATTTCTACAGCTTTATTTTGATTCCTCTAAGGTTTACATGGTCACGATCAAGGAAAGTTGTTCAGGTTTACTGCCAGTTTCATATTTGTTTTATTTGGTTTTTTTGTTTGCTTGCCTCATTATCCTCCTCCATTTGAAAAAAAATGTTGACGCCAAACAAAGAATTAACTTGCTTCGGCCTAGTTTAAACTACAATATTTGCTCCTTTCAATAACTTGACTTATCCGACATCGAATATTTGTTTTTATCAGTGTTTGGTGGTCCAATGTATTTATAGTATTCTATGTGTAGCTTATAATTTGTGTACATAGTTACTCAAAAATATTATACAAGACCCCAAGTAAAACACACAAGATTGTACTGTTCCTCTTCATGTCATATGTAATAATGTAGGAGATGTCAAATGTCACACATATAACATACAATCTTTCTGATATCTAAATAGATCCCAGTTCAATGCTGTTGTTTTTTTTTTTTTTTATTGTGTGTATGTGTTTTTTTTTTATGTCCGACTAAATGGTAACAGTTGTTATTTTTTTTCTTTAGTTAATTTTAATTTATAATTTTCCTATACAAGTCTTAGTACATATATTATTGTTAAATATTTAAAGCAGATGACAATACTAAGCTAAGCAACTTATGTTCGATCTTAATTATCATTTAATGACAATAAAATATATTGAAACTAGTTTTAAGATTATAGCCACTGTTTATGACACTACTATTATGTAAAGGTGCCTCTAAGTACAGTCTCATACCAACCTGATTATAATCAGTTGTTGCAATACGTTACGGCTCCCTCTAACATCTGACAGAACCCAATTAGAGGTCACGTCCACATTCGTATATGGTTGGACGTCAGGCCGAGTTAAAAATCAAGGCAGCTTGAGACGACATATTCAATTACACAAACCTAATACACAGTAGACATCAGCACGAGTTCTAAATATAAACTTTAAGAGTGAGAGAGCGGGTATGCCTAAAATAAGTATTACTGAAATCCGGTATAATAAAAAATAATTAATATTGTTACAGTATATGAATACATTTTTTAATCAGCAAATCAGAGCTCGAGTTTTACTTTTGCGAAGTGATGATGGAATAGCTCAAAGGACTTTGATAGAGGCGTTTTCATTGGCTGGTCACGAGCATATCTTGACATGACCTCTTGTCGGGTTCTGTCAGATGTTAGGGAGAGTATTTTATAACAGCTATTCTGTTTAGGTCCTGTCGTATTCCAGATCCCTGTCGTATTCCAGATTCCTGTCGTATTCCAGACCCCTGTCGTATTCCAGACCCCTGTCGTGTTCCAGATCCCTGTGGTATTCCAGATCCCTGTCGTATTCCAGACCACTGTCGTATTCCAGACCCCTGTTGTATTCCAGATCCAAAAACTTTGACATTATTTGGCTTTCCACTCTTTTGATTGTGAGCGTTCCTGATGAATGTTATTTCAGAAACGCATCGTTCGCACTAAATTAGATATCTACGTTTTTATTACTATCACTGGGTCGATACCTCTGCTGGTGGACTATTAGGCCCCGAGGGTATCATCCACCCAGTAGTTTGTGTTTCGCATTGTTTATTAGATATATTTTTATTGAAATTTACAATTTCTTAATTATTATCAAAACTAAGGTTCTCCTCCCTCAGGCATGGATCACCATAGCCGATTTTTTCTATTCTATTTAGGTCCAATGGTATCCCTGGCCTGCCCCCAAAGCTTTTAAATTATTAGTCTTTCTTTTCTTTTAACTTCGAGCGTATCTGATGACTTAATGTTATTCCAGAAAAGTGTCGTGCTTAGATATCTACGTTTTTATTTAATCAGACTGAGTTTCATGATTGATTGATTTGGCGTGTTATGTTCATTGTTGTAGACCTCATGACCACTGTCGGTAACCCACTGGGTATCATGCTAAAAGACTCTTCGCTTTTCACTCGTGGGACACTTAAAAAATCGCTTGGTAGTCATAAATAATTAATCTCGAATGTGATTGAATCCTCCTAAAATTATTTGCACTTTTTAATAATTTTAATTTGATCATATTTATATTGTATCTTAAATAGCAAAAATAATTTGCCTATTTTGGGTGTTTTCCGAAATATTCCTTCATGCCTTTAGGGTCTGGCTTAATTGTATCAGAACCAGGCTTCGATCCTGCTGGACAAACTGAAAAAAACCCACAAGTTCTATATCTCAAGTGACAATGGATGTTTTACATTTTAGGTAGATGTTTTGTTTGCTCTATGACTGCCAAGACCTTTACAGGACTTAACTGTATATATGAGTAACACGGCGGGTTTCTAATAAGAAGCAGGACCTGTTTACCCTTCGCGAGCACTTGGATTCACCCTCGTTTATTTTTGGTTGGGTCCATGTTCTCATCTTTTTAGGTTTTTGTGTTGTCCTATTATGTGTCGTTAGGTTCGGAGTTCCGTGTCGTGATGCCCGTTACGATTTCCGCATAAAAACGATGTTCGGTTCGTCTTTACCTCCAGTTGTTTGTAGGAGGTCTTATGTCTTATTTACGTTATTTATGTTTAATTGCGTATAGTGGTCTCCAACACATACTATGTTGCGTTTTTCGTTGTCTTGTGTACCCTATGCTGCCAGTTTCTCTGGATTGTCCATTTTCGATCGCCCTTTCTGTATTCTCTAACATTTATTTCCATGTATGGTGTGTACAAATGCCAGTCATTTACTAACTAAAACATGATACAATAATCAACTGTTTTAATTTCGTTATCTTGAAGTGATAGTAAGCCATTTCCTATAATTATACATTTCAAGATACCTTAACTGATTTTGCCAATTGTTTTTTTTTATGTAGCTCATCAACCTTTTCCCATATCTAGGACATAATGCTACTTTCAACAACATTTCAGTTACATCATGGCGGTCAGTTTTATTGGCGTAGGTAACCAGAGTACCCGAGAAAACTACCGACCTGTCGCTAAATCACTGACAAAATTTATCGCATAATATTGTATCGGGTACACCTCGCCATTAACGGAGTTCGAACTCACAACTTTAGTGGTGATAGACACTGATTACACAGATAATTGTAAATCCAACTACCATGCGATCACGACCACGACCTTGTAAATTTGAACCACGAAGGGTACTTTTGGTAAAATTGGGTAAGAGTGTGCAGCTGAGGTTTGTAAAACGCATCTATTCATATATTCCCTCTCATGAAATTCCAACCTATTAAATATGTCCGCAGTACGAAAATCGTATACACATTCATGTTTTGTGCAGTTATTGGCGACCATCATATATTCGAATAGAATCTAAAATAATCACACATTAATTTACAAGATTAGGGTTAGGGTTAGAGCTATAGTGTCTAATGTCACTTTAAACAATATTTTAGTTAATATCGTGGCCGTCAGTTTTATTGGTGGAGGAAACTAGAGTACTCGGAGAAAACCACTGACCTGTCGAAGGTCACTAACAAACTTGATCAAATAATGTTGTATGGAGTACATTTCGCCTAAGCGGTATTCGACCTCGCAATGTGATTGGTGATTGGTACTGATTGCATATAGGTAGTTGTAAATCCAACTACCATACGATCTCGACCACGATGACCCCAATTTACAAGATTAATTAAGATTACATAAAGATCAAATATAGTTGCATATTGTAAGAACAATTAACATGTAAAGTGTATTTATGAAGCTTTTATTTAATAATGAGTGAGTGAGTATTGCTTAGCGCACAAATGAGCAATTTTTCAGCCATATCAAGGAGAGAACAAATTATGTTCGATGAAATTTTATTCTAATGCAATTGGTTATGTAACCAGCAGTAACCGTAATGAAAGCGGGAGGTTTGGCGCTTTAAAATCTGATTCAACCCACCATTTCTTTAGAAATGCCTGTACCAAGTCAGGGTCATTACGGTTTTCACAGTTTTCCGGTTGTTGACTGATTTTGTCTGTTTATATACTTATGAGTTTTGACTTTCCCTTTGTAAGATTGTTCGGAGTTCGGTAATTTTGTTATTACCTTTATTTATTAATTAGTCAATTGTATTTACGTGTCAGAGTAAATTTTACGCTTTATACCTTGTTGGAAATATTTCAACTATATTTCAGTTATATCATGACGGTAGGTTTATTGGTGGAGGAAACGTATTCAAAAGTATAATAAAACATCTTAATGACTTGAATATAATTTCCTTTGAAAGGACAAAATTTCATGATAATCATACATGAAATTTTGTCCATAAATGATCTCCCTTTTAAAGACTAATTTTCATAGTTGAATATCCATGAAGTGTCGTCCAAACAGGGACAAAATATCATGTGGAATATTGTCTCAACAGGGACAATTTTTCATAAACTAGGACTACATTTCATATTACAAATCTATGAAATGTTGTCCTAATGAACATTATTTCATAGGACATTATTTTGCTTTATATAATCACTACCCAGTGTATTAAACTAGCTACCCTTCAATCTACAATATACAGTTTCACTGGGTGTTAATCAAGAAATTTTAAAATTCTTCAGCCCATTTATTTGTATTGTTATTATGACTGGATCGTCTTCTTCATAACAAGGAATTTAAATGTTTCACAATATCTCTTTGAATTTCTACCATGCGCATGCTTAGTACTAACATTTATCACGTAAACCGTTATATGAGTATATTGTATTTGTTTTAATTGTTTAAAACAATAATTTAACATATTTGTATAGAGTATACTAGCAATCTGCCAATTGAAATTTGTGTTTGTATGTTTGTTTTTCTGTTATAAAGAGGAGTTTGTTTTCTTGTAATTGCGCGTTATGATATAAACATGGATGAACACATATATGTTGATTTACCTACATGTACTCCGAACAGTGGTCCTCATGTGACAGAGGGATATACAGAACAACAAGAACGTCAGTCCGTCAAAGGTCAATCTCTACCATACACTCCTATCGAGGCAGCTAAATTCAAGACTAATCAACATCCGATATATTTTACATTAGAACGCGAACCAGAAAAGAGTCAGTTGCACAAAGCACAACCCGTAAGCGATGACAATCAACCTAGAACTGAGTATTCAGAGCCATCTGTTGCTGTGGAATGTAAGAAACCAAATTATTTGGTCAAAGAATCAACCGTCAAAGAAACTCTGTGTACCCACCTTTCTACTATTAGAGATAAATGGTGGTTGTTCTTATTAATTGGAGTGTGTGTTGGAGGAATTCTGATAGGATTAATTGTTTTTGCAGCTTTAAAATCGAAGGATACATCACAACAAGGTAGTATATTCATGTTTGAAATACAAAGTAGGGAAAGTTGTTGAAGACCTCCCGATGAAAAGACACACCTCTTAATTTTTATTCTTACCCATGTTTCAAGTTGATTTCCTTTTTATGTTCACTATCATACACATACTTGTATACTTAGTAACTGTTCTATCTGATCGCTTTCTGGTTGGTGGTATATGTTATCTTTGGTGAAAAACACGTTATCCAACACCTCTTCGGCATTCCAATGGGAACGACTTGTGTATTCCTAGCAGTCGATTGTGTTCATATTTGGGTATTAAACGATTTGAGCGCAGATGATGAAACGCGTCGTGGGCACTAAATTTGATAGTTACGTTTTTATTACTATCACTGGGTCGATGCCTCTGTAAGTAGACTATTAGTTCACGAGAGTATCATCCGTTTAGTATTGTATTTTACAGTTTCTATATGATGTAGTTATTAATACAAACTACGATTCTCATCCCTCAGGCATACATCATACCATGATAATCTTACTATTGTAGATCTCTCAGGCATACATCATACCATGATAATCTTACTATTGTAGATCTCTCAGGCATACATCATACCATGATAATCTTACTATTGTAGATGATAGTACTGATTTCAATCACGTTCACTTTTCTAGGGATTCGTATAGTTGGATGGAACTATTTGTTAAATGTTCACTAGTTTTAATTTGTGTAAATTCATTACACTTTTTTTGTACTGTTCCCTGTAATGATTTCTGATGTAAATAACTGGAACTCTGTTTTCTCTTAGTTCAATTACTGAATACGAAAGATATTTATATAACCACAGACGCCATAAAACCAGAAAAACCACGGTGAAAGAATATTGACCTGTTCATGTTCATATACTCCATTAACTTGTACCAACGCATTGACTTGTTCATGTTCATATACTCCATTAACTTGTATCAACTCCTGGTGTAGCAAATACTCTGCTTGTTTTTGTATATATAAGAAGTAAACAATTGTTCCAATTAAAATGTCATTTATTACAAAATTTTCTAAATAAATGACTAAATTTCTTACATAACCTTAGGAGTGTGACAAGAACAAATGTGACTAATAATCTAACTAAAATGTAAACAAACTTAAAACACTCCTAAGCAATAAACATTTCAAATACAAAAAGGGGTGGCAACTGAAAACCGCAACAGCCCCAATTGGAAATTAGGGGCAAATGCCACACCCAGAGTATTTGCTAACGATAAAACTTTGGTAATAAAACATGATGCAGGAATTGCATACTAAATAAAATTCTGCAAAGCACATAAAAATTATAACATAATCATGAGCAGACAAATTCTGACCTCATGATCTATAAATGTACACCTGTAAACAAACACCCAAGTTCAAACAAGATAGGCAGTCACATGTTCATCATGGAACCTCATGATCATGATCAATAAATGTATGTAAACAAACACAGTCAGACTAGTAAAAACTAAAATAAACATGAGCAGACAAATTTTGACCTCATGATCTATAAATGTGTGTAAACAAACACCAAGTTCAAGCATGATCGGCATCATAAAATCATCATGAACAGACAAATTCTGACCTCGTGACCTATATATTATTGTTATATAATAAATGTATGTAAACAAACACCGACTAGAAATACAAAAATTAAGCATGAACAGACAAATTCTGACCTCGTGACCTTTAAATGTCTATTAAGAAGCACAGCCAAGCAATACACATATAATCATGTCAAAATTATTGCTTTAAAATTAATAAATTTATTCAAATGAGTTCACTGCAGAGGTGGGGATTACATAATGACAAGGATATATTACGTGCTGTATTACATAAATAATTTTATGGGATGAAATATAATTGACTTTTTTAATATACAATGCACATGTAAAGGAATATGGATTTTTTTGCTGTCTCATAACTACAATGATTTAAATTAATGAATGCATATTTTAAAGCTACATAAAAACTACTGGTCCATTGATTGGTTAACCATTGGTACACACCTCGCTATTGTTTCTACCAGGAAGTATGATTTAGGTAAAGATAAAGTCAAATAAGACAGTTTAGAAATAAACACTATAAATAAAACAAAGTTACAGTGTAAGAGCATTTTACCAACAATTTTGTCTACATTAGAAGGTGTTCGATTAAAGAAGCAGAAATTAATACTAAATAGCACGTCAAACACGACTTGGATTTATTCAAAGTCTTGATTAGCCAGAATTCAGGTTTATTCTATTTCCTATATAGATAGGATTCAGGTTTATTCTATTGTCTATATAGATAGGATTCAGGTTTATTCTATGTTCTATATAGATTGGATTCAGGTTTATTCTATTGTCTATATAGATATGATTCAGATTTATTCTATTTTCTATATAGATAGGATTCAGGTTTATTCTATTGTCTATATAGATAGGATTCGGGTTTATTCTATTTTCTATATAGATAGGATTCAGGTTTATTCTATTTTCTATATAGATAGGATTCGGGTTTATTCTATTTTCTATATAGATAGGATTCAGGTTTATTCTATTTTCTATATAGATAGGATTCGGGTTTATTCTATTTTCTATATAGATAGGATTCAGGTTTATTCCATTTTCTATATAGATAGGATTCGGGTTTATTCTATTTTCTATATAGATAGGATTCGGGTTTATTCTATTTTCTATATAGATAGGATTCAGGTTTATTCTATTTTCTATATAGATAGGATTCAGGTTTATTCTATTTTCTATATAGATAGGATTCGGGTTTATTCTATTTTCTATATATATAGGATTCAGGTTTATTCTATTTTCTATATATATATAGGATTCAGGTTTATTCTATTTTCTATATAGATAGGATTCAGGTTTATTCTATTTTCTATATAGATAGGATTCAGGTTTATTCTATTTTCTATATAGATAGGATTAAGGTTTATTCTATTTTCTATATAGATAGGATTCGGGTTTATTCTATTTTCTATATAGATAGGATTCAGGTTTATTCTATTTTCTATATATATAGGATTCAGGTTTATTCTATTTTCTATATAGATAGGATTCAGGTTTATTCTATTTTCTATATAGATAGGATTCAGGTTTATTCTATTTTCTATATAGATAGGATTCGGGTTTATTCTATTTTCTATATAGATAGGATTCGGGTTTATTCTATTTTCTATATAGATAGGATTCAGGTTTATTCTATTTTCTATATAGATAGGATTCGGGTTTATTCTATTTTCTATATATATAGGATTCAGGTTTATTCTATTTTCTATATATATAGGATTCAGGTTTATTCTATTTTCTATATAGATAGGATTCAGGTTTATTCTATTTTCTATATAGATAGGATTCAGGTTTATTCTATTTTCTATATAGATAGGATTCAGGTTTATTCTATTTTCTATATAGATAGGATTCAGGTTTATTCTATTTTCTATATATATAGGATTCAGGTTTATTCTATTTTCTATATAGATAAGATTCAGGTTTATTCTATTTTCTATATAGATAGGATTCAGGTTTATTCTATTTTCTATATAGATAGGATTCAGGTTTATTCTATTTTCTATATAGATAAGATTCAGGTTTATTCTATTTTCTATATAGATAGGATTCAGGTTTATTCTATTTTCTATATAGATAGGATTCAGGTTTATTTTATTATCTATATAGATAGGATTCAGGTTTATTCTATTTTCTATATAGATAGGATTCAGGTTTATTCTATTTTCTATATAGATAGGATTCAGGTTTATTTTGTATTCGATGTAGATTTATTCAAATTTAAAGGTCGACTTAGACAGGATTCAGGTTCTTTCAAATGTTCGACTTAGACAGGATTCAGGTTCTTTCAAATGTTCGATTTGGACAGGATTCAGGTTTATTCCAAGTTCTATGCAGACAGAATTCTGGATAATCAATGTTTAATATAGGTTTCTTCAAACTTTAAAATGTTCAACAATTGTTCAAGGATCAATTTCTACAGGGTTTATGCTTTTTCAAAGGTTCACTTTAGATTCATTTAAAATTTGAAGAGTTTGAAGATACTAAAGGGGTATTCAGAATCCCTAAATCGAAGAAGGACAGACAACATAATGGCCAAAAGAAAAGGACAAAAGAACAAACAACTATTCACAAAACATAACACATGAAACTAAAGATCGAGGAACTCGAATCCCACTAAAAACCGAGGGGTGAACTCATGTGCTCCGGAAGGGTAAACAGTTCCTGCTCCATTAAGCGAGATTCAGGTTTATTCAATGTTTGATGTAGAAGAATCCAAGTTTATTTTGTAGACAGGATTCAGGTTTATTGGATATTCGATGTAAACATGATTCATGTTTATTCATTGTTCGATGTAGACATAATTAAGGTTTATTTCTAGACAGGATTAAGGTTTATTGAAAGCTCGATATGAACATGATTCAGGTTTATTGAATGTTCGATATAAACATGATTCAGGTTTATTGAATGCTCGGTATAAACATGATTCAGGTTTATTCAATGTTCGACGTAGACAGAATCCAGGTTTATTTCTGGTCAGGATTCAGGTTTATTGAATGTTCGATGTAAACATGATTCAGGTTTATTGAATGTTCGATATAAATATGATTCAGGTTTATTCAATGTCCGACGTAGACAACATCCATGTTTATTTCTAGACAGGATTCAGAAGTTTTCAAATGTTCCACTTGTGTTTATTCCATGTTCGATTTAGACCAAGAATATGGTTGATTTCTACACGGGAGTAATGTTTATTCAGATATAGAGAACATTCAAATTTATTCAAGGTTCGAAATAAATGAAATTCAGATTTATTCAAGGTTTAATTTAGATGGGATTAAGGTTTATTCAAGGTTTAACTTTGACGGGATTAAGGTTTATTCAAGGTTTAACTTTGACAGGATTAAGGTTTATTCAAGGTTTAATTTTGACGGGATTAAGGTTTATTCAAGGTTTAATTTTGACGGGATTAAGGTTTATTCAAGGTTTAATTTTGACGGGATTAAGGTTTATTCAAGGTTTAACTTTGACGGGATTAAGGTTTATTCAAGGTTTAACTTTGACGGGATTAAGGTTTATTCAAGGTTTAATTTTGACGGGATTAAGGTTTATTCAAGGTTTAATTTAGACATGTTTTAGTTTTAGTTTATAGTTTATACTCACTTTATAGTTATTTTATTTGATCAATGATACACAGAGGATCAGTCACAAGTTTTACAAACTTATGGAGTTTTCCCCTATATGTACAATTATTATTACATAATGTTGAGAATGCACAAGAAAACTAAAAAATATATACAATTTATCACTGATATAGACGCGATTCATGTTTACTCGGGATTCAATATATACATGATTCAGATTTGTAGGGTTTTCTTTATATTTGTATATTTTTTCAAAAACATTTCTCGCCACTAACAATGTTAATTAGATACATATATATATATTTTTATTGAAATTTACAGTTCCTAAATATATAATAATTATCAAAAATAAGGCTATCCTCGTAAGGCATAAGTAATCCATTATGCTATCCTGTTTAGGGATTTTGGTTTTCTGAAAGACTTTTAAACTACTTGGCTTTCCAAGCTTTTGACTTTGATCACATCACTAAATTAAATTAGATATCTCGGTTTTGATAACAAATGAAAAGATGTGAACCATAGAATTGGTTATCTGCTGGTGGTTAGTGTAAGGGTTAAGGTTAAGATGGTTAACGCCACCTTCAACAATATTTCAGTTATATTGTGGCGGTCAGTTTTATTAGTGGAGGATGCCGGAGTACTCGTAGAAAACAACCTGTTTTGTCATTCATTTGGTGAAGAAGAATTGTCCAACTTCTATCTATCATAGTATACATGTTAATTGGTTGATAACCACTATTTATTTCCTACAAATGCATTATGCATATTATGTTACATCTGGTCTTTCACAGATACCATTAGTGTTGCTGGGTTACCTGTTATGGGTAGGGTTATGGTGTTTAACGCCACTTTCAACAATATTTCAATTATATCGTGGCGGTCAGTTTTATTGGTGAAGGAAACCGGAGTACCCGAGAAAACTATCAACCTATCGCAAGTCACTGACAAAATTTATCACATAAGGTTATATCGAGTACACCTCGCCATGAAGGGTGATCGAACTCACGTCAGTGGTGATAGGCACTGATTACACAGGTAGTTCTAAATACAACTACCATCGGATCAGGACCACGACGGTCCCTCTGCTGGTGGTGTGATGTACTCCATTAAACATTTTGTGATAAACTTAATCAGACAATTATGAAAGATCAATGTTGTCACCAGGTATTCTGGTTTTCACCAGGTATTCTGGTTTTCACCAGGTATTCTGGTTTTCTCCAGGTATTCTGGTTTTCACCAGGTATTCTGATCTTTACCACGTATTCTGGTTTTCTCCAGGTATTCAGGTTTTATCCAGGTATTCTGGTTTTCTTGTAGTATTCTGGTTTTCACCAGGTATTCTGGTCTTCACTAGGTATTCTGGTCTTCACCAGGTGTTCTGGTTTTCACAAGGTGTTCTGGTTTTCACCAGGTATTCTGGTTTTCACCAGGTATTCTGGTCTTCACCAGGTATTTTGGTTTTCATCAGGTATTCTGGTCTTCAACATATATTCTGGTATTCACTGGGTATTCTGATTATCTCCAGGTAATCTGGTTTTCACCAGGTATTCTGGTCTTCAACAGGTGTTCTGGTCTTCAACAGGTGTTCTGGTTTTCACCAAGTATTCTGGTTTTCACCAGGTATTCTGGTCTTCACCAGGTATATAGGCTTTCTCCAGGTATTCTGGTCTTCACCAGGTATTCTGGTCTTCACCGGGTATTCTGGTTATCTCCAGGTAATCTGGTTTTCATCGTATTCTGGTTTTCTCCAGGTATTCTGACTTTCTCCAGGTAATCTGGTTTTCACTAGGTATTCTGGTTTTCTCCAGGTATTGTGGTCTTCACTAGGTATTCTGGTTTTCGCCAGGTATTCTGGTTTTCGCCAGGTATTCTGGTTTTCTCCAGGTATTCTGGTTTTCACCAGGTATTCTGGTTTTCACCAGGTATTTAGGCTTTCCCCAGGTATTCTGGTCTTCACCAGGTATTCTTGTCTTCACCGGGTATTCTGGTTATCTCTAGGTAGTCTGGTTTTCATCAGGTATTCTGGTTTTCTCCAGGTATTCTGACTTTCTCCAGGTAATCTGGTTTTCACTAGGTATTCTGGTTTTCTCCAGGTATTGTGGTCTTCACTAGGTATTCTGGTTTTCTCCAGGTATTCTAGTTTTCACTACGCATTCTGGTTTTCTCCAAGAAATCACCGCCATGATATAACTGATGCTATTAGCTGTGGAAGAACAAATTGAAATCACACGATAATTCCTTATATTTTTTTCTCCGAATTTGATGCTGGCTTTTGAATTTGGTTTTATAATTTATGCAAAATATGCAATAATAAATAAACATTAAAGAAAAGCAAAGAGGCAATGAAGACAATCTAAAGATACATGTAGCATTGGGCACAAGTCACAAAGCGAAATCAACTAACACAACACAGGTGCTGGCGAAGGGTAAACAGTTCAAATGTCTCATAAGAGGAGTTTGAAGATAGCACATGGGTAATCGACATCTTCCTCATATAATAAAATATAATTTAATGAAATTAAAATTAAAAGTACTTTGATCCTTTGTCAGATGGTGTACCACAGTGTAGCTGGTCATCATGGAGCTTGTGGACAGAATGTTATTTATTGTCAAGTGTTGGAAAGCAGCAAAGAGTTAAACTCTATATGGGAGACAACTGTAAACAAAATGAAACCAGAGAATACAGAAATTGTCAAGGTAAATGTCAATTGGTTAAATCCATGATATTATATAGTAAAGCTAACAGCATTTAATGTTATCAATCATTTTGTAAGAAATGATATAGATGTATGATCATCCAACATTACACTTAGACACAAATTGAAGTCAAGTAACGGTGCTTTTATTGCCGTTCTACAGTTGACAGTCACAGTACGATCTTAAACAATGAACATACATTTTAATAATGTTTTCTTCTTTATTTCGATCCTTTATATTGTGTTGTCTGTTTTTTCGATATACTTTCTTAGTTGTAATATTATAACTTTTTGCATGCTGGCTCGGACTTAAAAATATTGTTTTGCAAAAGAAAGTATATCGGTCAAAGAAGCTGAAATAAATAAAACGGAAGGAATGATAAATATAAATTCATACAACGCTTACAAAAAAGAAAATATTTATTTCATATTATGACAGCACTTGACCCTACCTCGACTTTCATTACCTATTGTTGATGTCATTGCTGTGATGTCGGTTTTAGTTTCTTGTTTTTTTCAAGGTATTACTTACAAATGTCTAAGTTGTTCAAATAAATACAAAGACAAATGCCAACATCAACAGGAACCTGACTTTATGATGGATATTCAATCCACTGTTCGACAAGCTTAATTCAAATAATTCGAAAACCTTTCTCATCTTAAATACATGTGTTAGCATTTTATCTGTGGATCAAGATGTATGTGTTTAAGTACATGACAATTACCTAATATACTTTCACTATCAGCAATTAAAGAACCAATCAATGCGCTTAATTTCTTTTTTTTTCAGCCTTTCTGGTATATTCACCCGAGAATGTTCGAATCTAGATATCTCTACTTAAAATGTCTGAAGTATGCATTTTATTTCTAAATTAGAAATTTTATTTTCAGATAAAATTCGCCAGTTGGATATAACATTTGACAGATCCACACTTTATTCCACGTGTCGTTTATCTGACGATAACACATTGTTGAGCAACCGTCCCACAGACGAGACCCAAAATGTTCCGGATGGAAACAATGGACTTCAAAATTATAGAGGTGTAGTAGCCGACACATGTGTAGATGAAAATACAAATATTTACTTTGAGATAGAATATTTCTATACTATAAATACTCTGTTCGATGCTGCAATGCTGGTCTTTGAAATTGGCATCGCGGAACGCCAAATGATTGACAACGGCCCTTCTTTATTAAAAGGGTGGGCTTTCTATCTTGCTAACTGTCAGGTTTATAACCAAATATGTCTTTCAGCGCAATATTCACTCGAGAATGAAATAATACGTCCAGTTAGCAGCAACAAACCTGGAACAACAATAAACGGAGTATTTGGAATCTTAATCAACAGAGAAAGGGATGAGTTTTCCTTGATTTCTAATAATATTGTTGTAGGTAAGTTTACTGCTGTGACATCCAATGTGACATTGTGTCCTGTATTTGGCATTTATAATGCACATAAGATGCTGGGAGCCTTAAAAATAATGAATGCCAGAAATTACAGTAACTTTGTACAGTCGCAGTGGCTTTGATTACAAACTAAGCATTTGTCATGCATATTTACAACAGAGATTTGTACATATTCGAGCATCGGTACTTTTGACGAGTATGTCATTTATTTTTCTACATAAATGTTGGATATTATTGAAAATAATTGATTGATATAAAAAACCCAAACAACCCCACACACAGTCAGAATCTGCAACATGGATACTTCTAGCACACATATACACTCACTCACAATTCTGACTGGGTACAGACACTTTAATAAATAGTGACGGGGTTAAACTAGTTTCATGTGCCCCATTCGCCCTTATTGGTGAAGTGATATTTTCCTTGCTTACGTCCACCTATAATAACAAGGTATACTAGGTAGTGATGGACGGACGTTTACGGTGCTGGGTTAACGTGCCTAGGGCATCAAGGGCGAAGGGGGTAACACAATTTGAAAAACAGATATTTAAATTAATACAAGAGGTTTGTCCTGAGTGAAAATTGAATTCTGAATTTAAAGTTGGGCATTTGACAATTATGTTGAGTCTTGGTATCAATGGGCCGTATTAGATCTTACATTATGCCAGTGGAAGGTGCGGGGGGCTCTAAGGTTGTCCGATGCTTAGGGCATAAATTGGCTTTAATCTGGCCATGGATGTTTAGATTGCCACAGGTAAATTGTTTAAATTGCCACAGGTAAATTGTTTAGATTGCCACAGGTAAATTGTTGTTAATAGTGCCCACCTGAAAGTTGTCTTTTACATGCAGAGAGTGGCATTTCCAAGAAAACGAGGCATGTTCGCCGTTTATCAACCTGAGCATTCGCAGTACATTTACAAAGGCGGAACCTCATCTATTGTCAAAAATGTTATTTTTATAGACGAAAGACAACCAACCCAATAAGTGGATTTATGGACATGGCTTTAATGTTTAAAAACAAAATTGTGGCCGACCTTTCAATAGGTAATGGCTCACACAACAATACAATCAATATTCAAAATCAATATAAAACAATAACAATTAATGTTCATCTTCAATTCAGTTTAAATGTCCATAGTTCACTTTCTGAAGAAATCATTAAATAAAATCAACAGTTCTATTTAAAGTCTCAATAAACTGGATATTAATTAATTTTTCAATAAAGTAAAACAAATTATTGGCAATCGGTCATTTTTTCGGAAGCTAGGTAGATCTTACAGATCCCGGGAGAAAACGGTAATCTGCAAGACTAGCCTCATTTGCAAAATTCTGATTCTGCCATCATCTGCTGAGTAAGCGTCATTCGCAGAACTTTATTTCCATCTAGGACATCAATATACTTTCCAAATTAAAGCCATGTCGATATAGAACATTTCATGAAATACATGAAAATACAACAGCAGTATCTATTCTAAAAAACACTAACATATATATATTCTAAAAAATAACTAACATATAGCACACTAATAATAAACCAAGATACCTAACAAATTACATAGCAAAATTAACAATAACAACAACAGCACAATGTAAATAACCATCAAAATGAAACTGTGAATATATGTATGAGCATGAATGAACAAATTTGAGGTGGGTGGGTGGAATTCTTGAAAATTTTCCACACCCTTCTTCTTCATCAACCATTACAGAAAGAATGTGTGCTGTGGTTGGACATGCACACATTCAATTATGAATCACTATTTAAGATAGGGCCAACACAAGTTAATTCTATGCTTGGCGTCAGCGCCCGCGTTGGATTTACTTCATTTTTTCATAAAACAAACACGTATTTGCCGACAAAATCCGGAAATTCGTCGATTTTATTGGCGCCAAGAAGTATATCATCTGAACGCTTGAATGAATCGGAGTTTTAAATAAACATTTTACGCTGAATGACCTCGAAAATGGTGCAGTTCTTTCAATGACTTTTACACAATTTTGATATTTTGAGGCATCAAAATTAACAAAACACTAGTTACCGTTAAAGTTGAAAAGGCAGGGAAAAGCGTACTTGACTGGTATTCCATTTTTGACAAAAAGAAAAATATCATTTAAATGTATATTCATAAATGATATTTTTCTTTTTGTCAAAAATGGAAGTCTATATAACTATGCAGATGACAATACTCTGTCTTTCTGCAGTCCTGATTTTGATTGATTAATTTCAACTCTGGAATTTGAGTCAAAAATACTTATTGAGTGGCTCCGGGTGAATAAAATGCAAGCAAATCCGGACAAGTTTCAAGTTTTGGCTGTTGGCAAAAAGACTTGTGATAAAAACCCTTCTATACATATTCAAAATTCTGATCTTACTTGTGAAAAAACAGTTAAATTATTAGGTATTGAAGTAGATTATCAGTTAAACTTTGATGTTCATGTCAGTTCGATCTGCAGGAAGGCTTCACAGCAATTAAATGTTTTAAAACTCTTTTGGACAGACTAAGCAAACTAACTATTTTTCATACTTTTATTCTTAGTAATTTTTATCTTTTGCCTTTTGGCATGGCACTTCTGTACTGAGAAAAATTCAAAAAAGCTAGAAAAGGTGCAGGAAAGAGCACTCCGTTTTGTTTATGAGGATTACAACAGCTCCTACGAGGAGCTCCTACATAAAGCTAAGATGTCTGTCTTCCTTGCAGATCAGACGGATAAGAACAATGGCTCTAGAAACTTTTAAAATTGTGAACAAAATAGCTCATGTGTGCTTACAAAATTTGATCAGTGAACAAAATTCTAAATATTCTCTCAGGTATGTAAATGTTCTGGACGTGTCCCGGGTTAAGTCAACTCATTACGGTAAAACATCTTTCAAGCTTGCTGCCGCAACATTATGGAACAGCCTTCCGAACCATTTCAGGACTGAAAATAGTTTTTCACATTTTAAAAGTCTGATCCAGTCCTGGAGTGGTTCGAAATGTCGCTGTTCTGTTTGCAGATAACACATTTGTTTTAGTTGCTTTTCATTTACTCTTGCTTTTTGTTGCTATTGGACAGTTATTGCTGTATTTTTATGTTTGATTTCTGCATGAATCTTATTTCAATTTCAAATTGCATTATTTGCACATCATTCCAGAAATATTTTATTCTTTTCGAAATTTTTATAATCTTAAACATAATTATGCTATAGCTTTAAGGAATTTTAATTCATTCTAATTTGTTTCCAAATTTTTACTGCATGCTATAGCTGATCTATGTATGTTTTAAATTAGTAATGCATTATGTTATCTTGTGTTGTTTTTATGTTATGTATATGTTTTTATATTCGGTCAAAAGCTCTTGCCGAATCAAAATAAATTTTTCTTATCTTATCTTATGCAATTAGTGTGTCCCCAGACCAGAATTATTCGCACGTTTTTGAGGCTATAAGTCAAGCTAGTACACATGCCCTGAATGTATCTCAATTTAAGGAGCCCATTAGGCTCGACGATTTCAAAGATGGCAGAATTTTTATTGTCCAGGATATTTCTGAGGCCAAAAATAAGATTGAGGTTAGCTGGGAGTCTTTCAGTCTCCGACTGTGAAACATTTTGGGTTCAATCACATCTTGTTTGACATGTCAAATTTGACAAATGTTTGATTAAAAGTTATCTTTGAAATGATTTCTACCTTTAAAACCCAGCATAGTTATACATCTTTTAAGCTGTCAGAGAATATACCAGACATTGAACCAAAATATTCCATTGATGCAGGTAGTTTCAGAAACAAAACAGGGATGTTGGAGCATTTAGAGCTCTTCTTAGAGGGTGGTGTTCCACCCTTGTTGAAGGCCTTAGGGAGACCTCTAGATTATGATTTAATATATCATTGTAACAGATATTGTCTACTTGGCATTTTCCCCATATCTTTTTATTTCATTTTTATTAAGGTGTTATTTGACTTCAAAATATAAATATCTCTTTTAATATGTCTAATATCGAAATTTCAATATAAAGAATCTGCATATGATGTCTGGAAATGGATGTTTAGTCAATTTCTACAGCTTTATTTTGATTCCTCTAAGATTTACATGGTCACGCTCAAGGAAAGTTGTTCAGGTTTACTGCCAGTTTCATATTTGTTTTATTTTGGTTTTTTTGTTTGCTTGCCTCATTATCCTCCTCCATTTGAAAAAAAAGTTGACGCCAAACAAAGAATCAACTTGCTTTGGCCTAATTTAAACTACAATATTTGCTCCTTTTAACAACTTGACTTATCCGACATGAGGATAAGTCTTGTTAATCGAATATTTGTTTTATTTGTTTTTATCAGTGTTTGGTGGTCCAATGTATTTATAGTATTCTATGTGTAGCTTATAATTTGTGTACATAGTTACTCAAAAATATTATGCAAGACCCCAAGTAAAACACACAAGATTGTACTGCTCCTCTTCATGTCATATGTAATAATGTAGGAGATGTCAAATGTCACAAATATAACATACACTCTTTTTGATATCTAAATAGATCCCAGTTCAATGCTGTTGGTTTTGTTTTTTTATTGTGTGTATGTGTTTTTTTTTATGTCCGACTAAATGGTAACAGTTGTTATTTTTTTTTTTAGTTAATTTTAATTTATAATTTTCCTATGCAAGTCTTAGTACATGTATTATTGTTAAATATTTAAAGCAGATGACAATACTAAGTTAAGCAACTTATGTTCGATCTTAATGATCATTTAATGACAATAAAATATATTGAAGCTAGTTTTAAGATTACTATATCATTCCTATAGCCACTGTTTATGACACTACTGTTATGTAAAGGTGCCTCAAAGTACAGTCTCATACCAATCTGATTATAATCAGTTGTTAAAATACATTACGGCTCCCTCTAACATCTGACAGAACCCAATTAGAGGTCACGTCCACATTCGTATATGGTTGAACGTCAGGCCGAGTTAATAATCAAGGCAGCTTGAGACGACATATTCAATTACACAAACCTAATACACAGTACACGTCAGCACGAGTTCTAAATATAAACTTTAAGAGTGAGAGAGCGGGTACGCCTAAAATAAGTATTACTGAAATCCAGTATAATAAAATATAATTAATATCGTTACATAAAAGTCAATTTTCGAAGTAACAGTTCAAAATGAAAAATGAAAATTTTAAAGTAGTCAATGTCTTTCTAGATTTACAGGTTGAAATATCGAATTACTAGTAGTTGTATGTCGAATGTATTCAATATACGGCACTACGGTCGGAGAACCTAAATGGTTTATTATACCTCTACGCACAGTGTGTCTCATTTAAATATTTTCAGAATATAATTTTCAAACTAACTACTTCGGCTTTGCTACGGTAATATATACACTGAAGATCACTTCAAGGATTATTATGTCTTGCGCGCACTAGTGATCAAATAACACACAAAATCATCAAGTCGTTTCGGCGTTTTACTTCTCTTCCGGAACGTGTATCATAGTTTTGTGGTGGTATATTTTCAGTTGGTGGATCAGTGACAGTTTCTGGTTTATTTTCACTTGCAAAGTCATTGTCAAATTCCAAATCTTCATTCAATTTCTGTTGATCGAAGTTCTCATGAGTTTGTCTGATGTGACGGCGATTCCTACGAAAAGTTCTTTGTCCAACTTCAACATCGTATGATCTGATGTTAACTTTACTCTTAGCGATTCCTTTCTTCCATTCCTTGTTGGTTTGAGTTGAGGGTTGAATTCGAACGACATCTCCATTCTTCAACGGTTGTAAATCCTTAGTTCTTTGATTGTAGTAGAATTGTTGTTTCTGTTTCTGTTGTAGCATTTCGTTGTGCACATGATATTGAGAAACGGTGTTCGGTTGCAATAAACTTTGCTTTGTTGGTAACAGAGTGTTTGTTCTCCTGTTCATTAATCGTTGTGTTGGAGTGTTTCTAAAGTCTAGTATTAGCGATACGGTTCTTTCTGATCATGTCTGACCTTTCGCATTAGTTGTTTTGTGGTTTTAACTGCTTGATCGACTTTCCCATTACTTTGCGGATATAGTGGAGACGATGTTTCGTGTTTGAATTCCCACAAAGAGGCAACTTTTCTCAATTCAGAACAGTCAAATTGTGGTCCATTGACACTGCAAACAATATCCGATATCCCATGACGAGTGAAGTGCGATCTTAGTTTGTTGATGATGGTACTAGGTAATGTGTTTTCTACATAGTCTATCTCCCAAAAGTTCGAATAGTAATCCACTGTGACTAAGTAATCTTTGTCCCGACATTTCATTAGATCTACTCCAACCTTTGACCATGGACGACTCGGTATTTCGTGCGATATTAGAGTTTCCTTCTGTTGTTTCTTTTCGTAAGTACGACATGTTTCACATCTCCGTATGAAATCCTTCACTTGTGAATTAATTCCTGGCCAATAAAGACTTTCACGTGCTCTACGTAAACAGCATTCTACTCCTATAAGAAAAGAGTGAATACGTTTGATCACATCTAATCTCAAAGATGTCAGTATTACAACTCTTTCTCCTTTGAATATCGAACCATTTTGTACAATGAGTTCATCTCGAACATCAAAGTATATCATTGCAGACGGCGGAACATCGTATTTCCTGTTCGGCCAACCGTTTTGAATTACTTCCTTCAATTCTTGCATTTGTTCATCATTAAGAGTATGCTGTTGAATTTCAGAAATTCTCTGTTTTGATATCGGCAGGTCGTTGAGCATGTTCACACCTTCAATGTCAGATTCATTGTCATTAGGTAAGTCCTTCAAATAAGCTCTGCTCAAAGTATCAGCTATGTACATTTCTTTTCCTGGTGTATATTGAAGACATATGTCGTTTTCTGCAACTATAGCAACATACGCTGTAATCGTTTCGGTGCTGCATGAAGCGGTTTCTTCAGAATTGATTCTAGCGGTTTGTGATCTGACCTCACTTGAACTGTTCTTCCATATGTATATTGGTGAAATCTTTCAAGTCCAAATATAACAGAGAGCAGTTCCTTCCCGATTTGGGCATATCTGGTCTCAGTATCTGTGAGTTCCCTACTGGCGTACGCAATAGGCTGATTTTCCTGCATGATTGTAGCACCAAGCCCAGTTTCGGAAGCATCACTTTGTAAAACAAGCTGTAGATTTGGATCATAGTATTTCAGTACTGGCTTTGCTGTTACTAATCTCTTGATTTCATCTAGTGCATTGTCGTGATTATCAAGCCAACACATTTTTGAGTCCTTCAAAGTAAGCTCCCGTAGTGGTTCGCAAATGTCACTAAGCTTCTGTAAAAACTTGCTTAGATAAGTAATGAATCATATGATTCTCCTCTCACCAGAAACGTTGGTTGGTTTTGGCATATCAAGTATGGCACGGACTTTCTCTGGATCCGGTTTAAGATCTTTGCTCGTAATTAAGTATCCAATAAAAATGTCATCAATAATACTGCGGACACCTGGTAGTCCTTCAACAGTTTGATCCTGTCTTCTCTGGTACTCCCGATCTGGAGCCGATGAAATACCAAAGGGCATCCGGAGCCAACGATAGCGTCCAAACGGAGTATTGAACGTTGTCAAGTAAGAGCTTTCGTCATCTAACTCTACGTGCCAAAAGCCGTTCTTAGCGTCAACAACACTAAATATCTTCGCTTTGCTAAGATCAGGTAGTAAGTCCTCAATTGTTGGTAACGGGTGGTGACTTCTCTTAATGTTTTGATTCAGGTGTTTAGGATCTATGCATATCCTTAATTTCCCTGGTTTCACAACTGTTACCAAGCTTGACACCCACGGAGTCGGAGACGATACTGGCTTTATTATGTCCATCTTTGTTAATCTCTCCAGTTCATTTCTAAGTCTTCCTTTGATCGATACAGGTACCTTCCGAGGAGGGTGAACTATCGGGGAGGCATTCTCATCCAACTCTAGATGATATTTGCCTTGCAATTTGCCTGTACCTTCGAAAACATCGGCGAATTCTTTCAATACCTTTTCCTTTGAAAGGGGTTCTGAAGGTTCTCTTGTCAAACTGCCTTGATATTTTCATAATTAATTGTCAATAAACTCATCGCTTGCACTGCTTTGTTTCCAAGTAATGGAGTCAAAGTTCCATCCTTAATGACAACAAATTCTGCTATGAATTTTTCATTGTTCTTCGGATTCACTAACTTTATCTTACATTTTCCCATTGGCTTAATAGTTGTGTTGTTATACATAGTTAAAATCTGGTTTGCTTTCTGCAACTCTTTGATTTCAAGTTCTTTCAACACGTTTGCGGTTATAATGTTACAGGTTGCTCCACTATCCAGCTGAAATCTAGTATTTCGGGTGTTTTTGTTCTTTCCTATGATGTTCATAGTAGCACATATATGTCTGCTAGGTCTGCTTTTAACAGAGTTTACATTTGTAAGTGTCACTGTGTGTATTTCGAAGTAATCATTGTTTTCGTCATCAGATTCATCAGATAGAGCTCGTATTCTTTGTTGACGTGGTCTTGTCTTGTGACCTGATTTGCACATGCTTTCAAAATGATTGGGTTTTCTACATTTCCTACACTTCTTCCCAAAAGCGGGGCATTTTGTTTTGTTGCATTCGTGTTTTCTGCCACAATACTTGCATGTTGATGTAGATGGTGAATTAGCATGGTAAGATGATATTGGTTTCTGCTGGGGTTGCCTGTTTTGTTGAGGTGTGTGTCTAGTTTTGTGTTTGACAGCATGTACTTCCAAACCGGAAGCTGAAGGTGTTTCAAGTGTTTTAATTCTCTCTTTAGACAGTTCTGCAGCTCTGCAGATTTCGATACACTTTTGGAGATCTAAATCAGTTACTCTCAACAATCTTTCCCTTAAATTTGAGTCATTGATACCACAAATCAATCTATCTCTAATTAGTGAGTCGTGCAGCGCTCCATAGTTGCATGTTGATGCCAGTATTTTCAATTCAGTGACATATTTATCAAATGTTTCATCTTGAGACTGATTTCTCATGTTAAACCGGTATCGATCTACTGTTTCATTTCTTTTGGGGTTGCAATAGTTATCGAAGGCTTCTGTGACCATTAAAAGTGTTCTATTTTTAGGGGCATTTGCAAATGTCATGGTTTCGTAAATTTCTCGGCCTCTCGTTCCGATCAAATAAAGGAACAGTTTGACCTTTGCAGGTTCATTATCATCATCCATTGTCAAGTCAATGTATATTTAATTCTTCCTTCCAGTTTTTCCATGCATCGGCGAGATTCCGTGCATCTAAGTTAAATTTGTCTGGGGCTCTGAGTTTATCCATTGTTTACTTTTGACAGACAACGGAATCACCCGAGGTCACTGCTTGGGATGGGTCGTGTAAGCTTTGGGCGTACTCCCGTTATATTTTTGCTTTAGTCCAGCTACGGACGAATCTCTTTTCTGTCAAATGGCGATTTCATCTACATCCGACACCATGGTTGGACGTCAGGCCGAGTTAATAATCAAGGCAGCTTGAGACGACATACCGGTATTTAATTACACAAATCTAATACACAGTACACGTCTATGAGTGGCCGTTCATGTCATTGGCGCGATAATATACGAGTATAATATTATATATGCGTATATATACGCGTATATTATCAACATATATTGTTGTTATATACGCGTATATTGTTGTTATATACGCGTTAATACTTTAAATGATTTTTTTGTATATACGCCTATATATACGCTTCTACTTTACGCGTATATATACGCGTTACCTTTTTGCCACAGGTGTCAAATCATTCAAATCCAATCAAAACTACGTTCAATGTAACCTGCAACCGCAAATTAATGAGAGCAGTAAAAGAAGAACATAGCCTTAATTATAACTTGAAACAGTTAGAAGGAACATCTGTGGGAGATTTAAAGGCAGAGTACCACAGGTCAAAGATCTATGTTTCACCGGATGAACAGGTACATGTCTGATATATTGACATTATTTTAAGATTTAAGATTTACAGCTCACCTGGTCAATGCCTAATGCCATGTGAGCTTTTGCCATCACTTGGCTGGTTAACTAATCACATTTTAATCTTCTCTGCATCCACTGGGCAGAATAAAACCAAACTTTGCAGGAGTGAAGTATGGGAAAAGAACGGATGTGGAAAATACCATGAATACAGCACAAAATCAACCAAGGTAACAAAGCTAAGAAAAACACATTGAGAGGTCACCCTGAGGTCATCAACAAGTGGGCACCCATACCACGAAGTGAGCTCTGAATGGCCCCGATTAAATGTCGGAGAGATTAACCCAAGTCATAGCACAATGTTAGACCAATATATGGTGAACTCAAAGTTTTAAAACCAAAAAAGAATGCACGCAGTTACTGAAAGTAAGCTCAGGATGCAAGATGGAACGACTGAAGCATCAAGTAAACCAACATTACCTCGGTCACCACACTTTCAGCTAGCCGACATTATTGTAGCAATGCCATACACCATGTACACTAAATAGGTAAATCATGTGTTGTATGATGCCATAAAAGAAAGCAAAAATTTATTTTATATTTAAAGATTCGACAAAAGGTTTAATATTTATACCAGAAAAATCTGGATTTAAAGATTTGACAACGATGTTGAAATCGTACCCTTTACTGATAAATCTTTCTATGAGAATTTTTTTTTATTTATGCATGTATCTTTCTATGGTTATCATAAAACTGTATAATGAACACTGTTACACATTCATTGGTTAAGAATCACTACAGTTTGGTACACAATTTACTATTTCATGTTCATAGTACATTTAATTATAATAGAGTTTTCATCCCTGAAATATGATTTATAAAGGATAATAGAATACGTCTTTAGCTCACCTGACCCGAAGTTAAAGGTTGGGTTAAGGTCCAGATCTAAGCAACTACAAGTCATAGATCTTTTGACAGTTTTTCCAGTTGATTCATCAATGGAATATACGCGTATGCGCGTATATTATCAACATATACGCGTATATTGTTGCTATACACGCGTATATTGTGCATATTTACGCGTATATAACCAATAAATTCGAATAAAGTATAAACGCGTATATTTTAACAAAATAGTATATTCACGCGTTTATTTTAACAATATACGCGTATATTACAACAATATACGCGTATATAGCAACAATATACGCGTATATGTTGATAATATACGCGTATATTATCGCGTCAATGACATGAACGGCACCTCATTACACGTCAGCACGAGTTCTAAGTATAAAGTTTAAGAGTGAGAGAGCGGGTACGCCTAAAATAAGTATTACTGAAATCCGGTATAATAAAAAATAATTAATATTGTTACAGTATATGAATACATTTTTTAATCAGCAAATCGGAGTTCGAGTTTTACTTTTGCGAAGTGATGATGGAATAGCTCAAAGGACTTTGATAGCGGCGTTTTCATTGGCTGGTCACGAGCATATCTTGACATGACCTCTTGTCGGGTTCTGTCAGATGTTAGGGAGAGTATTTTATAACAGCTATTCTGTTTAAGTCTTGTCGTATTCCAGATCCCTGTCGTATTCCAGACCCCTGTCGTATTCCAGATCCCTGTCGTATTCCAGACCCCTGTCGTATTCCAGATCCCTGTCGTATTCCAGATCCCTGTCGTATTCCAGATCCCTGTCGTATTCCAGACCCCTGTGGTATTCCAGACCCCTGTCGTATTCCAGACCCCTGTCGTATTCCAGATCCCTGTCGTATTCCAGACCCCTGTCGTATTCCAGATCCCTGTCGTATTCCAGATTCCTGTCGTATTCCAGATCCCTATCGTATTCCAGACCCCTGTCGTGTTCCAGATCCCTGTCGTATTCCAGACCCCTGTCGTATTCCAGATCCCTGTCGTATTCCAGATCCCTGTCGTATTCCAGACCCCTGTCGTATTCCAGACCCCTATCGTATTCCAGATCCCTGTCGTATTCCAGACTCCTGTCGTATTCCAGATCCCTGTCGTATTCCAGATCCCTGTCGTATTCCAGACCCCTGTTGTATTCCAGATCCCAAAACTTTGACATTATTTGGCTTTCCACTCTTTTGATTGTGAGCGTTCCTGATGAATGTTATTTCAGAAACGCATCGTTCGCACTAAATTAGATATCTACGTTTTCATTATTATCACTGGGTCGATACCTCTGCTGGTGGACTATTAGGCCCCGAGGGTATCATCCGCCCAGTAGTTTGTGTTTCGCATTGTTTATTAGATATATTTTTATTGAAATTTACAATTTCTTAATTATTATCAAAACTAAGGTTCTCCTCCCTCAGGCATGGATCACCATAGCCGATTTTTGCTATTCTGTTTAGGTCCAATGGTATCCCTGGCCTGCCCCCAAAGCTTTTAAATTATTAGTCTTTCTATTTTTTTAACTTCGAGCGTATCTGATGACTTAATGTTATTCCAGAAAAGTGTCATGCTTAGATATCTACGTTTTTATTTAATCAGACTGAGTTTCATGCTTGATTGATTTGGCGTGTTATGTTCATTGTTGTAGTCCTCATGACCACTGTCGGTAACCCACTGGGTATCATACTAAAAGACTCTTCGCTTTTCACCCGTGGGACACTTAAAAAATCGCTTGGTAGTCATAAATAATTAATCTCCAATGTGATTGAATCCTCCTAAAATTATTTGCACTTTTTAATCATTTTAATTTGATCATATTTATGTTATATCTTAAATAGCAAAAATAATTTGCCTATTTTGGGTGTTTTCCGAAATATTCCTTCATGCCTTTAGGGTCTGGCTTAATTGTATCAGAACCAGGCTTCCATCCTGCTGGACAAACTGAAAAAAAAACCACAAGTTCTATATCTCAAGTGACAATGGATGTTTTACATTTTAGGTAGATGCTTTGTTTGCTCTATGACTGCCAAGACCTTTACAGGACTTAACTGTATATATGAGTAACACGACGGGTTTCTAATAAGAAGCAGGACCTGTTTACCCTTCGCGAGCACCTGAATTCACCCCCGTTTATTTTTGGTTGGGTCCATGTTCTCATCTTTTTAGGTTTTTGTGTTGTCCTATTATGTGTCGTTAGGTTCGGAGTTCCGTGTCGTGATGCCCGTTACGATTTCCGCATAACAACGATGCTCGGTTCGTCTTTACCTCCAGTTGTTTGTAGGAGGTCTTATGTCTTATTTACGTTATTTATGTTTAATTGCGTATAGTGGTCTCCAACACATACTGTGTTGCGTTTTTCGTTGTCTTGTGTACCCTATGCTGCCAGTTTCTCTGGATTGTCCATTTTCGATCGCCCCTTCTGTATTCTCTAACATTTATTTCCATGTATGGTGTGTACAAATGCCAGTCATTTACTAACTAAAACATGATACAATAATCAACTGTTTTAACTTCGTTATCTTGAAGTGATAGTAAGCCATTTCCTATAATTATACATTTCAAGATACCTTAACTGATTTTGCCAATTGTTTTTTTTTATGTAGCTCATCAACCTTTTCCCATATCTAGGACATAATGCTACTTTCAACAACATTTCAGTTACATCATGGCGGTCAGTTTTATTGGTGTAGGAAACCAGAGTATCCGAGAAAACTACCGACCTGTCGCTAAATCACTGACAAAATTTATCACATAATATTGTATCGGGTACACCTCGCCATTAACGGAGTTCGAACTCACAACTTTAGTGGTGATAGACACTGATTACACAGATAGTTGTAAATCCAACTACCATGGGATCACGACCACGACCTTGTAAATTTGAACCACGAAGGGTACTTTTGGTAAAATTGGGTAAGAGTGTACAGCTGAGGTTTGTAAAACGCATCTATTCATATATTCCCTCTCATGAAATTCCAACCTATTAAATATGTCCGCAGTACGAAAATCGTATACACATTCATGTTTTGTGCAGTTATTGGCGACCATCATATATTCGAATAGAATCTAAAATAATCACACGTTAATTTACAAGATTAGGATTAGGGTTAGAGCTATAGTGTCTAATGTCACTTTGAACAATATTTTAGTTAATATCGTGGCCGTCAGTTTTATTGGTGGAGGAAACTAGAGTACTCGGAGAAAACCACTGACCTGTCGAAGGTCACTAACAAACTTGATCAAATAATGTTGTATGGAGTACATTTCGCCTAAGCGGTATTCGACCTCGCAATGTGATTGGTGATTGGTACTGATTGCATATAGGTAGTTGTAAATCCAACTATCATACGATCTCGACCACGATGACCCCAATTTACAAGATTAATTAAGATTACATAAAGATCAAATATAGTTGCATATTGTAAGAATAATTAACATGTAAAGTGTATTTATGAAGCTTTTATTTAATAATGAGTGAGTGAGTATTGCTTAGCGCACAAATGAGCAATTTTTCAGCCATATCAAGGAGAGAACAAATTATGTTCGATGAAATTATATTCTAATGCAATTGGTTATGTAACCAGCAGTAACCGTAATGAAAGCGGGAGGTTTGGCGCTTTAAAATCTGATTCAACCCACCATTTCTTTAGAAATGCCTGTACCAAGTCAGGGTCATTACGGTTTTCACAGTTTTCCGGTTGTTGACTGATTTTGTCTGTTTATATACTTATGAGTTTTGACTTTCCCTTTGTAAGATTGTTCGGAGTTCGGTAATTTTGTTATTACCTTTATTTATTAATTAGTCAATTGTATTTACGTGTCAGAATAAATTTTACGCTTTATACCTTGTTGGAAATATTTCAACTATATTTCAGTTATATCATGACGTTCAGTTTATTGGTGGAGGAAACGTATTCAAAAGTATAATAAAACATCTTAATGACTTGAATATAATTTCCTTTGAAAGGACAAAATTTCATGATAATCATACATGAAATTTTGTCCATAAATGATCTCCCTTTTAAAGACTAATTTTCATAGTTGAATATCCATGAAGTGTCGTCCAAACAGGGACAAAATATCATGTGGAATATTGTCTCAACAGGGACAATTTTTCATAAACTAGGACTACATTTCATATTACAAATCTATGAAATGTTGTCCTAATGAACATTATTTCATAGGACATTATTTTGCTTTATATAATCACTACCCAGTGTATTAAACTAGCTACCCTTCAATCTACAATATACAGTTTCACTGGGTGTTAATCAATAAATTTTAAAATTCTTCAGCCCATTTATTTGTATTGTTATTATGACTGGATCGTCTTCTTCATAACAAGGAATTTAAATGTTTCACAATATCTCTTTGAATTTCTACCATGCGCATGCTTAGTACTAACATTTATCACGTAAACCGTTATATTAGTATGTTGTATTTATTTTAATTGTTTAAAGCAATTATTTAACATATTTGTATAGAGTATACTAGCAATCTGCCAATTGAAATTTGTGTTTGTATGTTTGTTTTTCTGTTATAAAGAGGAGTTTGTTTTCTTGCAATTGCGCGTTATGATATAAACATGGATGAACACATATATGTTGATTTACCTACATATACTCCGAACAGTGATCCTCATGTGACAGAGGGATATACAGAACAACAAGAACGTCAGTCCGTCAAAGGTCAATCTCTACCATACACTCCTATCGAGGCAGCTAAATTCAAGACTAATCAACATCCGATATATTTGACATTAGAACGCGAACCAGGAAAGAACCAGTTGCACAAAGCACAACCCGTAAGCGATGACAATCAACCTAGAACTGAGTATTCAGAGCCATCTGTTGCTGTGGAATGTAAGAAACCAAATTATTTGGTCAAAGAATCAACCGTCAAAGAAACTCTGTGTACCCACCTTTCTACTATTAGAGATAAATGGTGGTTGTTCTTATTAACTGGAGTGTGTGTTGGAGGAATTCTGATAGGATTAATTGTTTTTGCAGCTTTAAAATCGAAGGATACATCACAACAAGGTAGTATATTCATGTTTGAAATACAAAGTAGGGAAAGTTGTTGAAGACCTCCCGATGAAAAGACACACCTCTTAATTTTTATTCTTACCCATGTTTCAACTTGATTTCCTTTTTATGTTCACTATCATACACATACTTGTATACTTAGTAACTGTTCTATCTGATCGCTTTCTGGTTGGTGGTATATGTTATCTTTGGTGAAAAACACGTTATCCAACACCTTTTCGGCATTCCAATGGGAACGACTTGTGTATTCCTAGCAGTCGATTGTGTTCATATTTGGGTATTAAACGATTTGAGCGCAGATGATGAAACGCGTCGTGGGCACTAAATTTGATAGTTACGTTTTTATTACTATCACTGGGTCGATGCCTCTGTAAGTAGACTATTAGTTCACGAGAGTATCATCCGTTTAGTATTGTATTTTACAGTTTCTATATGATGTAGTTATTAATACAAACTACGATTCTCATCCCTCAGGCATACATCATACCATGATAATCTTACTATTGTAGATCTCTCAGGCATACATCATACCATGATAATCTTACTATTGTAGATCCCTCAGGCATACATCATACGATGATAATCTTACTATTGTAGATCCCTAAGGCATACATCATACCATGATAATCTTACTATTGTAGATCTCTCAGGCATACATCATACCATGATAATCTTACTATTGTAGATCTCTCAGGCATACATCATACCATGATAATCTTACTATTGTAGATCTCTCAGGCATACATCATACCATGATAATCTTACTATTGTAGATCCCTCAGGCATACATCATACGATGATAATCTTACTATTGTAGATCCCTCAGGCATACATCATACCATGATAATCTTACTATTGTAGATCCCTCAGGCATACATCATACCATGATAATCTTACTATTGTAGATCTCTCAGGCATACATCATACCATGATAATCTTACTATTGTAGATCCCTCAGGCATACATCATACCATGATAATCTTACTATTGTAGATCTCTCAGGCATACATCATACCATGATAATCTTACTATTGTAGATCTCTCAGGCATACATCATACCATGATAATCTTACTATTGTAGATCCCTCAGGCATACATCATACCATGATAATCTTACTATTGTAGATCTCTCAGGCATACATCATACCATGATAATCTTACTATTGTAGATCCCTCAGGCATACATCATACGATGACAATCTTACTATTGTAGATCCCTAAGGCATACATCATACCATGATAATCTTACTATTGTAGATCTCTCAGGCATACATCATACCATGATAATCTTACTATTGTAGATCTCTCAGGCATACATCATACCATGATAATCTTACTATTGTAGATCCCTAAGGCATACATCATACCATGATAATCTTACTGTTGTAGATCTCTCAGGCATACATCATACCATGATAATCTTACTATTTTAGATCCCTAAGGCATACATCATACCATGATAATCTTACTATTGTAGATCTCTCAGGCATACATCATACCATGATAATCTTACTATTGTAGATCCCTCATGCATACATCATACCATGATAATCTTACTATTGTAGATCTCTCAGGCATACATCATACCATGATAATCTTACTATTGTAGATCTCTCAGGCATACATCATACCATGATAATCTTACTATTGTAGATCCCTCAGGCATACATCATACCATGATAATCTTACTATTGTAGATCCCTCAGGCATACATCATACCATGATAATCTTACTATTGTAGATCCCTCAGGTATACATCATACCATGATAATCTTACTATTGTAGATGATAGTACTGATTTCAATCACGTTCACTTTTCTAGGGATTCGTATAGTTGGATGGAACTATTTGTTAAATGTTCACTAGTTTTAATTTGTGTAAATTCATTACATTTTTTTTGTACTGTTCCCTGTAATGATTTCTGATGTAAATAACTGGGACTCTGTTTTCTCTTAGTTCAATTACTGAATACGAAAGATATTTATATAACCACAGACGCCATAAAACCAGAAAAACCACGGTGAAAGAATATTGACCTGTTCATGTTCATATGCTCCATTAACTTGTACCAACGCATTGACTTGTTCATGTTCATATACTCCATTAACTTGTATCAACTCCTGGTGTAGCAAATACTCTGCTTGTTTTTGTATATATAAGAAGTAAACAATTGCTCCAATTAAAATGTCATTTATTACAAAATTTTCTAAATAAATGACTAAATTTCTTACATAACCTTAGGAGTGTGACAAGAACAAATGTGACTAATAATCTAACTAAAATGTAAACAAACTTAAAACACTCCTAAGCAATAAACATTTCAAATACAAAAATGGGTGGCAACTGAAAACCGCAACAGCCCCAATTGGAAATTAGGGGCAAATGCCACACCCAGAGTATTTGCTAACGATAAAACTTTGCTAATAAAACCTGATGTAGGAATTGCATACTAAATAAAATTCTGCAAAGCACATAAAAATTATAACATAATCATGAGCAGACAAATTCTGACCTCATGATCTATAAATGTACACCTGTAAACAAACACCCAAGTTCAAACAAGATAGGCAGTCACATGTTCATCATGGAACCTCATGATCATGATCAATAAATGTATGTAAACAAACACAGTCAGACTAGTAAAAACTAAAATAAACATGAGCAGACAAATTTTGACCTCATGATCTATAAATGTGTGTAAGCAAACACCAAGTTCAAGCATGATTGGCATCAAAAAATCATCATGAGCAGACAAATTCTGACCTCATGACCTATATATTATTGTTATGTAATAAATGTATGTAAACAAACGGGGTCGTCTCATTACTCCGACAGTCATTACTCCGACAGTTATAACTCCGACAGTTATTTCTCCGACACTCATAACTCCGACAGTCATTACTCCGACACTCATTAATACTCCGACCATGCATCCAGGACTGTATCATCATATCCTATCTAATCGCAACTCCAAACAACTAATTGCACGGAGTGGATATTGAAAATATGATCACGAGTGCCGCAAAGCGCATCAGATTAAACGAGTGTGCGGAACTTGCTACGCGCACGAGTTTAATCTAAATGTGTTTCGGCACGAGTGATCATCTATTCAATATTCACGACGTGCAATTGATTATTATATTTATTTCATTGACGAAAATAAAAGATATAGTAGAAAATTTAGATGAACTATATTTTCAGTGTTCCTGCGCGTCATTGTTTACTTAGCGACGTCGCTTAGGACATATATGTTTTTGACCATACCATTTAACATGTTTTACTATATTGCTCTGAAAAATGGGAACTTTTTATTAGAAACTTTGGACACTTTTCCCTTGTTGAAGGATGCATACACACATTCCAGAAAATTATATGAACACCGGATATCCTCTTGGTATGGTGCTTTACAACAAATTTTGAATAACATTCCTAAGCTTAAACAACTGTCAACTAATCATAAAGTTTCAAAACAGTCAAGAAAATACTTCTAGAAGCACATAGGCATCAATGGGCCCTAGACAGGAAAAAATGTTCTGATGGTAAATTGAGAACTTATGTAAAATTTAAAACTGTTTATGGAAGAGAAAACTATCTTTCTTTGATGTTTCTCCTGAACTCAGAATTACTTTAAGAAAAACAGCAAAATTTCCAATACCATCACATCATCTCCATATTGAATCAGGTCGATATATAAGGGTATATTTCAGGAATCTTCTTCTTGAGAACAACTAAACGGATTTGAATGAAATTTGGTGTGAATGTTTCTATGAAGGTCCTTAACAAGTTTTGATAGTTTTTGGGCCATTTACGAATTTCAAAATGACCACTTGTGAAGGTCAAAATTTTATTGAAACTCTATGGGAAATAATATTTTCATCATCTTCTCGAGAAACACCCAACAGAATACTACCTAACTTGGCACATTTGTTAATTTTATGTGTGTTTACAAGTGTCCTGTGCGGAGTCAATAAAGAAGTGAAGGAAAATAATAACAACAAAAAACCAAATCCAATCTTGGTCTTTTATATACAAACCCGGGGAGCACAGACAACAATCTAAAGGGAACAAAACACACAAAATTACGAGCCCAATGAGTTCGACCGAATGCGAGTGAAGAAATTTCTGTCTGAAACTGTTGCAACACACCCACAGTATTGGTCGCGGGTAGTACGGGTCTCTTCAACAAGCCCAATTCCGTACGCATCTGATGCAATTGTAGGTTGGTGTCGCTCAACTATGAGACGACTTGATAACTTGAAAAGGTATACATATAGGCCATGTATTTTTGCTATCCTGAATTTTGAGGAAAATATGACAGGAATCGAAGAAACAAACTAATCACAGAAAGCATTTTTATTAGATCTACATGAAATAATATTTTCTTTTCAAGTTTTGTAAAAAATATTTTGTTGGGCCGCGCTGAAAAGCTTTAAAAACAATAGCGCTGCATACGAAAAAAACTTCCGACTCCGGGATAAAAACCATGCCTCTTCTTTCAAGTTAAATAGGCAGTCCCGTACTGCAATTGGATTGTTAAAAGCACCAGAATTGCAAAGATTATCGGTCACTGTCGAAGTATTAAGAGTCGGAGTAATGATTGTCGGAGTAATGACTGTCGGAGTAATGATTGTCGGAGTAATAACTGTCGGAGTAATGACTGTCGGAGTATTGAGTGTCGGTGTAATGACATTATCCCAAACAAACACCGACTAGAAATACAAAATTAAGCATGAGGAGACAAATTCTGACCTCGTGACCTTTAAATGTCTAGTAAGAAGCACAGACAAGCAATACACATATAATCATGTCAAAATTATTGCTTTAAAATTAATAAATTCATTCAAATGATTTCACTACAGAGGTGGGGATTACATAATGACAAGGATATATTACGTGCTGTATTACAAAAATAATTTTATGGGATGAAATATAATTGACTTTTTTAATATACAATGCACATGTAAAGGAACATGGATTTTTGCCAGTTAACTATCTCATAACTACAATGATTTAAATTTATGAATGCATATTTTAAAGCTACATAAAAACTATTGGTCCATTGATTGGTTAACCATTGGTACACACCTCGCTATTGTTTCTACTAGGAAGTATGATTTAGGTAAAGATGAAGTCAAATAAGACAGTTTAGAAATAAACACTATAAATAAAGCAAAGTTACAGTGTAAGAGCATTTTACCAACAATTTTGTCTAGATTAGAAGGTGTTCGATTAAAGAAGCAGACATTAATACTAAATAGCACGTCAAACACGACTTGGATTTATTCAAAGTCTTGATTAGCCAGAATTCAGGTTTATTCTATTTTCTATATAGATAGGATTCGGGTTTATTCTATTTTCTATATAGATAGGATTCGGGTTTATTCTATTTTCTATATAGATAGGATTCAGGTTTATTCTATTTTCTATATAGATAGGATTCAGGTTTATTTTATTTTCTATATAGATAGGATTCAGGTTTATTCTATTTTCTATATAGATAGGATTCAGGTTTATTCTATTTTCTATATAGATATGATTCAGGTTTATTCTATTTTCTATATAGATAGGATTCAGGTTTATTCTATTTTCTATATAGATAGGATTCAGGTTTATTCTATTTTCTATATAGATAGGATTCAGGTTTATTCTATTTTCTATATAGATAGGATTCAGGTTTATTCTATTTTCTATATATATAGGATTCAGGTTTATTCTATTTTCTATATAGATAGGATTCAGGTTTATTCTATGTTCTATATAGATAGGATTCAGGTTTATTCTATTTTCTATATAGATAGGATTCAGGTTTATTCTATTTTCTATATAGATAGGATTCAGGTTTATTTTATTTTCTATATAGATAGGATTCAGGTTTATTCTATTTTCTATATAGATAGGATGCAGGTTTATTCTATTTTCTATATAGATAGGATTCAGGTTGATTTTATTTTCTATATAGATAGGATTCAGGTTTATTCAATTTTCTATATAGATAGGATTCAGATTTATTCTATTTTCTATATAGATAGGATTCAGGTTTATTCTATTGTCTATATAGATATGATTCAGGTTTATTCTATGTTCTATATAGATAGGATTCAGGTTTATTCTATTTTCTATATAGATAGGATTCAGGTTTATTCTATTTTCTATATAGATAGGATTCAGGTTTATTCTATTTTCTATATAGATAGGATTCAAGTTTATTTTATTTTCTATATAGATAGGATTCAGGTTTATTCTATTTTCTATATAGATAGGATTCAGGTTTATTCTATTTTCTATATAGATAGGATTCAGGTTTATTTTATTTTCTATATAGATAGGATTCAGGTTTATTCTATTGTCTATATAGATAGGATTCGGGTTTATTCTATTTTCTATATAGATAGGATTCGGGTTTATTCTATTTTCTATATAGATAGGATTCGGGTTTATTCTATTTTCTATATAGATAGGATTCAGGTTTATTCTATTTTCTATATATATAGAATTCAGGTTTATTCTATTTTCTATATAGATAGGATTCAGGTTTATTCTATTTTCTATATAGATAGGATTCAGGTTTATTCTATTTTCTATATAGATAGGATTAAGGTTTATTCTATTTTCTATATAGATTGGATTCAGGTTTATTTTATTTTCTATATAGATTGGATTCAGGTTTATTCTATTGTCTATATAGATAGGATTCAGGTTTATTCTATTTTCTATATAGATAGGATTCAGGTTTATTCTATTTTCTATATAGATAGGATGCAGGTTTATTCTATTTTCTATATAGATAGGATTCAGGTTTATTCTATTTTCTATATAGATAGGATTCGGGTTTATTCTATTTTCTATATAGATAGGATTCGGGTTTATTCTATTTTCTATATAGATAGGATTCGGGTTTATTCTATTTTCTATATAGATAGGATTCAGGTTTATTCTATTTTCTATATATATAGAATTCAGGTTTATTCTATTTTCTATATAGATAGGATTCAGGTTTATTCTATTTTCTATATAGATAGGATTCAGGTTTATTCTATTTTCTATATAGATAGGATTAAGGTTTATTCTATTTTCTATATAGATATGATTCGGGTTTATTCTATTTTCTATATAGATAGGATTCAGGTTTATTCTATTTTCTATATATATAGGATTCAGGTTTATTCTATTTTCTATATAGATAGGATTCAGGTTTATTCTATTTTCTATATAGACAGGATTCAGGTTTATTCTATTTTCTATATAGATAGGATTCGGGTTTATTCTATTTTCTATATAGATAGGATTCGGGTTTATTCTATTTTCTATATAGATAGGATTCAGGTTTATTCTATTTTCTATATAGATAGGATTCGGGTTTATTCTATTTTCTATATATATAGGATTCAGGTTTATTCTATTTTCTATATATATAGGATTCAGGTTTATTCTATTTTCTATATAGATAGGATTCAGGTTTATTCTATTTTCTATATAGATAGGATTCAGATTTATTCTATTTTCTATATAGATAGGATTCAGGTTTATTCTAATTTCTATATAGATAGGATTCAGGTTTATTTCATTTTCTATATAGATAGGATTCAGGTTTATTCTATTTTCTATATAGATAGGATTCAGGTTTATTCTATTTTCTATATAGATAGGATTCAGGTTTATTCTATTTTCTATATAGATAGGATTCAGGTTTATTCTATTTTCTATATAGATAGGATTCAGGTTTATTCTATTTTCTATATAGATAGGATTCAGGTTTATTCTATTTTCTATATAGATAGGATTCAGGTTTATTTTGTATTCGATGTAGATTTATTCAAATTTAAAGGTCGACTTAGACAGGATTCAGGTTCTTTCAAATGTTCGACTTAGACAGGATTCAGGTTCTTTCAAATGTTCGATTTGGACAGGATTCAGGTTTATTCCAAGTTCTATGTAGACAGAATTCTGGATAAATATATTTAATATAGGTTTCTTCAAACTTTAAAATGTTCAACAATTGTTCAAGGATCAATTTCTACAGGGTTTATGCTTTTTCAAAGGTTCAGTTTAGATTCATTTAAAATTTGAAGAGTTTGAAGATACTAAAGGGGTATTCAGAATCCCTAAATCGAAGAAGGACAGACAACATAATGGCCAAAAGAAAAGGACAAAAGAACAAACAACTATTCACAAAACATAACACATGAAACTAAAGATCGAGGAACTCGAATCCCACTAAAAACCGAGGGGTGAACTCATGTGCTCCGGAAGGGTAAACAGTTCCTGCTCCATTAGGCGAGATTCAGGTTTATTCAATGTTTGATGTAGAAGAATCCAAGTTTATTTTGTAGACAGGATTCAGGTTTATTGGATATTCGATGTAAACATGATTCACGTTTATTCATTGTTCGATGTAGACAGAATCCAGGTTTATTTCTAGACAGGATTAAGGTTTATTGAAAGTTCGATATGAATATGATTCAAGTTTATTGAATGTTCGATATAAACATGATTCAGGTTTATTGAATGCTCGGTATAAACATGATTCAGGTTTATTCAATGTTCGACGTAGACAGAATCCAGGTTTATTTCTGGTCAGGATTCAGGTTTATTGAATGTTCGATGTAAACATGATTCAGGTTTATTGAATGTTCGATATAAATATGATTCAGGTTTATTCAATGTCCGACGTAGACAGCATCCATGTTTATTTCTAGACAGGATTCAGAAGTTTTCAAATGTTCCACTTGTGTTTATTCCATGTTCGATTTAGACCAAGAATATGGTTGATTTCTACACGGGAGTAATGTTTATTCAGATATAGAGAACATTCAAATTTATTCAAGGTTCGAAATAAACGAAATTCAGATTTATTCAAGGTTTAATTTAGATGGGATTAAGGTTTATTCAAGGTTTAACTTTGACGGGATTAAGGTTTATTCAAGGTTTAGCTTTGACAGGATTAAGGTTTATTCAAGGTTTAATTTTGACGGGATTAAGGTTTATTCAAGGTTTAATTTTGACGGGATTAAGGTTTATTCAAGGTTTAATTTTGACGGGATTAAGGTTTATTCAATGTTTAACTTTGACGGGATTAAGGTTTATTCAAGGTTTAACTTTGACGGGATTAAGGTTTATTCAAGGTTTAATTTTGACGGGATTAAGGTTTATTCAAGGTTTAATTTAGACATGTTTTAGTTTTAGTTTATAGTTTATACTCACTTTATAGTTATTTTATTTGATCAATGATACACAGAGGATCAGTCACAAGTTTTACAAACTTATGGAGTTTTCCCCTATATGTACAATTATTATTACATTATGTTGAGAATGCACAAGAAAACTAAAAAATATATACAATTTATCACTGATATAGACGCGATTCATGTTTACTCGGGATTCAATATATACATGATTCAGATTTGTAGGGTTTTCTTTATATTTGTATATTTTTTCAAAAACATTTCTCGCCACTAACAATGTTAATTAGATACATATATATATTTTTATTGAAATTTACAGTTTCTAAATATATAATAATTATCAAAAATAAGGCTATCCCCGTAAGGTATAAGTAATCCATTATGCTATCCTGTTTAGGGATGTTGGTTTTCTGAAAGACTTTTAAATTACTTGGTTTTCCAAGCTTTTGACTTTGATCACATCACTAAATTAAATTAGATATCTCGGTTTTGATAACAAATGAAAAGATGTGAACCATAGAATTGGTTATCTGCTGGTGGTTAAGTGTAAGGGTTAAGGTTAAGATGGTTAACGCCACCTTCAACAATATTTCAGTTATATCGTGGCGGTCAGTTTTATTAGTGGAGGATGCCGGAGTACTCGTAGAAAACAACCTGTTTTGTCATTCATTTGGTGAAGAAGAATTGTCCAACTTCTATCTATCATAGTATACATGTTAATTGGTTGATAACCACTATTTATTTCCTACAAATGCATTATGCATATTATGTTACATCTGGTCTTTCACAGATACCATTAGTGTTGCTGGGTTACCTGTTACGGGTAGGGTTATGGTGTTTAACGCCACTTTCAACAATATTTCAGCTATATCGTGACGGTCAGTTTTATTGGTGAAAGGAAACCGGAGTACCCGAGAAAACTACCAACCTGTCGCAAGTCACTGACAAAATTTATCACATAAGGTTATATCGAGTACACCTCGCCATGAACGGTGATCGAACTGACGTCAGTGGTGATAGGCACTGATTACACAGGTAGTTCTAAATACAACTACCATCCGATCAGGGCCACGACAGTCCCTCTGCTGGTGGTGTGATGTACTCGATTAAACATTTTGTGATAAACTTAATCAGACAATTATGAAAGATCAATGTTGTCACCAGTTATTCTGGTTTTCTCCAGGTATTCTGGTTTTCACCAGGTATTCTGGTCTTTACCAAGTATTCTGGTTTTCTCCAGGTATTCAGGTTTTATCCAGGTATTCTGGTTTTCTTGAAGTATTCTGGTTTTCACCAGGTATTCTGGTCTTCAATAGGTATTCTGGTCTTCACCAGGTGTTCTGGTTTTCACCAGGTATTCTGGTCTTCACCAGGTATTTTGGTTTTCATCAGATATTCTGGTCTTCAACAGATATTCTGGTATTCACTGGATATTCTGATTATCTCCAGGTAATCTGGTTTTCACCAGGTATTCTGGTTTTCTCCGGGTATTATGGTTTTCACCAGGTATTCTGGTCTTTTCCAAATATTCTGATTTTCTCCATGTATTCTGATTTTCTTGAGGTATTCTGGTTTTCACCAGGTATTCTGGTCTTCACCAGGTGTTCTGGTTTTCACCAGGTATTCTGGTTTTCACCAGGTATTCTGGTCTTCACCAGGTATTTTGGCTTTCTCCAGGTATTCTGGTCTTCACCAGGTATTCTGGTCTTCACCGGGTATTCTGGTTATCTCCAGGTAATCTGGTTTTCATCAGGTATTCTGGTTTTCTCCAGGTATTCTGACTTTCTCCAGGTAATCTGGTTTTCACTAGGTATTCTGGTTTTCTCCAGGTATTGTGGTCTTCACCGGGTATTCTGGTTTTCACCGGGTATTCTGGTTTTCTCCAGGTATTCTAGTTTTCCCTACGCATTCTGGTTTTCTCCAAGAAATCACCGCCATGATATAACTGATGCTATTAGCTGTGGAAGAACAAATTGAAATCGCACGATAATTCCATATACTTTTTCTTCCGAATTTGATGTTGGCTTTTGAATTTGATGTTATTATAATTTATGCAAAATATGCAATAATAAATAAACATTAGAGAAAAGCAAAGAGGCATTGAAGACAATCTAAAGATACATGTAACATTGGGCACAAGTCACAAAGCGAAACCAACTAACACAACATAGGTGCTGGCGAAGGGTAAACAGTTCAAATGTCTCATAAGAGGAGTTTGAAGATAGCACATGGGTAATCGACATCTTCCTCATATAATAAAATACAATTTAATGAAATTAAAATTAAAAGTACTTTGATCCTTTGTCAGATGGTGTATCACAGTGTAGCTGGTCATCATGGAGCTTGTGGACAGAATGTTATTTATTGTCAAGTGTTGGAAAGCAGCAAAGAGTTAAACTCTATATGGGAGACAACTGTAAACAAAATGAAACCAGAGAATACAGAAATTGTCAAGGTAAATGTCAATTGGTTAAAGCCATGATATTATATAGTAAAGCTAACAGCATTTAATGTTATCAATCATTTTGTAAGAAATGATAGAGATGTAAATGAACATGCATGACCATCCAACATTACAGAAATTGTCAAGGTAAATGTCAATTGGTTAAATCCATGATATTATATAGTAAAGCTAACAGCATTTAATGTTATCAATCATTTTGTAAGAAATGATATAGATGTAAATGAACACGTATGACCATCCAACATTACACTTAGACACAAATTGAAGTCAAGTAACGGTGCTTTTATTGCCGTTCTACAGTTCACAGTCACTGTACGATCTTAAACAATGAACATACATTTAAATAATGTTTTCTTCATTATTTCGATCCTTTATATTGTGTTGTCTGTTTTTTCGATATACTTTCTTAGTTGTAATATTATAACTTTTTGCATGCTGGCTCGGACTTAAACATTTTGTTTTGCAAAAGAAAGTATATCGGTCAAAGAAGCTGAAATAAATAAAACGGAAGGAATGATAAATATAAATTCATACAACGCTTACAAAAAAGAAAATATTTATTTCATATTATGACAGCACTTGACCCTACCTCGACTTTCATTACCTATTGTTGATGTCATTGCTGTGATGTCGGTTTTAGTTTCTTGTTTTTTTCAAGGTATTACTTACAAATGTCTAAGTTGTTCAAATAAATACAAAGAAAAATGCCAACATCCACAGGAACCTGACTTTATGATGGATATTCAATCCACTGTTCGACAAGCTTAATTCAAATAATTCGAAAACCTTTCTCATCTTAAATACATGTGTTAGCATTTTATCTGTGGATCAAGATGTATGTGTTTAAGTACATGACAATTACCTAATATACTTTCACTATCAGCAATTAAAGAACCAATCAATGCGCTTAATTTCTTTTTTTTTCAGCCTTTCTGGTATATTCACCCGAGAATGTTCGAATCTAGATATCTCTACTTAAAATGTCTGAAGTATGCATTTTATTTCTAAATTAGAAATTTTATTTTCAGATAAAATTCGCCAGTTGGATATAACATTTGACAGATCCACACTTTATTCCACGTGTCGTTTATCTGACGATAACACATTGTTGAGCAACCGTCCCACAGACGAGACGCAAAATGTTCCGGATGGAAACAATGGACTTCAAAATTATAGAGGTGTAGTAGCTGACACATGTGTAGATGAAAATACAAATATTTACTTTGAGATAGAATATTTCTATACTATAAATACTCTGTTCGATGCTGCAATGCTGGTCTTTGAAATTGGCATCGCGGAACGCCAAATGATTGACAACGGCCCTTCTTTATTAAAAGGGTGGGCTTTCTATCTTGCTAACTGTCAGGTTTATAACCAAATATGTCTTTCAGCACAATATTCACTCGAGAATGAAATAATACGTCCAGTTAGCAGCAACAAACCTGGAACAACAATAAACGGAGTATTTGGAATCTTAATCAACAGAGAAAGGGATGAGTTTTCCTTGATTTCTAATAATATTGTTGTAGGTAAGTTTACTGCTGTGACATCCAATGTGACATTGTGTCCTGTATTTGGCATTTATAATGCACATAAGATGCTGGGAGCCTTAAAAATAATGAATGCCAGAAATTACAGTAACTTTGTACAGTCGCAGTGGCTTTGATTACAAACTAAGCATTTTTCATGCATATTTACAACAGAGATTTGTACATATTCGAGCATCGGTACTTTTGACGAGTATGTCATTTATTTTTCTACATAAATGTTGGATATTATTGAAAATAATTGATTGATATAAAAAAACCAAACAACCCCACACACAGTCAGAATCTGCAACATGGATACTTCTAGAACACATATACACTCACTCACGATTCTGACTGGGTACAGACACTTTAATAAATAGTGGCGGGGTTAAACTAGTTTCATGTGCCCCATTCGTCCTTATTGGTGAAGGGATATTTTCCTTGCTTACGTCCACCTATAATAACAAGGTATACTAGGTAGTGATGGACGGACGTTTACGGTGCTGGGTTAACGTGCCTAGGGCATCAAGGGCGAAGGGGGTAACGCAATTTGAAAAACAGATATTTAAATTAATACAAGAGGTTTGTCCTGAGTGAAAATTGAATTCTGAATTTAAAGTTGGGCATTTGACAATTATGTTGAGTCTTGGTATCAATGGGCCGTGTTAGATCTTACATTATGCCAGTGGAAGGTGCGGGGGGCTCTAAGGTTGTCCGATGCTTAGGGCATAAATTGGCTTTAATCTGGCCATGGACGTTTAGATTGCCACAGGTAAATTGTTTAGATTGCCACAGGTAAATTGTTTAGATTGCCACAGGTAAATTGTTTAGATTGCCACAGGTAAATTGTTTAGATTGCCACAGGTAAATTGTTTAGATTGCCACAGGTAAATTGTTTAGATTGCCACAGGTAAATTGTTGTTAATAGTGCCCACCTGAAAGTTGTCTTTTACATGCAGAGAGTGGCATTTCCAAGAAAACGAGGCATGTTCGCCGTTTATGAACCTGAGCATTCGCAGTACATTTACAAAGGCGGAACCTCATCTATTGTCAAAAATGTTATTTTTATAGACCAAAGACAACCAACCCAATAAGTGGATTTATGGACATGGCTTTAATTTTTAAAAAACAATATTGTGGCCGACCTTTCAATAGGTAATGGCTCACACAACAATACAATCAATATTCAAAATCAATATAAAACAATAACAATTAATGTTTATCTTCAATTCAGTTTAAATCTTCATAGTTCACTTTCTGAAGAAATCATTAAATAAAATCAACAGTTCTATTTAAAGTCTCAATAAACTGGATATTAATTAATTTTTCAATAAAGTAAAACAAATTATTGGCAATCGGTCATTTTTTCGGAAGCTAGGTAGATCTTACAGATCCCGGGAGAAAACGGTAATCTGCAAGACTAGCCTCATTTGCAAAATTCTGATTCTGCCATCATCTGCTGAGTAAGCGTCATTCGCAGAACTTTATTTCCATCCAGGACATCAATATACTTTCCAAATTAAAGCCATGTCGATATAGAACATCTCATGAGGTACTCTGAAATACATGAAAATACAACAACAGTATCTATTCTAAAAAACACTAACATATATCTAATCTAAAAAATAACTAACATATAGCACACTAATAATAAACCAAGATACCTAACAAATTACATAGCAAAATTAACAATAACAACAACAGCACAATGTAAATAACCATCAAAATGAAACTGTGAATATATGTATGAGCATGAATGAGAAAATTTGAGGTGGGTGGGTGGGAGTCTTGAAAAATTTCCACACCCTTCTTTTTAAATTAAACATTACGGAAAGAATGTGTGCTGTGGTTGGACATGCACACATTCAATTATGAATCACAATTTAAAATAGGGCCAACACAAGTTAATTCTATGCTTGGCGTCAGCGCCCGCGTTGGATTTACTTCATTTTTTCATAAAACAAACACGTATTTGCCGACAAAATCCGGAAATTCGTCGATTTTATTGGCGCCAAGAAGTATATCATCTGAACGCTTGAATGAATCGGAGTTTTAAATAAACATTTTACGCTGAATGACCTCGAAAATGGTGCAGTTCTTTCAATGACTTTTACACAATTTTGATATTTTGAGGCATCAAAATGAACAAAACACTAGTTACCGTTAAAGTTGAAAAGGCAGGGAAAAGCGTACTTGACTGGTATTCCATTTTTGACAAAAAGAAAAATATCATTTAAATGTATTCATAAATGATATTTTTCTTTTTGTCAAAAATGGAAGTCTATATAACTATGCAGATGACAATACTCTGTCTTTCTGCAGTCCTGATTTTGATTGATTAATTTCAACTCTGGAATTTGAGTCAAAAATACTTATTGAGTGGCTCCGGGTGAATAAAATGCAAGCAAATCCGGACAAGTTTCAAGTTTTGGCTGTTGGCAAAAAGACTTGTGATAAAAACCCTTCTATACATATTCAAAATTCTGATCTTACTTGTGAAAAAACATTTAAATTATTAGGTATTGAAATTGATTATCAGTTAAACTTTGATGCTCATGTCAGTTCGATCTGCAAGAAGGCTTCACAGCAATTAAATGTTTTAAAACGTTTGGGCTCTCTTTAGAACAGACTAAACAAACTAACTATTTTTCATACTTTTATTCTTAGTAATTTAAACTTTTGCCTTTTGGCATGGCACTTCTGTACTGAGAAAAATTCAAAAAAGCTAAAAAAGGTGCAGGAAAGAGCACTCCGTTTTGTTTATGAGGATTACAACAGCTCCTACGAGGAGCTCCTACATAAAGCTAAGGTGCCTTCCTTGAAGATCAGACGGATAAGAACAATGGCTCTAGAAACTTTTAAAATTGTGAACAAAATAGCTCATGTGTGCTTACAAAATTTGGTCAGTGAACAAAATTCTAAATATTCTCTCAGGTATGTAAATGTTCTGGACGTGTCCCGGGTTAAGTCAACTCATTACGGTAAAAAATCTTTCAAGCTTGCTGCCGCAACATTATGGAACAGCCTTCCGAACCATTTCAGGACTGAAAATAGTTTTTCACATTTTAAAAGTCTGATCCAGTCCTGGAGTGGTTCGAAATATCGCTGTTCTGTTTGCAGATAACACATTTGTTTTAGTTGCTTTTCATTTACTCTTGCTTTTTGTTGCTATTGGACTGTTATTGCTGTATTTTTATGTTTGATTTCTGCATGAATCTTATTTCAATTTCAAATTGCATTATTGGCACATCATTCCAGAAATATTTTATTCTTTTCGAAATTTTTATAATTTTAAACATAATTATGCTATAGCTTAAAGGAATTTTAATTCATTCTAATTTGTTTCCAAATTTTTACTGCATGCTATAGCTGATCTATATCTGTTTTAAATTAGTAATACATGTTGTTATCTTGTGTTGTTTTTATGTTATGTATATGTTTTTATATTCGGTCAAAAGCTCTTCAGAGCTTGTGTTGTATATTTGATTCTATGCCGAATCAAAATAAATTTTTCTTATCTTATCTTATGCAATTAGTGTGTTCCCAGACCAGAATTATTCGCACGTTTTTGAGGCTATAAGTCAAGCTAGTACACATGCCCTGAATGTATCTCAATTTAAGGAGCCCATTAGGCTCGACGATTTCAAAGATGGCAGAATTTTTATTGTCCAGAATATTTCTGAGGCCAAAAATAAGATTGAGGTTAGCTGGGAGTCTTCCAGACCACTGTCGTATTCCAGATCCCTGTCGTATTCCAGAACCCTGTCGTATTCCAGACCCCTGTCGCATTCCAGATCCCTGTCGTATTCCAGACCCCTGTCGTATTCCAGACCCCTGTCGTATTCCAGATCCCTGTCGTATTCCAGATCCCTGTCGTATTCCAGACCCCTGTCGTATTCCAGACCTCTGTCGTATTCCAGATCCCTGTCGTATTCCAGATCCCTGTCGTATTCCAGACCCCTGTTGTATTCCAGATCCAAAAACTTTGACATTATTTGGCTTTCCACTCTTTTGATTGTGAGCGTTCCTGATGAATGTTATTTCAGAAACGCATCGTTCGCACTAAATGAGATATCTACGTTTTTATTACTATCACTGGGTCGATACCTCTGCTGGTGGACTATTAGGCCCCGAGGGTATCATCCACCCAGTAGTTTGTGTTTCGCATTGTTTATTAGATATATTTTTATTGAAATTTACAATTTCTTAATTATTATCAAAACTAAGGTTCTCCTCCCTCAGGCATGGATCACCATAGCCGATTTTTGCTATTCTGTTTAGGTCCAATGGTATCCCTGGCCTGCCCCCAAAGCTTTTAAATTATCAGTCTTTCTTTTCTTTTAACTTCGAGCGTATCTGATGACTTAATGTTATTCCAGAAAAGTGTCGTGCTTAGATATCCACGTTTTTATTTAATCAGACTGAGTTTCATGCTTGATTGATTTGGCGTGTTATGTTGATTGTTGTAGTCCTCATGACCACTGTCGGTAACCCACTGGGTATCATGCTAAAAGACTCTTCGCTTTTCACCCGTGGGACACTTAAAAAATCGCTTGGTAGTCATAAATAATTAATCTCGAATGTGATTGAATCCTCCTAAAATTATTTGCACTTTTTAATAATTTTAATTTGATCATATTTATATTATATCTTAAATAGCAAAAATAATTTGCCTATTTTGGGTGTTTTCCGAAATATTCCTTCATGCCTTTAGGGTCTGGCTTAATTGTATCAGAACCAGGCTTCCATCCTGCTGGACAAACTGAAAAAAAAACACAAGTTCTATATCTCAAGTGACAATGGAAGTTTTACATTTTAGGTAGATGTTTTGTTTGCTCTATGACTGCCAAGACCTTTACAGGACTTAACTGTATATATGAGTAACACGGCGGGTTTCTAATAAGAAGCAGGACCTGTTTACCCTTCGCGAGCACTTGGATTCACCCCCGTTTATTTTTGGTTGGGTCCATGTTCTCATCTTTTTAGGTTTTTGTGTTGTCCTATTATGTGTCGTTAGGTTCGGAGTTCCGTGTCGTGATGCCCGTTACGATTTCCGCATAAAAACGATGTTCGGTTCGTCTTTACCTCCAGTTGTTTGTAGGAGGTCTTATGTCTTATTTACGTTATTTATGTTTAATTGCGTACAGTGGTCTCCAACACATACTGTGTTGCGTTTTTCGTTGTCTTGTGTACCCTATGCTGCCAGTTTCTCTGGATTGTCCATTTTCGATCGCCCCTTCTGTATTCTCTAACATTTATTTCCATGTATGGTGTGTACAAATGCCAGTCATTTACTAACTAAAACATGATACAATAATCAACTGTTTTAACTTCGTTATCTTGAAGTGATAGTAAGCCATTTCCTATAATTATACATTTCAAGATACCTTAACTGATTTTGCCAATTGGTTTTTTTTATGTAGCTCATCAACCTTTTCCCATATCTAGGACATAATGCTACTTTCAACAACATTTCAGTTACATCATGGCGGTCAGTTTTATTGGTGTAGGAAACCAGAGTACCCGAGAAAACTACCGACCTGTCGCTAAATCACTGACAAAATTACTGACAAAATTTATCACATAATATTGTATCGGGTACACCTCGCCATTAACGGAGTTCGAACTCACAACTTTAGTGGTGATAGACACTGATTACACAGATAGTTGTAAATCCAACTACCATGCGATCACGACCACGACCTTGGAAATTTGAACCACGAAGGGTACTTTTGGTAAAATTGGGTAAGAGTGTGCAGCTGAGGTTTGTAAAACGCATCTATTCATATATTCCCTCTCATGAAATTCCAACCTATTAAATATGTCCGCAGTACGAAAATCGTATACACATTCATGTTTTGTGCAGTTATTGGCGACCATCATATATTCGAATAGAATCTAAAATAATCACACGTTAATTTACAAGATTAGGGTTAGGGTTAGAGCTATAGTGTCTAATGTCACTTTAAACAATATTTTAGTTAATATCGTGGCCGTCAGTTTTATTGGTGGAGGAAACTAGAGTACTCGGAGAAAACCACTGACCTGTCGAAGGTCACTAACAAACTTGATCAAATAATGTTGTATGGAGTACATTTCGCCTAAGCGGTATTCGACCTCGCAATGTGATTGGTGATTGGTACTGATTGCTTATAGGTAGTTGTAAATCCAACTACCATACGATCTCGACCACGATGACCCCAATTTACAAGATTAATTAAGATTACATAAAGATCAAATATAGTTGCATATTGTAAGAACAATTAACATGTAAAGTGTATTTATGAAGCTTTTATTTAATAACGAGTGAGTGAGTATTGCTTAGCGCACAAATGAGCAATTTTTCAGCCATATCAAGGAGAGAACAAATTATGTTCGATGAAATTATATTCTAATGCAATTGGTTATGTAACCAGCAGTAACCGTAATGAAAGCGGGAGGTTTGGCGCTTTAAAATCTGATTCAACACACCATTTCTTTAGAAATGCCTGTACCAAGTCAGGGTCATTACGGTTTTCACAGTTTTCCGGTTGTTGACTGATTTTGTCTGTTTATATACTTATGAGTTTTGACTTTCCCTTTGTAAGATTGTTCGGAGTTCGGTAATTTTGTTATTACCTTTATTTATTAATTAGTCAATTGTATTTACGTGTCAGAGTAAATTTTACGCTTTATACCTTGTTGGAAATATTTCAACTATATTTCAGTTATATCATGACGGTAGGTTTATTGGTGGAGGAAACGTATTCAAAAGTATAATAAAACATCTTAATGACTAATCATACATGAAATTTTGTCCATAAATGATCTCCCTTTTAAAGACTAATTTTCATAGTGAATATCCATGAAGTGTCGTCCAAACAGGGACAAAATATGATGTGGAATATTGTCTCAACAGGGACAATTTTTCATAAACTAGGACTACATTTCATATTGCAAATCTATGAAATGTTGTCCTAATGGACATTATTTCATAGGACATTATTTTGCTTTATATAATCACTACCCAGTGTATTAAACTAGCTACCCTTCAATCTACAATATACAGTTTCACTGGGTGTTAATCAATAAATTTTAAAATTCTTCAGCCCATTTATTTGTATTGTTATTATGACTGGATCGTCTTCTTCATAACAAGGAATTTAAATGTTTCACAATATCTCTTTGAATTTCTACCATGCGCATGCTTAGTACTAACATTTACCACGTAAACCGTTATATTAGTATGTTGTATTTATTTTAATTGTTTAAAGCAATTATTTAACATATTTGTATAGGGTATACTAGCAATCTGCCAATTGAAATTTGTGTTTGTATGTTTGTTTTTCTGTTATAAAGAGGAGTTTATTTTCTTGTAATTGCCCGTTATGATATAAACATGGATGAACACATATATGTTGATTTACCTACATGTACTCCGAACAATGGTCCTCATGTGACAGAGGGATATACAGAACAACAAGAACGTCAGTCCGTCAAAGGTCAATCTCTACCATACACTCCTATCGAGGCAGCTAAATTCAAGACTAATCAACACCCGATATATTTGACATTAGAACGCGAACCAGAAAAGAGCCAGTTGCACAAAGCACAACCCGTAAGCGATGACAATCAACCTAGAACTGAGTATTCAGAGCCATCTGTTGCTGTGGAATGTAAGAAACCAAATTATTTGGTCAAAGAACCAACCGTCAAAGAAACTCTGTGTACCCACCTTTCTACTATTAGAGATAAATGGTGGTTGTTCTTATTAACTGGAGTGTGTGTTGGAGGAATTCTGATAGGATTAATTGTTTTTGCAGCTTTAAAATCGAAGGATACATCACAACAAGGTAGTATATTCATGTTTGAAATACAAAGTAGGGAAAGTTGTTGAAGACCTCCCGATGAAAAGACACACCTCTTAATTTTTATTCTTACCCATGTTTCAACTTGATTTCCTTTTTATGTTCACTATCATACACATACTTGTATACTTAGTAACTGTTCTATCTGATCGCTTTCTGGTTGGTGGTATATGTTATCTTTGGTGAAAAACACGTTATCCAACACCTCTTCGGCATTCCAATGGGAACGACTTGTGTATTCCTAGCAGTCGATTGTGTTCATATTTGGGTATTAAACGATTTGAGCGCAGATGATGAAACGCGCCGTGGGCACTAAATTTGATAGTTACGTTTTTATTACTATCACTGGGTCGATGCCTCTGTAAGTAGACTATTAGTTCACGAGAGTATCATCCGTTTAGTATTGTATTTTACAGTTTCTATATGATGTAGTTATTAATACAAACTACGATTCTCATCCCTCAGGCATACATCATACGATGATAATCTTACTATTGTAGATCCCTCAAGAATACAGCATACCATGATAATCTTACTATTGTAGATCTCTCGGGCATACATCATACCATGATAATCTTACTATTGTAGATGATAGTACTGATTTCAATCACGTTCACTTTTCTAGGGATTCGTATAGTTGGATGGAACTATTTGTTAAATGTTCACTAGTTTTAATTTGTGTAAATTCATTACACTTTTTTTGTACTGTTCCCTGTAATGATTTCTGATGTAAATAACTGGGACTCTGTTTTCTCTTAGTTCAATTACTGAATACGAAAGATATTTATATAACCACAGACGCCATAAAACCAGAAAAACCACGGTGAAAGAATATTGACCTGTTCATGTTCATATACTCCATTAACTTGTACCAACGCATTGACTTGTTCATGTTCATATACTCCATTAACTTGTATCAACTCCTGGTGTAGCAAATACTCTGCTTGTTTTTGTATATATAAGAAGTAAACAATTGCTCCAATTAAAATGTCATTTATTACAAAATTTTCTAAATAAATGACTAAATTTCTTACATAACCTTAGGAGTGTGACAAGAACAAATGTGACTAATAATCTAACTAAAATGTAAACAAACTTAAAACACTCCTAAGCAATAAACATTTCAAATACAAAAAGGGGTGGCAACTGAAAACCGCAACAGCCCCAATTGGAAATTAGGGGCAAATGCCACACCCAGAGTATTTGCTAACGATAAAACTTTGCTAATAAAACCTGATGCAGGAATTGCATACTAAATACAATTCTGCAAAGCACATAAAAATTATAACATAATCATGAGCAGACAAATTCTGATCTCATGATCTATAAATGTACACCTGTAAACAAACACCCAAGTTCAAACAAGATAGGCAGTCACATGTTCATCATGGAACCTCATGATCATGATCAATAAATGTATGTAAACAAACACAGTCAGACTAGTAAAAACTAAAATAAACATGAGCAGACAAATTTTGACCTCATGATCTATAAATGTGTGTAAGCAAACACCAAGTTCAAGCATGATTGGCATCAAAAAATCATCATGAGCAGACAAATTCTGACCTCATGACCTATATATTATTGTTATGTAATAAATGTATGTAAACAAACGGGGTCGTCTCATTACTCCGACAGTCATTACTCCGACAGTCATAACTCCGACAGTTATTTCTCCGACACTCATAACTCCGACAGTCATTACTCCGACACTCATTAATACTCCGACCATGCATCCAGGACTGTATCATCATATCCTATCTAATCGCAACTCCAAACAACTAATTGCACGGAGTGGATATTGAAAATATGATCACGAGTGCCGCAAAGCGCATCAGATTAAACGAGTGTGCGGAACATGCTACGCGCACGAGTTTAATCTAAATGTGTTTCGGCACGAGTGATCATATAATCAATATTCACGACGTGCAATTGATTATTATATTTATTTCATTGACGAAAATAAAAGATATAGTAGAAAATTTAGATGAACTATATTTTCAGTGTTCCTGCGCGTCAATGTTTATTTAGCGACGTCGCTTAGGACATATATGTTTTTGACCATACCATTTAACATGTTTTACTATATTGCTCTGAAAAATGGGAACTTTTTATTAGAAACTTTGGACACTTTTCCTTTGTTGAAGGATGCATACACACATTCCAGAAAATTATATGAACACCGGATATCCTCTTGGTATGGTGCTTTACAACAAATTTTGAATAACATTCCTAAGCTTAAACAACTGTCAACTAATCATAAAGTTTCAAAACAGTCAAGAAAATACTTCTAGAAGCACATAGGCATCAATGGGCCCTAGACAGGAAAAAATGTTCTGATGGTAAATTGAGAACTTATGTAAAATTTAAAACTGTTTATGGAAGAGAAAACTATCTTTCTTTGATGTTTCTCCTGAACTCAGAATTACTTTAAGAAAAACAGCAAAATTTCCAATACCATCACATCATCTCCATATTGAATCAGGTCGATATATAAGGGTATATTTCAGGAATCGTCTTCTTGAGAACAACTAAACGGATTTGAATGAAATTTGGTGTGAATGTTTCTATGAAGGTCCTTAACAAGTTTTGATAGTTTTTGGGCCATTTACGAATTTCAAAATGACCACTTGTGAAGGTCAAAATGTTATTGAAACTCTATAGGAAATAATATTTTCATCATCTTCTCGAGAAACACCCAACAGAATACTACCTAACTTGGCACATTTGTTAATTTTATGTGTGTTTACAAGTGTCCTGTGCGGAGTCAATAAAGAAGTGAAGGAAAATAATAACAACAAAAAACCAAATCCAATCTTGGTCTTTTATATACAAACCCGGGGAGCACAGACAACAATCTAAAGGGAAAAAAACACACAAAATTACGAGCCCAATGAGTTCGACCGAATGCGAGTGAAGAAATTTCTGTCTGAAACTGTTGCAACACACCCACAGTATTGGTCGCGGGTAGTACGGGTCTCTTCAACAAACCCAATTCCGTACGCATCTGATGCAATTGTAGGTTGGTGTCGCTCAACTATGAGACGACTTGATAACTTGAAAAGGTATACATATAGGCCATGTATTTTTGCTATCCTGAATTTTGAGGAAAATATGACAGGAATCGAAGAAACAAACTAATCACAGAAAGCATTTTTATTAGATCTACATGAAATAATATTTTCTTTTCAAGTTTTGTAAAAAATATTTTGTTGGGCCGCGCTGAAAAGCTTTAAAAACAATAGCGCTGCATACGAAAAAAACTTCCGACTCCGGGATAAAAACCATGCCTCTTCTTTCAAGTTAAATAGGCAGTCCCGTACTGCAATTGGATTGTTAAAAGCACCAGAATTGCAAAGATTATCGGTCACTGTCGAAGTATTAAGAGTCGGAGTAATGATTGTCGGAGTAATGACTGTCGGAGTAATGATTGTCGGAGTAATAACTGTCGGAGTAATGACTGTCGGAGTATTGAGTGTCGGAGTAATGACATTATCCCAAACAAACACCGACTAGAAATACAAAAATTAAGCATGAGCAGACAAATTCTGACCTCGTGACCTTTAAATGTCTAGTAAGAAGCAAAGACAAGCAATACACATATAATCATGTCAAAATTATTGCTTTAAAATTAATAAATTTATTCAAATGATTTCACTACAGAGGTGGGGATTACATAATGACAAGGATATATTACGTGCTGTATTACAAAAATAATTTTATGGGATGAAATATAATTGACTTTTTTAATATACAATGCACATGTAAAGGAACATGGATTTTTGCCAGTTAACTATCTCATAACTACAATGATTTAAATTTATGAATGCATATTTTAAAGCTACATAAAAACTATTGGTCCATTGATTGGTTAACCATTGGTACACACCTCGCTATTGTTTCTACTAGGAAGTATGATTTAGGTAAAGATAAAGTCAAATAAGACAGTTTAGAAATAAACACTATAAATAAAACAAAGTTACAGTGTAACAGCATTTTACCAAAAATTTTGTCTAGATTAGAAGGTGTTCGATTAAAGAAGCAGACATTAATACTAAATAACACGTCAAACACGACTTGGATTTATTCAAAGTCTTGATTAGCCAGAATTCAGGTTTATTCTATTTTCTATATAGATAGGATTCAGGTTTACTCTATTGTCTATATAGATAGGACTCAGGTTTATTCTATTGTTTATATAGATATGATTCAGGTTTATTCTATTTTCTATATAGATAGGATTCAGGTTTATTCTATTTTCTATATAGATAGGATTCAGGTTTATTCTATTTTCTATATAGATAGGATTCAGGTTTATTCTATTTTCTATATAGATAGGATTCAGGTTTATTCTATTGTCTATATAGATAGGATTCAGGTTTATTCTATTTTCTATATAGATAGGATTCAGGTTTATTCTATTTTCTATATAGATAGGATTCAGGTTTATTCTATTTTCTATATAGATAAGATTCAGGTTTATTCTATTTTCTATATAGATAGGATTCAGGTTTATTCTATTTTCTATATAGATAGGATTCAGGTTTATTCTATGTTCTATATAGATAGGATTCAGGTTTATTCTATTTTCTATATAGATAGGATTCAGGTTTATACTATTGTCTATATAGATAGGACTCAGGTTTATTCTATTTTCTATATAGATAGGATTCAGGTTTATTCTATTTTCTATATAGATAGGATTCAGGTTTATTCTATTTTCTATATAGATAGGATTCAGGTTTATACTATTGTCTATATAGATAGGACTCAGGTTTATTCTATTGTTTATATAGATATGATTCAGGTTTATTCTATTTTCTATATAGATAGGATTCAGGTTTATTCTATTTTCTATATAGATAGGATTCAGGTTTATTCTATTTTCTATATAGATAGGATTCGGGTTTATTCTATTTTCTATATAGATAGGATTCGGGTTTATTCTATTTTCTATATAGATAGGATTCAGGTTTATTCTATTTTCTATATAGATAGGATTCAGGTTTATTCTATTTTCTATATATATAGGATTCAGGTTTATTCTATTTTCTATATATATAGGATTCAGGTTTATTCTATTTTCTATATAGATAGGATTCAGGTTTATTCTATTTTCTATATAGATAGGATTCGGGTTTATTCTATTTTCTATATAGATAGGATTCAGGTTTATTCTATTTTCTATATAGATAGGATTCAGGTTTATTTTATTTTCTATATAGATAGGATTCAGGTTTATTCTATTTTCTATATAGATAGGATTCAGGTTTATTCTATTTTCTATATAGATAGGATTCAGGTTTATTCTATTTTCTATATAGATAGGATTCAGGTTTATTCTATTTTCTATATAGATAGGATTCAGGTTTATTCTATTTTCTATATAGATAGGATTCGGGTTTATTCTATTTTCTATATAGATAGGATTCAGGTTTATTCTATTTTCTATATAGATAGGATTCAGGTTTGTTCTATTTTCTATATAGATAGGATTCAGGTTTATTCTATTTTCTATATAGATAGGATTCAGGTTTATTCTATTTTCTATATAGATAGGATTCAGGTTTATTCTATTTTCTATATAGATAGGATTAAGGTTTATTCTATTGTCTATATAGATAGGATTCAGGTTTATTCTATGTTCTATATAGATAGGATTCAGGTTTATTCTATTTTCTATATAGATAGGATTCAGGTTTATTCTATTTTCTATATAGATAGGATTCAGGTTTATTCTATTTTCTATATAGATAGGATTCAGGTTTATACTATTTTCTATATAGATAGGATTCATGTTTATTTTATTTTCTATATAGATAGGATGCAGGTTTATTCTATTTTCTATATAGATAGGATTCAGGTTTATTCTATTTTCTATATAGATAGGATTCAGGTTTATTCTATTTTCTATATAGATAGGATTCAGGTTTATTCTATTTTCTATATAGATAGGATTCAGGTTTATTCTATGTTCTATATAGATAGGACTCAGGTTTATTCTATTGTTTATATAGATATGATTCAGGTTTATTCTATTTTCTATATAGATAGGATTCAGGTTTATTCTATTTTCTATATAGATAGGATTCAGGTTTATTCTATTTTCTATATAGATAGGATTCGGGTTTATTCTATTTTCTATATAGATAGGATTCGGGTTTATTCTATTTTCTATATAGATAGGATTCAGGTTTATTCTATTTTCTATATAGATAGGATTCAGGTTTATTCTATTTTCTATATATATAGGATTCAGGTTTATTCTATTTTCTATATATATAGGATTCAGGTTTATTCTATTTTCTATATAGATAGGATTCAGGTTTATTCTATTTTCTATATAGATAGGATTCGGGTTTATTCTATTTTCTATATAGATAGGATTCAGGTTTATTCTATTTTCTATATAGATAGGATTCAGGTTTATTTTATTTTCTATATAGATAGGATTCAGGTTTATTCTATTTTCTATATAGATAGGATTCAGGTTTATTCTATTTTCTATATAGATAGGATTCAGGTTTATTCTATTTTCTATATAGATAGGATTCAGGTTTATTCTATTTTCTATATAGATAGGATTCAGGTTTATTCTATTTTCTATATAGATAGGATTCGGGTTTATTCTATTTTCTATATAGATAGGATTCAGGTTTATTCTATTTTCTATATAGATAGGATTCAGGTTTGTTCTATTTTCTATATAGATAGGATTCAGGTTTATTCTATTTTCTATATAGATAGGATTCAGGTTTATTCTATTTTCTATATAGATAGGATTCAGGTTTATTCTATTTTCTATATAGATAGGATTAAGGTTTATTCTATTGTCTATATAGATAGGATTCAGGTTTATTCTATTTTCTATATAGATAGGATTCAGGTTTATTTTGTATTCGATGTAGATTTATTCAAATTTAAAGGTCGACTTAGACAGGATTCAGGTTCTTTCAAATGTTCGACTTAGACAGGATTCAGGTTCTTTCAAATGTTCGATTTGGACAGGATTCAGGTTTATTCCAAGTTCTATGCAGACAGAATTCTGGATAATCAATGTTTAATATAGGTTTCTTCAAACTTTAAAATGTTCAACAATTGTTCAAGGATCAATTTCTACAGGGTTTATGCTTTTTCAAAGGTTCAATTTAGATTCATTTAAAATTTGAAGAGTTTGAAGATACTAAAGGGGTATTCAGAATCCCTAAATCGAAGAAGGACAGACAACATAATGGCCAAAAGAAAAGGACAAAAGAACAAACAACTATTCACAAAACATAACACATGAAACTAAAGATCGAGGAACTCGAATCCCACTAAAAACCGAGGGGTGAACTCATGTGCTCCGGAAGGGTAAACAGTTCCTGCTCCATTAGGCGAGATTCAGGTTTATTCAATGTTTGATGTAGAAGAATCCAAGTTTATTTTGTAGACAGGATTCAGGTTTATTGGATATTCGATGTAAACATGATTCATGTTTATTCATTGTTCGATGTAGACATAATTAAGGTTTATTTCTAGACAGGATTAAGGTTTATTGAAAGCTCGATATGAACATGATTCAGGTTTATTGAATGTTCGATATAAACATGATTCAGGTTTATTGAATGCTCGGTATAAACATGATTCAGGTTTATTCAATGTTCGACGTAGACAGAATCCAGGTTTATTTCTGGTCAGGATTCAGGTTTATTGAATGTTCGATGTAAACATGATTCAGGTTTATTGAATGTTCGATATAAATATGATTCAGGTTTATTCAATGTCCGACGTAGACATCATCCATGTTTATTTCTAGACAGGATTCAGAAGTTTTCAAATGTTCCACTTGTGTTTATTCCATGTTCGATTTAGACCAAGAATATGGTTGATTTCTACACGGGAGTAATGTTTATTCAGATATAGAGAACATTCAAATTTATTCAAGGTTCGAAATAAACGAAATTCAGATTTATTCAAGGTTTAATTTAGATGGGATTAAGGTTTATTCAAGGTTTAACTTTGACGGGATTAAGGTTTATTCAAGGTTTAACTTTGACAGGATTAAGGTTTATTCAAGGTTTAATTTTGACGGGATTAAGGTTTATTCAAGGTTTAATTTTGACGGGATTAAGGTTTATTCAAGGTTTAATTTTGACGGGATTAAGGTTTATTCAAGGTTTAACTTTGACGGGATTAAGGTTTATTCAAGGTTTAACTTTGACAGGATTAAGGTTTATTCAAGGTTTAATTTTGACGGGATTAAGGTTTATTCAAGGTTTAATTTAGACATGTTTTAGTTTTAGTTTATAGTTTATACTCACTTTATAGTTATTTTATTTGATCAATGATACACAGAGGATCAGTCACAAGTTTTACAAACTTATGGAGTTTTCCCCTATATGTACAATTATTATTACATAATGTTGAGAATGCACAAGAAAACTAAAAAATATATACAATTTATCACTGATATAGACGCGATTCATGTTTACTCGGGATTCAATATATACATGATTCAGATTTGTAGGGTTTTCTTTATATTTGTATATTTTTTCAAAAACATTTCTCGCCACTAACAATGTTAATTAGATACATATATATATATTTTTATTGAAATTTACAGTTCCTAAATATATAATAATTATCAAAAATAAGGCTATCCTCATAAGGCATAAGTAATCCATTATGCTATCCTGTTTAGGGATTTTGGTTTTCTGAAAGACTTTTAAACTACTTGGCTTTCCAAGCTTTTGACTTTGATCACATCACTAAATTAAATTAGATATCTCGGTTTTGATAACAAATGAAAAGATGTGAACCATAGAATTGGTTATCTGCTGGTGGTTAGTGTAAGGGTTAAGGTTAAGATGGTTAACGCCACCTTCAACAATATTTCAGTTATATTGTGGCGGTCAGTTTTATTAGTGGAGGATGCCGGAGTACTCGTAGAAAACAACCTGTTTTGTCATTCATTTGGTGAAGAAGAATTGTCCAACTTCTATCTATCATAGTATACATGTTAATTGGTTGATAACCACTATTTATTTCCTACAAATGCATTATGCATATTATGTTACATCTGGTCTTTCACAGATACCATTAGTGTTGCTGGGTTACCTGTTACGGGTAGGGTTATGGTGTTTAACGCCACTTTCAACAATATTTCAGTTATATCGTGGCGGTCAGTTTTATTGGTGAAAGGAAACCGGAGTACCCGAGAAAACTACCAACCTGTCGCAAGTCACTGACAAAATTTATCACATAAGGTTATATCGAGTACACCTCGCCATGAACGGTGATCGAACTGACGTCAGTGGTGATAGGCACTGATTACACAGGTAGTTCTAAATACAACTACCATCCGATCAGGGCCACGACAGTCCCTCTGCTGGTGGTGTGATGTACTCGATTAAACATTTTGTGATAAACTTAATCAGACAATTATGAAAGATCAATGTTGTCACCAGTTATTCTGGTTTTCACCAGGTATTCTGGTTTTCTCCAGGTATTCTGGTTTTCACCAGGTATTCTGGTCTTTACCAAGTATTCTGGTTTTCTCCAGGTATTCAGGTTTTATCCAGGTATTCTGGTTTTCTTGAAGTATTCTGGTTTTCACCAGGTATTCTGGTCTTCACTAGGTATTCTGGTCTTCACCAGGTATTTTGGTTTTCATCAGATATTCTGGTCTTCAACAGATATTCTGGTATTCACTGGATATTCTGATTATCTCCAGGTAATCTGGTTTTCACCAGGTATTCTGGTTTTCTCCGGGTATTATGGTTTTCACCAGGTATTCTGGTCTTTTCCAAATATTCTGATTTTCTCCATGTATTCTGATTTTCTTGAGGTATTCTGGTTTTCACCAGGTATTCTGGTCTTCACCAGGTGTTCTGGTTTTCACCAGGTATTCTGGTTTTCACCAGGTATTCTGGTCTTCACCAGGTATTTTGGCTTTCTCCAGGTATTCTGGTCTTCACCAGGTATTCTGGTCTTCACCGGGTATTCTGGTTATCTCCAGGTAATCTGGTTTTCATCAGGTATTCTGGTTTTCTCCAGGTATTCTGACTTTCTCCAGGTAATCTGGTTTTCACTAGGTATTCTGGTTTTCTCCAGGTATTGTGGTCTTCACCGGGTATTCTGGTTTTCGCCGGGTATTCTGGTTTTCTCCAGGTATTCTAGTTTTCACTACGCATTCTGGTTTTCTCCAAGAAATCACCGCCATGATATAACTGATGCTATTAGCTGTGGAAGAACAAATTGAAATCGCACGATAATTCCATATACTTTTTTCCGAATTTGATGTTGGCTTTTGAATTTGATGTTATTATAATTTATGCAAAATATGCAATAATAAATAAACATTAGAGAAAAGCAAAGAGGCATTGAAGACAATCTAAAGATACATGTAACATTGGGCACAAGTCACAAAGCGAAACCAACTAACACAACACAGGTGCTGGCGAAGGGTAAACAGTTCAAATGTCTCATAAGAGGAGTTTGAAGATAGCACATGGGTAATCGACATCTTCCTCATATAATAAAATACAATTTAATGAAATTAAAATTAAAAGTACTTTGATCCTTTGTCAGATGGTGTATCACAGTGTAGCTGGTCATCATGGAGCTTGTGGACAGAATGTTATTTATTGTCAAGTGTTGGAAAGCAGCAAAGAGTTAAACTCTATATGGGAGACAACTGTAAACAAAATGAAACCAGAGAATACAGAAATTGTCAAGGTAAATGTCAATTGGTTAAATCCATGATATTATATAGTAAAGCTAACAGCATTTAATGTTATCAATCATTTTGTAAGAAATGATAGAGATGTAAATGAACATGCATGACCATCCAACATTACAGAACTTGTCAAGGTAAATGTCAATTGGTTAAATCCATGATATTATATAGTAAAGCTAACAGCATTTAATGTTATCAATCATTTTGTAAGAAATGATATAGATGTAAATGAACACGTATGACCATCCAACATTACACTTAGACACAAATTGAAGTCAAGTAACGGTGCTTTTATTGCCGTTCTACAGTTCACAGTCACTGTACGATCTTAAACAATGAACATACATTTTAATAATGTTTTCTTCATTATTTCGATCCTTTATATTGTGTTGTCTGTTTTTTCGATATACTTTCTTAGTTGTAATATTATAACTTTTTGCATGCTGGCTCGGACTTAAACATTTTGTTTTGCAAAAGAAAGTATATCGGTCAAAGAAGCTGAAATAAATAAAACGGAAGGAATGATAAATATAAATTCATACAACGCTTACAAAAAAGAAAATATTTATTTCATATTATGACAGCACTTGACCCTACCTCGACTTTCATTACCTATTGTTGATGTCATTGCTGTGATGTCGGTTTTAGTTTCTTGTTTTTTTCAAGGTATTACTTACAAATGTCTAAGTTGTTCAAATAAATACAAAGAAAAATGCCAACATCCACAGGAACCTGACTTTATGATGGATATTCAATCCACTGTTCGACAAGCTTAATTCAAATAATTCGAAAACCTTTCTCATCTTAATACATGTGTTAGCATTTTATCTGTGGATCAAGATGTATGTGACAATTACCTAATATACTTTCACTATCAGCAATTAAAGAACCAATCAATGCGCTTAATTTCTTTTTTTTCAGCCTTTCTGGTATATTCACCCGAGAATGTTCGAATCTAGATATCTCTACTTAAAATGTCTGAAGTATGCATTTTATTTCTAAATTAGAAATTTTATTTTCAGATAAAATTCGCCAGTTGGATATGACATTTGACAGATCCACACTTTATTCCACGTGTCGTTTATCTGACGATAACACATTGTTGAGCAACCGTCCCACAGACGAGACGCAAAATGTTCCGGATGGAAACAATGGACTTCAAAATTATACAGGTGTAGTAGCTGACACATGTGTAGATGAAAATACAAATATTTACTTTGAGATAGAATATTTCTATGCTATAAATACTCTGTTCGATGCTGCAACGCTGGTCTTTGAAATTGGCATCGCGGAACGCCAAATGATTGACAACGGCCCTTCTTTATTAAAAGGGTGGTCTTTCTATCTTGCTAACTGTCAGGTTTATAACCAAATATGTCTTTCAGCGCAATATTCACTCGAGAATGAAATAATACGTCCAGTTAGCAGCAACAAACCTGGAACAACAATAAACGGAGTATTTGGAATCTTAATCAACAGAGAAAGGGATGAGTTTTCCTTGATTTCTAATAATATTGTTGTAGGTAAGTTTACTGCTGTGACATCCAATGTGACATTGTGTCCTGTATTTGGCATTTATAATGCACATAAGATGCTGGGAGCCTTAAGAATAATGAATGCCAGAAATTACAGTAACTTTGTACAGTCGCAGTGGCTTTGATTACAAACTAAGCATTTGTCATGCATATTTACAACAGAGATTTGTACATATTCGAGCATCGGTACTTTTGACGAGTATGTCATTTATTTTTCTACATAAATGTTGGATATTATTGAAAATAATTGATTGATATAAAAAACCCAAACAACCCCACACACAGTCAGAATCTGCAACATGGATACTTCTAGCACACATATACACTCACTCACAATTCTGACTGGGTACAAACAGTTTAATAAATAGTGGCGGGGTTAAACTAGTTTCATGTGTCCCATTCGCCCTTATTGGTGAAGTGATATTTTCCTTGCTTACGTCCACCTATAATAACAAGGTATACTAGGTAGTGATGGACGGACGTTTACGGTGCTGGGTTAACGTGCTTAGGGCATCAAGGGCGAAGGGGGTAACGCAATTTGAAAAACAGATATTTAAATTAATACAAGAGGTTTGTCCTGAGTGAAAATTGAATTCTGAATTTAAAGTTGGGCATTTGACAATTATGTTGAGTCTTGGTATCAATGGGCCGTGTTAGATCTTACATTATGCCAGTGGAAGGTGCGGGGGGCTCTAAGGTTGTCCGATGCTTAGGGCATAAATTGGCTTTAATCTGGCCATGGACGTTTAGATTGCCACAGGTAAATTGTTTAGATTGCCACAGGTAAATTGTTTAGATTGCCACAGGTAAATTGTTGTTAATAGTGCCCACCTGAAAGTTGTCTTTTACATGCAGAGAGTTGCATTTCCAAGAAAACGAGGCATGTTCGCCGTTTATCAACCTGAGCATTCGCAGTACATTTACAAAGGCGGAACCTCATCTATTGTCAAAAATGTTATTTTTATAGACCAAAGACAACCAACCCAATAAGTGGATTTATGGACATGGCTTTAATTTTTAAAAACAATATTGTGGCCGACCTTTCAATAGGTAATGGCTCACACAACAATACAATCAATATTCAAAATCAATATAAAACAATAACAATTAATGTTCATCTTCAATTCAGTTTAAATGTCCATAGTTCACTTTCTGAAGAAATCATTAAATAAAATCAACAGTTCTATTTAAAGTCTCAATAAACTGGATATTAATTAATTTTTCAATAAAGTAAAACAAATTATTGGCAATCGGTCATTTTTTCGGAAGCTAGGTAGATCTTACAGATCCCGGGAGAAAACGGTAATCTGCAAGACTAGCCTCATTTGCAAAATTCTGATTCTGCCATCATCTGCTGAGTAAGCGTCATTCGCAGAACTTTATTTCCATCTAGGACATCAATATACTTTCCAAATTAAAGCCATGTCGATATAGAACATCTCATGAAATACATGAAAATACAACAGCAGTATCTATTCTAAAAAACACTAACATATATATATTCTAAAAAATAACTAACATATAGCACACTAATAATAAACCAAGATACCTAACAAATTACATAGCAAAATTAACAATAACAACAACAGCACAATGTAAATAACCATCAAAATGAAACTGTGAATATATGTATGAGCATGAATGAGAAAATTTGAGGTGGGTGGGTGGGAATCTTGAAAATTTTCCACACCCTTCTTCTTCATCAACCATTACAGAAAGAATGTGTGCTGTGGTTGGACATGCACACATTCAATTATGAATCACTATTTAAGATAGGGCCAGCACAAGTTAATTCTATGCTTGGCGTCAGCGCCCGCGTTGGATTTACTTCATTTTTTCATAAAACAAACACGTATTTGCCGACAAAATCCGGAAATTCGTCGATTTTATTGGCGCCAAGAAATATATCATCTGAACGCTTGAATGAATCGGAGTTTTAAATAAACATTTTACGCTGAATGACCTCGAAAATGGTGCAGTTCTTTCAATGACTTTTACACAATTTTGATATTTTGAGGCATCAAAATGAACAAAACACTAGTTACCGTTAAAGTTGAAAAGGCAGGGAAAAGCGTACTTGACTGGTATTCCATTTTTTACAAAAAGAAAAGTATCATTTAAATGTATTCATAAATGATATTTTTCTTTTTGTCAAAAATGGAAGTCTATATAACTATGCAGATGACAATACTCTGTCTTTCTGCAGTCCTGATTTTGATTGATTAATTTCAACTCAGGAATCTGAGTCAAAGATACTTATTGAGTGGTTCCGGGTGAATAAAATACAAGCAGATCCGGACAAGTTTCAAGTTTTGTCTGTTGGCAAAAAGACTTGTGATAAAAACCCTTCTATACATATTCAAAATTCTGATCTTACTTGTGAAAAAACAGTTAAATTATTAGGTATTGAAATTAATTATCAGTTAAACTTTGATGCTCATGTCAGTTCGATCTGCAAGAAGGCTTCACAGCAATTAAATGTTTTAAAACGTTTGGGCTCTCTTTTGAACAGACTAAGCAAACTAACTATTTTTCATACTTTTATTCTTAGTAATTTTTATCTTTTGCCTTTTGACATGGCACTTCTGTACTGAGAAAAATTCAAAAAAGCTAGAAAAGGTGCAGGAAAGAGCACTCCGTTTTGTTTATGAGGATTACAACAGCTCCTACGAGGAGCTCCTACATAAAGCTAAGATGCCTTCCTTGCAGATCAGACGGATAAGAACAATGGCTCTAGAAACTTTTAAAATTGTGAACAAAATAGCTCATGTGTGCTTACAAAATTTGATCAGTGTACAAAATTCTAAATATTCTCTCAGGTATGTAAATGTTCTGGACGTGTCCCGGGTTAAGTCAACTCATTACGGTAAAAAATCTTTCAAGCTTGCTGCCGCAACATTATGGAACAGCCTTCCGAACCATTTCAGGACTGAAAATAGTTTTTCACATTTTAAAAGTCTGATCCAGTCCTGGAATGGTTCGAAATGTCGCTGTTCTGTTTGCAGATAACACATTTGTTTTAGCTGCTTTTCATTTACTCTTGCTTTTTGTTGCTATTGGACTGTTATTGCTGTATTTTTATGTTTGATTTCTGCATGAATCTTATTTCAATTTCAAATTGCATTATTTGCACATCATTCCAGAAATATTTTATTCTTTTCGAAATTTTTATAATTTTAAACATAATTATGCTATAGCTTAAAGGAATTTTAATTCATTCTAATTTGTTTCCAAATTTTTACTGCATGCTATAGCTGATCTATATCTGTTTTAAATTAGTAATACATGTTGTTATCTTGTGTTGTTTTTATGTTATGTATATGTTTTTATATTCGGTCAAAAGCTCTTCAGAGCTTGTGTTGTATATTTGATTCTATGCCGAATCAAAATAAATTTTTCTTATCTTATCTTATGCAATTAGTGTGTCCCCAGACCAGAATTATTCGCACGTTTTTGAGGCTATAAGTCAAGCTAGTACACATGCCCTGAATGTATCTCGATTTAAGGAGCCCGTTAGGCTCGACGATTTCAAAGATGGCAGAATTTGTATTGTCCAGGATATCTCTGAGGTCAAAAATAAGATTGAGGTTAGCTGGAGTCTTTCAGTCTCCGACTGTGAAACATTTTGGTTTCAATCACATCTTGGTTGACATGTCAAATTTGACAAATGTTTGATTAAAAGTTATCTTTGAAATGATTTCTACCTTTAAAGCCCAGCATAGTTATACATCTTTTAATCTGTCAGAGAATATACCATACATGGAGACATTGAACCAAAATATTCCATTGGTGCAGGTAGTTTCAGAAACAAAACAGGAATGTTGGAGCATTTAGAGCTCTTCTTAGAGGGTGGTGTTCCACCCTTGTTGAAGGCCTTGGGGGAAACCTGTAGATTATGATTTAATATATCATTGTAACAGATATTGTCTACTTGGCATTTTCCCCATATCTTTTTATTTCATTTTTATTAAGGTGTTATTTGAGTTCAAAATATAAATATCTTTTTTAATATGTCTAACATCAAAATTTCAATATAAAGAATCTGCATATGATGGCTGGAAATGGATGTTTAGTCAATTTCTACAGCTTTATTTTGATTCCTCTAAGGTTTACATGGTCACGCTCAAGGAAAGTTGTTCAGGTTTACTGCCAGTTTCATATTTGTTTTATTTTGTTTTTTTGTTTGCTTGCCTCATTATCCTCCTCCATTTGAAAAAAAAAGTTGACGCCAAACAAAGAATTAACTTGCTTCGGCCTAGTTTAAACTACAATATTTGCTCCTTTCAATAACTTGACTTATCCGACATGAGGATAAGTCTTGTTAATCGAATATTTGTTTTTATTAGTGTTTGGTGGTCCAATGTATTTATAGTATTCTATGTGTAGCTTATAATTTGTGTACATAGTTACTCAAAAATATTATGCAATACCCCAAGTAAAACACACAAGATTGTACTGTTCCTCTTCATGTCATATGTAATAATGTAGGAGATGTCAAATGTCACACATATAACATACAATCTTAGTACATATATTATTGTTAAATATTTAAAGCAGATGACAATACTAAGTTAAGCAACTTATGTTCGATCTTAATTATCATTTAATGACAATAAAATATATAGAAACTAGTTTTAAGATTACTATATCATTTCTATAGCCACTGTTTATGACACTACTATTATGTAAAGGTGCCTCTCAGTACAGTCTCATACCAACCTGATTATAATCAGTTGTTGCAATACGTTACGGCTCCCTCTAACATCTGACAGAACCCAATTAGAGGTCACGTCCACATTCGTATATGGTTGGACGTCAGGCCGAGTTAATTAATAATCAAGGCAGCTTGAGACGACATATTCAATTACACAAACCTAATACACAGTACACGTCAGCACGAGTTCTAAATATAAACTTTAAGAGTGAGAGAGCGGGTACGCCTAAAATAAGTATTACTGAAATCCGGTATAATAAAAAATAATTAATATTGTTACATCCCTTCTTCTTTAAAAAAAAATAGACAGACAAATTAATAAAGTTAAATTAAAGGTCAAAAAGGCAATTTTCGAAGTAACAGTTCAAAAAGAAAAATGAAAATTTTAAAGTAGTCAATGTCTTTCTAGATTTACAGTTTGAAATATCGAATTACTAGTAGTTGTATGTCGAATGTATTCAATATACGGCACTACGGACGGAGAACCTAAATGGTTTATTATACCTCTACGCACAGTGTGTCTCATTTAAATATTTTCAGAATATAATTTTCAAACTAACTACTTCGGCTTTACTACGGTAATATATACACTGAAGATCACTCCAAGGATTATTATGTCTTGCGCGCACTAGTGATCTAACAACACACAAAATCATCAAGTCGTTTCGGCGGTTTTACTTCTCTTCCGGAACGTGTAACATAGTTTTGTGGTGGTATATTGTCAGCTGGTGCATCAGTGACAGTTTCTGGTTTATTTTCACTTGCAAAGTCATTGTCAAATTCCAAATCTTCATTCAATTTCTGTTGATCGAAGTTCTCATGAGTTTGTCTGATGTGACGGCGATTCCTACGAAAAGTTCTTTATCCAACTTCAACATCGTATGATCTGATGTTAACTTTACTCTTAACGATTCCTTTCTTCCATTCATTGTTGGTTTGAGTTGAGGGTTGAATTCGAAAGACATCTCCATTCTTCAACGGTTGTAAATCCTTAGTTCCTTGATTGTAGTAGAATTGTTATTTCTGTTTCTGTTGTAGCATTTCGTTGTGCACATGATATTGAGAAACGGTGTTCGGTTGCAATAAACTTTGTTTTGGTGGTAACAGTGTTTGTTCTCCTGTTCATTAATCGTTGTGCCGGACTAATGTTAAATCCTTGTGTTGGAGTGTTTCTAAAGTTTAGTGTCGCTAGATACGAGTCTTTCTGATCATGTTTGGCCTTTCGCATTAGTTGTTTTGTGGTTTTAACTGCTTGTTCGACTTTCCCATTGCTTTGCGGATATAGTGGTGACGATGTTTCGTGTTTGAATTTTCACAAAGAGGCAAATTTTCTCAATTCAGAACAGTCACATTGTGGTCCATTGATACTGAAAACAATATCTGGTATCCCATGACGAGAGAAGTGCGATCTTAGTTTTGTTGATGATGGTACTAGATAATGTGTTTTCTACATAGTCTATCTCCCAAAAGTTCGAATAGTAATCCACTGTGACTAAGTAATCTTTGTCCCGACATTTCATTAGATCTACTCCAACCTTTGACCATGGACGACTCGGTATTTCGTGACATATTAGAGTTTCCTTCTGCTGTTTCTTTTCGTAAGTACGACATGTTTCACATCTCCGTATGAAATCCTTCACTTGTGAATTCATCCCTGGCCAATAAAGACTTTCACGTGCTCTACGTAAACAGCTTTCTACTCCTATAAGAAAAGAGTGAATACGTTTGATCATATCTAGTCTCAAAGATGTCGGTATTACAACTCTTTCTCCTTTGAATATCAAATCATTTTGTACAATGAGTTCATCGCGAACATCAAAGTATATCATTGCAGACGGCGGAACATCGTATTTCCTGTTCTGCCAACCGTTTTGAATTACTTCCTTCAATTCTTGCATTTGTTCATCATTAAGCGTATGCTGTTGAATTTCAGAAATTCTCTGTTCTGATATCGGCAGGTCGCTGAGCATGTTCACACCTTCAATGTCAGATTCATTGGCATTAGGTAAGTCCTTCAAATAAGCTCTGCTCAAAGTATCAGCTATGTACCTTTCTTTTCCTGGTGTATATTGAAGACGTATGTCGTATTTCTGCAACTATAGCAACATATGCTGTAATCGTTTCGGTGCTGCATGAAGCGGTTTCTTCAGAATTGATTCTAGCGGTTTGTGATCTGACCTCACTTGAACTGTTCTTCCATATGTATATTGGTGAAACATTTCGAGTCCAAATATAACGGAGAGCAGTTCCTTCTCGATTTGTGCATATCTTGTCTCAGTATCTATGAGTGCCCTACTGGCGTACGCAATAGGCTGATTTTCATGCATGATTGTAGCACCAAGCCCAGTTTCGGAAGCATCACTTTGTAAAACAAGCTGTAGTTTTGGATCATAGTATTTCAGTACTGGCTTTGCTGTTACTAATCTCTTGATTTCATCTAGTGCATTGTCGTGATTATCAAGCCAACAAATTTTTGAGTCCTTCAAAGTAAGCATCCGTAGTGGTTCGCAAATGTCACTAAGCTTCTGTAAAAACTTGCTTAGATAAGTTACGAATCCTATGATTCTCCTCTCACCAGAAACGTTGGTTGGTTTTGGCATATCAAGTATGGCACGGACTTTCTCTGGATCCGGTTTAAGACATTTGCTCGTAATTGAGTGTCCAATAAATTTGACTTCTTTCATTTTCAAAGAAAGGTTGTCTTTATTTAGCTTCAGATTTCGTTCTTTGCAACGTTCCATTAAAGCACGTTTGACATCATGGTCGGCGATAGCCTCTTCTTCGGTATCTCCTTCACCATATATCAGAATGTCATGAATAATACTGCGGACACCTGGTAGTCCTTCAACAGTTTGATCCTGTCTTCTCTGGTATTCTCGATCTGGAGCCGATGAAATACCAAAGGGCATCCGAGCCAACGATAGCGTCCAAACGGAGTATTGAACGTTGTCAAGTAAGAGCTTTCGTCATCTAACTCTACGTGCCAAAAGCCGTTCTTAGCGTCAACAACACTAAATATCTTCGCTTTGCTAAGATCAGGTAGTAAGTCCTCAATTGTTGGTAACGGGTAGTGACTTCTCTTAATGTTTTGATTCAGGTGTTTCGGATCTATGCATATCCTTAATTTCCCTGGTTTCACAACTGTTACCAAGCTTGACACCCACGGAGTCGGAGTCGATACTGGCTTTATTATGTCCATCTTTGTTAATCTCTCCAGTTCATTTCTAAGTCTTCCTTTGATCGATACAGGTACCTTCCGAGGAGGGTGAACTATCGGGGAGGCATTCTCATCCAACTCTAGATGATATTTGCCTTGCAATTTGCCTGTACCTTCGAAAACATCGGCGAATTCTTTCAATACCTTTTCCTTTGAAAGGGGTTCTGAAGGTTCTCCTTGTCAATCTGCCTTGATATTTTCATAATTAATTGTCAATAAACTCATCGCTTGCACTGCTTTGTTTCCAAGTAATGGAGTCAAAGTTCCATCCTTAATGACAACAAATTCTGCTATGAATTTTTCATTGTTCTTCGGATTCACTAACTTTATCTTACATTTTCCCATTGGCTTAATAGTTGTGTTGTTATACATAGTTAAAATCAGGTTTGCTTTCTGCAACTCTTTGATTTCAAGTTCTTTCAACACGTTTGCGGTTATAATGTTACAGGTTGCTCCACTATCCAGCTGAAATCTAGTAATTCGGGTGTTTTTGTTCTTTCCTATGATGTTCATAGTAGCAAATATATGTCTGCTATGTCTGCTTTTAACAGAGTTTACATTTGTAAGTGTCACTGTGTGTATTTCGAAGTAATCATTGTTTTCGTCATCAGATTCATCAGATAGAGCTCGTATTCTTTGTTGACGTAGTCTTGTCTTGTGACCTGATTTGCACATGCTTTCAAAATGATTGGGTTTTCTACATTTCCTACACTTCTTCCCAACAGCGGGGCATTTTGTTTTGTTGCATTCGTGTTTTCTGCCACAATACTTGCATGTTGATGTAGATTGTGAATTAGCATGGTAAGATGACTTTGGTTTCTGCTGGGGTTGCCTGTTTTGTTGAGGTGTGTGTCTAGTTTTGTGTTTGACAGCATGGACTTCCAAACCGGAAGCTGAAGGTGTTTCAAGTGTTTTAATTCTCTCTTTAGACAGTTCTGCAGCTCTGCAGATTTCTATTCACTTTTGGAGATCTAAATCAGCTACTCTCAACAATCTTTCCCTTAAATTTGAGTCATTGATACCACAAATCAATCTATCTCTAATTAGTGAGTCGTGCAGCGCTCCATAGTTGCATGTTGATGCCAGTATTTTCAATTCAGTGACATATTTATCAAATGTTTCATCTTGAGACTGATTTCTCATGTTAAACCGGTATCGATCTACTGTTTCATTTCTTTTGGGGTTGCAATAGTTATCGAAGGCTTCTGTGACCATTAAAAGTGTTCTATTTTTAGGGGCATTTGCAAATGTCATGGTTTCGTAAATTTCTCGGCCTCTCGTTCCGATCAAATAAAGGAACAGTTTGACCTTTGCAGGTTCATTATCATCATCCATTGTCAAATCAATGTATAGATTTAATTCTTCCTTCCAGTTTTTCCATGCATCGGCGAGATTCCGTGCATCTAAGTTAAATTTGTCTGGGGCTCTGAGTTTATCCATTGTTTACTTTTGACAGACAAAGGAATCACACGAGGTCACTGCTTGGGATGGGTCGTGTAAGCTTTGGGCGTACTCCCTGTATATTTTTGCTTTAGTCCATCTACGGACGAATCTCTTTTCTGTCAAATGGCGATTTCATCTACATCCGACACCATGGTTGGACGTCAGGCCGAGTTACTAATCAAGGCAACTTGAGACGACATATTTAATTACACAAATCTAATACACAGTACACGTCTATGAGTGGCCGTTCATGTCATTGGCGCGATAATATACGAGTATAATATTATATATGCGTATATATACGCGTATATTATCAACATATATTGTTGCTATATACGCGTATATTGTTGTTATATACGCGTATATTGTTGTTATATACGCGTATATTGTTGTTATATACGCGTTAATACTTTAAATGATTTTTTTGTATATACGCGTATATATACGCCTATATATACGCTTCTACTTTACGCGTATATATACGCGTTACTTTTTGCCAGAGGTGTCAAATCATTCAAATCCAATCAAAACTGCCCTTGTTACTACGTTCAATGTAACCTGCAACTGTAAATTAATGAGAGCAGTAAAAGAAGAAAATAGCCCTAATTATAACTTGAAACAGTTAGAAGGAACATCTGTGGGAGATTTAAAGGCAGAGTACCACAGGTCAAAGATCTATGTTTCACCGGATGAACAGGTACATGTCTGATATATTGACACTATTTTAAGATTTAAGATTTACAGCTCACCTGGTCAATGCCTAATGCCATGTGAGCTTTTGCCATCACTTGGCTGGTTAACTAATCACATTTTAATCTTCTCTGCATCCACTGGGCAGAATAAAACCAAACTTTGCAGGAGTGAAGTATGGGAAAAGAACGGATGTGGAAAATACCATGAATACAGCACAAAATCAACCAAGGTAACAAAGCTAAGAAAAACACATTGAGAGGTCACCCTGAGGTCATCAACAAGTGGGCACCCATACCACGAAGTGAGCTCTGAATGGCCCCGATTAAATGTCGGAGAGATTAACCCAAGTCATAGCACAATGTTAAATCAATATATGGTGAACTCAAAGTTTTAAAACCAAAAATGAATGCTCGTAGTTACTGAAAGCAAGCTCAGGATGCAAGATGGAACGACTGAAGCATCAAGTAAACCAACATTACCTCGGTCACCACACTTTCAGCTAGCCGACATTATTGTAGCAATGCCATACACCATGTACACTAAATAGGTAAATCATGTGTTGTATGATGCCATAAAAGAAAGCAAAAATTTATTTTATATTTAAGGATTCGACAAAAGGTTTAATATTTATACCAGAAAAATCTGGATTTAAAGATTTGACAACGATGTTGAAATCGTACCCTTTACTGATAAATCTTTCTATGATAATTTTTTTTTATTTATGCATGTATCTTTCTATGGTTATCATAAAACTGTATAATGAACATTGTTACACATTCATTGTTTAAGAATCACTACAGTTTGGTACACAATTTACAATTTACAATTTACAATTTACAATTTCATGTGCATAGTACATTTGATTATAATAGAGTTTCCATCCCTGAAATATGATTTATAAAGGATAATAGAATACTTTTTTAGCTCACCTGACCCGAAGTTAAAGGTTGGGTTAAGGTCCAGATCTAAGCAACTACAAGTCACAGATCTTTTGACAATTTTTTTCAGTTGATGCATCAATGGAATATACGCGTATATACACGCGTACATTATCGACATACACGCGTATATTGTGCATATTTACGCGTATATAACCAATAAATTCGAATAAAGTATAAGCGCGTATATTTTAACAAAATAGTATATTCACGCGTTTATTTTAACAATATACGCGTATATAACAACAATATACGCGTATATGTTGATAATATACGCGTATATAATATTATACGCGTATATTATCGCGCCAATGACATGAACGGCACCTCATTACACGTCAGCACGAGTTCTAAATATAAACTTTAATAGTGAGAGAGCGGGTACGCCTAAAATAAGTATTACTGAAATCCGGTATAATAAAAAATAATTAATATTGTTACAGTATATGAATACATTTTTTAATCAGCAAATCAGAGCTCGAGTTTTACTTTTGCGAAGTGATGATGGAATAGCTCAAAGGACTTTGATTGCGGCGTTTTCATTGGCTGGTCACGAGCATATCTTGACATGACCTCTTGTCGGGTTCTGTCAGATGTTAGGGAGAGTATTTTATAACAGCTATTCTGTTTAGGTCCTGTCGTATTCCAGACCACTGTCGTATTCCAGATCCCTGTCGTATTCCAGATCCCTGTCGTATTCCAGACCCCTGTCGTATTCCAGACCCCTGTCGTATTCCAGATCCCTGTCGTATTCCAGACCACTGTCGTATTCCAGATCCCTGTCGTATTTCAGACCCCTGTCGTATTCCAGACCACTGTCGTATTCCAGATTCCTGTCGTATTCCAGACCCCTGTCGTATTCCAGATCCCTGTCGTATTCCAGACCCCTGTCGTGTTCCAGATTCCTGTCGTATTCCAGACCCCTGTCGTATTCCAGACCCATGTCGTATTCCAGACCACTGTCGTATTCCAGATCCCTGTCGTATTCCAGATCCCTGTTGTATTCCAGACCCCTGTCGTATTCCAGACCCCTGTCGTATTCCAGATCCCTGTCGTATTCCAGATCCCTGTCGTATTCCAGACCCCTGTCGTATTCCAGACCCCTGTCGTATTCCAGATCCCTGTCGTATTCCAGACCACTGTCGTATTCCAGATCCCTGTCGTATTTCAGACCCCTGTCGTATTCCAGACCACTGTCGTATTCCAGATTCTTGTCGTATTCCAGACCCCTGTCGTATTCCAGATCCCTGTCGTATTCCAGACCCCTGTCGTGTTCCAGATTCCTGTCGTATTCCAGACCCCTGTCGTATTCCAGACCCATGTCGTATTCCAGACCACTGTCGTATTCCAGATCCCTGTCGTATTCCAGATCCCTGTTGTATTCCAGACCCCTGTCGTATTCCAGACCCCTGTCGTATTCCAGATCCCTGTCGTATTCCAGACCTCTGTCGTATTCCAGACCCCTGTCGTATTCCAGATCCCTGTCGTATTCCAGACCCCTGTTGTATTCCAGATCCCAAAACTTTGACATTATTTGGCTTTCCACTCTTTTGATTGTGAGCGTTCCTGATGAATGTTATTTCAGAAACGCATCGTTCGCACTAAATTAGATATCTACGTTTTCATTATTATCACTGGGTCGATACCTCTGCTGGTGGACTATTAGGCCCCGAGGGTATCATCCGCCCAGTAGTTTGTGTTTCGCATTGTTTATTAGATATATTTTTATTGAAATTTATAATTTCTTAATTATTATCAAAACTAAGGTTCTCCTCCCTCAGGCATGGATCACCATAGCCGATTTTTGCTATTCTGTTTAGGTCCAATGGTATCCCTGGCCTGCCCCCGAAGCTTTTAAATTATTAGTCTTTCTATTCTTTTAACTTCGAGCGTATCTGATGACTTAATGTTATTCCAGAAAAGTGTCGTGCTTAGATATCTACGTTTTTATTTAATCAGACTGAGTTTCATGCTTGATTGATTTGGCGTGTTATGTTCATTGTTGTAGTCCTCATGACCACTGTCGGTAACCCACTGGGTATCATGCTAAAAGACTCTTCGCTTTTCACCCGTGGGACACTTAAAAAATCGCTTGGTAGTCATAAATAATTAATCTCGAATGTGATTGAATCCTCCTAAAATTATTTGCACTTTTTAATCATTTTAATTTGATCATATTTATGTTATATCTTAAATAGCAAAAATAATTTGCCTATTTTGGGTGTTTTCCGAAATATTCCTTCATGCCTTTAGGGTCTGGCTTAATTGTATCAGAACCAGGCTTCCATCCTGCTGGACAAACTGAAAAAAAACCCACAAGTTCTATATCTCAAGTGACAATGGATGTTTTACATTTTAGGTAGATGCTTTGTTTGCTCTATGACTGCCAAGACCTTTACAGGACTTAACTGTATATATGAGTAACACGACGGGTTTCTAATAAGAAGCAGGACCTGTTTACCCTTCGCGAGCACCTGAATTCACCCCCGTTTATTTTTGGTTGGGTCCATGTTCTCATCTTTTTAGGTTTTTGTGTTGTCCTATTATGTGTCGTTAGGTTCGGAGTTCCGTGTCGTGATGCCCGTTACGATTTCCGCATAACAACGATGCTCGGTTCGTCTTTACCTCCAGTTGTTTGTAGGAGGTCTCATGTCTTATTTACGTTATTTATGTTTAATTGCGTATAGTGGTCTCCAACACATACTGTGTTGCGTTTTTCGTTGTCTTGTGTACCCTATGCTGCCAGTTTCTCTGGATTGTCCTTTTTCGATCGCCCTTTCTGTATTCTCTAACATTTATTTCCATGTATGGTGTGTACAAATGCCAGTCATTTACTAACTAAAACATGATACAATAATCAACTGTTTTAACTTCGTTATCTTGAAGTGATAGTAAGCCATTTCCTATAATTATACATTTCAAGATACCTTAACTGATTTTGCCAATTGTTTTTTTTTATGTAGCTCATCAACCTTTTCCCATATCTAGGACATAATGCTACTTTCAACAACATTTCAGTTACATCATGGCGGTCAGTTTTATTGGTGTAGGAAACCAAATCACTGACAAAATTTATCACATAATATTGTATCGGGTACACCTCGCCATTAACGGAGTTCGAACTCACAACTTTAGTGGTGATAGACACTGATTACACAGATAGTTGTAAATCCAACTACCATGCGATCACGACCACGACCTTGTAAATTTGAACCACGAAGGGTACTTTTGGTAAAATTGGGTAAGAGTGTGCAGCTGAGGTTTGTAAAACGCATCTATTCATATATTCCCTCTCATGAAATTCAAACCTATTAAATATGTCCGCAGTACCAAAATCGTATACACATTCATGTTTTGTGCAGTTATTGGCGACCATCATATATTCGAATAGAATCTAAAATAATCACACGTTAATTTACAAGAATAGGGTTAGGGTTAGAGCTATAGTGTCTAATGTCACTTTGAACAATATTTTAGTTAATATCGTGGCCGTCAGTTTTATTGGTGGAGGAAACTAGAGTACTCGGAGAAAACCACTGACCTGTCGAAGGTCACTAACAAACTTGATCAAATAATGTTGTATGGAGTACATTTCGCCTAAGCGGTATTCGACCTCGCAATGTGATTGGTGATTGGTACTGATTGCATATAGGTAGTTGTAAATCCAACTACCATACGATCTCGACCACGATGACCCCAATTTACAAGATTAATTAAGATTCCATAAAGATCAAATATAGTTGCATATTGTAAGAACAATTAACATGTAAAGTGTATTTACGAAGCTTTTATTTAATAATGAGTGAGTGAGTATTGCTTAGCGCACAAATGAGCAATTTTTCAGCCATATCAAGGAGAGAACAAGCTATGTTCGATGAAATTATATTCTAATGCAATTGGTTATGTAACCAGCAGTAACCGTAATGAAAGCGGGAGGTTTGGCGTTTTAAAATCTGATTCAACTCACCATTTCTTTAGAAATGCCTGTACCAAGTCAGGGTCATTACGGTTTTCACAGTTTTCTGGTTGTTGACTGATTTTGTCTGTTTATATACTTATGAGTTTTGACTTTCCCTTTGTAAGATTGTTCGGAGTTCGGTAATTTTGTTATTACCTTTATTTATTAATTAGTCAATTGTATTTACGTGTCAGAGTAAATTTTACGCTTTACCTTGTTGGAAATATTTCAACTATATTTCAGTTATATCATGACGGTCAGTTTATTGGTGGAGGAAACTTGTATACCCGGAGAAAACCACCAACCTGCCGCATATCACTGACAAGCTTTATCAAATACTGTTGTATCGTGTACACCTCGCCATGAGCGGGATTCGAACTCACAGCTTTAGTAGTGATAGGTACTGATTGCATATGAAGTTGTAAACCCAACTACCATAAACCCAAATGACATATAAACTACCTAAAATTATAGAGCAGATATTTTGGGTTATTATAACATAATATTTAGATCATTGCATATTTTATAAAGCGTTTGATTTCTAATCGAAAAGGTTTGTATTTTGGCGGATATGCCATGTGAAAAGGCACCAATGAAATTGATTAATAATTGCTGATAATTGTAAACAAATGTTATTGTTGGGACGATTTAAAAAGTACAAGTAAATGAAATGCCCATTTCTAATATCTAAGATAATACTAGTATATCAATATTATAACCTTCTCCGTGCTTGTCAACAAATTTTAATGCTTGTACAAGCCTTAAAGCTTCATCAACGGATCTACCAACAGACAGGTCATTAATTGTCATCTGTCGTAAATTCCCAGCGTCATCAATAATGAACAAACCTCTGAAATTAATAAATTTGTTAAAAAAAAAGAAAAAAGTCATATATATGGTTTAAGCATTATATATCCTTCAGGAAAAAATGGATAGTTATAATGTGTGCATTACAATATTTCCAATACATACAAATGTACATTCAACAAGGCTTTTCTACAGGGATTTGTATTGCTTAACTCTAATCGAGCGCTATTTGAGCTATATCGTTGCGCAAACAAGCTATTTTCTGATAAGACTATGATGGCGTCTGTTTTGTATTAGACCAACATGTTATAGTACTACCTCACATCCTGACTCTGACTCAATCAGTCCTTACTCGTACTAGCTCACATTATCCTGACTCTGAGTCAGTCAGTCCTTACTCGTACTAGCTCACATTATCCTGACTGAGTCAACCAGTCCTTACTCGTACTAGCCTACATTATCCTGACGTTGACTCAATCAGTCCTTACTCGTACTAGCCTACATTATCCTGACGTTGACTCAATCAGTCCTTACTCGTACTAGCTCACATTATCCCGACTCTGAGTCAATCAGTCCTTACTCGTACTAGCCTACATTATCCTGACGTTAACTCAATCAGTCCTTACTCGTACTAGCTCACATTATCCTGACTGACTCAATCAGTCCTTACTCGTACTAGCTCACATTATCCTGACTCTGACTCAATCAGTCCTTACTCGTACTAGCCTACATTATCCTGACGTTAACTCAATCAGTCCTTACTCGTACTAGCTCACATTATCCTGACTGACTCAATCAGTCCTTACTCGTACTAGCTCACATTATCCTGACTGACTCAATCAGTCCTTACTCGTACTAACTCACATTATCCTGACTCTGAGTCAACCAGTCCTTACTTGTACTAACTCACATTATCCGGACTCTGACTCAATCAGTCCCTACTCGCACTAGCTCACATTATCCTGACTGAGTCAACCAGTCCTTACTCGTACTAGCCTACATTATCCTGACTGAGTCAACCAGTCCTTACTCGTACTAACTCACATTATCCGGACTCTGAGTCAACCAGTCCTTACTCGCACTAGCTCACATTATCCTGACTGATTCAACCAGTCCTTACTCGTACTAGCCTACATTATCCTGACTCTGAGTCAACCAGTCCTTACTCGTACTAACTCACATTATCCGGACTCTGAGTCAACCAGTCCTTACTCGCACTAGCTCACATTATCCTGACTGATTCAACCAGTCCTTACTCGTACTAGCCTACATTATCCTGACTCTGAGTCAACCAGTCCTTACTCGTACTAACTCACATTATCCGGACTCTGACTCAATCAGTCCCTACTCGCACTAGCTCACATTATCCTCACTGAGTCAACCAGTCCTTACTCGTACTAGCCTACATTATCCTGACTCTGAGTCAACCAGTCCTTACTCGTACTAGCTCACATTATCCTGACTGAGTCAACCAGTCCTTACTCGTACTAGCCTACATTATCCTGACTCTGAGTCAACCAGTCCTTACTCGTACTAACTCACATTATCCTGACTGAGTCAACCAGTCCTTACTCGTACTACCTTACATTATCCGGACTCTGACTCAATCAGTCCCTACTCGCACTAGCTCACATTATCCTGACTCTGAGTCAATCAGTCTTTACTCGTACTAGCTCACATTATCATTACTCTGAGTCATCCAGTCCTGACTTGTTCTAGCTCACATTATACAGATGTTGACTCAATTAGTCCTTACTTGTACTAGCTCATAGTATCATGACTCTGGGTCAATCACTAGCTCACATTATCCTGACGATGACTCAATCAGTCCTTACTCGCACTAGCTCACGTTATCCTGACTGACTCATTCAATCCTTATTCGTACTAGCTCACATTATCATCACTCCGGGTCAATCACTAGCTCACATTATCATGACGCTGACTCAATCAGTCTTTATTCGTACTAGCTCACGTTATCCTGACTGACTCAATCAATCCTTACTCGTACTAGCTCACATTATCCAGACTCTGACTCAATCACTCCCTACTCGTACTAGCTCACATTATCCTGACCCTGACTCAATCAGTCCTTACTCGTACTAGCTAACATTATCCTGACTCTGACTCATTCGATCCTTATTCGTACTAGCTAACATTATCCTGACTCTGACTCATTCGATCCTTATTCGTACTAGCTCACATTATCATCACTCTGGGTCAATCACTAGCTCATATTATCATGACGCTGACTCAATCAGTCTTTTCTTGTACTAGCTCACATTATCATCACTCTGGGTCAATCACTAGCTCACATTATCCTGACTCTGACTCAATCACTCTTTATTCGTACTAGCTCACGTTATTATGACTCTGACTCAATCAGTCCTTACTCGTACTAGCTCACATTATCCAGACTCTGACTCAATCAGTCCTTACTCGTTCTAGCTCACATTATCCTGACCCTGACTCAATCAATCCTGACTCGTACTAGCTCACATTATCCTGACGTTGACTCAACCAGTCCTTACTCGTACTAGCCTACATTATCCTGACTCTGACTCAATCAGTCCTTACTCGTACTAGCTCACATTATCCTGACGTTGACTCAATCAGTCCTTACTCGTACTAGCTCACATTATCCTGACTCTGACTCAATCACTCTTTATTCGTACTAGCTCACGGTATTATGACTCTGACTCAATCAGTCCTTACTCGTACTAGCTCACATTATCCTGACGCTGACTCAATCAGTCCTTACTCGTACTAGCTCACATCATCCTGACGCTGACTCAATCAGTCCTTACTCGTACTAACTCACATTATCCTGACGTTGACTCAATCAGTCCTTACTCGTACTAACTCACATTATCCTGACGTTGACTCAATCAGTCCTTACTCGTACTAGCTCACATTATCCAGACTCTGACTCAATCAGTCCTTACTCGTTCTAGCTCACATTATCCTGACCCTGACTCAATCAATCCTGACTCGTGCTAATTCACATTATCCTGACCCTGACTCAATCAGTCCTTACTCGTACTAGCCTACATTATCCTGACGCTGACTCAATCAGTCCTTATTCGTACTAGCTCACATTATCCTGACGTTGACTCAATCAGTCCTGACTCGTGCTAACTCACATCATCATGCCCCTGACTCAATCAGTCCTTACTCGTACTAGCTCACATTATCCTGACGTTGACTCAATCAGTCCTTACTCGTACTAGCTCACATTATCCTGACGCTGACTCAATCAGTCCTTACTCGTACTAACTCACATTATCCTGACGCTGACTCAATCAGTCCTTACTCGTACTAGCCTACATTATCCTGACGCTCACTCAATCAGTCCTTACTCGTACTAACTCACATTATCCTGACGTTGACTCAATCAGTCCTTACTAGTACTAGCCTACATTATCCTGACGCTGACTCAATCAGTCATTATTCGTACTAACTCACATTATCCTGACGTTGACTCAATCAGTCCTTACTAGTACCAGTCTACATTATCCTGACGCTGACTCAATCAGTCCTTACTCGTACTAGCCTACATTATCCTGACGCTGACTCAATCAGTCCTTACTCGTACTAACTCACATTATCCTGACGTTGACTCAATCAGTCCTTACTCGTACTAGCCTACATTATCCTGACGTTGACTCAATCAGTCCTTACTAGTACTAGCCTACATTATCCTGACGCTGACTCAATCAGTCCTTACTCGTACTAACTCACATTATCTTGACGTTGACTCAATCAGTCCTTACTAGTACTAGCCTACATTATCCTGACGCTGACTCAATCAGTCCTTATTCGTACTAGCTCACATTATCCTGACGTTGACTCAATCAGTCCTTACTCGTACTAGCCTACATTATCCTGACGCTGACTCAATCAGTCCTTATTCGTACTAACTCACATTATCCTGACGTTGACTCAATCAGTCCTTACTAGTACTAGCCTACATTATCCTGACGCTGACTCAATCAGTCCTTACTCGTACTAGCTCACATTATCCTGACGTTGACTCAATCAGTCCTTACTCGTACTAGCCTACATTATCCTGACGCTGACTCAATCAGTCCTTATTCGTACTAACTCACATTATCCTGACGTTGACTCAATCAGTCCTTACTAGTACTAGCCAACATTATCCTGATGCTGACTCAATCAGTCCTTATTCGTACTAACTCACATTATCCTGACGTTGACTCAATCAGTCCTTACTAGTACTAGCCTACATTATCCTGACGCTGACTCAATCAGTCCTTATTCGTACTAACTCACATTATCCTGACGTTGACTCAATCAGTCCTTACTAGTACTAGCCTACATTATCCTGACGCTGACTCAATCAGTCCTTACTCGTACTAACTCACATTATCCTGACGTTGACTCAATCAGTCCTTACTCGTACTAGCCTACATTATCCTGACGTTGACTCAATCAGTCCTTACTAGTACTAGCCTACATTATCCTGACGCTGACTCAATCAGTCCTTACTCGTACTAGCTCACATTATCCTGACGTTGACTCAATCAGTCCTTACTCGTACTAGCCTACATTATCCTGACTCTGACTCAATCAGTCCTTATTCGTACTAGCTCACATTATCATGACCCTGACTCAGTCAGTTCTTACTCGTACGTCGTGATGTTGCGTGCTTATCGTAGTAACAGGTATTTAGTTTTTAGTTTGATACACCCAAAGGTCCAATCTACGACCAACCTCAAACCATTCGAGCACGTATTGCGTAAAATAAGGATCGAGTCATATACGCTTTTATATAAATCAAAATTACGAACAAATTATCATATTTATGTCCCTCTTCTATTAATGTGCTCAAAAATTCTGCACATACTGTCTTTCTTTATTTCGGAAGTTTTTAACAGTTAGAGAGGCGAGGGTGAAAAGCTTAAATACTCATTCATGCGTTAAGTGCATTCCTACATAAACAAGTTATGCGGTTCAACGTGACGATGTTTTGTTTTTCGATAAACGAACATTCGTTCTAATTTATTATGATAATTATATAATATGTTACCTGAATGCTATTCCTTCATCTTCCTTTAATACATTATATGCTTTAGAGATTTCTTTGGTCATATCAGATAAAATGGGAATCTTCATACTACCCAATCCACCTTGCTTCCGGGGTGTGCTACTCCTAAAATATAATCGTAACTACTCGGCCATTCTCACTACCCTTCCTTCCAATAACTTCGTAAGTAGGTAGTAGAAATTCTTCTTAAATTGTTTGCCGGAAGATAAGCCGCACAAAAATATAGTCCACGAAAATCCAATATGGAAGACATACTAAGCAAAATCTAATCATGCAAAACTAATTTAAACTTTAACTTTTATCCATGAAAATAATTGAAATATAGAAAATTGTTTAAAATATAACTTTATTAAACTTTCATGTAATTGACATGTGAAAAGTAGTTCTATTTATCCGCCACCTACTACGAGGTTATATATATCATATGGCCGAGTAGTTACAATTGTCCTAAAATATACATCAATGGAAACCATTCTGATTAAAATCGAATCTTTCACTTGCTCACGGCGTAATATCAGTAGAGGGGAACAAGTGCGTGATCTGATTTTAATCAGATTGAGGTTGAAACCAAAGTCTTCGATATGCAAGACAAATGCTAATTCTCCCGACAAATGCCAATCCTCCCGACAAATGTCGATACTCCCGACAAATGCCAATTCTCTTTACAAATGCCAATACTTCCGACAAATGCTGATCCTCCCGACAAATTCCAATCCTCCCGAGAAATGCCAATCCTTCCGACAAATGCCTATCCTCCCGACAAATGCTATCCTCCCGACAAATGCCGATCCTCCCGACAAATGCCAATTCACCCGACAAATGCCAATGCTCTCCTCCCGACAAATGCCAATTCTCTCGACAAATGCCAATCCCCCCGACAAATGTCAATCCTTCCGTCAAATGCCAATTCTCCCGAAAAATGCTAATCATTCCGACAAATGCTAATCATCCCGACAAATGCTAATCCTCCCGACAAATTCCAATTCTCCTGACAAATGGCAATCATCCCGAAAAATGCCAATTCTCTCCTCCCGACAAATGTCAATTCTCTCGACAAATGCCAATTCCCCCGACAAATGTCAATCCTTCCGTCAAATGCCAATTCTCACGAAAAATGACAATTCTCTCGACAAATGCTATCCTCCCGACAAATACAAATTCTCTCGACAAATGCTATCCTCCCGACAAATGCTATCCTCCCGAAAAATGTCATTCCTCCCCAACAAATGCTAATCCTCCCGACAAATGCCAATTCTCCCGACAAATACCAATTCTCTCGACAAATGCTACCCGCCCGATAAATGCCAATCCTCCCCAACAAATGCCAATTCTCCCGACAAATGGCAATCCTCCCGACAAATGTCGATCCTCCGGACAAATTCCAATTATCCCGACAAATGTCAATTCTCCAGACAAATGCTAATCCTCCAAACAATGTCAATCCTCCCGACAAATGCCAATCCTGTCGACAAATGCCAATTCTTCCGACCCGACAAATGTCAATCCTTCCGTCAATTGACAATTCTCCCGAAAAATGCCAATCCTCCCGACAAATGCTAATCCTACCGACAAATTCCAATCCTCCCGACAAATGCCAATTCTCCCGACAAATGTCAATCCTCCCAACAAATGCCAATTCTCTCCTCCCGACAAATGTCAATTCTCTCGACAAATGCCAATTCCCCCGACAAATGTCAATCCTTCCGTCAAATGCCAATTCTCACGAAAAATGACAATTCTCTCGACAAATGCTATCCTCCCGACAAGTACTAATTCTCTCGACAAATGCTATCCTCCCGTCAAATGCCAATTCTCCCGACAAATGCCAATTCTCTCGACAAATGCTATCCTCCCGACAAATGCCAATCCCCCGACAAATGTCAATCCTCCCTTCAAATGCCAATTCTCCCGTCAAATACCAGTTCTCGCGACAAATGCTATCCTCCCGAAAAATGTCAATCCTCCCCAACAAATGCCAATCCTCCCGACAAATGCCAATTCTCCCGACAAATACCAATTCTCTCGACAAATGCTACCCGCCCGACAAATGCCAATCCTCCCCAACAAATGGCAATCCCCCCGACAAATGGCAATCCTCCCGACAAATGTCGATCCTCCTGACAAATGTCAATTCTCCAGACAAATGCTAATCCTCCCAACAATGTCAATCCTCCCGACAAATGCCAATCCTGTCGACAAATACCAATTCTCTCGACCCGACAAATGTCAATCCTCCTGACAAATTCAAATAAAATTATCATTTTAACTTTTATATATAACATGAATAATTGTACTCTTGAAAGTCTAGTAAGAAATGTTTGAAGATACCAAAGGGGGTAACCAGAAGACCAGAAGACGTAAATCGAAGACGGGCAGACAATAAAATGGCCAAGAGAAAATGGACAAAAAGAACAAACATTGATCTACAAAACACTACGCAAAAAGCTAAATATCGAGCAACTAACAACCGGGGCTGATGTAAGGTGCAGGATGGGCAGTTCTTGCTCCATTAGTGGCATCCGTCGTGGTATTATTGTCAAAATTCCAGTGGTAAGTCTTGAATGAGAAAAGTGTGGATTGTGATTACGACAAAGGAACATAACCATGGTCATTTGTGACATGGATACTCCGTAGCGATTAATCGCGTCAGGTGTTAATTTTATTGTCTGACAAATCTTCCATTTTTAAACTTTTATATTATTTTCATTAGAATCGCGTACGAAACAAGTGAATAAACTTGCCAAATATCAGCACATCATGCACTTGTCTCGTTCAAGGTATATTTACTAACCAGGGGCGGATCCAGGATTTGTGGTTAGGGGGGGGGGGCGTGAGTAGGTGAGGGGTCTGGGGACCGCTTAAGGTCCCCAGCGGGTACAATGCAGAGCCCTGTTAGGGGGCCCAGGGACGAAGCCCCCTGGAAGCTCTGGAGCTTTGAGGAATTACAGACATTTATTTGAACGACAATTTTGAACCAACCACACCATTTTTATCAGACCCAAAAAAAATTGACTTTGAGTCTTAATTTTGTCGGATAATTGTTAACAGTATGTTTTTGTCAGATTATAAGAACCTAAAGTAAAACTTTTCTTTAGCAACCGTGATGCGAATTGTTCAACTCATGACTGATCGATCACGATATTTTAACCTTTCAAAGAACTATTGGTTTAGTTTTAACGCATTCTTCATTTCACTAATTGGTCTGTACTTTCGGTGCTTGTCCTTTCGGGTGGTTCTAGTTAATACTGCCCATCCGGATGGAGCTTTTCTTTTCGTCGTTTGATTCATTCATTGAAAACGTATGATTCGACCGTTCTTGTTTATAGACAAACAAAAGCGTAAATTGTCAATACATGAACTTGTTGTTGATTTCTGATAATCTAACGTAAATAAATTAGATGATCAGAATCGTTTCATGCAGCATTAATGTTAACATATTCGCCTTTGTTTGTCTATAAACAAGAACGAATCATACGTTTTCAATGAATGAACCAACGGCGAAACGAAAAGCTTCATCCGGACTGACATTATACTGATCATTTATCAATGGGTATACAGCTTTTTAGAATGATATCCCAAATTTACTCCTAATATCATTACTATTCATTTTGACTTACAGGTCACGAGTTAACCATTCATGAAAAAGTTGTTTGTTGAACTGCTTAATTAACGTTGTATAACATATGCTTTGCGAATTTTAGGGGGGGGGGGAGGCGCACGCCCCGCACGCCCCCTCTAAATCCGCCTCTGCTAACCACACTATTATAAATATACATAGTCGCCACCATGACTTGGTTGACCGCTATGGAATATCTGTGTCACAAATGACCACGGATATGTTCCACTTCTCGTAAAAACTTCCCGGTTCTTTCCTCATTCATGACTTATCACCGGGTTTGCAACTAGATAAACACGACGGATGCAACTAGTGGAGCAGGAACTGCTTACCCTTTCAGAGGACCTGAGTTAACCCCTGATTTTTATTGGGGGTCGTGTTACTCGATCTTTCGTTTTATAGGTATGTTTTGTAGATGGTTGTTTGTCCTTTTGTACTTTTTCTTTTGGCCATTGTGTTGTCTGTTCTTCTTCGATATACGGATTCTGATTACCCCTTTGGTATCTTCAAACTCTTCTAATACACCTAACTACAAACATTTACTATTTATTAAAGAAAATAAAGATAGAACCTTTACAAAATCATTCACAGACGAACTTACCAAGCTAAATGTGAGAACTGGCTGTCTACAGAACATGCTACAACTTCACACGATATTGCTCGAAATTCATCAACTCGGTCACTGAATGCAATTATTTCTGTTGGACACACAAATGTGCTGAAATAACATATGACATCAGGATTAGATAAAACTTTGTCATTCATTTACCCTTTCAATTGATTATTTTGGCAATTAACAACATTTTCAAGATTTCCCAACATATTTATGCAGTTTCTGTTTGAAATCAAAAAAGAATGTTATTGTGAGTGAGTGATTATTGTTTACCGTTTTATGGGCTCTATCACGGCGAAAGCATGCTACATTTGATGATATTAATGTCCGCTGTGTACTAGACCAACACGCTGAAGTGACTTTTTTGTTTGTTGTATTACATGTAACTCATCTGAAAGGGCATACAGTAAAAATACAGCATAGTTACTTTGATTGCTAATTATATATATAAATCGCCGACATTTTTCTGTCAAATCTCTGAAGATTAATCAGGATCGATTTGTTTCTTGATTCATTCTACAAAAAAGAACTAAGGTTCTCCTACCTCAGGCATATTGACCATAACCAATATTTGGCTATCATGTTAGACATTTTGCTTTTTTTGCTCCTAAAGACTTTTAAAATAGTTGGCTTTCAAATATTCTGACCTTGATCGTGCCTGATGATGGTTGTTTCAAATACGCTATGTGCGCACTAAATTAGATATCTACGTAAATATCAAGAGAAAACACAAAAATAAACATAAAACTTACAAATCTAGTGGATAAAAGAACAAGACGAGGTACTGTCCTCTGTAATCTGACAATGAGATGTCCTTGAATTCACCATTTACTAATGCAGTTCCTCGGAAATTAGGAGCTGGCTTCATCATTTGTAGCCGTGACATTTTCTGTTCAAACACAAATATTACAATATTTTTTCATTCTAAATCCACATTGGGAATTATAGCATCCTTTCATTTGGCTATCCTGTTTATACCCTTTATTTTACTTACTCTCAAAGACGTTTAAATTCTTTAGTTTTCCAATCTTTTGACTATGAGCGTATCTAATTAATGTTATTCCAGAAACGTGCCGTAGGTTAAATTATAAACAGATATCATTGGAATAGAAATAAAACAAATCTATTTGATGCAACGGATACCATACTCGGGTTTTGTTTGTGGTTTCTTGTCACACTGTATAAAACATCAGTTAAACTCTTTAATATTCAAATATACAATCGGTTGGTTTGGCTTATGGTGTTTAACGCCACTTTCAACAATATTTCAGCTACATCGTGATGGTCAGTTTTATTGGTGGAGGAAACCAGAGTACTCGAAGAAAACCATCCACCTGTCATAAGTCACTGACAAAAAATGTTTATCGAGTACACCTCTACTGAGTGGGATTCGAACTCACAAACGTTAGTAGTGATAGGCACTGATAGCATAGATAGCACTGACAAATCAAATTGTCATACGATCACGACCACGACGGCCCCAAATATACAATCGTGTTAGTCACATTGGATGCACCAATGGTCCAACATACTAATGATATACAACTAATGACTTTAGATGAGGTTAATACCACGATTTATCAAGCCCAGAGATCTGATTATCACCATCGGCCGAGGTGATAATCAGATCTCTGGGGTTGATAAATCGTGGTATTAACTGAAATCCAAGGTCATCAATTGTTTTATTATATGAGTAAATCCGAAGTTAGTGATATATTTCCCCCCCCCCCCACTGTAATAGTCATCACAACAAACAAAAAAAGATGCGGTTCCCCAAGGTGATACTTGAGCGAGCCTCTTATCCACCTGTGACTTGCACCGGAAGATGAATAAAATTCAAAACAAACAAAATGTCGCGAAAAGGAAAACAACGTGGAGTAGACATAAAACAAGAAGATGTATTACAAGCTGTTGTTAGGAAAACGCTGATTGGATAGCAAAACCGCTTCTTTAAATATCGACCAATCAGAGAATACATTTTCAAAATAAGCAACCTGGACTGTCCCTGTTACTATTGTTGGGTACACGCTAGTGTTCAAAAGTAATGTTAACCTCGCGTGTACCTTTGAGCGGTGATAATCACATTTGGAAATGGAGAGTGAAGTAGTGTTTTGTCCAATCAGAATCTAGGATATTTATAGTCATATAATAATTATTTTTATTGGTAACAAGATACTATGATATAAAATACCAATTAGAAGGACTAGATAACCGGGCATAGGCTTAATATGGATAGAAAAACAAACCATCACGTTTGGTACCATTCTCTATCCAGAGTTGTCGTTCCTGCTACGCTAGACTCTATCTCTGTCAACGCCCATTTTACAAGATTTTTGTATAAGTTAGAAACAGTAAAAAAAATGTACTTAAAATTGTTTTAATTATTGTAAATATCAATAAAGAAGAAAATAAATCAATAATTTCAAATCAATTCTCTCTTAAAAATGATTCTTTCCCCCCCCCCCCACACTTCTTGGAGAACTATTTTGCGGAGGTAAATAATAAACAGTTAAAAACGATCACAAATCATTTTTAAGAGAGAATTGATTTGAAATGAGTGATTTATTTTCATCTTTATTGATATTTACAATAATTAAACCAATTTTAAGTACATTTTTTTTTACTGTTTCTAACTTTTACAAGAATCTTGTCAAATGGGCCGTTGACAGAGATATAGTCTAGCGTAGCAGGAACGACAACTCCGGATAGAGAATGGTTTGGAACATGTATTCTTAGATTTAAAAAAATGAGATCACCAAAGATCTGATAACACCATCACAAAAGAAGATCTGATAACACCATCACAAAAGAAGATCTGATAACACCATCACAAAAGATCTGATGCATCCTAATTGTAAAATTATTTACAATTTTTTTTTTATGTACAATTAAATATTGTGTCTTTGTTTCATATATTATTGTAGATTTATATTCTAAAACAAAATTCATGACCCGCGTACTTGACAAAAGGACATAGTAAACTTACATTTGTGTTTCTTTTCATGTCTTCATGCAAATTATCAAAATGCTTCCTATGATCCTTTACCAATCCGGGCGAAATTCACAATACATTTACCAATAACAGTACAAAATAAAATTACAATTCGGATGTACAAAACTACACCAGTGGATTACATAAAGGAAAAAAAAACAATAACAATAAACTCCCATAAAACCCCAGGAGTGGGACTAGGTAATTGGAAAGGGCCATTTTCTCATGCTCCTTACATAACATCATCATAAAGTAGTCCGCATATAAAGTTTATGATGGTACAGTGCTTTGGTATGGACTAAAACACTTTTTATTTTGACATTCCAATGGGAACGAATTGTGCTCCTCTTGTTGCTGATTTGTTTTTACACTCCGATGAATATTAATTTGTGACTTAACTTTAAAAAGATAAAAAAAATCTTCTAAGCACACGTTGACTAGTTTATTCAACAAAAAATGAAGGTACCTAGACGATATCATTACTTTAAATAATCCTATTTTTTTTTACCATTGTATTAGGTAAAGCCTCTATTTATTCATTTTTTGCATTATTTTACCGCCAAAAAATATATATACATTTGTGTATTTTGATACGGCTGCCTCTTACCATTTACCGTTACTCGCATTAATTTTTGTGTTATTTTATTTTGATTTCCAGTACTGTACTGCTTTGCATAGGGGTTTATTTGATTTGTATTCAATACTTATGTTTCGTGTTGTCATCATAATCTATGGTTTTCTCCGGCTTCCTCCACCAATAAAACTGGCCGCCACGATATAACTGAAATATTGTTAAAAGTGGCGTTAAACTCTATAACCATCACCCTGTTAAACCTAACCCTGTTAAATTAAAGTAATAATTGTTAGATATTGTGTCTTTTCTCACCTCTTGTTCAGTGTCCAGTGTATCCGTTTTTCCTACTTCCTGTTTTTGATGGCTGTCAACTATTTCTTTACTGTTAGTAGAGAGAACCTCTGTGTCTGGTAGTAATTCCAGATATTGTCTGTACATAATAGGTAAGTACAATGGCGTTTGGTTATCCAGCCATGTAAATCCGTGTATCTTTGAAAATGTGTAATGCGATTTATTGCCAAAGGTAGGATTATATTTTCTGATTAAAAATGGCAATCGGTCATATATGTTTTTTTAAGAAGTTTGATTAAAGATGCTAGCCATAAAACACAAGGCGCTAATGTGATAGTACTAGGAGAAGAAGTAATTTATTTCTTAATTAAAAGAGATAAAAGAAATATTGAAGCTTTTTCTAAGCCATCCTTTGATCGGATTAATTCCATCATATCGATAATGAATATTTTTTTTTTACTTTATTCATTAATAATGTTGATCACCTATCCATCACTTTGTGTTATACGTGATATTACAGACGTATACTAGTAGTACAGTCTTTATGGAATGTTATACGTGATATTACAGACGTATACTAGTAGTACAGTCTTTATGGAATGTTATACGTGATATTACAGACGTATACTAGTAGTACAGTCTTTATGGAATGTTATACGTGATATTACAGACGTATACTAGTAGTACAGTCTTTATGGAATGTTATACGTGATATTACAGACGTATACTAATAGTACAGTCTTTATGGAATGTTATACGTGATATTACAGACGTATACTAGTAGTACAGTCTTTATGGAATGTTATACGTGATATTACAGACGTATACTAGTAGTACAGTCTTTATGGAATGTTATACGTGATATTACAGACGTATTCTAGTTGTACAGTCTTTATGGAATGTTATACGTGATATTACAGACGTATTCTAGTTGTACAGTCTTTATGGAATGTTATACGTGATATTACAGACGTATACTAGTAGTACAGTCTTTATGGAATGTTATACGTGATATTACAGACGTATACTAGTAGTACAGTCTTTATGGAATGTTATACGTGATATTACAGACGTATACTAGTAGTACAGTCTTTATGGAATGTTATACGTGATATTACAGACGTATACTAGTAGTACAGTCTTTATGGAATGTTATACGTGATATTACAGACGTATACTAGTAGTACAGTCTTTATGGAATGTTATACGTGATATTACAGACGTATACTAGTAGTACAGTCTTTATGGAATGTTATACGTGATATTACAGACGTATACTAGTAGTACAGTCTTTATGGAATGTTATACGTGATATTACAGACGTATACTAGTAGTACAGTCTTTATGGAATGTTATACGTGATATTACAGACGTATACTAGTAGTACAGTCTTTATGGAATGTTATACGTGATATTACAGACGTATACTAGTAGTACAGTCTTTATGGAATGTTATACGTGATATTACAGACGTATACTAGTAGTACAGTCTTTATGGAATGTTATACGTGATATTACAGACGTATACTAGTAGTACAGTCTTTATGGAATGTTATACGTGATATTACAGACGTATACTAGTAGTACAGTCTTTATGGAATGTTATACGTGATATTACAGACGTATACTAGTAGTACAGTCTTTATGGAATGTTATACGTGATATTACAGACGTATACTAGTAGTACAGTCTTTATGGAATGTTATACGTGATATTACAGACGTATACTAGTAGTACAGTCTTTATGGAATGTTATACGTGATATTACAGACGTATACTAGTAGTACAGTCTTTATGGAATGTTATACGTGATATTACAGACGTATACTAGTAGTACAGTCTTTATGGAATGGTATACGTGATATTACAGACGTATACTAGTAGTACAGTCTTTATGGAATGTTATACGTGATATTACAGACGTATACTAGTAGTACAGTCTTTATGGAATGTTATACGTGATATTACAGACGTATACTAGTAGTACAGTCTTTATGGAATGTTATACGTGATATTACAGACGTATACTAGTAGTACAGTCTTTATGGAATGTTATACGTGATATTACAGACGTATACTAGTAGTACAGTCTTTATGGAATGTTATACGTGATATTACAGACGTATACTAGTAGTACAGTCTTTATGGAATGTTATACGTGATATTACAGACGTATACTAGTAGTACAGTCTTTATGGAATGTTATACGTGATATTACAGACGTATACTAGTAGTACAGTCTTTATGGAATGTTATACGTGATATTACAGACGTATACTAGTAGTACAGTCTTTATGGAATGTTATACGTGATATTACAGACGTATACTAGTAGTACAGTCTTTATGGAATGTTATACGTGATATTACAGACGTATACTAGTAGTACAGTCTTTATGGAATGTTATACGTGATATTACAGACGTATACTAGTAGTACAGTCTTTATGGAATGGTATACGTGATATTACAGACGTATACTAGTAGTACAGTCTTTATGGAATGGTATACGTGATATTACAGACGTATACTAGTAGTACAGTCTTTATGGAATGTTATACGTGATATTACAGACGTATACTAGTAGTACAGTCTTTATGGAATGTTATACGTGATATTACAGACGTATACTAGTTGTACAGTCTTTATGGAATGTTATACGTGATATTACAGACGTATTCTAGTTGTACAGTCTTTATGGAATGTTATACGTGATATTACAGACGTATACTAGTAGTACAGTCTTTATGGAATGTTATACGTGATATTACAGACGTATACTAGTTGTACAGTCTTTATGGAATGTTATACGTGATATTACAGACGTATACTAATAGTACAGTCTTTATGGAATGTTATACGTGATATTACAGACGTATACTAGTAGTACAGTCTTTATGGAATGTTATACGTGATATTACAGACGTATACTAGTAGTACAGTCTTTATGGAATGTTATACGTGATATTACAGACGTATTCTAGTTGTACAGTCTTTATGGAATGTTATACGTGATATTACAGACGTATTCTAGTTGTACAGTCTTTATGGAATGTTATACGTGATATTACAGACGTATACTAGTAGTACAGTCTTTATGGAATGTTATACGTGATATTACAGACGTATACTAGTAGTACAGTCTTTATGGAATGTTATACGTGATATTACAGACGTATACTAGTAGTACAGTCTTTATGGAATGTTATACGTGATATTACAGACGTATTCTAGTAGTACAGTCTTTATGGAATGTTATACGTGATATTACAGACGTATACTAGTAGTACAGTCTTTATGGAATGTTATACGTGATATTACAGACGTATACTAGTAGTACAGTCTTTATGGAATGTTATACGTGATATTACAGACGTATACTAATAGTACAGTCTTTATGGAATGTTATACGTGATATTACAGACGTATACTAGTAGTACAGTCTTTATGGAATGTTATACGTGATATTACAGACGTATACTAGTAGTACAGTCTTTATGGAATGTTATACGTGATATTACAGACGTATTCTAGTTGTACAGTCTTTATGGAATGTTATACGTGATATTACAGACGTATTCTAGTTGTACAGTCTTTATGGAATGTTATACGTGATATTACAGACGTATACTAGTAGTACAGTCTTTATGGAATGTTATACGTGATATTACAGACGTATACTAGTAGTACAGTCTTTATGGAATGTTATACGTGATATTACAGACGTATACTAGTAGTACAGTCTTTATGGAATGTTATACGTGATATTACAGACGTATACTAGTAGTACAGTCTTTATGGAATGTTATACGTGATATTACAGACGTATACTAGTAGTACAGTCTTTATGGAATGTTATACGTGATATTACAGACGTATACTAGTAGTACAGTCTTTATGGAATGTTATACGTGATATTACAGACGTATACTAGTAGTACAGTCTTTATGGAATGTTATACGTGATATTACAGACGTATACTAGTAGTACAGTCTTTATGGAATGTTATACGTGATATTACAGACGTATACTAGTAGTACAGTCTTTATGGAATGTTATACGTGATATTACAGACGTATACTAGTAGTACAGTCTTTATGGAATGTTATACGTGATATTACAGACGTATACTAGTAGTACAGTCTTTATGGAATGTTATACGTGATATTACAGACGTATACTAGTAGTACAGTCTTTATGGAATGTTATACGTGATATTACAGACGTATACTAGTAGTACAGTCTTTATGGAATGTTATACGTGATATTACAGACGTATACTAGTAGTACAGTCTTTATGGAATGTTATACGTGATATTACAGACGTATACTAGTAGTACAGTCTTTATGGAATGTTATACGTGATATTACAGACGTATACTAGTAGTACAGTCTTTATGGAATGTTATACGTGATATTACAGACGTATACTAGTAGTACAGTCTTTATGGAATGTTATACGTGATATTACAGACGTATACTAGTAGTACAGTCTTTATGGAATGGTATACGTGATATTACAGACGTATACTAGTAGTACAGTCTTTATGGAATGTTATACGTGATATTACAGACGTATACTAGTAGTACAGTCTTTATGGAATGTTATACGTGATATTACAGACGTATACTAGTAGTACAGTCTTTATGGAATGTTATACGTGATATTACAGACGTATACTAGTAGTACAGTCTTTATGGAATGTTATACGTGATATTACAGACGCATACTAGTAGTACAGTCTTTATGGAATGTTATACGTGATATTACAGACGCATACTAGTAGTACAGTCTTTATGGAATGTTATACGTGATATTACAGACGTATACTAGTAGTACAGTCTTTATGGAATGTTATACGTGATATTACAGACGTATACTAGTAGTACAGTCTTTATGGAATGTTATACGTGATATTACAGACGTATACTAGTAGTACAGTCTTTATGGAATGTTATACGTGATATTACAGACGTATACTAGTAGTACAGTCTTTATGGAATGTTATACGTGATATTACAGACGCATACTAGTAGTACAGTCTTTATGGAATGTTATACGTGATATTACAGACGTATACTAGTAGTACAGTCTTTATGGAATGTTATACGTGATATTACAGACGCATACTAGTAGTACAGTCTTTATGGAATGTTATACGTGATATTACAGACGTATACTAGTAGCACAGTCTTTATGGAATGTTATAAGTGATATTACAGACGCATACTAGTAGTACAGTCTTTATGGAATGTTATACGTGATATTACAGACGTATACTAGTAGTACAGTCTTTATGGAATGTTATAAGTGATATTACAGACGTATACTAGTAGTACAGTCTTTATGGAATGGTATACGTGATATTACAGACGTATACTAGTAGTACAGTCTTTATGGAATGTTATAAGTGATATTACAGACGTATACTAATAGTACAGTCTTTATGGAATGTTATACGTGATATTACAGACGTATTCTAGTAGTACAGTCTTTATGGAATGTTATACGTGATATTACAGACGTATACTAGTAGCACAGTCTTTATGGAATGTTATAAGTGATATTACAGACGTATACTAGTTGTACAGTCTTTATGGAATGTTATACGTGATATTACAGACGTATACTAGTAGTACAGTCTTTATGGAATCTTTTTTTTTTATTGGCGATACAATTCCATCTAACAACACGAGGTCATGTCATGCAACCTTTCATTCATCTTTGACTGTCCAATCATATGCAATGCAGTTAAGCATAATAACCTGAGACAGCAGCTCTTGGTGTGTACCCGGTTTTAATATCTGAAGATTTAGTAGGTTCAGGGGGGGGGGGGGGGTAGAATATAATACTGACATATCAATTTAATTTGATCGCACTAACACAAATGCATATTTCATCTGATTCTGTGGCCATTCTTTGAATTTAAAACTGGACACCTCACCATATCTCTCTGGTGTTCCGTAAAAAAATATACAAATTTGTAATTTCCTGGTTGTATATTTCTCCTAAGGCGATTAATTATTTGATATATAACATAAAAGAAGTAACATAAAATTCAATATTAGTATAATTAGCATACATTTTAACCGTGCTACAAGGAATTATATAGAAAGTCCAATTACGATCAATAGGAACCGTGGATATTATAAACAACATGTAATTAAATACAGCATAAAAACTTGAACAATCGAGGAAATGTTCAACTAATCCAGAATACAAATGCAAGTTGGCTCAAAAATATTTTAACTTTTTTTAACAAACGATTAGAAACATAAAGGTTACCTGTTAATTTAATAGTGACTGTAAACGATTTTTTAATTCAACAACCTGTGCAATCAGTGCCCTATCACCACTAAAGTTATGAGTTCGAACCCCGTTCTTGGCGACGTGAACTCGATACAACATTATGTAATAAAGATTTTTCAGTGACTTGCGATAGGTCTGTGGTTTTCTCCGGTTTCCTCCACCAATAAACCTGACCGCCACGATTTCATTGAAATATTGTTGAAAGTGGCGTTAAACATCATAAACCAACCAAACCAACCATTGCTGTTTGCTTAATATTTAAAGGGCAAATATATTGTGCATATTCGGGACGAGAATTAGACCAACAAATATAAGATCTAGACAGAAATGTTGGAGGGATTGGCCAACCAAGGAAACGACATTTGACTGCTTCCGGCGGAAACTAGAATCTGAAGTGTGTAGAGCTGGGAAGAGACGACAAATTTGGCATTTTGTAGCGACTACAATGAACCTACTCTTTTTCGGAATCTACATAAAATGTCTTTAAAGAGCATGAAGCGTGACATTCCACAAACACAATGCCCAATTTGATCCACGATTAGGCTTTCAAAAACATCGTGTACAGTGTCTGTGATGATCAACAATATCAACATAACAATCACCCCCTCAATGTAATTAACTGAACCTAAAAAAGTCTACCACTTCTTCTTCTTCCAATGAAGTTCATCCCTCAGTGAGCATGAGTATTATCGAACTTGTACAGACTATGTCACATATGACGTTGGAAATCCAGTAATCTCAGTTTCTACAGAAAATTTCTTTGGAATTCTAGTCGAAACTGGAACAGCTTTCCCCTGAACACTGTGAAGAGTGACTCTGTTGAGTCATTCAAATCAGCTGTCTCACACATTGATTACTAGTTCATCAAAAACTCTTGTACATAGTTTTATCTTAAAATCAAAAGTAAAAAAAAAAATACTCTGAATTAAATTTCATTTTCTAAAGTAAATTTGTAATTTCTTTAGAGCGCGAAGCGCAGTACCCAACGTAATTGGCGGAGTCTTCAGTTAGTTGAAGGCGGTCTCTTATATTGTAGAAGTAGAAGTAGTCTCAACGAGATTAGAATCTTCAGTTAGTTGAAAGAATAACCAGAATCAAACGAATACAACTGGAGCACAGAATTTGAAGGAATTTAACAATACAGCTGGGTGGCTGTCTGTGTTTTTTTGTTTTTTGTTTTTTGTAATGAATTAATCAAGTAGAGTCACCCTCCCCCTCCCTAGCCGACCTGAAAATAAGAAAGACAAATGCAGTCATTTGGTAATTTGGACATCCACTGTGTCAATTATAACAATTCAAAAGCTTTTTGTTATTGGTAACTAGTTATTTTTTATCTCACAAACAAAGAAACTAGCAAAGGATGGGTGTGTGATAACTTTCATCGACAATTTCATTTTTTTCTGGGAGCCATCCATGAAAAACATAAATTTAAATATTTTAAAAATCTGATGGTAAAAGTTTGTAAAATGTGGTGCAATGATGTCTATATGTCTATTCTTCAGTGTGACATTTCTTAGTGGAAATTAATCGACAGGAATTTTTCTGATCCGAATTTTAATACCAAGGTGGTTCTCAGGGCATCCCCGCTTTTTTGCAGTTTTCACTGTTTTGCACGTGATTATCTCCAAACAGGATATTCAGATATGCTAGATATTTGATATTTATTCAACAACAACACTCTCAAGTGTATTAAAGCCAAAATATTCCCAATCAATCAGATAAAAATGTGCATATCTATTAGAATCTTCCGAAACTAGTATTACCATCTGTCGTCAAGAATACCCCCAAAATGTCTATATTTAGGATGTCCTATGGAGAAAACGGCATGGTGAACTTTTTTGAAACTTTGGCAGATAATGTATTTAGACATAACTATTTCATGATACAAATTTAAAAAAAATTGAACGAAGGTAAAATTTTAGGGTAACCCAGGTCTACACCCTTAAACCCATAAATATTGGAACCACTAAGCTGGCGGACACTGACTTATCAATGACATGGACCAATGCATTAGTCACTTCTTTTTGTTTCGGGTCATTTGCACCATTTTTTGCATATTTTTTGCTGACTTAAGTTTTGTTGTTTTTTTTTACTCATTATTGGCAGATATATTTATATAGCTCATTACGATGTTTCTTCTGAGAAAAAATGGTGAATAATTTGTCCAGCTAATTTTATAGATTGAAATTTCAAATTAATTATATGTATGGATTTATCTTTTTGTTTGGATAATCTCCTTAATTACAGGTTATAAAACTGTCAATGGAGACAAATTATAACCTTGGGCAATATAATGTAAAGCTGACACTTAATTAATAAACATAATTGAAATCAAAACAAAGTCTGCATGTCATTGATTAAAGGTCTTTTACCATCTGATCAAAGACAAGAAGGCAGTTAAATAAGAGTTTTTTTTATTCTCCTTTTAAATCTTTTAATATATAAATATATACTTTTAGTGTCATAGTGAGATACCTATTACTGATTGGGAATTTCATTGCAATAGTTCATTGTTAAAAGGACTTTGTATCATTTCTTAATCTTAAACATAACATTATGATGAATCAAATGTTTCTCTTTTCTAAGCATTTAAAAGGAATTAATACCAGATTGCCGAATCCCAGATAGCCGAATACCATATTGCCGAGTTCATTTTGCTGAATCCCATATTGCCGACTTTTGTTAAAAATGACAAAATTTCATAATATAATTTTTTATTTAAAAAAAAAATATTGATGATGATTGATGATTTTATTGAAAGCAGTAATTTTTCGCGCAATTTTAGTTAGAAAAACCATAATCAAATGCATACTGATTGATGAATAGGAGATGCCGATACTCTGACATTACTCAAACAATTGAAGAACAATGGAAATAAACTACAAATAAGTAAATGTTTATTTAGAGTTTTACTAAGTAAGAAAGAAAAAAGAAATGCTAAAAAATTGTCGTTAAATAGCAAATTATTTAGAGCTGATTGATGATTTCGGTAATCTAAAAATGAACTAGTACTATACCAACAATATCCAAGCTTATCATAGGTGTTATGAAAAATGAACTATTTAACAATGTAAAATTTGATTACATAACAAATAACAGCCATAAACTTTGAATATTTCATCAAAAGAGGGGAGGGCGGTTGGAGGACACATAGTTCTCCGTCTAAAACAACCTTTGATTTGGTTTCAACCAAAAACTCAGATTTCCCTCCAAAACCCTTGCTTCAAATATTTCCATGTTAGAACCCATCCAAGATAATGATAATTACAAGCCACATGCAAAAAATTATTCAAATCTATATATGTTTACTAAAGTTATCGCGTAAACAAGACACAATTCTCAAAATTGGTGATTTTCAACCAAAAACTAAGATTTTCTCCCAAAACCCTTGCTTCAAATATTTCCATGTAAGACCCCATCCAAGATAATGATAATTACAAGCCACATGCAAAAAAATATTCAAATATATCCATGTTTACTAAAGTTATCGCGTAAACAAGACACAATTCTCAAAATTAGTGATTTTTCAACCAAAAACTAAGATTTTCCCCCAAAACCCTTGCTTCAAATATTTCCATGTAAGAACCCATCCAAGATAAATATAGATTCTCCTTCAGTTGCCCGTGTGTTACGATATTTCTCCACTCAAGAGAGTTAAATTAAAAATTTTAGCCACAAGTGGAGAAATATCGTAACCCACATGGGCAACTGAGGGATAATTTGTTTCTCCCATTATTTAACACGAACTTTATTTCAAAATCCTTCAAAATTACCGATTTGACAACATGCGGGGAAAGGCACGAGACATTTTAATCCTCTAGAGGATTACAGATTTTTCCACCACTGGTTCAGCGGGGTTAAAACGCCGTAATAATGGGAGAATGATAATTACAAGCCACATGCAAAACATTATTCAAATCTATCCATGTTTACTGAAGTTATCGCGTAAACAAGACACAATTCTCAAAATTGGTGATTTTTCAACCAAAAACTAAGATTTCCCCCCAAAACCCTTGCTTCCAATATTTCCATGTAAGAACCCATCCAAGATGATGATAATTACAAGCCACATGAACATTTTTATTCAAATCTATCCATGTTTACTAAAGTTATCGCGTAAACAAGATACAATTCTCAAAATCGGTGATTTTTTAACCAAAAACTAAGATTTTCCCCCAAAACCCTTGCTTCAAATATTTCCATGCAAGAACCCATCCAGGATAATGATAATTACAAGCCAAATGCAAAAAATTATTCAAATCCATCGATGTTTACTCAAGTTATCGTGTAAACAAGAAAGTGTGACGGACGGACAGACGGACGGTCGCTATTACTATATCCCTCACCGCTATCGCAGGGGGATAATAACATAAATAAGACATGTGCCCTCCTACAAACAACCGGGAATAAGGTCGAACCTAATATCCCTAAAAAATGTATATCATTATTAAAGCTTAGAGAACGACAATTTTATCAAGAAAAACAAAGCAATGTCGTAGCGACAGCATGCCAGGCCCGCCCCCACAAATGTTAAACTGATCAGTTTTGATAGTACAATTGTCTTTTAGTTATCAGTTTATTTACACTATAACACTATCTGTTAGAAACGATTATTCAGCCCCAAAACTCTACCGTAATTTCCCTATTTGTTCAACAAAAATTTACTGTGTCCTAAGGACACTATGTTCCGCCAAATAATATGGTCGACTACACATCATGACCAATCATCGTATCGTGTGAATGCTTCAAACCAACTATCTAATATGAGTTGTGTTCACATAATGAAAAAGCTAAAAGTCCCATAACTCCTATAAAAATCACCCAATATGACTAATCTTCCTACCAAATATGAAAGCTATTGGACCAACGACCTCAGAGTTGGGTTCACAAGTTATAACTAATTGAAAAAGCATGAAAACGTTAAAGTCCCATAACTCTGACAAAAATCGTCGTAATCTACAAATTAAAGAGATTTTTTTTTACACAAAACAAATGTACCCCACATTCGTTCCTTTCAAAGTGATAAATGACAACAACTCCTTCAAAAATGGTCTGATCAAACGAATCATAATATGGTTATAAGCAATCATACAACGTTTTGAGGAATTCACATTCAAAATTAAAATGCTTAGGTTCAAATTGATTGATTAAATATTCTATGTGACAAAGTGTAATAACTCGTTCAAAAATAGTCTAACCAAACTGTAATGATATTCTGATTAGCTAGTTATGTCTTGGGGTTAACAGAATTCCTCAAAACTGTCTGCTTGATAATTGTGTCTTGTTTACGTGTTAACTTACGTGATCTATATGTTGGTTTCGAAATTTTAGTTTCTTTAGGCCACATCTTGAAGAATTATTGTTGAAATTACAAAGGTAAGAATGATTTTGTAATCTGAGACTGCAAGACTACTTTCTATAAATATATAAAACTAAATATTATGCAAGTGCGGGGGGATACGTCGCACACTTATGCGCCAGGCGGTTCTTTTATTTGTGTTTGTTTGCGTATAGTGGTGTCCAACACGTATTGACTATATATGAGTAACATGGCGGGTGTCTTATAGGAGGCAGGAAATGCATACTCTTCGCGAACACGAGGGTTAACCCCTGTTTTTTGGTGAGTCCGTGTTGCTCATCTTTTAAGTGTTGTGTGTGTGTGTGGTTTTTTGTTCTTTGTTTTGTTTGTCTTCTTCCTGTGTCTTGTGTGCCAGTGGCTCTGGACTGTTCATTCTTGATTGCCCCTACGGGTTTCTATAACGTTTTTTTTTATTAGGAACATTAAAAATTAAACTACAAATTTAAGATACAAATATATCTAATAGATCGATGTCAGTGTCGAAGCACTGGCTACTGGGCGGATGATACCCTCGGGTACTACGTAATAGTCCAAACAAAAAGTTTATATGATTATGTATCAATAGATGAAGATTCTCAAATTATACAGTATTACAAATAATCGATCGTGTACCTGGGTATCTACCAAGTGATAATTAATTTCATTACAATAGGAGACAATCGATATCGTGTCGTAGATTAATCGTTGATATGCTGACCAATGTAAATTATTATTATACATACATGCAGAACATATTATTCATCATCATCAAATGACAGGTAAGGTAACGCTCTCCGGTAAGAGGGTAAGAGAACATATTGATATTTGATTCCGTATCATTGTCGGGGGAGGGGGGAGGGGTAAAAATATCTAAAACATATAGGTATATGTAATATAATTGAAGATAATTTTTGGGCTGATATGTGTATAATTTCAAATGACAAGTAAGGTAATTACTCTCCCCGGTAAGAGAACATATTGGTTCCGTATCATTGTCCGGAGGGAGGGGGTAAAAATATCCAAAATAAATAAGTAATATATTGGAAGATATTTTTTGGGCTGATATGTGTGTAAATATGGGATAATTTATCTTCATTTTAAAATAATTTGGTAAATAATATGTGCATGTTATTGTTGTACCGTCTTAAAATTTATAATTTGGGTCGTATTTATAAATTTTCGTGTGTTTAAATCACATATGATTGGTTTAAATTCGCATGTGGTTTTCGGAGAAACACACAATGAGGTAGTTAAATATGACCTATATATACTGAACCCCAGGCATCCAATTAATGTCAAATCCTTCATAAAACTAAGGTACAAAATACCCGCTTCAGAACTGTAAAATTTTTAAAGTGACCACCAATTATGATAAGACACTATTTTCTACATAAGTAATTCTATTCTTATTAGTAAATCGTACAACGACATTGTCCAGTATAAAGGTCAAGAAACAGACCTAACAATATGAACTGATGTAAATTTAAGTGAAAAATTCAGTGGCTGATCCAGGATGTTTTTAAAAAGAGAGCTCTGGACTAATTTTCACTAGATCTGCCATTGACAAACTTGATAGAAGGTCTGTTTGTTACTCTGTTTAGTTATCTTTACATTGGATGACTATGGTACAATTGACATTTATAATTAAAATCACTGAAAGTTGTTATATTTGATCCCTTTTGTACAAATCAGATACAACACTTTGATAACAAAAGGGTTACAGTTATGGTGTCTAACGCCACTTTCAACAGTATTTCAGTTACTAGTTTATCGTCGCGGTCAGCTTTATTATTTGTGAAAACTTTTGACCTACCGCAAGTCACTGACAAACTTAATCAAATAATGTTGTATCTAGTACATCTCGAGCGGGATTCGAACTCACAACGTTAGGGGTGATAGGTACTGATTGCAGAGGTAGTTGTATATCAAACTACCATACGATGACGACCACGACGACTCTTTGATAACAAAAGAAGTGACATACAATTAAATTATATATAAACACCCCTTTTTCCTTTCAGATTTATATACCCGAGCGAAAGGGTCTTCCCCGCAAGCGTCCCAGTCTCTTTCGCTTGGGTTCTCATCCATGAAAAGGTTTCTAATGTTCAATATAGTTTACTGCTTTTGTTGTCGAAGTACTGTAGCTAGAGAATATCAAAAGTACAATAAAGAATGGAAAACCAGATACATAGGTAACATTGAACACAAGACACAGAACAAACAAAACAAAACAACAAAGCAAGAAAAAAAAAAAAAAAAAAAAACAACAAAGCATATCACAACACAGATTACTAAGAAAATGATCAACATGGACTCCACCAAAACCCAGGAGTGAAACCTAATGTTTTGTAAACATACATCCGCCGCGTTACTCATTGTGCCGGGTAAAAGTCTTGTCGGTGATAGAGGAAAGGGGAAAAATACATTAATGGGAAAAGATCCATTGCTATTTGAGAAATTGATATTTCGTAGCCGTCAAACAGTTCGTGATAACGACCGTAGAATTTCTGTCGTAGCCGTCAAACAGTCCGTGATAACGACCGTAGAATTTCTGTCGTAGCTGTCAAACAGTTCGTGATAACGACTGTAGAATTTCTGTTGTAGCCGTCAAACAGTTCGTGATAACAACTGTATAATTTCTGTCGTAGCCGTCAAACAGTTTGTGATAACAACCGTAGAATTTCTGTTGTAGCCGTCAAGCAGTTCGTGATAACAACCGTAAAATTTCTGTTGTAGCCGTCAAACAGTTCGTGATAACGACCGTAGAATTTCAGCCGTAGCCGTCAAACAGTTCGTGATAACGACCGTAGAAGTTCTGTCGTAGCCGTCAAAGAGTTCGTGATAACGACCGTAGAATTTCTGTCGTAGCCGTCAAAGAGTTCGTGATAACGAGCGTAGAATTTCTGTCGTAGCCGTCAAACAGTTGGTGATAACGACCGTAGAATTTCTGTTGTAGTCGTCAAGCAGTTCGTGATAACGACCGTAGAATTTCTGTCGTAGCCGTCAAACAGTTGGTGATAACGACCGTAGAATTTCTGTCGTAGCCGTCAAACAGTTCGTGATAACGACCGTAGAATTTCTGTCGTTGCCGTCAAAGAGTTCGTGATAACGACCGTAGAATTTCTGTCGTAGCCGTCAAACAGTTCGTGATAACGACCGTAGAATGTCTGTCGTAGCCGTCAAGCAGTTTGTGATAACGACCGTAGAATTTCTGTCGTAGCCGTCAAGCAGTTCATGATAACGACCGTAGAATTTCTGTCGTAGCCGTCAAACAGCTCGTGATAACGACCGTAGAATTTCTGTCGTAGCCGTCAAACAGTGCGTGATAACGACCGTAGAATTCCTGTCGTAGCCGTCAAACAGTTCGTTATAACGACCGTAGAATTTCTGTCGTAGCCGTCAAACAGTTGGTGATAACGACCGTAGAATTTCTGTCGTAGCCGTCAAACAGTTCGTGATAACGACCGTAGAATTTCTGTCGTAGCCGTCAAACAGTTCGTGATAACGACCGTAAAATTTCTGTCGTAGCCGTCAAAGAGTTCGTGATAACGACCGTAGAATTTCTGTCGTAGCCGTCAAACAGTTCGTGATAACGACCGTAGAATCTCTGTCGTTGCCGTCAAACAGTTCGTGATAACGACCGTAGAATTTCTGTCGTAGCCGTCAAAGAGTTCGTGATAACGACCGTAGAATTTCTGTCGTAGCCGTCAAAGAGTTCGTGATAACGACCGTAGAATTTCTGTCGTAGCCGTCAAACAGTTCGTGATAACGACCGTAGAATCTCTGTCGTTGCCGTCAAACAGTTCGTGATAACGACCGTAGAATTTCTGTCGTAGCCGTCAAACAGTTCGTGATAACGACCGTAGAATTTCTGTCGTAGCCGTCAAACAGTTCGTGATAACGACCGTAGAATTTCTGTCGTAGCCGTCAAACAGTTCGTGATAACGACCGTAGAATTTCTGTCGTAGCCGTCAAACAGTTCGTGATAACGACCGTAAAATTTCTGTCGTAGCCGTCAAAGAGTTCGTGATAACGACCGTAGAATTTCTGTCGTAGCCGTCAAACAGTTCGTGATAACGACCGTAGAATCTCTGTCGTTGCCGTCAAACAGTTCGTGATAACGACCGTAGAATTTCTGTCGTAGCCGTCAAAGAGTTCGTGATAACGACCGTAGAATTTCTGTCGTAGCCGTCAAAGAGTTCGTGATAACGACCGTAGAATTTCTGTCGTAACCGTCAAACAGTTCGTGATAACGACCGTAGAATCTCTGTCGTTGCCGTCAAACAGTTCGTGATAACGACCGTAGAATTTCTGTCGTAGCCGTCAAACAGTTCGTGATAACGACCGTAGAATTTCTGTCGTAGCCGTCAAACAGTTCGTGATAACGACCGTAGAATTTCTGTCGTAGCCGTCAAACAGTTCGTGATAACGACCGTAGAATTTCTGTCGTAGCCGTCAAACAGTTTGTGATAACGACCGTAGAATTTCTGTAGCGATGAATTCAGCCTTGTTTGAGTAGCTCATCGCTATCCAGAAAATCCCTGTACTGGACACAAATCCTATAATAACATATGAATTTTGAAATGTAAAGTCCATGCGCTCGTGCTGTTGGAATGTTGCTACATATGAATGGGAAGTTGACCATTGGAAAAGTTATTAAGTTATTGGTCGTAGAGCTTTGTTTTTAATATTCCTCCGTTGTCAATTTCAAGGTGAAGGTTAAAGAAAGAAGCAAAACTTTTGAGTGACAATATTTTCCTTTACTCCATGCTCATTTTGTTAAATGTTTGCTTGTTTGTTTGTTTGATGGTGTTTAACGCCACTTTCAACAATATTTCAGCTATATCGTGGCGGTCAGTTTTATTGGGGGAGGAAACCAGAGGACCCGGAGAAAACCACCGACTTGTTGCAAGTCACTGACAAACTTTATCACATAATGTTGTACACCTCGCCCTGATCGAGATTCAAACTCACAACATCAGTGGTGATAGGCACTGATTGCATATATAGGTAGCTGTATATCTAAATACCATACGATCACGCCCACGACGGCCCCTTCTTTTGTTAAATGAGATGCAAATACTTGTAAAATCAAATAGTGTCTGACATATATATTTTTATCTGCCAAAAATGGTTTTGGTGCCAGCTTGCAATGAAAGAAAATTATACTAGTTAATGAGGGAAGAAAATGAACACATTTAAACATATACATATTTGGCTATTATTATCATTATTGTTATTATTATTATTATTATACTTTACTATAGAAACCAAGCAAGAAATAATTAAGATATTTTAAAATTTTATTCCATGGAACAAGAAATAACTCATTATTCCCGCGGCAAACTGCACGTAGGTCAAATAACTGTGAGGGAATCTGCACGGAGCACACACTGTTTGAAATTGGCGCGCTAGTTATTTCCCTCAGCACGTCGAACCAATAACTAGTTATTTCCCTCATATTAGTTCAGTATAATAATACAGTTATGTCCTTCATGAGAAGTTAATATCCGATTCATAATTATTAAATCTAGAAAGGGTTATTTTCACGAGGTCCTTCGGACATCGGGAAAATAACCCTTTCTCAATATTATTATTATTATTATTATTATTATTATCATTATTATTATTATTATTATTATTATTATTATTATTATTATTATTATTATTATTATTATTTTATTTAAGCTAGATATGATTTATAAGAAGATGAGACAGCCATGGTTGTTAATGACGTATTTAATATGCGTGCAGTGTTTGACACAGACAGAATTATCACAGTTTGGTACATCTGGTGACTTCCCTGAAGCATATGTTACTGTTGATTCAACACCAACTGACAGGTTAGTTTTCTTCTATTATATTGTGAAGAAGAGAATTTAGGTAAATGTCTGCGCTAAAAAATAATAGACAGCAGGGTCTATGAGGGGGGTTCAGACGGTACATCGGTCCGGGGCCCGGAGACCCAAGAAGGAGATGTGAATCTCTGAATGGCCTCATAGCCTTAGCCATAGACGTTGTATTTAGATTTTTATCATTTTGTTTTTGGTATTTTCGACTATCTTTAGTTTACATTGTATTTAGAAAAATAATTATGTAAAATTCACTTGAACTTCTGAATTCTGGTTGCTTAACAGTGTCAGCCCTGTCCCCAGGGCCCAAAGCAGTCTTGTTCCGTCTTGCAAAATTTCTCCTGGAGGCCCTGATAGACAGAAATGCGTTTAAAACTAGCATAAGGGAGATAATTCAATATCAACACACTATCAATGGACACACTACAGAGCCTGGTAACACTTATCACTCGTGGATACCCCCAAAAAGCATACTATTATACCAGGCAACAACGAAGTTCTCCCTGCATCACTTCATTTTTAAAATTTTATTATATCGGACAGAAATGTCCAAAATGTTTACCCATCGACATTTGAAAGTAAACAAGTAAAGCAAACTATTTGTGTAGCTAAATTACAAATAGAAAATATTAACAATAATACTTCTTGACGAAGATGATGCTGAAATACATGTATTAAAGGGGTTAGGTAACGTAGTTTCTTTTTCTTTTTAGGTATCTAATTAAAGGATCAGGAATACCCGATCATGCAACGCAATCTGTAAACCCCAACAATGCCTCGAATCAGAATTACAACGTTAGTATCCCCCGAACACCAACAGACAACATAGGACTGCATGGGTGTTTACCTCTGGGCATGATCGGCATTACAAGGACAGGTGTCGCCATCTACAATCCATTGACTGGAGACCTGTTGAATGCCGTTGAAGGAAGCAACCAGGAAACATTTGACAGTTGTGATGGCCATTCCAGCCCTAATGGTGCCTATCACTATCATAAGATCCCAGATAGTTGTCTATACAAAGGAGAGGAAGACGAATTCATTGGTGTAGCTCTAGACGGATATCCCATATATGGTCCGAATGTGTCGGATAGCGACCACATTCTTACTTCTGCTGACCTTGATGAATGTCATGGACGTGCGATCAATGGAACATATCGTTACCATGCAACTTCCACATGGCCATACTTTATGGGATGCTTTAAAGGAGTTGTTATGCAGGATTTAATTAATCTTGCATACACCTGTAATTTGACTGAAGATTCAGGTACATCTCTTGTACTGTTAAGCGATGCTATGGATGTAAATGGACATGAGATACTACTATCCAACATTATACTTAAGAGTCTTAGACACAAATTAAAGCAAAGAAAAAGCGCATTTTCTGCCGATCTACATTTCGCAGTTGCACTAGGTCTTCTACAATGAGCATAATTAAAACCCTAAGTAAGATGCTTGTGAAACAGTCCCCAGTCTGCATTAAGCGGTATTCGTTACTCTGTTTTACATTTCACAGTCACAGTAGGGTCTACAAGAGCATAATTCAAACAATTAAATGCTTGTGAAACAGCCGCTAGCGTGGCGTTGATAAACGCTACATCCGGGCATCTTTATCGTTTTGAATTTTATTTGGTGTATATAATTTAATTTCCCATATACGGAGGTATCAACAAGAGAACAAAATATGAGTGAAGTAATGTTACAAATACCGTCATCATGGTAAATAATTCTTCAATAAAAGCATATTTTACTTTAACAATTAGATATTGTTATCGTTACACGCATATAGTTTGAATTATATATGATCCATTGTCTAAACTTGAATATCATACGTAAATGAATGTCGTGAATGAAGAATGCCATGTAAAATATTGTCGTTAGAATTGCGGCCTCTAATCACCCATTTATTATCTTCAAACTTTTCTTGAAGCAGCTTCTTGTATATATACTATAGTCGAATATGCTCCATTTGTCGTAGTCAATTCATGTCCTTTCTCCATTCACAACTTGTCATCCGATTTTATTTCGAGTAACAGAACGGGTGCCACTTTCAGAGCAGGAACTGCTTACCATTTCGGAGCACCTTTGTGCATCTCCACTTTTAGTCGTATTAGTGACAGTTTACTGTGTATTGTTTCGTGGACCATGGTTTGTGTTTTAGTCTTCATCTTTGAGTCATTGTAATTGTCCGTCCTTCTTCGATTTACGGTTTCTGATTACCCCTTCGATATGTTCAAGCTTTTCTGTCAATAGTTGCCATTGTAAGAAAACCTTTCAGATCCCAATTATATCCTCTTGTCCTGTAGTTATCTAAACCAATAGATTCATCACAGTGCCACTTTTTAGCCTACATGATTTATTGTTTGTAGACTTGTTCCGTCATTAATACTGTATAGCAGAAATACTGCTCAATTGACATTAAACTACAAAAATATCAATCACAACAAGCTGTTTAGATAATTTTATAACACTGTAATCTCACTTTTCTGATGTGGCATGGGCGTTATGTACTTTTTCATATAATTATTGAATGAGAAATATTTTTGTTTTGTATTTACAGGTTGGGAAAACCAATGGACGTACTATTTCTGTCACTGTCCTAACGGTAACCCCGATGGGGGTGGCGGAGGAATGCATCCACCACCGGAACAATGTAGAATGGACAATCCACAACGACCTCCAAACTGTCCTTATCCACCTGGAAATAAAGGACACTTGATAGCATTCCCAAGATTGCTCATATCTATTCCAATATTGATCGCTTTTGTTGATTTCAATTTTGTTTTCAATTTCTAAATTGAAATATTTCTCCGGTTTAGAGTGCTAAGAAAGACAAATATTATACATAATCGCTGTAAAGTTTAAAAGTTTAAATGCATTAATATCCCACATGGATACACTTGCAGTATTTATGCTATTCAGCAAGAATATGTAATTTTAGAGTCCATATATAGATTTAATCAAAATAAAATAGTAGAAAGGAATATACATGTGGTAAGCCTTATTTAAATAAACGTTAGAGCAAACCGAAGGGGCAATTTAGAATGGACAATCGAGAGACACTGGCAACATTGGGCACACAAGACACAACAAAGACGAAAACAAAAGATACACACAGCACAACACACTAAGCTAAAGGATGAGCAATATAAACCCCACCAAAATCTGGGAGGAGATCCCAGGTGCTCGAGAAGGGTAAGCAATTTCTGCTTTTTAAAAAAACACCCAAATGTTACTCGTATAGTTGTAGGACACCACTATGCGCAATAAAACAACAAGTTCCTACTGTGAAATGTAGAACAGCCATAAAACAACAAGTTCCTACTGTGAAATGTAGAACAGCAATAAAACAACAAGTTCCTACTGTGAAATGTAGAACAGCAATAAAACAACAAGTTCCTACTGTGAAATGTAGAACAGCAATAAAACAACAAGTTCTACTGTGAAATGTAGAACAGCTATAAAACAACAAGTTCCTACTGTGAAATGTAGAACAGCAATAAAACAACAAGTTCTACTGTGAAATGTAGAACAGCAATAAAACAACAAGTTCCTACTGTGAAATGTAGAACAGCAATACAACAACAAGTTCTACTGTGAAATGTAGAACAGCTATAAAACAACAAGTCCCTACTGTGAAATGTAGAACAGCCATAAAACAACAAGTTCTACTGTGAAATGTAGAACAGCAATAAAACAACAAGTTCCTACTGTGAAATGTAGAACAGCCATAAAACAACAAGTTCCTACTGTGAAATGTAGAACAGCCATAAAACAACAAGTTCCTACTGTGAAATGTAGAACAGCCATAAAACAACAAGTTGCTACTGTGAAATGTAGAACAGCCATAAAGCAACAAGTTCCTACTGTGAAATGTAGAACAGCCATAAAACAACAAGTTCCTACTGTGAAATGTAGAACAGCCATAAAACAACAAGTTCCTACTGTGAAATGTAGAACAGCCATAAAACAACAAGTTCCTACTGTGAAATGTAGAACAGCCATAAAACAACAAGTTCCTACTGTGAAATGTAGAACAGCAATAAAACAACAAGTCCCTACTGTGAAATGTAGAACAGCTATAAAACAACAAGTCCCTACTGTGAAATGTAGAAAGCCATAAAACAACAAGTTCCTACTGTGAAATGTAGAACAGCCATAAAACAAGAAGTTCCTACTGTGAAATGTAGAACAGCAATAAAACAACAAGTTCCTACTGTGAAATGTATAACAGCAATAAAACAACAAGTCCTACTGTGAAATGTAGAAAGCAATAAAACAACAAGTTCTACTGTGAAATGTAGAACAGCCATAAAACAATAAGTTCCTACTGTGAACAGCCATAAAACAATAAGTTCCTACTGTGAAATGTAGAACAGCTATAAAACAACAAGTCCCTACTGTGAAATGTAGAACAGCAATAAAACAACAAGTTCTACTGTGAAATGTAGAACAGCTATAAAACAATAAGTTCCTACTGTGAAATGTAGAACAGCAATAAAACAACAAGTCCCTACTGTGAAATGTAGAACAGCAATAAAACAACAAGTTCCTACTGTGAAATGTAGAACAGCCATAAAACAACAAGTCCCTACTGTGAAATGTAGAACAGCCATAAAACAACAAGTTCTACTGTGAAATGTAGAACAGCCATAAAACAATAAGTTCTACTGTGAAATGTAGAACAGCAATAAAACAACAAGTTCTACTGTGAAATGTAGAACAGCCATAAAACAATAAGTTCTACTGTGAAATGTAGAACAGCAATAAAACAACAAGTCCCTACTGTGAAATGTAGAACAGCAATAAAACAACAAGTTCCTACTGTGAAATGTAGAACAGCCATAAAACAACAAGTCCCTACTGTGAAATGTAGAACAGCAATACAACAACAAGTTCCTACTGTGAAATGTAGAACAGCAATAAAACAACAAGTTCCTACTGTGAAATGTAGAACAGCCATAAAACAATAAGTTCCTACTGTGAAATGTAAAACAGCAATAAAACAACAAGTCCCTACTGTGAAATGTAGAACAGCCATAAAACAATAAGTTCTACTGTGAAATGTAGAACAGCAATAAAACAACAAGTCCCTACTGTGAAATGTAGGACAGCCATAAAACAACAAGTTCCTACTGTGAAATGTAGAACAGCCATAAAACAACAAGGTCCTACTGTGAAATGTAGAACAGCAATAAAACAACAAGTTCCTACTGTGAAATGTAGAACAGCCATAAAGCAACAAGTTCCTACTGTGAAATGTAGAACAGCAATAAAACAACAAGGTCCTACTGTGAAATGTAGAACAGCAATAAAACAACAAGTTCCTACTGTGAAATGTAGAACAGCCATAAAACAATAAGTTCTACTGTGAAATGTAGAACAGCCATAAAACAACAAGGTCCTACTGTGAAAGGTAGAACAGCTATAAAACAACAAGTTCCTACTGTGAAATGTAGAACAGCAATAAAACAACAAGTCCCAACTGTGAAATGTAGAACAGCTATAAAACAACAAGTTCCTACTGTGAAATGTAGAACAGCAATAAAACAACAAGTCCCTACTGTGAAATGTAGAACAGCCATAAAACAACAAGTTCCTACTGTGAAATGTAGAACAGCTATAAAACAACAAGTTCCTACTGTGAAATGTAGAACAGCTATAAAACAACAAGTTCCTACTGTGAAATGTAGAACAGCAATAAAGCAACAAGTTCCTACTGTGAAATGTAGAACAGCCATAAAACAACAAGTTCCTACTGTGAAATGTAGAACAGCCATAAAACAACAAGTTCCTACTGTGAAATGTAGAACAGCCATAAAACAACAAGTTCCTACTGTGAAATGTAGAACAGCAATAAAACAACAAGTTCCTACTGTGAAATGTAGAACAGCAATAAAACAACAAGTCCCTACTGTGAAATGTAGAACAGCTATAAAATCAATGTTCCTTTATTTGAATCTATGTCGAAGTGGATAGTCTCTCATCTTCATTTACAACCATATCTTTTCTTACACACTGGGGGTTAAGACGCACCGAACATCGTTCTTATCCGGAAATCATAATCGACATCACAACATGGAACGAACAAAATGAACAGCACGAACTCCACTACTTAAAACCAGGGACAACAATAGGCACAAGCCACAGAAGGAAGACAAACAAAACATAACAAACACCACAGAAAACTAAAAAGATGAGCAACAAAATGACAATCTATATAATGCAAGTACAAGTATAAGCTCTGGAAAGCATTTGACTGACATACCACTGTTCGCCCATAGAGTCTATTAAGCAGTCATTTGCATTAAATGGTCACCTTTTTCTTATCCTGTCATATAAAATTTTGAACCTCCTTTAATAGGTCATCTGTCTTAATCTTTGTCACAAGGATGACCTCTTAATACAGGTTTGGCGGCAGTGCAATGAAAAACATATATTATCGAGCATGCCGCATACAACATAATCACCAAGAAACAATTATTATATACTTTTGTTAGGTTATGTGCATTGTCCTAATGTTTGGATGTCATTTAATGGAAAATACTGAAAAAATGTATCCTAAGCTAAGTAAAAAAACACTTAATAAGACTATTCTAAAATTCACACAAAAAACAATTACACACAACAAAGACATCTAACATAATATGCTATGTGATCTGGTTTTATTCAAATATTATTCTGCCCGCCATCTTTGATAAACAATCGACCACACATAAAAAAAACCCAGTTATTTCATACAAAAATGTATCTTCCTTGTATCATTTAACGTTCAAAATCAAATTATTAACCATTTAATAAAATCTACTTTGCTTCAGAAAAGAACTTTATCTTTTAATTAAGTATAATCACGCATTTTCCACAAAAGAGTGACACATTATATATTTAGATAACAATGGTTTACGGTATAGACCAATGTAAGGAATTATGGCTCTGTCAAAATATTTATATACACAAAATGTATATTACATAGACTGTCGCTACACTATTAAATGTATTATTAATGGAGAAAGACCAATGTAGATGTTTATGGTAAGTAAGTTAAAAAAAAAAAAAAATTTGGATTTCATTAGTAAATCTTTGAAAATTGTGATTTTAACATGCAGTATATAAATGCACCTAATATTATATTGGGAATAACGAATCCTTTAGATCCAGATATTACTAATAATCAAGTCATTTTGATATTAAAGTATTATTTATACATATGTTGATGTTTGGGTGATAAACCCAGTATTAATGGTGGTTTAAAATACCTGAAATATTGCATTAAAAAAAGACAAACATAAATTTCCTATCCTCTACACAAAAAGAATATATATGTAAAAAGTGGTTGCCTTTTGAAACTGTCCTTGGTGTTTGAAATTTCAGTCCAGTGTTGCAAAATGTCTTTTGTCTGTGAAAAAATTGTATATACATGCCATATGTTTTTTTGTATTTGTATCTGCCTCAGCTTTTCGTTAAAAATAAACAAATTACAAAAATCTAAGCTTAATCATTACAGTGGATGGAATTCGAAGTCAATCTAAATAATATGCCACTTACTATATACAATATATATATCAATCAGTCAATCAAGCAGGGTGCCGCGCCTGGGTCCTGGCGTAGGCTGCAGTCATAATGTCCTTGTCCCTTCTACCCTTGAAAGACTTGATCACATATATCATAAAATGGAAATAACGTACCGTCAGAAAACTTCTAAATTCGTGGAAACCGAAGCAAAAAATCGAGACCCATAACACACAAGTATTATCGCTTGCTTTCCTGGCTTGGTACAGAGACTGGAATGATAATAGCGTATGGCTATGAACCATAATATTGTATTGGAAATATACGTATTTATTTTATAACAGTATATTATGTCATGTAGAATGAAATCAAAATTTAGCTTGCAGTATTCCCCGAAATTTGCACAAACTATTTCTTCAGATCACGACGTCATCAACAGGTTGAAATAGTGCTCTCATCATAATGAACCATTATGGATACCTGTGTTTCAGATGATTACATTGTTTTCCTAAGTATATATAAATATAAATTGAGATAATAGGACTCCTGGTCCGTTTCCTCGTGTTAGCCTTAATGCTGCACAAATAGAACAACTTGTGGATTATGGCAAATAAGATTTTTTTTTATCCAGACGTATGGCTATGAGTGTTTAACGCTACATGTACTTTCAATAATATGTCAATTTTACTGGTTGACAAATTAGATTACTTGGAGAAAAGTAACTTGTCGCTAGTCATAAGCAGACTGCATCACATAAAGATATATTGAATACACCTCGCTCGTGCTGATTGCGTACCTAGCCATTAATTCAATAGCCATACAACCACAGTTATTTGGTATTATTTTCATGCATCACATCGACACATTGAATAAATTCAAAATATATTTATGCTGCAAACGTTTGATACATGTTACATTTATTAAAGATGAAGTTCTGAGACGAAAGCGGAATGATCAAGTCAAAATAGACTTTCGAGTAATTGATAATTCCACTATGATCTTATTAATCAATATTCAAATGCTGTCATTATATTATTTCTGTAATACAGGTTTTTATAAAATGGCCAACAACACGACATGTTATAACGACACAAAACGTTCTGATAATGAGGACGTATATATATAATACACGCCATCTTTAGAATTGCTAATAGTAGCAGGTTGTACCATAACACCTATAATTGTTCTGGCTATAGCAGGCAATATCTTGACTATAATGTCCTTTGTTCGAGATAGTCATCGGCACAAAACCCATAACATTTACACTCTAAACCTCGCTATTGCCGATCTATTAATAGCACTGATTAGTATGCCAATTTATCTGATATACATATTAAAGGGCAATGTTTGGTTATTTGGTGGCATTTTTTGCAAGATATGGATTTTATTTGATTTTATCGCTACCATGGTTACCGTTGTCTTGATGGTTCACATTAGCTACGATCGACTGATTCTCTTGAACAACTGGCCAATGTATATCAGGACACAAACTCAAAAAAGAGCATGCGCAAAATGTGTATTAACGTGGGTTTTAGTTCTTTTGGTTAACGGACCAACTATCATTGGTTGGGATATTTGGACTGGTGTAGATATTGTTGAGCCTAACGACTGTGTAGGGCAGTATGCACAAAACTTCATATACACACTCATTGTGATACTGTTGGAATTTGTAACTTCTTTGGTGGTACTAATCCTGTTTAATTCATTGGTTGTTCGACAAATTCGTAATCTTAAGCGAAAAAGAAAAGAATTATCAGCAGATACGTGCTCTAACAATGAGTATATTTACGATCGACGATCCACACGACACGGATATGACTACGTCCACCAACTGTTCACATCATCACCATTGCAGGAGTCACAATGCGACAAATATGTCACTGCAGACGATACCTGTGAGAATTAGCGGGAGTCAGCACGCGCATGAAAATTTAAACGAACAATTCGATGAAATATCTCGCGAGAGATCTATTCATCATATTAAACACGTGCATCATCTGTCACACTGGATAAAGGGACATAAAGCAGCGAAGTCGTTAGGAATATTAGTGTTTGTATAATTTGTACTAACATGGGCACCTTACACGTTTCTGACACTTGTGATATCATTGTGTGACAACTGTATTAGTAAGCCAATTTATGAAGAATTTATTTGGTTTCTGTGGTTTAAATCGGCAGTAAATCCATTCTTGTATGCATGGCGTAGTGAAAGATTCAGAGATAAATTTAAACACTTTTTATGTTGCGGTAGAATTTAAATGGAATACAAGACAAGTGTGATGTATTGTTCAATTTAGTATGAATATGTCTATGATATGATAAAAACATGTATTTGTATTTCCAATCGTTTAACTATGAGCGTACCAGATAACCTGATGCAGATTTCCCCAGAAATCCGTCTTGTACCCACTAAAGTAGATATACACGTCTTGATTAATCACGTATTTGGATACGTCAAATGTAAACAATTCTTGATGCGTAATATTGAAAAAAAAACAAAAAAACTTTAATTTGACAACAACAACAAAATTCAATTTAATTTGATATCTAACGTGACACTATATTGATCACATTACACGTGTCATCTCATAATATAAAGGGATATAATAGCTTATTGTCTAAATAAGCTAAATATATTTTAATTTATGCAATAAAGTTTTAAATAAATCAACAATCTTGACGGGATTATTAAGTTTTAATTGATTGCTTGTGATAAAATTCAGGTTTAGATTTAATGGACAACGATTTCATTATGGGTTCGCTTCAATTAGAAAGCCACATGTGATTGGACAAAAAGAAATTACAGCAGTCAATTAAGCGAACAATTCAACATCATTGGGAAGTATTTTCAAACCCAACTCACAATAACAATAACTTAGCAATCAGAATTTTAAACAAGATTAACGTGATGGGTGCTACTGGTGTAGCAGGAACTCTTTACCCCCCCCCCCCCCCCGGAGCACATGAGATCACTCCCTGTATTTTTTGTGGGGTTCGTGTTGTTCAATCTTTAATTTGACTATTTGCTCAAGATACAGTGTTTCATGTTGGTGGGGTGTATGTTCCTTTCTTTTCCTTTTGTTTGTAATGTTTCTGAAAGATTATTGTTTTTTCTGAAATTGAAGGTATCAACTGTTTCGGTCATAATCCGGTTATATTGTGTCATTTAAATAGCAGAATCATATTTCCATTGACAGGGACCAATATACAAAAAATGTGACTGTAAATGGAATATAGCAATAAAAGTGCTATTCTAATACCTTAATGTGTGTCTAAGTGTAATGTTGGATAATTACTCAAGTTAATTGCCATCCGCATCTCAATTACTAAGCTAACAGAATATATATCAACCAGTTCCTGCAGTGTATGACATGTTGATTAACCAATAAATAGCTACACAGAAATATCTACAAATATGAGGCTATTTCTATGTGTACAATAATGTGTAACAAGATCATATCAAATATATATTTTTTTTATTACACATGTAACGCTATCCAATCTTTGGGCTTTGCTTTCGTAGTTTTATCTGAAACATTGTCTGATATCGTTTCTTCCTTAGATTTGTCAACACCACCACTATCATCAGCAGTAAGATTGGCCACATCATTGTCCTGTATATCAGCTTCTATAACCTCCTGCATAGCGTCCTCTTTCGCTTTTCTCATTTCTATTGTTCTACTTCTTTCAATTTTTGATTCTTTTCGCATTGACATTTTCTTTTCAAATTCAACCCGTAGCTGTTCGTCCTTTTTCGAACTATTCATTAATTTTTTGAAATCTTCCACTCGTCTTTTAAAAGCAGGATTTCCGTCCATATGTTTAGCCATAAGTTTTTGTAATTTGCCCCTTACTCGTCCAACCTCTGTCTTTTCTATATCTATTGTACCCTGAGCTATATCCTTCATCATTTTAGCCTTCTGTCTTTTGTGAATCATTTGTGCCTGCATCATTTCACTGTGTAAAGACAAAACATTCACAACTGTGATAAGAATATGAAAACTCTACACATATAAAGCATTGAATAATAAAAGGGAGGTAATCGTAAAGTGTAATATTCATGATTGTAATAATCATTATCTGACCTTGGTCAGAAAAGTGCAAGTTTTGAATTTTTCGTCCATATCCATAATATTCTCTTCTTCCCGTAGCAATCAAACCTTCCCCAAACCAAGTGCATATTTTCACCTAAGCAGATATTGTTTGTAAATCTGCTCCTTTCATGAATACATTGATTATACTTCACGTTAAACAACAATCAATAAAGAAATATGAAGATTGACACGTTACACTACCCTAATGCATATCCGTACCAACAAAATATCTTGTATTACTCGACAATATCAAATATTTACACCCAATCCTTAGTTTGGGACATTCAAATTGCAAAGCCAGTTGTCTTCCCTTGACTTGAAGAGTACACATTTTAATGAGATATGCATTGATTGATAAAAATTCAAAGACATGTATAATGTATGAATCTGAATTCTATGCAAAGAAATAACAATCATAAAACTAAATAAACTAGTTTAGTAGGAGTTGCGCTTACACGGTACATGCCCCCTCCCCCCCCCCCCCCTTTTCGTGAAAGTATAAGTTGAATTATCTCCCCTTTTAAATTTTGGACAGCAACCATATTCCTTCATGCACATCTGTACGTAGTGTACTACAAATGTGTAAAGTTTCATAAAAATCCAATAAGCCGTTTAGGAGGAGTTGTGCTTACAAGGTACATGGACGGACGGATAGACGGACGGACGGACTGACGGACGGACGGACAGGGTGATTTCTATATACCTCCCAAACTTTGTTTGCGGGGGATATAATAAATAATATTAAGCATCATATCCGGGCAATCATTAACCCTGCTGTTATGCTGTCCTTTTTTATGTTGTCCTTTATTTTGTGATAATTGTGTGCACTTTTTTTTTAGAGAGAGAGTACTTGACATGTAAAACTTACGAGAATTCTATTTGGCCGCTGTTATCATCATCTAATCTATCCATCAGTAATTCTGAGAGAGAGCATGCATTGGTTATTTAAGAGATATATATAAAACTTACGAAAATTCTATTTCGCCGCTATCATCATCATCTAATTTATCTATCAGTAATTCTAAGCAGTGTTCCTGTAATGGAATTCCTGCCAGCTGAAATATAGAACGTATTTCTTGTATACATATTACTTAATTAGGTCCTAATATCATCTAACATTAATCAAAATAGAGGTTTAACAAATAATAATCAACGAATTTCCTGAAACATTGCACAGCAAAATATACCACTAAAGGTTTCATCTCCTATCTGTTCGTCAAAGAAATAATCATTTGATCATCATGTAAATATTATGGAATTCTAAATTTATATGGAATAAATTACATCATTTCTGTTTTCAAATCATACGCATTTCTTCGATTAAGGGAACGACGACTTAGCCTTCAAGAGAGGGGTGCATGCCTTTAAATTAAAAAAAAATATGTCGCCAAATTTTATAGAAAGAAATATCTTGACCTGAAAAATGTAAAAATAAATATTGTGACCTGCATTGGTCTACAAGCAATTTCTGTAAATTTTAAAGATATAAACACCAATTATATCACGTCAAAAAAAAAAAAAAAAAAAAAGCTAAATTAAACTAAATGAATATAAAAATAAGTTAAAAAATAATGAATACACATAATAATAATAATCTTGAAAAAGTGTGATTATTGTTTCGTGTGAAACCCCCCCCCCCCCCTCCCCCCCCCCCCCCCCCCCCCCCTGGCATGGGGGAAAACTTAACCCTCCCACTAACAGTTAAATGGCCGGTTCCTTAATAACATGTGCTGCAAATGCTTGCATTGCTGTGTTGAATTCATATGCAATTAATGTGAATTGATTTCGTTCCATATTAAATGGTAAATAAACTAACGCGAGTGTAATTTTTTACTGGTACATACAGTCACAGAAAAACTTTATCACATAGTGTTGTATCGAATACACCTTGCCATGATATCAATATAAAAAAGAAGTAAATCACACCAAAGTGTATGCATTATCCACCACCAATATACATATCTTGATCAACGAATGCCCTATGTTATATGTTAGATAATAAATGGATACCTAGGTTAATAAACAATTTTCCAATATGAAATTTAACATGTGTATTTTTGCTACGGATACATAGTTCTATCATAGCATAATATTAACAAATTATTGCACGCACCAATAATGTACCACTCTAATATGAAAATAAAGTCATTTGAATGCATATATTGAGCGAAAGAACGAAAACAAGCGGCCCACTTCTCATAATTCATGAAGTAAGTGTGTGCAAATTACAATATGAGACTAGTAAAAGACATTATAATGACAGTTCATATAATTCTGGGCATTTCACCATATATGTGAATCAGAGGTCAAATGAGGGAACAAGCTAAAAATATAAATCAGCTCTGCGAAGTTGTGATGTATAACATTTAAGCATATTTATAAAGAAAATTTGATATATTAGTGTCAATATTTACTGTTTCTACATAAGATACTTCTGATAATAACAAAGGTGTTGATGCTTGTTATTTTGTCTTTGCAATTAAAGCATTTGGATAATCGAGCTGCAAGTGCAAATTTATGCCAATATTTGGATTATTAAGCTGCACGTGCACACTTATGCCAACATTTGGATAATGAAGCTGCACGTGCACACATATGCCAACATTTGGATAATCGAGCTAAAAGTGCACACTTATGCCAATGTTTACATAGTTGATCCGCGAGTGCACACTTATGCCAACATTAGGATAATCGAGCCGCAAGTGCACACTTAAGCCAACATTTGGATAACTGATATGTGAGTGCACACTTTAAGCCAACATTTGGATAACTGATATGTGAGTGCACACTTAAGCCAACATTTGGATAACTGATATGCGAGTGCACACTTAAGCCAACATTTGGATAACCGATATGTTAGTTCATACTTATGCCAATGCATATTGATAAAGCATTACAACTAACAATTACCACTCTAATCACACTACAATACATAAATAAAGCGCTACATAAATCCCAAAACTATTGACCAAAAATAACTACAGAAAAATAACACATACGTTTGCTATATTCTGTAAAGTAAAATATTTAATAAAGCATTAAATTAACAACAAACTATTAATACAAAGCAAAATTAATAAAACGTTATCAAATAATTTCAACGAAACCGGTTGCTACCAAAACAGAGATTTGCCACCAAAGGTTCGAAAGGAATATACAAATCAACAAAAACATCAGCAACATATCAATACACATATAAAAATGAAACAAGAGACACTAATCATAGCAACAAAACCAGGTGCCCAATGAATGACTCCCAACGTTACGTCTCTTCTAAGACAACAATAAATGATTTGACATTCTTTGCCATATCAAATTGAGCATCAGTCAAAAGCTACAACGTCAACAAAGCCTTTGGAAGCAAGCAAGACAAATAGTCTAAGCAGGACAGACTAATCTAAGGTTTAATAGATAGCTATGCCTAAGAGAGATTACAGTATAATTAAAACTTTATTAAACATTTTATGTTATCAACTATTAGATGTAAATTATGTGCTGATTAATTTACAAGGCCTAGACAGGCATTTTGATAGAAATATCTATTCAAATGTGATTTTCCCGAAAGGTTGAAAATCCAAAATAATCAAAATATTTTATAGCACAAAATATTATAAATATTTAATTCTTAAACTCCAGTAAAATAAAACAAACACATTATAAATATTTCTCCCTTATCGAGACACAATGCTGCAATCTGGCTAATGGGCCTGGCTCTGTATGAAACTGGTTTACATATTATTGAGTGACAGCATAAAATGGACGCCATGATACCATTCCTTATATGAATAACACATTTAGTGTACACTACGCGTTTTTAGAATTCAGGTACGTTCAAAATCGAAAGAGAAGAAATCCAACTAATTAAGATTGTTTTTACTGTAAATTTTCAATAATAAATATATCTAATAAACCATAAATATGTTTATTTTTTCTTACCATAAGACCCGTCTTTATTTCTGCTTTGTCTAATGATTTGCTGCCATCTTTGTCAAAAACAGAAAAGAGATCAGTTAAACGGAACCCATTCATGTGTCCAAACTCCATTAAAACTAGAATAGGGTTTTCATCAATGAGTGAGAGTTCTTCATCATCACCAGCTCCTTTACCATACATTCCTCTGACCATTCCATGAATTATTGTTATATCTTTTTCTTCTTTTAATGTTTTAACATTTTGTGCAAATTCCATTTCAACAAGTTGTGTCTGAAAAATAGAATTTTGACTTTTACATGATGTATTTTGCTGTGATAGTGTTATATAAATTAAAACTATACATAAACAAACTCGCGGAAATTTGTATTAAATAAGAAATATTTAACCTATTTAAATTTGTTCCGAAAATTGATATATGAAAGTCAATTTATATTTTACATGCATGTATCAAACTCTCAAATATCCGATCTATTTTCAGGTCTTTAGATCTGGAATCGCTTGGTATGTATAATAAAAAATGTAGATATTTAACGTAATGCATACGACGCGTTTCTGGAATAACATACATCAGCTAGCTCGTAGTCAAAGACTGGAAAGTCAGATAATTGAAATGTATCTTGGGAAAGTAAACCATGAACATAAACACCTAAACATAATAGCCAAAATCGGCTAAGGTTACTGAATTCGTATGACGTAAATAGAAGCAAATTCCAAATGGGAGGGATATGCCAAAATAACAACAATGTCTCTACAGGAAAACGCACAAAAACATAATAATGACTTATCTTAGTGGTGTGAGTGTTACTCGATCTTTAGCTTTATGTGTATGTTTTGTAGATCGTTGTTTTTGCTTTTGTCCTTTTTCGTTTGGCCATTGTGTTGTCTGTCCTTCAATTTACGGATTCTGATTACCCCTTTGGTATCTTCAAACTCGTCTAAGCTAACCGTAGTTGCAATAGAAATGTCTGATTGCATTAGTTTACTTACCCTTATATCTATCTTCTTGATAGCTGACATCTCATTGTCTTTTATAAAATCTAGAAGCATCTGTGCACCTTTTGTTGTAATAGGATTCCATCCTAACTATAAATAAAACCAAAATATTGATGGCAAGGAAAATTATCTTTTTATACCAACACTTAACAAACTAAATGGCCTTCTTAACATCAACACCTTATATGGATTATATCATGATGGTACGATACTCACCGCCTGTGCTAAGGTTTACAGACACCTATTCATGACCTGAGGTTTCCCCAGTCAATTCATCATTATGAGGATTACAGCAATAATCCTAACACTATTAGAAAAATGAAGAAAATTATAAAGAATCTGTACTGCTTGTCGTTGTTCTGCTTTTATTGCCTAATATTGTCTGTGTCTCTGGATTGTAATTTCTATGCACCATAGAAACGATTACCTTCTTACGAAGTATCTGTGTCACAAATAACCACGGATATGTTCCACTTGTCGTAATCACCATCCGGTCGTTTCCCCATTCATGACTTATCACCGGGTTTGTAACAAGAGTAGCACGACGGGTACCACATATACAGCAGGAACTGTTTACCCTTCCGAAGCACCGGAGTTTATAACGGTTTTAGTGGGGTTCGTGTTGTTCGATCTTCAGTTTTCTGTGTAATATTTTGGAAATCGTTGTTTGTTTTGTTGTCCATTTTCTTTTGGCCATTACATTGACTGTCCTCCGATATACAGATTCCGATTATCTCTTGGGTATCTTCAAAGCTTTCTTGGTATTGAAGTGATTGAGTTTGCTAAGGATAATATCGATACATTTATCTAAACCAGACGAGATACCTACCTTTAACACTTGTAACGTTGTATTATTTTTTAATCCTTTAAGTAGTTTTTCTAAAGCATCTTTGTTCATTCTATTACATTCCAAGTTTAACTCAATAAGAGTGTCATTTAATTCTAAAGCTTTTGATAAGGCCTCACAACCACGTAAAGAGAATCCATTCCAAGATATATCAAGCTTCTTTAAACCTTGATTCAACTAAAAAAGTGAAGAAAGCATATTTAGCATGCTATTTTTATAAATATTATACTTCTAATAGGCGTACAACAAGAGCAAATAAAGGTAAAAACTACTAGCTCACATGAACCTGTATTTTTCGACAGATAACGAAGATTTTATTGCATATCATATCATTTTAAATGTTGATCATCCAGGCACTGGGGTTCACCTGGGGTTCACCCCCATTTTTTGCTCATCGTTTCAGTTTTCTGTGTTGTGTTTTTGCTCTGTTTGCCTTCATTCTGTGTGTTGTGTGTCCAATATTGCCAGTACCTCTGGATTGTTCATTCTTCGTTGCCTTTTCGGGTATCTCTAACATTTATTTGGAATATACACCACAGGTTCTTCATTGATACACATTTAAATAGTTATATCACAATGCTGCTTCGTGCCTAATTTCAATCTTTAAAACACAAGGACTTGAACCATATATACTATGTGCGCTTTATTTGTGGACATTTGATTCACCATATAACAATAATGATTGAAGCAGTTTACAACTACTTTTCCATATCTGGTGCTACCCAAAACTCATCATCAAGGTTATCTCTTCTTGGTCTATGTTAAGCTTTGAACTGCCAGACTTGGATACCATTACATTCACCCTATATATTCTGGGATCTTCATTTGCAAAAGGTTGAATCTGCATATCACAATTATGATTCATGGTATATTAAATTGCATTTCCATCACTCGTTCTGAATTTCAGAGGCTCCAAGGTAACGCTTTTAAAATTAGAACTCCCAAGGACCATTACGGTCATGCATTATCTAATTTAGCCCTTTATTTCAGAGAAGACATTTAAGTGATTTTTCGTCAAAATAAAGGGGCCGTCAAGGTCGTGGTCGTATGGTAGTTGGATTTACAACTACCTATTCAATCAGTGCCTATCAACACTAAATCTGTGAGTTCGAATCCCGCTCAGACGAGGTGTACTCGATACAACATTATATGATAAAGTTTGTCAGTGACTTGCAACAGGTCGGTGATATTCTCCAGGTACTCAGGCTTCCTCAACCAATAAAACAGACCGCCACGATATAACTGAAATATTGTTGAACGATGGCGTTAAACACCATACCCTATCCCTAACCATTGTCGAAATTGTTTTTTGTTGTTGTTGTGGACTGTAAGCTAACAACAAACAAGGACATATGTATATTAAAATATTACCGCTAATCCAGTCGCTATACCATCAGCTCCATCAAAACGTAGATGGTTCCAACTGAGATCTAACTCTTCAATGGTATCATTTATTTCTGAAATATATACAAGTATGGTATTTATATTTTATTCTACACTGGGCCTATTTGAGAAGTTAATTTCCATTGAGTGGATAATTTTTTGACCAAGATATAGCTTTTCTATTTTAGTAAAATTCGATATAAAATTCGTTCATTGGGAAAACTTTTAACCAATTCTTTTTTTCAAAGATGAGTAGTTTCTACTGAATTTCGTTTTTTTATTATTAAGACAAATGGATGTTGCATTCTATTGATAAATGTTTTGCAGGAAATTTCTACTTACTTATAGCATCTCCGATGACTTTTCCACCAAATTCACGGAATTCATTATGGCTTAAGCACAGTCGTAGTAAATTATGAGTATCCTGAAACATATTATGCAATGTATCTACTAATGGCCATAGTTACAAGCAAACATAATTGAAGAGCTAAAAAAATAATAGATATCTAAATTAGTAAGCACGTTTTAGGAACGGGAATAACAAAGGGTCTAAGCAAATAAGGGTAATAACAAAATTACCGAACTCTGAACAATCTTACAAAGGGAAAGTCAAATCTCATAAGTATATAGACAGACAAAATCAGTCAACAACCGGAAAACTGTGAAGACCGTAATGACCCTGACTTGGTACAGGCATTTCTAAAGAAATGGTGGGTTGAATCAGATTTTAAAGCGCCAAACCTCCCGCTCTCATTAAGCTCATCTCATTTACAGAGTTATGATACAGTATAAATTGTATTTCAGGAGCCTGCAAACAGCGTAGAAACTAAAATGCCGTACTATTCGACCAGTTCATTACCAGGAGTATAAAACGTTTTGAGAAATGATTTATTTGTACCTGGACATGGTATCCATCACCGAACACAAAATTTATTTGGTAGAAGCTGTTTCTATGAAATTACAAAAAAAACCAACTACAAAACAAATTCTATTTATCAGTCTTTTTGTGGATGAAACAAAAGAAGAAAATACATTATGGTATTGCTGTGCAAACATTTGGAGCAGATTAAGCTGAAACTCACTTCAAATAATTTTCTAAGATGTATTGCATCAAATTCACGCAGACCATTACCTGAAAAATAACATGTGATAATAAGAAACATAGTTATAGGTTAAACCAAAGTGTTTAAAAAAAAGCAACATTATCACAGTTTAGAAGAATTCTGTGAAAGTCAATTGATACAAATTACGACATGCGATATCTTCGTAGGTTTGGTGATTTCTTGATCGCATCTATCCCATTGACTTTAAAATAAATGATACCACAGATGCAGCTAGATCTGCTTCATACCTACACCTCGAAATTGACAGTGAGGGTCCGTTTAGAACGACAAAGGAGATGATGCTAATCTTCCCATTGTGAACTTTCCATTTATATGTAACACAATTCCAGCAGCACCCGCATATGGAGTATATATCTCTCAGTTGATACGATATTCCAGAGCTTGTGGTTCCTATCACGATTTCCTTGATAGAGGGTTGCTGCTAACAAGGAAGCTACTGAATCAAGGGTTGCTATTGGTTAAGTTGAAGTCATCATTTCGAAAGTTTTACGATCTTCAGCATGACTTGGTTAACCGTTATGGAATATCTGTGTCACAAATGACCATGGATATGTTCCACTTGTTATAAACACGTCCCGGTTCTTTCCTCATTCATGATTTATCAGCGGTTTGTAACTAGATTAACATGACGGGTGCCACTAGTGGACCAGGAGATGTTTACCCTTCCGGTAAATATGAGTTCGCTCCCGGTTTTTAGTAGGGTTCGTGTTACTCGATCTTTAGTTTTATGTGTATATTTTGTAGGTCGTTGTTTGTCCTTTTTCGTTTGGCCATTGTGTTGTCTGTCCTTCGATTTACGGATTCTGATTACCCCTTTGGTATCTTCATATTCTTCTTCCATGCGAATTTGTCTACTCGTGGTCTAATTTTCAAAACCAGTCTTTGCTAAAGGCATAAAAAGGTCATCATGGTTGATTTATTTTATAAAAATTGATACAATGAGTATTCTGCCTGAATTCTATTAAAAACGAAATTCACATAGCAGTATGAAACATGTCATGATTAATAAGAATTTTAAATGACAAATATTTACTGACATAATTAATTGTACCTGACAGGCTCAAAGATGTAAAATTGTCCACATCTACAGCAATGGTTACAATATGTTTGGCACCTTCTACACCAAGCTTGTTTTCTGATAAGTTCTAAAGCAAAGATTTAATGGCAATAAATGGAAAAAATATCACACAATTCTAAAATCAAATATCAAAATCGTAGAAAGAATCACAATTGATACCTCCACAGACAAATACATGATCGCACACTTACTTCCTGGCTTGGTAAAGGCACTTCAATTACAAGTGGCTGGTTTAAACTAATTTAGTGAAATGATGCGGTCATGCAGTTGTTTTCCACATGTGAGTAAAATGTAAATCCTGACTTAAACAACAATGGCTACGACTTATAGCTGGCAACAATGGCTGCGACTTATAGCTGGCAACAATGGCTAAGACTTATAACTGGCAACAATGGCTACGATTTATAGCTGGCAACAATGGCTACGACTTATAGCTGGCAACAATGGCTACGACTTATAGCTGGCAACAATTGCTGGCAACAATTGCTGGCAACAATTGCTGGAAACAATTGCTGGCAACAATGGCTACGACTTATAGCTGGCAACAATGGCTACGACTTATAGCTGGCAACAATGGCTGGCAACAATAGCTACGACTTATAGTTGGCAACAATGGCTGGCAACAATGACTACGACTTATAGCTGGCAACAATGGCTGGCAACAATGGCTACGATATCTGAAAAAAGCTCTGAAACAAATGATTTGTGGCTATTTTAGACCATATAAAATGTAATGCCTGACTTATAGCTGGCAACAATGGCTACGATATCTGAGAAAAGCTCTGAAACAAATGATTTATGGCTATTTTAAACCATATAAAATGTAATTCCTGACCTATAGCTGGCAACAATGGCTACGATATCTGAAAAAAGCTCTGAAACAAATGATTTGTGGCTATTTTAGACCATAATAGCATAAAAACATTCTATTCCAAGCTTATTTTCTAAACTGTCGTTGTAATTATTGACAATGATAACAACAACATGATTAAAACATCATATGCTATAGTTGTTCGAAATATTCTGAAGCAAAATGTTTAGTGCTAATTTTAGAGGCTAATGGCTACGATATGGTTTGAACATTCTATGCCAATCTTGTTTTCTGAAAAAAGTTATAGATCAAAGCTCTTTTTGTCCATTTTAGACATTTATAAACTTACCAAATCAGTAATAATTCTGTTATCACTTAACATTTCAGCTATATATGATGCACCTTTAGGTCCTATTTCATTATCTGTCATATCCAGGATCTGGACAGTAGGATTTTCCTATGGGGATAAAGAAAAGAAAGCAAAACCAATTAATAACAAAAATAAATAATTATATAGGGAGACTAAAACTAAGAGCAGAATTAACACATCGTTAGTTTTCCATGTAGATTATTGTTTCTCCTTTTGTCTTTGTTTTCGCTATTGTATTTGTCTGTTCTTCTTCGTTTTGCGGTTTCTGGTTACCCCTGTGGCATCTTCAACTTTTGATATTGTGAAGTTCTTAACAATAGTTAAAGCCTATACTCTGGACTATTTTATTATTAATATAAATATCTTGTTTTTGTCAAATGTACAAAGATTAAGGGCAATTTATTAAATAATAATAATGATAATCCTTTACGTAACTAAAATGTCCTTTTTTCAGATGGATTAATTTGATATCTTAGCCAAAGATAATAGTAGTATTACAACTATATCTCCTTTAATATAATCTTAAGCCACAATAAATAACAAATTAAGCAAATTAATCTTTAAAGTGCAATGAAATATCGTGAAGTTAATTCCATAAAATCACTGTCCCCTTTGAGAAAATGTTTTACTCTCAAGATTGTAGCGGTATAAAGCAATTATATTAAAATTAGATGTTTGTTTGGTGTTTTATTGTTTTTATCCATGTATCCACTAAGATATAAAGAAATATCACGTGTCGTGATCATGTGACAGGTCATGTGTAGTACTGGTAATTACATTGAGTATTGTCCCGTATTTTTCAGTATTTGTATGACTGGTAATACTAGCACAGTATTAAATTATTTGTCTTTCCAACCTTTAGATTTTGAGGGTACCTGATGTAGGTTATTCCAGAAACGCATTGTATGCACTAAATTAGATACCTACGGTTTCTATTTTTATAGTAATTTCAAAACAAATCCCAGCATGGTGACCATAATACTGGTAATCATATTGGTACCGGTATTACAACGAAATATAGTAGTATTATCTGTATTTTTGCTTAATCAATACTGGAAGATACTGTAAAATACTGTTTATCCCAGTATTGTTGAAAATACTGGAATTACTAGTATTAAATCCATACAAGATTGGTATTTACCAATAATATCCACTATCTGCAACATTTTTCTGACTGTCCCAAGTCAGGACCAGGATATCCAACGTCATATGTCGTGTTTTTTTTTGTGTTCAGTGAGTTAATGTGAGATGTGCTCGTTTGTTTTGTTGGTATTGGTTGAATTGGTGACCATTAAAGTTTCAATTTTCTTTTCATGATGTCATTGCCAGTATTCTCCATACAATACTGATATGAAAAAATATACTCGTATTGTATGCAATACTTGCAGTTCCAGTATCACGGTTGTATTCTTCACTTTATCCAACAAAGCTATAAATAACTTAGGGTCCGTCATAACCGTGATCGTATGGTAGTTGGATTTACAGCTACCTATGCAATCAGTGCCTATCATCACCGATGTTGTGAGTTCGAATCTCGATCAGGGCGAGGTGTACAACATTATGTGATAAAGTTTGCCAGTGACATGCGACAGGTCGGTGGTTTTCTCCTGGTACTCCTGTTTCCCCCACCAATAAAACTAACCACCACGATATAACTGAAATATTGTTGAAAGTGGCGTTAAGCACCATAAAACAGACAAACAAACAAACAAATAAATAATAAATAAAAAATACTCACAAGAAGAGCCACGGCTATAGCCTTAGCACCCTTAGAACACAGAGATCTATGTCTGACTGACACTCGTTTTGTAGACAGTTCTCTTATAAAAGACGAGACAGGTATAATATTTAACATGCTACACATTCTTTTATACTGGTTCTCACAGTAAGAAGCATGGTCGTGGGGACATTTAGTCTCATGTTCATCTTCTGAAAGTATTACCATGAACATAAGCCAAGTTTTTATGAGTGAGTGAGTGATTGTTGCTTAACGCCAATTCAGCAATTTTCCAGCTATATCATGGCGAGGAAAGTTATGATGAAATGTTTTGTTTTCTTTACTATCCCTTTTTCACAGCTTTTCGTTTCATTGAATTTCATAGATTTGGGCCCATAAAACCAGCTTAACCTCGCCACTTTTTTATTAAAATGCCTGTACCAAGCCAGGAAAGTGAGCAGTCATGTGTTTGTGTGTTAAGGGATCGATTTTGTCTCTTTCTGCAATTTCCTATTGGATTTTGAAAATTGTTCAGATAGTGTGATATTTTGCCTCTTTCTGCAATTTATTATTGAATTTAATAACAGTTTTCAACAGTGTGATAGATTTGTTTTTCTAGATTTTATAACAGTTTTCAACAGTGTGATAGATTTGTTTTTCTAGATTTTATAACAGTTTTCAACAGTGTGATAGATTTGTTTTTCTAGATTTTATAACAGTTTTCAACAGTGTGATAGATTTGTTTTTCTAGATTTTATAACAGTTTTCAACAGCGTGATAGATTTGTTTTTCTAGATTTTATAACAGTTTTCAACAGTGTGATAGATTTGTTTTTCTAGATTTTATAACAGTTTTCAACAGTGTGATAGATTTGTTTTTCTAGATTTTATAACAGTTTTCAACAGTGTGATAGATTTGTTTTTCTAGATTTTATAACAGTTTTCAACAGCGTGATAGATTTGTTTTTCTAGATTTTATAACAGTTTTCAACAGTGTGATAGATTTGTTTTTCTAGATTTTATAACAGTTTTCAACAGTGTGATAGATTTGTTTTTCATTATATTGGGTGAAGTAATGCGATAAACAATTTCCTGTGCAATAATTACTTGAAAATCACGAAAATATTGATAAAAAAGTCAATAAATCCAATGTAGTTGCTTAAAGATAAAAATCCAATTTCCGCTTCATACTTTGAACTACTAATCCTTGTATGCTACATTCAGCTAATCTGTTACACACAGCACTTAATTAAAAATCATTAAATAAAACATGAAGCAAAAAATAAAGCTAAGGCAAAACCTGCAAGTGTAAAATACTGTATGATACCAATTACATTTAATATAACTGTTTATATGTAAACTTATTTACACGACTATTTCCAAGCTCACTAGCTGCAGAAAGACTATGAGCATTATCCATTTAAGGTTATTCCAGAAACGCGTCGTGCGCAAACAATTAAATATCTGCGTTTTTATTCAGAGCTACGATTCTGCAGCTAAAAGCACTAATCAAGTCTATAGATATGTTCGAGTTAAGGTCCGATCTGACTTGCAGTCAAGTACATACAAATAATCACAGCAAACCAAAAATAATCAAATGAGTGTCGAATAAGAAGTATATTTCAATTACATTTCTTTTATATTAGTGGTGAACTTGATTTATAATATATATATATGTATTGTCTCGCAACAGTATTTATTTCAATTTATTTGAATAGAAATTATGAATAGTTTGTCTGATTTAATTTTATGTATTCCTTGATGTTATAATGAATGTTCAGAATTGCATAACAAGACACATTGTGTCATCAAACATATCAGTGTTGTAAGGATTTATTTGAAACTGTGAGTTCCAGTGGAAACAATAAATTCGGGAAAGAGACTTAATGAAACAGATTTACACAATGTGAATCATACCAAACTCAACAATTGTGAAAGAAAAATAAATTAACCATGACATCAAGTGTGCAATAAAGCAATAACCATGACAACCAACAAGTGTGTAGAAAACGACATGGACAGCAGATGTAAAGTAAATACCAACATGGACAGCAATAAAATTAAGAACAAAATTAAAAACTGTAATGAAGAGAAAGTGAGAAAAGAATGACAGCAAGTGTGAAGAGAAACTATAACATGGAGAGCAGCATGTGTGCAGAGAAACTATAACAAGGAGAGCAGCAAGTGTGAAGAGAAACTATAACATGGAGAGCAGCATGTGTGAAGAGAAAATATAACATGGAGAGCAGCAAGTGTGAAGAGAAACTATAACATGGAGAGCAGCATGTGTGAAGAGAAACTATAACATGGAGAGCAGCAAGTGTGAAGAGAAACTATAACATGGAGAGCAGCAAGTGTGAAGAGAAACTATAACATGGAGAGCAGCATGTGTGAAGAGAAACTATAACATGGAGAGCAGCAAGTATGAAGAGAAACTATAACATGGAGAGCAGCAAGTGTGAAGAGAAACTATAACAAGGAGAGCAGCATATGTGAAGAGAAACTATAACATGGAGAGCAGCATGTGTGAAGAGAAACTATAACAAGGAGAGCAGCAAGTGTGAAGAGAAACTATAACATGGAGAACAACATGTGTGAAGAGAAACTATAACAAGGAGAGTAGCAAGTGTGAAGAGAAACTATAACATGGAGAGCAGCAAGTGTGAAGAGAAAAAATAACATGGAGAGCAGCATGTGTGAAGAGAAACTATAACATGGGGAGCAGCATGTGTGAAGAGAAACTATACCATGGAGAGCAACAAGTGTGAAGAGAAACTATAACATGGCGAGAAGCATGTGTGAAGAGAAACTATAACATGGAGAGCAGTAAGTGTGAAGAGAAAATATAACAAGGAGAGCAGCAAGTGTGAAGAGAAACTATAACATGGAGAACAACATGTGTGAAGAGAAACTATAACAAGGAGAGTAGCAAGTGTGAAGAGAAACTATAACATGGAGAGCAGCAAGTGTGAAGAGAAAAAATAACATGGAGAGCAGCATGTGTGAAGAGAAACTATAACATGGGGAGCAGCATGTGTGAAGAGAAACTATACCATGGAGAGCAACAAGTGTGAAGAGAAACTATAACATGGCGAGAAGCATGTGTGAAGAGAAACTATAACATGGAGAGCAGTAAGTGTGAAGAGAAAATATAACAAGGAGAGCAGCAAGTGTGAAGAGAAACTATAACATGGAGATCAGTAAGTGTGAAGAGAAATTATAACATGGAGAGCAGCATGTGTGAAGAGAAACTATAACATGGAGAGCAGCATGTGTGAAGAGAAACTATAACATGGAGAGCAGCATGTGTGAAGAGAAACTATAACATGGAGAGCAGCAAGTGTGAAGACAGACAATAAGCTGGCCAGCAAATGTCAATAAAACCAATACTGGTAACAGGTTGAACAAACGTGATAACAATGGGGGTTATGGTGTTTACACCACTTTCAACAGTATTTCAGCTATATCGTGGCAATCTGCTTTATTAGTGGAGGAAACCAGAGTACCCGGAGAAAACCACCGATCTTCCACAAGTCACTGACAAACTTTATCACATAATGTTGTATCGAATGCACCTCTCCTGAGAGAGATTCGATCTTACAACGTTAGTGGTGATATGCACTGATTGCATGAGTAGTTATAAATGCAGCTACTATACGATCACGACCACGACGGCCCCCACGTGAAGAAAAGACAAACAAAATAGTATGAAATAGGTAACCAGACACGAAGGGCGAAATAAAATACCCAGGACATGCCAAATGCTGTTATTAATAATTTGTCTCACATACTTATGATAAATTGTTGGATCACTGTTTATATGAAATTACAAAAGTCATCTCCTGTTCGATTTAGGCAATGTTTGTTTCAATCTTTACAGAATTATCACTCTAAGGTTTGAAAAAAAACCCACGACTGTTGTATCGTTGGCACTATCAAGTTCAAGATAAAAACAATTGGGTTTCTCATACCATTGAGAATGATGGTGGAGATTGTGTCAATTTCAGGCATAGATAAAATCTTTTAGTACAATGTAGGCCCTTTTGGATTACTTGCCCCTATATACTTTTGGATTACTTGCCCCCTCCCATATACTTTTGGATTACTTGCCCCCTCCCATATACTTTTGGATTACTTGCCCCCTCCCATATACTTTTGGATTACTTGCCCCTATATACTTTTGGATTACTTGCCCCCTCCCATATACTTTTGGATTACTTGCCCCTATATACTTTTGGATTACTTGCCCCCTCCTATATACTTTTGGATTACTTGCCCCCTCCCATATACTTTTGGATTACTTGCCCCCTCCCATATACTTTTGGATTACTTGCCCCCCATATACTTTTGGATTACTTGCCCCCTCCCATATACTTTTGGATTACTTGCCCCTATATACTTTTGGATTACTTGCCCCCTCCCATATACTTTTGGATTACTTGCCCCCTCCCATATACTTTTGGATTACTTGCCCCTATATACTTTTGGATTACTTGCCCCTATATACTTTTGGATTACTTGCCCCCTCCCATATACTTTTGGATTACTTGCCCCTATATACTTTTGGATTACTTGCCCCTATATACTTTTGGATTACTTGCCCCCTCCCATATACTTTTGGATTACTTGCCCCCTCCCATATACTTTTGGATTACTTGCCCCCCATATACTTTTGGATTACTTGCCCCCTCCCATATACTTTTGGATTACTTGCCCTATATACTTTTGGATTACTTGCCCCCTCCCATATACTTTTGGATTACTTGCCCCCTCCCATATACTTTTGGATTACTTGCCCCTATATACTTTTGGATTACTTGCCCCTATATACTTTTGGATTACTTGCCCCTATATACTTTTGGATTACTTGCCCCTATATACTTTTGGATTACTTGCCCCCCCCCCTATATACTTTTGGATTACTTGCCCCCTCCCATATACTTTTGGATTACTTGCCCCCCATATACTTTTGGATTACTTGCCCCCTCCCATATACTTTTGGATTACTTGCCCCTATATACTTTTGGATTACTTGCCCCTATATACTTTTGGATTACTTGCCCCTATATACTTTTGGATTACTTGCCCCTATATACTTTTGGATTACTTGCCCCCCCCCCCCCCCCCCTCATATACTTTTGGATTACTTGCCCCATATACTTTTGGATTACTTGCCCCCCATATACTTTTGGATTACTTGCCCCCATAGGCTTTTCAATTATTTGGCTTTCCAATCTTTTGACTTTGAACCCCGATAAAGATTATTTGAGAAACACATAGTACGCACACAATTAGTTTTCGATGTTCTTATTACTTTATTTGTCGCTCTGTGCTTTGGCAATATAATATACGTGTAGATTAGCATGGCAAAATACGTCTGAGATTTTGAACTGTTCCGATAGTATAATATTTTTTGCCTTTCAGTTTATAATATTGGTTTTTGATGATATGCATTTACTATTAAGGAAATGATTGAATTTCTGAGAAGGAATATGTATGCTATAGACAAAACTGTTTTAAAAGTAAGGTACTATCGAGTGTTTGGTTTACTAAAACAATTGATGAATAAAATAGAGCTCAAAGACTTATTTCCAAATACAACAGCCCCTTAATGTGTGCAACCATCACAAAAAAACCAACAGTGATCCCGATCACCCGTAATAGCAATTATCTTAATACTATTTTCTCTTCCAATAGAAGACGTTCTAGATGCAAGTCCAGGAGAGGGGGAACAACTCTCTAACGATGTTGTGACAAAACCTTCTTCAAAATCTTTAGGTGTATCCTTTGTTTCTCTTTTAGAAGAAGTATCAAGATACACCGAGTCGGTATCAGTTGGCGAATCTTGTAAATGAAAATGTAAAAAAGAAGTATGTAATATAGGTACGTTTTGTTTACAATAATTTAGCATATGCATGTTCATGCTGCATTTATCACGGTTATGAACTTCTTTCCCTTCCGGAACACCGCAGTTCACTTCCGGTTTTTATTGGGATTCTTGTTATCTAATCTTCAATGTTTTATGTCGTGCTTTGTGGATCATTGTTTGCATGTTTGTCCTTATTCCTTTGATCATTGTATTGTCTGTACTTTCGATTTACGGCTTCTGATTATCCCTTTGGAAACATAGTATATGACTAAATGTCTGAATAAATTAACCTTATGGTCTTAAAAAGACTATTGATACAGAATTAGTAATATTATAATCCAATCTAATGTGCTGGTTAAAAAAAGTAGAGATGACTCAATATTAGTTGTATTCGATTGGAGATAATAAACAAGCTTCACTTATGAATACACTAAGTAAACGTTAAAGAAAACCGAAGCACTAAATAAACGTTGGAGAAAACCGAAGCGACAATCAAGAATTGACAATTCAGAAACGCAGGCAAAATTAGGCACGCATAAAAAAAAATAATTGAAAACAAAATAAATGATCAACACGGAGCCCACCAACAAACTGGGATGGCTGGGGGTTGGAGAGGTGCTTGAACCAAGGTGCTCGCTAAGGGTAAGTGTACATACCATCATAGTCATAATCATCATGAAACTCATCAAACAAGTCCGTCATTGACGTGTTCGTTCTAAATGATTCACATCCATATTCACTGTCTATGAGGGACTCACTTCTCCGCCCGGTCCGTCGCCTTTGTATGACTGCACGATTAGCCTTTCGACTCGCCACCTTTGCTTTGTTTCTATACTTGACGGCCATGACATATGGCGAAGCTGTTTGTGGTCTTTTGATAAGATTTCTACTGTCATACTGAAATATAATGTAGAATTACGGTTAGAGTTATGGTGTTTATCGTGACTTTTAACAATATTTCAGCTATATTGTGGCGGTCAGTGTTATTGGTAGAGAAAAGCGGAGTACCCGGAGAAAACCACCGACCTGCCGCAAGTCACTTACAAACTTTATAACACAATGTCGTATCGAGTACACCTCGCAAGAGTGGATTCGAACTCAAAACGTTACGAAATAGAATGTCAAATACACATTTATTACGAAATGAAGATCAAGCCTCACAGTTATAAGAAGAGTTTGAAGATACCAAAGGGGTAATCAGAATCCATAAGACTTGCGAGTAGCGAGTTTTCTACTCATACTCCAGAACCGTTCAATCAGAACACTGTATTTATTGGATTTGAAGTTTTGATTGGATGTTTTTTTGCGCATGACTATGAGTGAAATAGAAGTCAGGATCAATGATTTTGTGGCGGAGGAAATTGGAGTACCTGAAGAAAACCATCGTTTCTCTACATGTACCTGACAAACTTGATCACATTAAGTGTATAGAATCAAACTCCCAAATGATAATAACCAATAATGACAAAACGAAGCATACAATCATAGCTCGATAAGACAAGACAATGATAATTAAACAAGATCACACAAACATATAGAGTAAAACTAATAATATCTTATTTGAAATCATTGCCGACAAACAATCAAAGCCAGTGGTAATCAGCTCGGAAATTAAAGTAAATACATTTAAAATGATCTTAATTAGATATTTAAGTTAGAATGGACATTGTAGTCAATACCTGTACTCTGTAGCTTTTACATTTTTAAATTGTATTTTCAACTGACTGTTGAATGTAGTCTACAGTTTTAGACTATAATCTGTAGTGAATTTGTAATGTCCTGTGTGGACTTATGATATATATTTTCCTTGTGTGATATTTTGTATGTGCTTTGTCTTATTTATGATCAGTATAATTGTAAATATTGAATATATGTATACCTATATGTTGTATGACATTGGTTAATGAAGAATTGAATTGAATTGAATTGAACTTGTCACATAATATTAGAAGGAAAATATTAATATTGTTAAACTGGACCAGAAGTTAATGAAATACGACTTGATTATCAATAGCGACTCTAATGTGATCAAATTACACGTATGTGATTGTTTTAGGTAATATGATTTTGTAACAATTGGCAGAAAAATGAAGTACAAAATGTTTTATCATTATATTATATGTTCAATGTATGTAAAGCAACATTTACATTGCTGAAACACAGAGTACTGGTGGCGGTTGACAGGACCAAACCAACAGAGCTGTCTAGCACGTTTCAAGGTGGGGGATGAGTGATTCCTTATCGATGTGGAGTTGTCAGGTTATAAAATGGAATATCTGACCTTGAACCATAATGGGTGCCATGTTAGGAGAGTCATGCTCCCTACTCTTAAAATACCACTTGTGTAGATTTCGAAAATGATCGTAGTTGTTACAAAAGGCAAATTATTTTTCTTCACTATCCAACTCCCCGGGCAGTAAAAAATCGTTGCCCTGGATTGTCCTATCCCTCCTTGATATCTCTATTATTTTTAGATGATGTTGAACTATTTTTTCTCGTCCTGAGTATGAGTAGAATATTTGCCTCTGAATGTTAAGCAACCAATCAATCAGTCATAAATGGGGAAAAAAAAGAACTATGAAGTCTGATAGTGCAAAACGAATTTATGATAACAAATAATTATAAAGAAGAAACCATAATTTATAATTGAAAAAGGAATGACGACTCTGTATTCTGTAAAAATAAATATTTACCATTTTAAATCAGACTTTATCCGGGACATCTGAATATCAAACACGTGACGACGATTAAGCATATCACAGAATAGTACTAGCAGATATATAGTTTACGATACCATCATACATAATTCCAGGACTCAAGTCTACATTAATATTCCAAACAAAGTTCATAATATTGGCAATTTTCCATTCTAAGTATAACCAGCCAATGAGAGGGACGGACACGTTCAACAGGGGTAAAATTGTGCACAATCAATAAAATCATAATATCTCCAATAATAAAATTACAAAAAATAATATAATTGGTTTTTAGGTTAGTTTAGTTCACAATAGTGAACAATAGTTCTGACAACAAAACAAATTATCTACAAAAATATGTTTGAAGGAGAATGACAATTGTTTCTTTAATAAATAACTACTAGTAAATGAATTATCAATATTATGAAAAGAAAGTATAAACAGTGATGGTCAACAACTTCACAAACACCAACAAAACGAACAATCACCTCTCACCTAAAATCTATATATAGCAAAGACCACGACATATGACATTGGAAGTCCAGATCCTGGCTTATGACAGGAACATAAATATGGCGGGATTAAACCAGTTAATATGACTCAGACCTCCCTCTTGGTAGTTGGATTTCCAACGACAATACAGATAGGAACAAACGATAGAAAACATGCACAGATTCGTTCCCACTCAAAAAAAGACAATATACTAGAACACAGATGAATGACAACACTAAGATGGTGGGTCAATGAATGCTCGGTAGTTAATTGAATACTAGCTAGGAAGGTTATAATCTGGTGGTTACATTTATACCATTACTCTTATGATAAAAAATTATAACTGATACTTTTAACAAGTTTAAGATCAATCAGTAATAAATATCTAATGAATTCAATGGTATTCGTGGGAACCCAGAATAAATATGTCATCAATTTGTTGAAATCAGATATTGAAAATAAAATAGTAGTATAATATGGAGTGTAATATTAATTTTCAGATTGAATTGCTAGTTGGGCCGGCTATGATATGTCTTGGTTGTGTCATTTAATCGCAAAAATCTGAGGAAACTCTAAACAAACGGATTCATGATGAAACAATTATACAGCTGCGTTGTATAATATATAACTACTCTAAAATATATACAAAAATGTAAAAGTCTCTCAAGACACACATAACCGCATCAGAGGTGTAAGGATTAGTGTGTTCGAGTCGAATATGGTAGATCGTGGGTTCGAACCATGGTCGGATCAAACCAAGGACTATGTAATTGGTATTGTTTGCTTCTCCGCTAAGCACTCAGCATAAAGGAGAAAGAGCAATGGCTGGTTGGCTCGGAATCAGGATAATGTGTCCGAGTGGAGCGACATGTCTACCCGCGGATTGTGGGTTTCAGTAAGCTAACACTATACAATTCCAACTATGCATGTTGTTCCAGTGCAAAGCGTACATCATCATCTCATCAAATGTAACTTGCTCTCGCCATGATATGGCTGAAAAAAGGTGCTTCATTTGGTATTAAATAATAATCACTCATCCACTTTAGAACATATACACAATTTCTAAAAATGAAGGAGTACTTACATTGAAATTTAGGTGAATATCATCCTTCACTTTAAAATTCGGAAAATTAATTCCATTTTCAAATTCTCCAAAATCAGTCGTAAAATATTCCGAATATTCTAGAATGTCAAATTTCTCTTGAATTGAATCCGGTTCCATTTATTTGTATATATGTTAACAGTTCAACTTATTAAATAATAATTAAACAAATGATTTAAAGCAAGGATTTAAATCCTTGTTTAAAGTGATTTGCTTGAATCTGTGAAAATACAGCTATATATGCAGTGGCTAAGGAGTGAAAACATTCTTTTACATGATTTAATTTTTGTCAATATTTCTTTTAATATTGATTGTAACACAATGAGATATATTAATAAATCATTGTAGAAGGTGTTATTCGATACCATTACTGGTAGGTGATAATCCGGAGTTCATGGCGTATACATTTCATTTTTAGCTGATTTTAAGACTTCATACTGTTTCATATGGGATACCAATCAAAGACGTTATCTAACACACATTTCCCCTTAAATTATATCAATCAAAATAATTTTATGATTTTTAATTGCTTCTAACGTTACCCATTTAAATCCCCAAATGCTAACGTTGTGTGACGTCTACATTAACCATGTCTTTAATACCCCTGTGTAAGTTATTGATTAATTAAAAGAAGAACTAACAGACGAACAAAAGGAAATTGACAATGATTTTTACGATGAAGCTCAGCAGCAAATAGACCGGAAGTGAATAACTATAATGTAGAAAACAGAACATTAATAAAATTGGTTTTAATGATGTTCAATTTCCGTTACATTTATCTAATGTCGGTAAGTGGTCCAATCATTCTGAATAAACTAATATGATAATAGATGTTACCTAACTTGTGACGAAGTCCAATAATTTTTTTCAAACAATAATATGAGACAGGTGCTACCTGTAGTACCAGCGAAGCACAATCCACATTATCTAATATTTAAATCATGTAAATCCTTGGGATGATTGAAATAGAAAATTTACTTACTTTTGTGTACTTTTTGGAGTGTACTGTAGTACAATGTAAGGATGCTCTTTCCATCTATTGAAACGGGCACGGCCATGAATGCTCGCGAATCTGAAAATTATCTGCCAATTTCACGCTCATTCAGTGCATCAAAATAGTGTCGAGATTTTTTGGGCCGAGATATATCGGGGACGACATTTTTTAGGGCCGAGATATATCGGGGACGACATTTAGCATTAATAACCGGAAGTAGTTCCAGATTACTGCGCATCCGATTTTCTGCAGATTAAACATTGGTTTCCGGTGTGTCATTTCCGGTGCATGAAATTTAAGCCATTAGTGATATGGATCTGGAATCAAAATATTGCTATTTTTACCATAGCTGGGACTTAGTCCCATAATAAAATGGCCTCATTGTCATGTATTATATATAATTTACAAAACTACTTAATTTACATTTGTTTCTGACGTCATTCCACCTCTGTTTGAACATGCAGTGGAATTTTTCTGAATGAACGAATTAAATAACATGTCATAGTAACCATTACTTTATGAAATATGTTAGAATGGGAAATATTTTATTGGTGGTGTTCTCATCTGACGGCAACAACTCAACATCAATCAAATACTTGTAGTATTATGTCATTTTTCTTAAATAATTTTGAACGAAATAATAGAATTTAAGTCCTCTACTTAAATTCAGTTATCATGGTGCGTTGTTATAATTGATATGTGTTTGATATTTAGATATATTTGTTACTTAAATATTGGCAGGATGAAATCTTTCTTTTACCATTTGCTTTCCATGGTTGCAGACGTTAAAAAATAGCTGATGCAATTTATTGATATGTACTAACCTTATTATCAAGCTTAGCTGATATGTACTTATCTTATTTTCAGATGTTTAGCTGATATGAACTTATCTTATTATCAGATGTTTAACTGATGTGTACTTATTTTATTTTCAGATGCTTAGCTGATATGAACTTATCTTATTATCAGATGTTTAACTGATGTGTACTTATATTATTTTCAGATGCTTAGCTGATATGAACTTATCTTATTTTCAAATGTTTAACTGATATGTACTAGCTTATTTTCAGAATTTAGTTGATAATTACTAACCTTATCAGATGTTTAGCTGATGTACTTATCTTATTATTAGATGCTTAACAGATATGTACTTATCTTATTTTCAGATGTTTAGCTGATATGCACTTACCTTACTATCAGATGTTTAGCTGATATGTGCTTATCTTAATTTCAGATGCTTAGCTGATATGTACTTATCTTATTATCAGATATTTAGCTGATATGAATTTATCTTATTATCAGATGTTTAGCTGATATGTACTTATATTATTGTCAGATGCTTAGCTGATATGAACTTGCATTGTTTCGGATGTTTAGCTGACAATTATTAACCTTATTATCAGACGGATAGCTGATGTATTTATCTTATTTTCAGATGTTTAGCTGATAATTACGAACCTTATTATCGGATGCTTAGCTGATATGAACTTATCCTATTATCGGATGATTGGCTGATATGTATTTATATTATCATCGGATGCTTAGCTGATATGTACTTATCTTATTATCAGATGTTTGGCTGATATGTACTGTATTATTTTCAGATGTTTAGCTGATATGTACTTATCTTATTATCAGATGCTTAGCTAATATTAACTTATCTTGTTGTCGGATGCTTGGCTGATATGAACTTATATTATTATTGGATGTTTGGCTGATACGGTATGTACTTATATTATTATCGGATGTTTGACTGATATGAACTTGTCTTACTATCAGACCTTTAGCTGATATGTACTTATCTTTCTATCAGATGCTTAGCTGATATGTACTTATATTATTTCAGATATTTAGCTAATAATTACTAACCTTATAATCGGATGTTTGGCTGTTATGTATTATCTTATTATCAGATGTTTTAGCTGATATGAACTTACCTTATTTCAGATGTGTTTAGCTGATATGTACTTAGCTTGTTATCAGATGTTTAGCTGATACGTACTTATATTATTTCCAGATGTTTAACTGATACGTAATTATATTATTTTCAGATGTTTAGCTGTTACGTAATTATATTATTTTCAGATGTTTAGCTGCTATGTACTTATATTATCTTCAGATGTTTAGCTGATACAAAAAAATGTAAGTACTTACCTTGTTATCAGATGTTTAGTCGATACGTACTTATATCGATACGTACTTATATTATTTTCAGATGTTTAGCTGATACGTACTTATATTATTTTCAGATGTTTAGCTGATATGTAATTACATTATTTTCAGATGCTTAGCCGATACGTACTTATATTATTGTCAGATGTTTGGCTGATACGTACTTATATTAATTTCAGATATTTAGCTGATATACACTTATATTATTATTAGATGTTTAGCTGATATGAACTTATGTTATTATCAGATGTTTGTTGCATCATTGATGGCATGCCGGAAAACCAAATAAAATGGTCTGGCAGGTGGAAATCAAAGGTTTACAAGAAATATATCAGAATATAAGTATTTTTGTCAGTTCTATCTTGAAAGTAAGTAATGTTCATAGTTAATTTTTATTTTTCTCTTTTGATAGTTTTGTGTAACCTTAATACTTGGGAATTGACATTTAAATGCTATCTAAGAATTATAGGCAGCCCGTCGCACACCAGGTGGCGTTGATCTGGGGCTATAAGTATAAGTGGAATGGTAAGATTTACACATTTATAGCACAAGTTATTTGAATTGAGCCAATTTGGCTGATTAGTTTAGTTTAGAATTACACATTTATAGCCAATTTGGCTTGGAATCTATTTGTTATTGAAGACAGAGTTATATAGCACAAGTTATTTGAATTGAGCCAATTTGGCTGATTAGTTTAGTTTGAAAATTTTATAACAAATATTTGTTCATAGCACAAATCATTTTGATTGTAGAGCCAATTTGGGGGATTATCTTAAACATTTTATGAAGAGCTATTTAGCCCATAGATTAATAATGTATGGCACATATATACCTCAATAAATTGCAGGGTGGTATTGAATAATTTTTGAATGAAGATGGTCATGTTTTCCCCCACAGTGAAGTTAAATGACTGCTGAATATAGCTAGTATGCTACTTAAACTTGCTTAGTTTTGTTTCGAATGTTAATGGATTTGGTAAATTTTCGTATCAAATGCAAATCAAGCCTAAGTCTTCAATGCTGTGAATATGATTTTGGGTGTATTTGGACCACAGCATTGCAGCGAATACCCCCATATTTATGGCGGTTGACTGTGTAACCAATGAATTGCTTCCACTGTCAATTTGGCAGAATTCGCTGCATTTAATACATTTCCTTAGTTTAATATTATTATTAATACATTAACAATGTAAGGGCTTTCGGACCATCACCTGTGTTCCCACGGTGATCCAATATTTTTTTTGATTTAGTTACCATAATCTGTGATAATATTTCAGTGCTAGTTTGGTTGCCATAATCAGCGATCTGCAGGTAACCACATGTATTTTGCATTTACCATAATCTGTGGCGATACATGTATGTAACAATACAATCGCGATCTGCGATAACCTCATATATTGGACAATTTATTATTTATCACTTACAGTGCAATCGCGATCTGCCAATTGCTATTTATCTTGTTTATTGTAAATTTTCATGTATATTATATAAAAGCTGTGGCCAAATACTGCCAAAGAAGTTGTTTGGTTTTATTTAAGCATCTGGGATAATGCTATTTTTTTTTGTAATATATTGTCTACTTAATAATTTATATGTAACAGAGAAGACCTCGTAAGTTTATAACTTGTGTCTGATCCATTGTCTGTATTTGTTTGACAATAAAATATGTTTAAAATAAAGTAAAGTATCATGGGTTCACGCCCCGGTCAAACCAAAGACTATAGAATTGATATTGGCTGCGTCTCCGCTAAGCACACAGCATTAAGGAGAAAGAACAAAGACTGGGTGCTCGGAATCAGGTTAATATGGGGCGAAATGTTTATCCGCGGACAATTGTTTCAGAGAGCTAGCACTATAAAAATACAACAAAGCGTGTTGGTCTAGTACAAAAAGAACACCATCATCATCTCATTGAAAATTAACATGTTCTCGCCATGATATAGCTGAAAAATTGCCGAGTTGGGTTTACACAACAATCACTCACTCAATTTATGTCAAAATAAATGGGTTTGTATATATCCAAAATCTGCCACAATATTTTTTACAAAGATTTGTTCTCTATATGTAATTCTCGAGTGCGGACGACCACGGGTTAGATCTCCAATAGTGTTAACCCAAAGACTATAGCATTGGTACTTGCTGCTTCTCCTGGCTCGGAGTCAGAATAATGTGTGGGGTGGCGTGACATGTCTATATGCAGACTTTGTATTAGTTATTTAGCACCACATAAATCAAGTTCAGTGTGTTGACTTAGTTCAAAGCAGGCATATTCAGCATCAAATCAAAAAATAACTTGCTTGCCTCATTAAGCTGCACATTAGCTCTTTCAACGTTAAGGGGCCCTTCCTCCCCCCTTTCTGTATCTCTGATTCACCACTCTTGCTCTTTTCTGCTAAATGCTGTATGCTTAGTCCAAAAGCATTAAAATAGTCTTTGGATTGACTCGATTTGCTATTGAACCAACACAAGAGGGGAGAACGCTACCCATTACATCATCGAGGCAGTAATAATGAAGTTAATATTATTCCTGTAGAACGATGGTATATAAAATTATTTTAACTAAAGAGCACAAAATAAATACCACCAATATTGGTCATGACCCTTTTGCTTCGTTTTTGTTTTGTTTTGAAAGTCATTTGTTTAGATTGTATCTTTATTGTTGTTATTACCGCGGTCAAAGATTAACCCTGACCTGAAAAACTGTCACGTGACAACATCTGGAGAGAAAAATATTCATAACCATATTCGTTTCATTTAAATCTTTATTTCGATTCTGATTATTAGTTAACGCTAATTAGTAAGATTTCCTTATGGCACCCCCACCCAAAAATCTATGGGATTTGTATATTTAATTAAGCATATTAATTTAATGTTTTTGATCATAAAGGGTTAGGGTTAGGGTTAGGGTTTGGGTTAGGGTTAGTGTTCGGATAATTATACTATTTTTGGGTGGAGTGCCATAAGGAACTCTTTCCCAAACAATTGTATTTCGGTACATAAAATATCTCTACGATTTTGAACTAGCGTTTGATACGTTTTAGATTTGTTATTTCTAAATCGTCGACCATTAGATGAGAGAGTGTTTGGGATTCGACATTACAAACATCAAACGACCATGCCGCCCACAATTACATAATTAAATAATCTTTAATCCTTATTCATATATAATTGAAATATAATCCGCAAGTTATTCAAATGTCTAACTACCCAAAAGTGTTAATTCACATATTTTATCTGATGTCAACCACACGATATTTAAGAATATGACCGACTAAACAATGGCGAAAGCCTTGCATCGATGCAAGATCTCGCAACAACGAGACACTGTTCTTTGTATAAATATGATTTTTCATAATATATGAATATTCACACGTGTAAAAGGTGTTTATGTTCCTTAATTAGCAATACAATTTTGCATTAAGTAATAATTTCGTTTATGTTATCCGACGTCAGATTTGATGTGCAAGGAAAATATTGAGCGATATTATTTCTTTGATTGAAAGAGGAATTACCCGTAATACGGGGATTTAGTAGAAAGTATGCAGTTAAAAATATTTTGACTATAACTATTGAAATATCAAAGGATAATTATAAGGAAATTATATCTTAATTCTCATAAAGGTTTAATACAAAAAAAAAAGACTTACATACCAGAATACGAATCAGAAAATGAAAAAAATAAAATAAAATAAAAGCAGAAATATTGATTGGCAAATCGCAAATCATAATCCGCACCGAAAAAAACGCCATTAACATATGAAATATACAGAGTCGAAAAATCGAAAACAGACACCCTAAAAAAATCCCTCCCGATTCGGGATTCATTGTGTATTCCCGAGATATAAAAATACTACTGCATCTCTACTGCTTCGGTAATACAACCTCTCATAAAAGGGTGTCCGCTATGTCGAAGGATTCCCAAATAGTCCCACCCAGTGCTACTTGTTTTCATTAACATTCCTACTGACTAATTGTTTGTGCAACTTATTCTCATGAATATAGTTAATATATTGTCCATTTAGCATCAACCAAGCAATCTATCAGACTAAAAAAAAAAAATACAATAAAAAAATACGTGTACAGACCGGGTTTTATACCGACAAGTCAGAATCTCTCTCTTTTAATAGTTAATGTAAAGGATAAATGCTCAAACCCGAGTTTCGAAACCAGAATGTGATTAGTTCGTTTTACTAACAGTCAAATTTGTTTGAATTATCAAAGAACCACCCTACCGCAAAGCTTGAATTTATTTTTTACCACCTTATCTGTGTCGTACATGACAATCAATCAATCAATCAATCAAAGTTTTATTTATAGTCGGTACATTTTATAACAATACAACATAAGATGTTGTCAGTGAAGACAAGGAGAATGACTTCCAGTTGTGGCCGAAGAAGATACAAAAATGTACTAGTAAATCATGTTATACTTGACAATATAAACAAAAACACAGTGTATAAAATTTTTTCAGAATTCATTGAATATTATATTAGTGAGTGATTATTATTTAACGCCAAGTGAGCATTTTAAAAGATATACGAAGATGATGATGATGTCCTCTTTGTACTAGACTAACACGCTTAACTACATCTTTATAGTGCTAGCCCACTGAAACAGCAGTCAGCGGGTAGACATGTCGCTCCACTCAGACACAGTATCCTGATTCCAAGCCAACCAGTCTCTGTTCTTACTCCTTAAATCTGCGTGCTTATCGGAGAAGCAGCAAATACCATATTTATAGTCTTTGTGTTGACCCTACCGGGGCTCGAACCCACGATTTACAGCACTAGAGGCGAGCACGCTAACCATTACATAAACCGATGGGTCTGAAATTATATAGCAGTATATGTATTGAGCGAAATGTAATATTTATTAAATTGCAAGTACTAGAATTATCTTTCGTTTCCGTTAAACTATCGATAGCTAGTACTATTCGTTGATACCTACATAGATATTATGCGTTGTATTTTTTTCCTTTTGATTCTAGAGTCATAATATTACAAATTTCTCATCAAGTATGAGAGAATTATATAAATAACCAGAAATAATGTTCTCCTCACCTCAGAAATTCGTGAAACTCGTGAAATTGGTGTTCTAGCCGCAGATATTTGTTCTGCAATATCCATTAACAATTCCTTAACTATTTATTCCGTTACTGTGCCTTATATACACCAAATTGTAATGCACATATCAAATATTGTACCATATATAAAGTTTAGGAATTACGGGTTCTTAAATTTCAACTTGATTGTTTTCAATTTGTTAAGAGGCACTTTCCAAATCGTTTTAAATGATATAATCTGCCCTTACCTTAAACATTTAAACAGTTCATTGTCTTGTGTCATTGTTTAATACTGCACTTCAATAACAAGTTAGATACTTTATTTATTTTACTACAATTTTTAATTTATATGTTTAGTCTAATACAGTCAAACCTGTATATAAAGGCCACTCAAGGTAACCTGTATATAAAGGCCACTCAAGGTAACCTGTATCTAAAGGCCACTCAAGATAACCTGTATCTAAAGGCCACTCAAGATAACCTGTATCTAAAGGCCACTCAAGGTAACCTGTATCTAAAGGCCACTCAAGGTAACCTGTATCTAAAGGCCACTCAAGGTAACCTGTATTTAAAGGCCACTCAAGGTAACCTGTATCTAAAGGCCACTCAAGGTAACCTGTATTTAAAGGCCACTCAAGGTAACCTGTATTTAAAAGCCACTCAAGGTAACCTGTATCTAAAGGCCACTCAAGGTAACCTGTATCTAAAGGTCACTCAAGGTAACCTGTATCTAAAGGCCACTCAAGGTAGCTTGTATCTAAAGGCCACTCAAGGTAACCTGTATCTAAAGGCCACTCAAGGTAACTTGTATCTAAAGGCCACTCAAGATAACCTGTATCTAAAGGCCACTCAAGGTATCCTGTATCTAAAGGCCACTCAAGGTTACCTGAAAATGTGGTGTTTATAAGCAGTTGCCTTTTATATGCATGCTAAAATTATATGCACTATTCATTAATGGGGGAAATGAGACTGCCTTTTACAGACAGGAATTTGTTATATAGAGGTGTCCTTTAAGGCAGGTATGGTTGTACATTTTTTTTCTTGCTAACGTTTAACAAAGAAGAAAATATGATAAACAATTTGTTGTCTTGGTAATGGCTTGAAATTTTGAGCAAAATAAAATTCAAGAATGTTGTTTTATACTTGAATAAAATGAAGAAATCATTTAAATGTCGATGGAAAGTTAACAATTCTTGATTAAACGGTTGCTATTCTGTTTCAAGTTTTGTCTAACGTCTATCAGTATATTGTGAATCGGAGATCACGACTTAATGCTAAATAGATATTTATTGAAGATGGCGTATAATACAAAGACATTTCTGAATACAAAAAGTTCATAGGATACGAGCAAACAGTATAATGTGCATGAAAGACGAATCAACATTACAAGTTTTTAGTAGACTGCAAACACTACTGGTTCATAGAATACGAACCAAATATGACAAGGTTCACGAAAGAAGAATCAACAGTATAAAGTTCATAGAAGACGAACCACCAGAATATTTTTCAATGGTAGACGAATCAACAAGCTTGCAGAAGGCGATCTAATAGTACAAAGTTCATGGAAGACGGAAAAAACAGTAAACAGTTCATGAAAAAACGAATCAACAAACAAAAATCCATAGAAGACAAACCAACAACAAACAGTACATAGTTCATAGAAGACAAACCAACAACAAACAGTACATAGTTCATAGAAGACAAACCAACAACAAACAGTACATAGTTCATAGAATACAAACCAACAACAAACAGTACATAGTTCATAGAATACAAACCAACAACAAACAGTACATAGTTCATAGAAGACAAACCAACAACAAACAGTACATAGTTCATAGAATACAAACCAACAACAAACAGTACATAGTTCATAGAAGACAAACCAACAACAAACAGTACATAGTTCATAGAATACAAACCAACAACAAACAGTACATAGTTCATCGAATACAAACCAACAACAAACAGTACATAGTTCTTAGAAGACAAACCAACAACAAACAGTACATAGTTCATAGAAGACAAACCAACAACAAACAGTACATAGTTCATAGAAGACAAACCAACAACAAACAGTACATAGTTCATAGAATACAAACCAACAACAAACAGTACATAGTTCATAGAATACAAACCAACAACAAACAGTACATAGTTCATAGAAGACAAACCAACAACAAACAGTACATAGTTCTTAGAAGACAAACCAACAACAAACAGTACATAGTTCATAGAATACAAACCAACAACAAACAGTACATAGTTCATAGAAGACAAACCAACAACAAACAGTACATAGTTCTTAGAAGACAAACCAACAACAAACAGTACATAGTTCATAGAAGACAAACCAACAACAAACAGTACATAGTTCATAGAAGACAAACCAACAACAAACAGTACATAGTTGATAGAAGACAAACCAACAACAAACAGTACATAGTTCATAGAATACAAACCAACAACAAACAGTACATAGTTCATAGAAGACAAACCAACAACAAACAGTACATAGTTCATAGAATACAAACCAACAACAAACAGTACATAGTTCATAGAAGACAAACCAACAACAAACAGTACATAGTTCATAGAATACAAACCAACAACAAACAGTACATAGTTCATAGAAGACAAACCAACAACAAACAGTACATAGTTCATAGAATACAAACCAACAACAAACAGTACATAGTTCATAGAATACAAACCAACAACAAACAGTACATAGTTCATAGAATACAAACCAACAACAAACAGTACATAGTTCATAGAAGACAAACCAACAACAAACAGTACATAGTTCATAGAATACAAACCAACAACAAACAGTACATAGTTCATAGAATACAAACCAGCAACAAACAGTACATAGTTCATAGAAGACAAACCAACAACAAACAGTACATAGTTCATAGAAGACAAACCAACAACAAACAGTACATAGTTCATAGAAGACAAACCAACAACAAACAGTACATAGTTCATAGAAGACAAACCAACAACAAACAGTACATAGTTCATAGAATACAAACCAACAACAAACAGTACATAGTTCATAGAATACAAACCAACAACAAACAGTACATAGTTCATAGAAGACAAACCAACAACAAACAGTACATAGTTGATAGAAGACAAACCAACAACAAACAGTACATAGTTCATAGAATACAAACCAACAACAAACAGTACATAGTTCATAGAAGACAAACCAACAACAAACAGTACATAGTTCATAGAATACAAACCAACAACAAACAGTACATAGTTCATAGAATACAAACCAGCAACAAACAGTACATAGTTCATAGAAGACAAACCAACAACAAACAGTACATAGTTCATAGAAGACAAACCAACAACAAACAGTACATAGTTCATAGAAGACAAACCAACAACAAACAGTACATAGTTCATAGAAGACAAACCAACAACAAACAGTACATAGTTCATAGAATACAAACCAACAACAAACAGTACATAGTTCATAGAAGACAAACCAACAACAAACAGTACATAGTTGATAGAAGACAAACCAACAACAAACAGTACATAGTTCATAGAATACAAACCAACAACAAACAGTACATAGTTCATAGAAGACAAACCAACAACAAACAGTACATAGTTCATAGAATACAAACCAACAACAAACAGTACATAGTTCATAGAATACAAACCAGCAACAAACAGTACATAGTTCATAGAAGACAAACCAACAACAAACAGTACATAGTTCATAGAAGACAAACCAACAACAAACAGTACATAGTTCATAGAAGACAAACCAACAACAAACAGTACATAGTTCATAGAAGACAAACCAACAACAAACAGTACATAGTTCATAGAATACAAACCAACAACAAACAGTACATAGTTCATAGAATACAAACCAACAACAAACAGTACATAGTTCATAGAAGACAACAAACAGTACATAGTTCATAAAATACAAACCAACAACAAACAGTACATAGTTGATAGAAGACAAACCAACAACAAACAGTACATAGTTCATAGAAGACAAACCAACAACAAACAGTACATAGTTCATAGAATACAAACCAACAACAAACAGTACATAGTTCATAGAATACAAACCAACAACAAACAGTACATAGTTCATAGAAGACAAATCAACAGTACAAGTTCATGGAAGACGAACAAACAGAATAAAATTCTCTGACGACGAACCAGCAGTGCCAATTCATGGAAGGTATGCCAACAGAACAAGTTCATGGAAGACGAACCATCAATATAAAGTGCATGGAGGATAAACCAACAGTTCAAGTTCAATGTTGCTGAAAAAAATATTCTAATTTTGGTGGAGGAAAAAAAAAATTTGATTCAGAGTTTTTGTCATGTAACCTAATGTTAAATTCTGGAAAAAAAATAATATTCTAACTCTTGTGTTGTGCGAAAAAAAAATTCTGAACGAAACAAAAAACCATAACCCCTCTTCAAGTTAAATGGTCGGTCCCTAATCATGATGCAAAAAAAAAAAATCAATGATAAATATAAGTTTATAATTAATCTAGAATATTTTACCTGCGAACAATATATGTCCGTCCTATATCGTGAACTTTTATTTTGGGTTTGTTAATTTTTTCAATGCTTCATTAAATTCGGTTTCAGATATTTAAATTAGCTAAATTTAATTCAAGTTCATTGATGATTCAAGATAAAAATTCCGTATATTCTTGATCAATGAAACTAAATTAATACAACTGTATATTCCACTTGTTTATGGTATTAAGTATACGCATTTATTTTGTCAAAAAATAAGAATAAAATAAATAGTAAAAATAACAAAATGAAATAAATAAATCTGAAAGAAAGAAATATCCTGATTCAGTCATACTTTGAAAATTACGAAAGAAAGGTCAAGAGAAAGCAGAGGATGTGTTTAATAAAATATACTAAAAAGATAAAAGTTTAAATGTAGGACATCTTAAAGAAATCTAGAGTGACGAATATCATGAATGCCATGTCTTAAATAGACGTTAGAGTAAACCGAAGGGGCAATCCAGAGATAATGGCAATATGGGACTCACAAGACATAGAATAAAGACAGACAAAACTAAAGCACAACATAACACAGAAAACTAAAAAAATCAGCAACACATACCCCGGAAAAAAAAAAAAAAAAAATAACCAACAAAAAAAACAACACCCCCCCCCCCCCCCAGAAGGTGAACCCCGGTGGTCGCGAAGAGCAAGCAATTCCTGCTTCTTAGACACCCGTCATATTACACATATAGTCAAGTCGTGTAGGACACCAATATGTGTAATAAAACAAATAGCATAAATAAGACATACAAACTAACGAGGGTAAAATCGAATCGAACATCGTTTTTATGCGGAAATCGTAGACATTTTAATATAACATGGTCTGATGAAAGGCTAGATGTAGGAAATGTTGATAAAATGTAGGTAGATAAAAAGCTGTGTAAATGTACGTACATTAATTAAAATCTAAACAGATAAAACCTTAATGTAGGAAAATGTATTATGATTGTTGTACATATAGCTAAGATTTCGCATTTTCATTGTGACTCTACATGACCAAGATGTCGGTCATTTATTTTATAATTATAATTACTGGTATATTATACTGATGTAAAATGGATTCAATATTTTAGATAAAAGAGTCTAATACATGTACGACAATTCAATAATATTGGACTTTTGGCTTACACCGCCACGTTTTTTTTTATTGAAGTGCCTGTACCAAGCCGGGAAAGTCAGAGGTAACGTATTTGTGTGCTAGGTGTATCCATTTTGCCTCTTTCTACGATTTTTCTATTGGATTTTAGAATTGTTCTAACAGAGTGGTACTTTTTTATTTTTCATTTTATTATATAATTTGGCCATGTCATTAATTATTAAGAAATGCTATGGACGTAATGAACACGAGATACTGTCCAATTGTATACTTATGACACAAAAGAAAGCAAAGAAACTTGCCTTTTATTGCCGTTCTACAGTTCACAGTCACAGTAGAGTCCTCAACAATGAACTAACGCATACCAGAAAATAAATTTGAATCGAACGCTTCATAAGTGTCCTCACATTATTTTGTCACTGAAAGAATACATAATAATGTCTCCCCATGCTACGTAAACTATAACAGTATTTTACTCACATGTAGAAAACACTTGCCTCATCGCATCATTTCACTAAGAAGGAAGGTTTGGGCCCATAAAACTAGTTGAGTTTAACCCCGCCACTTTTTTTTGAAATGTTTGTACCAAGCCAAGAAAGAGAGCGGTCGTGTGTTAGGGGCATCGATTTGAACTATTTCTACCATTTTTCTATTAGATTTTAGAACTGGTCTGACAGTATGGTATTGTTAGTTTATCATTTTATTAATAAAGTACATTTGTCCTTAAAAATATTTAATCTTACCTCAGATTTTCTAGATCCTTGGGTTCTTGATGCAGATAGCGGGCGTGATAAAGCAATATCCATAATGTACAATGAAAACAAGTATAAATAACAATAGTGTTAATATGATAGAGCATCTATTCTTTGTGAATTAGACTTTTAATCAAATATAGGTTGTTTTTCCTTATCCTTAAAACTGCCGTTTAAAGATGTCAGTTTCTGAGTGGCACACCAGTTCACATGTTCTTTCCATAGATATTAATTTCAATAGCTATTGAGTGTTCTGTTATATATGAATATAAGTAAATTGTTATTTTGTAATTGTAAAAAAGTCACGGTGTTCGATCAATATTAACAGATTTAAGACCTTCTTACTGCTAAGTGGCTTAACCATAAAATAATTGACCTTTATATTAAATCTTGAAAAAAAGTCTTATGTATAAGAAATCCCCATATAATTAAAGGCAAAGACAAGTAAAAGTACATAATAATAAATATAATATATTTCTTTCATGTAGAGATATTTAAGGTTTCTGTGACTTAAAACAAATCCCCAAATAATTAAAGGCAAACACAAATAGAGGATAGTGTTATGGTGTTTAACGCGACTTTCAACAATATTTTAGCTATATCGTTGCAGTCAGTTTTATTGGTGGGAGGAATCCGGAGTACACGGAGAAAACCACCGACCTTGTCGCAAGTCACTGACAAACTTTATCACATAATGCTGTATCAAATACACCTCGCCTGAGTGGGATTCGAACTCACAGCATTAGTGATGATATGCACTGATTGCATAGGTAGTTATAAATTCAAAGACAATTAAAAGTACATAATTATAATATATTTCTTTCATGTAGAGATATTTAAGGTTTCGTATACTAGAACATTATTTTATAAGGATTAAAATATGCTTTGGAATCGACACCTGAGATGGATTTATCATTTGCGGATGTAAATAAGCATTCGAGAAAACCGATAGGGCAAACTATTATGGACAATCTAGAGACATGGGCAACATTGACCACACAAGACTCGGAAAGAAGACAAACAAAACTAACGACACACAACACAACACACACAAACAACTACAAAAGAAGACGAGTAACGTCTAAGGTATTTTGGTTCTCTGTTTAGTCCTTAAAGGATGTGCGTGCTTGAAATTAAACGTCAATGGTGATACTTATATTTCAATTTTTTCTATGATTTTAGTGATTGTTTTAATATTTATATCAAGAATTTGCATATAATGCATCCAATTTTGTTCTGAATGAAGTAGTTTTTGTCGGTTGTGTATAATATAACACATAGTTCATGGCACTTTTGGCCAAATGGCAGTTATGGACCGGTCTGTCTCCCCTAAAATATCATATGGACCTCAGCAACCTCAGCTTCGCTTCGGTCCATATAATATTTAGTAGGTGACAAACCAGTCCATAAACTGCCATATTACCCTCAGTGTCATGAACTATTTAAGAAACAATAATCTTATCAGTTACACTTATTACCTGTACATGTAAGACAGATAGCACAGGTAACACAGAAATCTTAGTGTAAGACGTAAAATGACAATATTTGTCTCTGTTTCATTCTTTATTTTGATTCATATTTCGCTTGGAGAGAAAAGACTCCTTCTTACTGATCCTGATGTATTGGCAGCACGTATTAGTCATCTTGAAACCACGGTGAAGGATCAGGCTGAAACAATAAAACACTTGGTTACACTGATTTCTAATACGGTACAACAAGAATGTAAGTAATACAGACTTGGTTTGGGTTTATGGTGTTTATCACCACTTTCAACAACATTTCAGTTATATCGTGGCGGTCAGTTTTATTGACGGAAGAAACCGGAGAACCTGGAGAAAACGACCAACTGACAAACTTTATCGAGTACACTTTGTAATATATCTGATTAATTTGAACAAGCAAAATATGGACGTTAGGGGACAAAAGCTTATGAACAGCAAAACTAATCGTTCTATATCTAACAGTAACCTTGTCCACGAGTTGTTGAAAACACGGTTCAAATACATTTAAATGAACCCTTCGATTATTAAAAAAGATGTTTTTTTCCTCTCGAAAACTTTAAAATGTTGATTGAAATTTATTAAAGAATGAAATGTAACATTAAGATATTCATGTATTCTATTTAAATTCTAAATATTATTTCAGCTAAAAAAATCATGATAAGTTGAATTTCCATATATTTTTGAATACCGGTTTACGCATCGGTGGCGTAATGGTTAGCGTGCTCGCGCCTCGAATGCGGTAGATCGTGGGTTCGAGCCCCGGTGGGTCAAATCAAAGACTATAAAACTGGTATTTGTTGTTTCTCTGCTAAGCACGCATCATTAAGGAGAAAGAGCAAAGACTAGTTGGCTCGGAATCAGAATAATGTGTCAGAGTGGAGCGACATGTCTACAGGCAGACTGTTGTTTCAGTGAATTAGCACTATAACAATCCAACTCAGCGTGTTAATCTAGAACAAAGCGGACCTCTTCATCATCTCATTGAAAATTAACTTGTTCTCGCCATGATATAGCTGAAAAATTGCTGAATTCGTGTTAAACAACAATCACTCACTCACTAATTTTTCCGCCAATTGAAATTATATCAAAATACCTACAAAGGAAAGACAACTCTTACAGAAATATGACAAAAGAGGTCATATTTTACAAATATAAAAAAACCATTAGATGTCTGTTTGATCTTTATTATTATTATTATTATTTTGCGATCTACTAAGTAGGTCACCAAAGTTAAAATAAAGTCTAATAACCATCTAAATTTTAATAGAATGCTATTTTTACATTTCACAAATAAACAGCCTATCGTGTATAGTACCCTAGTGATCAACAAAAAGTACTTCGATTAAATATACAATATACGTACATTGTCGGTAAATATAAAATTTATTTGTACGAGTTTTAGAAACAGGCAGAATAGCGAGCCTTCGGCGAGCATTTCATGCCTGTTTCGCAGCGAGTACAAATGAATTTGATATTTAACGACAATGTACGTATATTGTGTTTATCCTCATAGCCAGAAATGATAGGTGATTTGTTTATTTGCATATTCAAAATGGCGGCTCAAAGATAATTTGGATTTTAACATATAGTTGAACGGGAAACTTTCTGTTAGCTTGGGTCGGACAAATTGCCGGGATAGAAAATCAAACTATGCACCGGTTTGAACAATATCTCAAAATATTACAGCTGTACCATGAAAACTCAAGGTTCCCACCCAGTTTCAAATTTTGAAGCGTAAGCACCATTCAAAAGCATTGAGAAGAAGTGAAAAAATGCATCCTGCACGGCTTTCAAGACCTTAAAGCACTTTTCCTGCAATCCCCATTCTAGTTGCCGGGACAAATTCGGTCAGTTCCGGTAACATTGTTGAGGAATCTTTCTTCGATAAATATTTTGCTGAAAAATTAAAGGTTCCCACGATAATTTAAAAGAGGGCTTCACAAGTTTTTTTTACCTTTCTAGTAGAGATTCAATAGAGGTTCATGCAAAAATATCTACTATTTCGTAAAACTGCTTCTGCTAGACATAGCATTATTTGAGTAAGCACCGCATTCCATTGTAAATGTAAATAAACAATTAAAAAAAGGCTCCACAAGGGTATTTTTTTTATTTCGACAAAACAACAGAAGAAGTAACTATAATACAATTGGTAACAATACTGCCGATATATTAAGTTCAAAAAATTTAACAATATATATACTAAACGATTTCAATGACATACTAATACTTATGTGGGGGGGGGGGGGGGGGGGGGGGGGGGAAGCAGTGCATTAAATATATTTTCGATCTTTTACACATATCATCGGATTCCTAATAAACATATGATGACAATTAATTTTGATACGATCACAAATAATTATGAAGTTATTTATGTGATCAAAACTGTGATGTAATATCATTTAAAAAAAATAGATACGAGTTTTCATCAGCCTCTTCCAAATATGGTTCAACGTTTATTTGCTGACGTCATAAATGACGCGATTTGGTTTATGAATATTCATGAGCAAAATCACCCATGATTTCTGGCTATGTGCAATGTCAAAAAGTCGGAAAACTTGTCAGATTTAAACAAAAAGGACAGAAACAAGCGTCATTCCTCGCCTTTCATAAATGTTGTCAAGGGTGTCTTCTCGGTGTCTTCTCGGTGGTCCGCGTTACATTAGTACCGCTGTACATAGCTACAGGTTACCAGGAAAGTTTATTCGTAGGCTGAAAAGTTTATTCGTCTAGTACGAATAAAGCAAAAATTTATTCGTACAGCATATTTGTACAGCAAATGTACTGATTGCAGGATAAATATGTTTACTTTCAACGTTTTTATTTGGATTTGTTTTTATTGATTGATGCACCTTTTTAGTTCTTATATAAACATGTGTATATTTCAGCTTTAGGATCAACATTTGTTCATTGGGGAAGACGTGACTGTCCAGCACAAAATACAGAACTAGTATATAAAGGTAGTATACAATGTAATGTACTATAGGTGTTGGTATTTTACCTTTGCTCCTTTTTTCAACTATTAACGATTATCAATTTTAAGTTTTTGGAGTACATAGGTGAGAAAAGATGACCAACCTTCCCAAATAATGAATGAATGAGCTTTATTCTCATCAACCGTACAGAGAACATATACACAAACTATATATGTGCAGAAACAAAAATATCTTTCCTAACAAGGAGGAGATCTACACTTTCTCAGTCATTACTTTGCTAAATTTACACAATTTTTCTAGCCGGATCGGTGGTGTAATGGTTAGCGTGATTGTATCGAGTGCGGTAGATCGTGGGTTCGAAACCTGGTTGGGTCAAACCAAAGACTATACAATTAGTATTTGTTGCCTCTCTGCTAAGCACGCAGCATTAAGGAGAAAGAGCAAAAGTCAGAATAATGTGTCCGAGTAGGACGACATGTCTACCCGCAGACTGTTGTTTCAGTGAGCTAGCACTAAAATATACAACTAAGCGTCTTGGTCTAGCACAAAGAGGACATAATCATTGAAATTTACAAAAAACAAAACACAATTTTTCTAGTACAACAATGTTTTGAGATGAAAACAATTGCTTCTTAACATGGGGCTGTATCAAATAGACTGTGCAAACCTTAGGAAACGGCCATTTAGCTCTAAGGAAAGAGGGAACTATGTTCCTTTTATATCCCCCATCCGAACCAGAATTTTTTTCACAAATCGACAGATTATAAGAAAGTTATACTCTCAATTATTTGTGATTTGTGCATATCCAGAAATTGAGGGTACTTTCCTCATAAATATTCATCATATTTAAATTATATTTTGATCACGTGACTGCAGTTTCAAGCTTGATGGATCGTTTATTAGATTTGTCAAAAAATAGCCTATAGTACGGAAATTCAATGTGTCCGTCAATGATTCGAAAATTAAAAGTTATTGTTTATTTCCGCAAAGTTTTTCTTCTGTCAAAATTCAAATATTTTTGTTTTGTAACGATTTTAGACATGTCTTTGATATCGCGATCATGCAAAAATGATCATATTATATTTATTGTGGGAACCCCGATTTTAGAAGCTAGAAATATAAGATTAGTTAATATAATTACATATATTATTGAGGAATCTAAATTAATTTCAGAAAATATGTCGCCAAATGTCATTCATTGTTAAATTTTGTGTCACACGGCACCAGTTTCATGTATTTCAGACATTTTTACATAGACTCTTAATGCCAAAAAAGGATTCGTCGCCTCGGATTTTCATTTAGTCCAGGAACCTCGAATATTTAATTGTTTTCGTTAATTTTTGTTTCATTTAATTCAGCTTGATTCAATGTATCATTTTCAAGTTCAGAAAATGACACACATGCAATTATGAATGATATCGTCTGTATAGATCATATGAAAATTGCAGACGTCCCGGCGTCGCCATCTTAGATATGCAAATGAGCAAAGTACCCATCATTTCTGGCTATGGTTGCTCTTGTTATAACGAATACCATTTTGCGCGTCGTAAGGAAAATAACTTCTAAAAAAATCTAAAAAAAACTTGTTTTTATTTGCCCATTGAACGAAGAAATAACACTTTTACACGATCAGATCTCTTTAATAAGGGTTTTCGTTTGTCCACATAGGCAAGGACAAATTTAAGACATATTTGTTTTGATGTCAATTTTAATCCGTGTTGAACCATGGAATTGGAAAGGTGCATGTGCTGAAAGAACCCATTAAACAAGGATGGAGAAACAAGCAATCTCGAGCCCCTTTTTCATAATTTTCGCTAAGACATGGTGTTGTCCCGATATTTATTTTCAGTAGTATACTTTTGTGCTTCCATGATTTTACATTGTTCACTTCTGGCTTGTGTATCTGTATTCATCACTTGATTTATATATTGTCTGTTATGATGTTTAACGCCACTTTCAACAATATTTCAGTTATATCGTGGCGGTCAGTTTTATTGGTTGAGGAAACCAGAGTACCCGGAGAAAACCAGCGACCTGTCGCAAGTTACTTACAAACTTTATCACATAATGTTGTATTGAGTAAACCTCGCATTAGCGGGATTCGAACGCACAACCCAAGTGGTGATAGACATTGATTGCATAGGTAGTTATAAACCCAACTTTCATACGATCACGACCATATATGTATTGTCTTATAACCACACGAATCTACAATCAAGCAACCAAACAAGATATCATAAGGGACTTGACCCACCATTGGTGACATAAAAAACACATTCTAAATTTAGGTAGAAGAAATATGGTGAAATAGATTTTCATCATACACTATGTACATTTTATTTTAGGCTATACTGGCGGAGGAGCTCATAATGAAACAGGATCGTCTCCAGACTATGTATGTCTTCCAGAAGATCCAAAGTTAAAACCAACGAAGGAACATGATTATGGTAGAATATATGGAACAGAATATGACACTGACTTTTGGGGGAATGGCGTAATTCATAATGACGTACCATGTGCAGTATGTCGCAGTAAATTTACTTCTTCATCAATTATGATCCCAGGCAAGGACGCGTGTTATGCTGGCTGGAAGATAGAATATCACGGATATCTAGGATCTAGTCATCACTCAAGTACTTCCGGTTCTTCGTTAATATGTGTTGATGCTTCCCACGAAAATATTCCCGGAGGTGTGGCATATAGCGCTGGAAAGATTCTGGTAAATGTTGTAGCTAAATGTGGATCTCTTCAATGTCCGCCTTATATCAACGGTCAATCGTTTACATGCGTTGTTTGCTCCAAATAGCAAGTTACAGCATGCGCGGTTTCATAGAACATAGTTTTCATCTAAAATGTTATAAAGTTAATAATGTTATTCCATAAACGCTTCGTGCGCACTAATGAAAACGTAGATATCAAATTTAGTGCGCACGACGCGTTTCTGGAATAACCCTCGTCAGGTACGCTCAATATCGAAATATTGAAAAACCAAATAATTTGAAAGTGTTTGGGCGCAATAAAATCAAAGAGTCTAAACAGGATGGCCAAAATCAGCTACTGTCACCTATGACTGAGAGAGGAGAACCTTAGTTTTGATAATAATTACATTATTTAGGAACTGTGAATTTTAATAATCATATATCTTTGTTTTTATTACTATATATCGAAATACAATACATGTTCTGCTTGGTATTTGACGTGTTTACACAAATCAGTTATTTATGACGATCTAATGTTCAAAAAAGATAACCACGTCCATATTTAATTTACAATAATTTAATTTGATTTGAATACTGCAATCTGATTGGTTGATCCGCGTGGAGAAAATTTTGGTTATACTTGATAACCTGGGTTGGTATTGTGACGTCATCAACATATTCATTCGCCAACGACAAATTCAAATAGTCACACGAAATAATCGTGGAATCATCAAATTTTGTTTGTTAAAATTAAATTATCAGGAATATTTGAAATTTTTGAACAGGATATACTTGTATAACCTGGTTTGGAACAGTTTACCCATTTCATAAACCGGGTCGCGGTTTATTATGCGTAAACTGCCCCAAACCAGGTTATATCGTATAACCAGCTAAAAACTTTCAAATATTCCTCAAGTATATTCATATATACCTATACGAGAGGAATGCGTCGGAAATATTTAATGATACTGGTTTAGTTTGGTTTATGGTGTTTAACGGCACTTTCAACAACATTTCAGTTGTATCGTGGTGATCAATTTTATTGGTGGAGCAAACTGAAGTACCCGGTGAAAATTACCAACCTGTCATAAGTCACTGACAAACTTTATTACGATTTAAAGATACTGTTCCATTTCCCGGAACATAAAGGACTTAGTTTTCTGGAGCGATCGAAAACAAACACTGCCAAAATGGGTGCCAACTGGTTAGTACGTATTTCGCTGTTAGTACAGATCGCAAATGGGTGTCTTGTGTTTGTAGAAATCATTGAAGATCTTCGTCTTGTGTACCCTATGTCGCCTGTGTCTCTGGAATGTCATTTTTGATTGTTCGTTCGGTATTCTCTAACGTTTATTTGCAAGACAAAAAATCTTCCTACACTATCAATTATCTCCCTTTCGTGACATATTTTCATTGACCGTTTATAGCGCCACCTGTATAGTAGTACATGTTATTCTGATTTATTATATCTAATAAAGGTAATAACAAAATTACCGAACTCCGAACAATCTTACAAAGGGAAAGTCAAAACTCATAATTATATAAACAGACAAAATCAGTCAACAACCGGAAAACTGTGAAAACCGTAATGACCCTGACTTGGTACAGGCATTTCTAAAGAAATGGTGGGTTGAATCAGATTTTAAGGCGCCAAACCTCCCGCTCTCATTACGGTTCAAAGGTTCTAAACTATATCTAAACTATAGTTCATATAATTCAAAAAGTGTGTTTTCGTGCGCACTAAATTTGATATCTACCTTTTTATTCTATTTTTTTGGAAATAGGGACAAATAAAAATTTAATTGAAGGCTATATAGTGGCATCGTTGATATTTTGACATATGTGGTGCCTGCCATATCTCCATATTTGACGCTTGTGTCTATTTTTCACCCTATATTTCAAGCGAGGTAACCAGTGCTAAAACCAGCAAATGTGCTTTCAAAGGCTAGGTTGCTTCTATGTTGAAGTCGTCGCTACAAAAATTATATTGTCATAACTATTCCAGCATAGCATGATATGGAGATTACATTTCACAACTCATACATGATCATAGTACTTGTCCTCCATACAGTGATTTTCTAGACAGAGCTCAGCTACTGACTCAAAAGGTACTCAAACAAGGCTACGCAGATCCTAAGTTGAAGTCATCGCTACAAAAAATTACGATCATCACGATTCACGAAATGGTTGACCGTTACGAAATATTCATATCTCAAATGACAATGGATATTTTACATTTTACGCAGATCTTTACGGTCGCTACCATGATTTGGTTAAACGATTACGGAATTAGGTGTGTCACAAATGACCAAGGATACGTTCCGTTTGTCGTAATAAAAATTCGACCCTTTCCTCATTCACGACTTGTCACTCAGTTTGTAACAAGAGAAACACAACGGATATCACAAGTGGAACCGTAACTGCCTACCCTTCCGCAACACACGAGTTCGTCCCCAATTTAATGTTGGTTCGTGCTGTTCATGTCGTCAAACTACAGTGCTGCCTCATAGGTATTCGCGAAAATAAGAAAATGGCTGCGATCGGTAGTGCGAGTTGAAATTGTCACCAATGTTTTTCGTTGTAATAAAAAGAACTACATAGTTTTAAGCTGTCTTGAGTTGTTACCCTTTTGAATTTTCCCCAAATATGTGACGTGATTTTATGGTCGTCTGCTACGCGTTTACAAATAAACAGACGTGTTTTCAAGATGGGTCGCAAGTCAAAGGAACTGAGTGAGGATAGGAAACAACTGGTTGTGGATTTGAAACGGGAAGGGCATAGAAATTGTGAGATCGTGAAATTGTTGCATATATACCTGAATCTAAAATTCGTTCAATTTGGAAGAAGTACAACAGCACAGGTAATGTTGAAAACATCCCCAGAGTTGGACGACCAAAGAAAGTGACACGACGCGGTGAGGTTAGATTATTGAGGACGGCAAAAAAGAATCGTGGCAAGGTTTTAAGATAAATTACAAAATATTTAGACGTTTGTAAGAAAATTGTGGTCAGAGAGGTCAACAAAAAGAAACGACTTTCTTGGTGTCTGGAACGACGGAGATGGACTGTTAATCTACACTGGAATCAAGTAATATTCAGTGATGAATCGCAGATAGTTGTTGGACAAAATAACCGTGTGTACGTGTGGTGATCTTCGAATGAGGCTTACCACCCCGAGTGCATGTGTCCGCCATATCAGAGGAAGGTGTCTGTTATGATCTTGGGGGTGCATTACATGGTATGGTGTGGGAACTTTATGTAAGGTTGATGGTAATATAAAAGCTATGAAATATCGTGACATCCTTGATAATCATCTTTGGCCCGTTTTAGCCCGTCACTTTGCCGACAAACTTTATCGTTTCCAAGATGACAATGCCCCTGTCAATCGGGCCCGCATATTTGAAGAATTCAAACGAGACAATGACATTCATGGCATGACATGGCCAGCTTAGTCTCCGGACGTAAATATTATTGAAAATTTGTGGCTTCACATCAAGAGATCGCTACAAAATGCAGCAGGAAACATAAATACATTGTACTCTCCAAGAACTGTTTACTGCCATTCAGGATATTTGGATGAACTTTACTGTGGATTACATTCAGAACTTATATACCTCTATTCCACGCAGGATTCTGGCAGTTATACGATCGAAGGGTTATCTCACAAAATATTAAGGTAAGTTTTTCATTTTTACCTTGTGTATTTTAATGGTGCAAAGAGCGATAACTCAAATCCGTTGACGTCCTCCATCTTGTTTTCGCGAATACCTTTGAGACGGCGCTGTACATACATATTTTAGTCCCTGTTGTGATGTCCTGTACGATTTTCCCCGTAAAAAATGATGTTCGATTCGTCGTGACTCCACATTAATTTTGTAGAGGTTAAATGTTTTATTTGTTATTTGTATTTATTAACGTATACTGATGCCTACTATATATCACGTGATGTTCGTGTCGTTTAACAATCATACGATGGCTGCCACTGGTGAAGCAGGAACTGCTTGCCGTATCGTAGCACCTGAGTTCACCCTCGTTTTAGAGTGAGGTTCATGTTGCTCAATATTAATTTTTCTGTGAAGTGTATTGTAGATCATTGTTTGTCTATTGATTCTCTTATATTTGGCTATTGTCTTGCCCGTCCTTATTCGTTGATTTACGTCATCTGATTATCTCTTTGGTATCTTCATATTTTTATTATTTTAACAAGGTGGCGTCGTGGCCGTGATCGTATGGTAGTTATGGTATTTACAATTACCTATGCAATGACTGCATATCACCACTCAAGTTGTGAGCTTGAATCCCAATCATGGTGAGGTGTACTCGATACAACATTATGTGACAAAGTTTGTCAGTGACTTGCGATAGATCGGTGGTTTCGACGCGTACTCCGGTTTCCTCCATCAGTAAAACTGACGGCCATGATATAACTGAAATATTGTTGAAAGTGTCGTTAAGCATCATAACCATATCTCTAACCCTATTTTAACCAGTATAAGATCATTTGCACAAGTACTCCTAATGTGCCATTCAAGATTGCGTTAATCCATTGACATATTTAGGCATTTGCGTAAAATTGATAAACATGTTACAACCATGATATTTTTAATGTTAGAAACAATTTCCCCGAGTAATATAACTTGTGAAAAACATAATAAAAATTAACAAATTAATATACATTCTTTATCAGGCTATGAAAAAATATCGTCTGATTACATAGTTTATGAACTTGCAATAGTAAAAGGGGAGGGTGGTAGAAACCCAACACTCATTGAAGATGCGACAAGTGAAGTGAAATTATTCATTTCTAAAAAACAAAAACAAAAAACAAAAACAAAAAGAAAGAAAGAAACAAAAAAGCGTAATTTTATATATAGCTCAAAACAATGAAAATGTTATGCCCGTTCATATTTGCCTCAAAATTGTAGCACTAAATTACATTGTACGATGTTGCATTTATTTGACGACCTATGATTGGATAAATTCATTCATAAAAATAACGATAGAAGGCAGAGCCATATATGGAAATCTAGAGAATAAGATTAATACGCTTTACCGGCTAGTGGAAAATTCCATATGCCAGGTGACTGCAGCATTGTGTAATCTATTGTTGCATAATTTGACCTTGACGTTGTCCGAAATAAAGAAATATTGTAATCGATATCTGAGACGACGTATGCCAAGTGTACTTGACCAGGCTCACTATATATATATGTGTGTATTTTGATTTAGCATAATTAAACACAACTTTTCTCCATTGTGTTACGTAAGTCCGTTACACACCGATGGAGACGATAGATAAACGTGCAGCTACGAAATGATGCAGACGGAAAATTACAGAAGGTCAGTGGGCGGTGCTTAATTTTGTCTAGTGACCATTACGTCTTTTGCCTTAGAACTTCCAAGAAAGTTCGCCAAACATAGTTCGTGGAAAAACTTAGTTACTGTTTCAAGTTATAGATCAGCAACATCGTACAAAAATGTTCTAAGCTCCCGTGATCAACTATGATTATTTAGATGGTAAGTAAATAGTTGAAGGGCTCACGCTAAAGCGCTCACCCTTCAACAATTAGCACTCACCCTTCAACAATTTACTGACGTCTAAATAATCATAGTCGGTCACTAGGGAGCTTAGAACTTATATTTAATATCATCAATATGTACAAAAGATATAATAAACAAATGAAACGTTAGGGTATTAGTAATCATAAAACGGTGTGTTAATTATACATACATGTACACGTATATAATAAATCATAAAACGGTGTGTTAATTATACATACATGTACACGTATATAATAAATCATAAAACGGTGTGTTAATTATACATACATGTACACGTATATAATAAATCATAAAACGGTGTGTTAATTATACATACATGTACACGTATATAATAAATCATAAAACGGTGTGTTAATTATACATACATGTACACGTATATAATAAATCATAAAACGGTGTGTTAATTATACATACATGTACACGTATATAATAAATCATAAAACGGTGTGTTAATTATACATACATGTACACGTATATAATAAATCATAAAACGGTGTGTTAATTATACATACATGTACACGTATATAATAAATCATAAAACGGTGTGTTAATTATACATATATGTACACGTATATAATAGCAGACTAACATAATATTTACACAAAAGCCACATAGAACACAATTACAATCACTAGGTTAAACACATGAGCTGTCAGTGAACATGCATCATCACTACCACGGTCGACAACCAATACTCTATTATGCCTAGGTGATGATGTCACTGTGGTTACTATGGTTTTCTGTGTTAGCTCTGTGACTGCCATACTTTTTGGGGCAAAATTTTGACAGAATTGTGGAGGAGGCTTTTTTTTTTCACATATTTTAAAACAAAACATTGGGGGGTTAACTGTATTCAAACATTCCTTTATATCAGGACAATTTGCAGGTCGATTTGGATTATTCATCTTACATTTTCCATCACCATTGTCTTGCATTTCACATTCGCAAAAATAATACTTCCACTTTTCTTCCCAGCCTAATAAAAAAGCATAATAAAAATAAAAGTACAAATCGTAGGTAAATCTTTGAAGAAGTAAAACCGTAGATATCTGAATTAGTAAAATGTTTATTTAAAGAGTTTAGGGTTAGGGGTTAGGGTTATGGTGCTTAACGCTACTTTTAACACTATTTCATTTATATTGTGGCCGTCAGTTTTATTGGTGGGGGAAACCTGAATACCTGGAGAAAACCACCGACCTGCCACAAGCCACTGACAAACTTTATCACATAATGTTGTATTAACTGTAGTGTGTACATTTCAACGTTCAACCATTGGTGTTCTTCCAAAAATTTGCAACCACACACGAGAAGCCAACCATAAAATAGCATAGAGGGGACGCCTTGAGATTCCAGGTTGTTTTTGACCTATTATATTTTGTTCTTGCTTGTGAACTCCAATGTTCATACTGGTTTTCGAGCTCCTGTGAGATATTTGAAAACACAGTTGTGAGTTGTTGGTATCCATATTTCGGGTTGTGCTGAAAACGATTGGACCAGTTTTGGCCCACACTATTATTTACCCAATCATGTCCAAAGTAAATATTCATATATGTAAATATGGGAACCATCTTCAATTTCGAGATGCGAGTCCCCTAATTGCGGAGCAAATTTAAGACATCAGGAAGGGACAATAGTATATGGCATAAGAGAACTTGTTGGGCATGTTTTATCTAAGATTAGCAATGACCCTACTGGACAAGGTTGGTATATTCATTCTTGGGAGGGGGAATACAAACTGGGACCTATAGAGATGTTGAAGATCGCAATTTGGATCACCAATAGATGGGTGGATGAGTTGCTTGAAATTGAACAATGGGGGATAACACTGACAGTCCCAATGTCTTTTGTCATGCCTAATGACTGGAATTATACGTCCATAGACTGGGATGAGAAAACCTTGAGTGGTCAGAATAGTAGAGTAGCCCGACGAGAGTGTTTTGTGGTTCCGAAGGGTAGTGACCTACCCAGGTGCATGTTACACAGGGCGACGGTGACGTGCCGGGAGAGGAATAAGAAGGAACGGTTCCTATTATCGGGAGATTCCCTTATTTGGAAATACCTCTTACTATCGCTACGATAGATGAGGCCAGACAGACAAGGCCAACATACTACACCGGTTAGTGAGAATACCATGTAAATAATTATGATGAGGCCCCTAACTGATCAATTATCCCTAGAAGAAGATGGTCGCTTGGGTCAAGGATGTTAGGGGTCAGGCAGTGGATCCTAGTGACTAAAGACACCAACGACCAGAATTTATCACATATTTCCCTAGTCATCGACCGGTCAAAATTCCCAAAAATCAAGTATTTTGCAACAAGGAATTGCTGCACCCTTTTTGCCAATCTCGCCAGATATGCTGAAGTTGCTGATTTGAGTCCGAAGGATTTTGATGTGACAAAGCCAGTGAATACCTCGAGTGATGCATATGGAGCTGATCCAGAATTTGAAAAGACCGCTTCGGTTTAATAAAACTGTCCAGGAATACAATTCAAGGCAGATCTCGATGAGTCTGATGATTTGATCGACAAGGTTTTGGTCCTGGCAACCCGAGCTTTCTTTGCTTTATCGGAAGAGCACATATATAAGTGGATATTAGTGCCTCAAAAATATGTCCCAAAGAATATTTCAATAATATCAAGGCGGTAATTTCAAGTGATGAAGGACACCATATCCGGAGAAAACCAAAACTTAGTCGCTATTGACTATTATATCTTATATTTAGATAATGGTTGAGGCTGTCTACCCTCTTTAATGGAACTAATATCATACATAAGACAACTTCTGTGTCACGAAAGACTAAATACATTATACATAATGTTAAAGATTTTAGTGTTCTTTATAATAACGCTGTCCGCTCTGTTATACATGAGGGTTGGCATTTTACTCACATGTGGAAAGCACTTGCTTAATCCCGCCACGTTTTATTAAAGTGCCTGTACCCTGCCAGGATTTTGCCTCTTTCTACGATTTTGATATTTGATTTAGGAATTGTTCCGACATTGTGGTATTTTTGTGTTTTCCATTTTATCACATAAAGTTGTATCATTATTACCTGAACATGCTGAAGCAAATATTACGTCACATTTTTATGCAATGTTAATCGATTGCTGCATCATGGAACTTTTGAAACATTCTAGAAAGTATGTTTATCAGTACTTATTCTTTTCAATTAACTATAATTTAAACACAATACCTGAAACGGTGGATGTATCGCATGAATAATCTATATTTCTCTCCATTACCATCCCTTTATAGCATCCCAAAACGTATGGCCAAGTTGTTGTCGCATGGTATCGATACGCTCCATTGACTTCTCGTCCATGACATTTATCAAGGTCAGCGGAAGTTATGAGATGGTCTATATCTGATGCACGTGGTCCATAAATGGGGAAACCGTCTAGAGCGACACCTATGAATTCATCGACCTCTCCATTATACAAACAACTGCCGGGTATTTTATGGTAATGATAGGCACCATGTATATTGGGATGGCCACCACAAGTATCAATTGTTTCTTTGGCTGGTCCTTCAACTGCGTTAAAATTTTCAGAGGTTACAGGATTATAAATAGCTACCCCTGTTCTCGTTATGCCTATCATACCCTTTGGCAAACATCCATGTAGACCTGTGTTAGACGTGGGTATTTTAGGTATACTAATGATGTAGTTCTGATCTGTGGCCTCGTTGGGGCTTGAAATATCTGACATAACATGGTCGGGCAAACCGGAAGCTTTAATGATGTATCTACAAATTCAAATAAATATTGCTTAATATGGATATAACCCAAATGTAAAAAAAATTCTATCTAAGCTTTTTAAATTTTATTTAGAATAACAGACATATATGTACAACATTTCTCAAATTTCATCGCCTGGTCCAATAGGTTGAAAAGTGTCGTATTATTTACACTTAATACTATAGGTATCGCAACGTCGCTAGATGTTAAACAGGAACATCAGGTTTTCCATGTTTGTAGAGTTTTGCTTTAACATGTTTAAATATGGGATTTGGAAAAAAATATTTTGCGACAGATATTGTCACATATTAGTGACTCAACATTACAACGTTCCCTTTTATCAGTAGCAATATTCCAGCATCACCACCTTATGGAGTTTATACGTTATTTTAGAGATTGTGCCCAGTACAGTGATTTTCTAAGCAGAGCTCAGCTGCTAACACAAAAGCTACTCAAACAAGGATACGTTGCTACTTAGTTGAAGTCATCTCTACAAAAATTCTACGGTCGTCATCACGATCTTGTTGACCGTTACGAAATATCCATATCTCAAATTACAATGGATCTTTTACTTTTTACGTAGATGTTTTCGTTTCTCTATCACTGCCAGGACTTTGACTAAACTTGACTGTATATAATTATAAGTAACACGACAGGAACTGCTTACCCTTCGCGAGTACCTGAGTTCACTCCCGGTGTTTTGAAAGGGTCCGTTTGCTCATATTTTTAGTTTTCTGCGTTGCCTATTATGCGTATTTACGTTCTTAGTTCCGTGTTTTGATGTCAGTTACGATTTCCGCATAAACTGATGTTCGGTTCATCTTTACCTTTAGTTGGTTGTAGGAGGCTCATGTCTTATTTACGCTATTTGTCTTTGTTTGCACATAGTGGTGTTCAACATATATTGTGTTTGTCTTCGTGTGGTGTACCCAATGTTGTCAGTTTCTCTGGATTGTCCATTTTTTATGTTTATTTACACAAGAACTAATTTTTCTACGTCATGTCGTGTTTGTTTCACGATACTAGATCTAAATCTACTCATCATATCATCCACCGAAACGGACTTTACATAATAATGCGAACACAAAAAATCACAAACCAAAAAAGAAGGTTATCGTTGCATAGAAATAACCCCAAAAATGTGGCCAAATTGGTAGTGACCTAGAGATAAACCGCTAACGTTACAGGATTTATACAAACAATAATAAAGTAAAAACTTACATGGATGGCGCACTAGAATCTACACTAACATGTGCTTCTATGAAGTCCCCAGATGTTTCAAACTGTGATATTTCTGTAGGTGTCAAACAAGAGACCAAGTTTAGAAATCCAAGGAAAAGATAAGCATGCAGCATCGTGTTTTTTCTAACAAAAACCAATCTACATGTAAAAAGCAAATCTTTATTTCAAAGGTATCCAATTTTTTTTTTATTATTGTAGCTTAGCATCAACTGACACGCATTATTCATGATGAGAATATTTTTTTGCATAAACATAAAATAGTGGTGTTCAGTTGTCCTATGGGTCAATGCTTTGATTGCTACAAGTAAACTGGGAGATTAAAGACAGTCATAGTATGTGTTGTCTTACAAAGGGTCCACAACGTACACTCTTATTGCATTGATATATTACAAGAATTTCATTAACAATAAAAACATTAAAGGGGCGTGGCATCATCACAAGATATTTCTTTTACGTTCCGACATTATGCCGTGTTTTGCATGTGATATAAGCAAAATAACCAGCGAACCCGCCCATATCAATGAGTTTGTTTCCAGTGAAAAAGATACAAATGGCTTGTCCTTACATTATTATTACAGTTTCTGTAGTAGGTTGTGCAAATAATTGTGTTTTAACAACTCAAAAGGTGTCGTCGTAGTCATGATCGTATTCTAGTTGAATATACAACTACCTATGCAATCAGTGCATATTACCAGTAACGGTGTGGGTTCGAAACCGGCTCGTGCGTAGTGTACTCGTACAACAGTATGTGATAAAGTTTGTCGGTGACTTGCGACAGGTCGGTGGTTTTCTCCAGGTATTCCGGTTTCCTCTACCAATAAAACTGACTGCCACGGTATAACTGAATTATTGTTGAAAGTGGCATTAAACACCATAACCCTAAACCTACAACTGCAAAATGAAAAACAATGGTTATCGAAAATATCCTCCATCAGAAGAATGTTGATGGAATAATGCAAATCAACCTGCAAATTGTTCTGATGTAAAATATTGTTTAAATACAGATAGCCCTCCACTATTCTGTCGAGAAATATGAGTAAAAAAGCCTGTGCTCATATTCTGTCGACCTTTTACCCACCATCAAAAATGAATTGCTCGTAGTGTAATAGTTAGTGTACTCGCCTCAGGTGCGGTAGTTCGTAGATTCGAGCCCCTGTCGGATCAAACCCTCATGTGCGGTAGATCGTAGATTCGAGCCCCTGTCGGATCAAACCCTCATGTGCGGTAGATCGTAGATTCGAGCCCCTGTCGGATCAAACCCTCATGTGCGGTAGATCGTAGATTCGAGCCCCTGTCGGATCAAACCCTCATGTACGGTAGATCGTAAATTCGAGCCCCTGTCGGATCAAACCCTCATGTGCGGTAGATCGTAGATTCGAGCCCCTGTCGGATCAAACCCTCATGTACGGTAGATCGTAAATTCGAGCCCCTGTCGGATCAAACCCTCATGTACGGTAGATCGTAGATTCGAGCCCCTGTCGGATCAAACCAAAGACCATTACATTGGTATTTGCTACTGACGTAGAAATTAAAATGTCTCGCGGTTCTAGAAGTATCATATTGATAGTACTGACATCAAAAACTAATTCCGGGTCAGATAAGTTTCAGTTCCGTACATCATCAGAGTGATTTAAATTACGAATAACAAGAATCCTATTTGTAAGATGAGACCAAATAATAAAAAATAAACAATCAACACATTTTAATTTCCAAATCGTGCCAATGTTGTGGGCAACAGAGAACATACGTATAAACTTACAATTTTCAAGTTCATTAAGGACTTGGGTGAAGATAAGAAACCTTTGCTTTTATCGCAGACACTGATTAGTTGATAAACCATCTTTGATGATGATCACATCATTAGCAAATTTATAAAATGTTTTGCTTATAAAAATGATCTTGAATAAAGGTGATACATATGTCTAACCAAAGGTCAATTAAAATGAATTTAAATGGTGACGTATTTTTTTCAGTTTTATAGCCAAAAAGAGAAACCTTGACACTGTAATTAAATAGCTCAATTTGAGAGGTCATAATTCGGTCAGTATAAGTTGTATTGAAATGTACCCGTAAACAAAAATACACAGAGAATAGTAAATAATACAAGAATCTGTGTAAATAATTTGATATATCAATTACAAAACGTCTAAAATTTTTATTTCAAAATGAAACACAACATTCTGTAATCATTTTTTTGTCCTACCCTGGATCTCACCGGAAAGCTTAATATTGCATTAACAAAGCTTCGATATTTTGCTTCTTCTTTGAATTATGATTTGTATCAAATAAAAAGAGTTTGAAGATACAAAAGGGGTAATCAGAATCCGTAAATCAAAAAAGAACAGACAACACAATGGCCAAAAGAAAAGGGACAAAAGGACAAACAACGATCTACAAGACATTACACATACCTAAAGATCGAGTAAAAACGAACCCCCCTAAAAACTGGAGGTGTTACGGAAGGGTATGTAGTTCCTGCTCCACTAGTGGCACCCTTAGTGTTACTCTAGTTACAACGTGTTTACGACAAGTAGAACATACCCGTGGTCATTTGTAACACAGCTGTTCTGTAACGGTTAACCAATTTATTTTATGTCGTTTAATATTATTTTATAGAGCTGTAATTCGGACAACATTCAATTAAATTAGTACATTTATATTTTATTTAATATTTTATTACTGTTTCATGTTGAATAATTGATTCAAACAAAACGATGACCTATTTATTTCAATTTCCCATTAAGACCATATAATTCTTTACATGTTCATGATTAAATTATTTTAAATCTGCTAAATGCGTCAGTTTTGCTTTTTTGTTCGTAAGAGTAATTGCCTGAAGCCAACATATTCTACCTTCTTATCTAGTAGTCAATATACTAGAATCCTTCACTGATCCTGATATTGTACTGTACATGTTTATGTCATTTATATTTGTTATAGTGTATGTACTTTTTGTATAGAGACGAATCTGTACAGATTTGCTTAATTGTTTGCTTATACGTGTATTGCCATTGGAGATCCATTAATCAGTATGTAGGTTTGCTGCCCGTACCATGTCAAAACCTGGGTTTCCAACACCATATATGTCGTGCCCTATGTGTGTTCAATGGTATGAGATGAGAGGTGAATATTTGTCTTGTTCTTATTTGTATTTTTTTACCGTCACTCTTTAGACTTCATTTTACGTTTTTTAAAGAAATTAAATTGCACAATAATATATAACTACATTTACATGGAAGAGAAACCATTGAGATACAATAAAAGAAAACAACACCCAGACAAATGGCTTGGCGAGCAACCAGTGAGACGAGACTGTATCTCATTATTGCCATTCACTTGGTTTGATTGTTTGATTATACATTTTTGTACTGCCAGAAATTCCGTAGTATAACGTAGCAACCCCTCATATAGAGAACAGCCTATATCCGTCACCTGGTGATACGATTGTCAACTGTCTGGTTTGAGTACGAGAACAGTCAGCAATAACCAGCATATCAGTATGGAAAATAACAATTCAGTCAATAATAAAACACGGAATGAAAAAACAAATTATCGCGTGATTGTCTTATTTACTACATCAAGACGTACAACAATATTTTTAATGGTAATATCATATTGCCAAGGCTTTTTGTCCCAGCTGTTAGGATTTATGGGTTAAAAAGTTGAATCGATGATTATGGGGTAAATTGTTGGCTCTATTCTTCTTTTCTCGTGTCACGATTTATGGGTTAAAAAGCTAGCTCGATGTTTACGTGTTAAAATGTGGAATCTATAATGTTTGTAGTTATGATGATTTATATTCAAATGATCTCTGCTTACTTTTATGCGCTAGTAATTCTTTTAATAAACAAATAAATATTTACATTGTTAGATCATGAAGTCAAGGATAGAACAAAGTTGACATGATGGAACAATAGAAACATTAATAACTGAACTAATTCTTCAATTAGTAAACACGAAACTGATTCAATGCATTTTAGTTGAAAAAGATCGAGTGATGAATCTAAAATTTCTCGCAAATCAAAATCCCAACATTGTATATAATCATGACAATGCATTCCTAATCCTTTAGAGAGTAAATAGCTGCAAAGCTGAACTCGAATCAAAATTCCTCCAGAATATTTTACAGCTTCAGACTTTTCTTGTCAAATATACAGTGCAGATAACCTTAATAAGCATATGGATTAGCTGTGCCTAACATCAATTTCAACAATATTTCATTTTTATCCGCACCCGAGGATACCCCATGGTAGAACGAATAATCTGTCTCTTGTGTGTCTATATTTGTCATTATATATTTCCTTTTTATTATTTGGACATTTTTTTTTGACACACTGAGACAGAAAGCACTACAATATAAAAGTAGTAGAAACCATACAATTTGTATGCGCTGGAAATTCTGGGATTTCTCGAATTTTTTGCAATGCAAACACCTACCGGTCTATTCATGAAAGATTATTCTTTAACTCTAGCCCTGCACTGGACTTAACATATCCCTTGAGACCCCCCTATATCCATTTTTATTTCTCTTCGCTCCATTTACAATATAAAATTAATGGCATCATTCATAAATATTTCAACCAATCATATTGACTCTTATATTATAGTGGTAGGAGAGGCGAATGCCAGAAAACTCAGCCCGCAGACATCTCGGACCGTAGTAAAGGACTAGTCGGACCGTAGTCCAAGACTACTCGGACCGTATGTTAAGACAACGGACGTATGTTAAGACAACTCGGACCGTATTGAGAATAAGTTGTCTTAACATACGGTCCGAGTAGTCTTGGACTACGGTCCGACTAGTCCTTTACTACGGTCCGAGTTGTCTGCGGGCCGAGTTGTCTGGCATTCGCCTCTCCTACCACAAAAATATAAGAGTCATTCTGATTGGTTGAAATATTTATGAATTATGCCATTAATTTTATTTTGTAAATAGAGGGAAGAGAAATAAAAATGGATATAGGGGAATCTCAAGGGATATTTTAAATCCAGTGCAGGCCTAGAGTTGAAGAATAATCCTTCATGAATAGACCGGTAGGTGTTTGCATTACACAAAACTCGAGAAATCCCAGAATTTCCAGCGCAAACAAATTGTATGCTTTCTACTACTTTTATATAGTAGTGCTTTCTGTCTCAGTGTGTCAAAAAAGAAAAAAAATGTCCAAATAATAAAAAGGAAATATATAATGACAAATATAGACACACAAGAGACAGATTATTCGGTTTAACCCCGCGGTAACAGAATAGGACGCTGGTGGATACAACAATCCCAAAGATATCAAATTTAGTGAGCATGACGCGTTTCTGGAATAACCTTCATCAGGTACACTCAAAGTCGAAAGATTGGAAAGCCAAATAATTTAAAAGTGTTTTGGGAGCAATAAAACCAAAGGGCCTAAACAGGGTAGCTAAAATCGACTATAGTTACCCATGCATGAGAGGGGGAAAATCTTAGTTTTTATTAATAATCACATTATTCAAGAACTGTAAGAGTCATTACTAAATATATCTAATAAACCACATCTTGAAGTAATAGTCCACAAGCAGAGGTATCGACCCAGAAATAGTAATGTAGATATCTTATTTGGTGCGGACGGCGCGTTTCTAAAGTAATATTCATCAGGTACGCTTATAATCGAAAGATTAGTAAGCCAAATAATCTAAAAGCTTTGTGGAGCAAGAAAACGAAAGGTCCGAAACAAGAAAGCCAATATTGACTATGCTGACCTATGACCGAGGGAGGAGATCATAAGTTTTAATAATAATTACATTATTCAAGAACAATAAATCTTAAACATAAACATTTGATGGACTTAGTTAAATGTGTAACTCAACAAGCATGAACTGCTTACCCTCCACGAACAACTGGATCCACCTCTTGTTTTTTTGGTGGGTCGTTGATGCTGATCTTTTTTGTTTTCTGTTATTTTTGTTGTGTTTTCTCGTTTTGTTTGTTATTGTTCTGTGTGATGAAAGCGGTGTTACTCATTAACGAAAATCCACACACAAATCGAGGCATTAGTGCCAGAAGGTGTTATCTGTGTTTTTCATTATTTTTGAATATCAAGGTTTTTGTTCTTAAATGTACACTAATTCAGCAGAAAGTAGAATATACAATATTTTTGGCAGTTTCGGTCTTCACGATATGTACTGTTAAATGTATATTAAAATCAATATCCTCGAAGCATCAGTTTTCCATATAAGGCAATATAAGTTATAACACCTTCTGGAATAACCAGATGTTTTTAATATTGGAATAAATTTGTTTGTGCCATCAGATGTTATGTGAAGATAGCACCTTCTGGCATGGACATATATCTGAACTTATCTTAAGATAACCATTTTTAATAGAAGTCACTGTAAAAAATACGAACTCAAACTAGAATAATACTTGTATTTTATCATGCAAATTGTAATATATGTTCAAGCATATAACATTAAAAGCATGCAATTACAAATTATTTCCTATCTACACTTTAGTCAAGATCTGAGTCTTTATCATCCTCGTTTACATAAGACTCTGGCAAACAGTCTCTTTTAGTACATTCTACTGGGATGTTCTCATAAAATGACCAGTAATCACTGGGTATAACATTTGATTTGCATAGTGATAGAAGGTCTTCTTTTTTGGCAATATATATTGCCAGTCTTCTGTTATACTTCCGGGGGAGTTCGTTAAATGTTTTTATTTTTGGTGATTTTCCTCTTGTTTTTGATGTACATTCAATTTCGATGAATTCTTGTGAAAAGTCATTTTTAGCAAACATACTTCCTGGCTTCTCTTTTCTCAACTGAATATGTTTTTACTTTGTTCCATATAATTTTATTATTCTTTATGTCACATGTCACATTGCGGTAATGGTCCTTATGGACTTTCTTGAAGTCAACAATATCTGGATGTCTAACAGGGATGACTGTATAAGGGTTGCCTCTTCTTGCCATAGATGCAATGGTATCCCACTGACTCGGAACATATATATTAGTTTTCCTTTTCGCATATTCTATGGCGGAATGCATGGAATCGCATTCCATCTGCGTATGTCCAGGTTCTAAAATTCTATGACTTACAACTTTTAGGTAAGTGCTCGTGCAAACAGCATGAAGCAGTGCTGAGACAACAAACTTGTTCCTGTTCTGACCAATACAGCTATCTGAAAACAAAGTCACCTGCTCAGTGCAAGGACTTAATGAGTTCAAATACAGATGAAGACATGTTGCTATCTCACAAGATCCTCGTTGGCCCTCAGTCTCATTCCAAAGGAAACAAGTCCCTTTTCCATCACTAAGGGAATAGACAGTAAAATTGTAACTTGAGAGTTTTCTTTTATAGTAGGCCTGACTTACTAGCGAACAGGGTGTTGGTAGTACTCCTTCAAGATCACATGTAGCTGTATGGATATGATTATATTTCTGTGCATCCTCTTTGTCTTTCTGTTTCTCTTGACGTCCTCTTTGTTTACTCTCCATATGATCCTGATGATTCTTTTCATCTTTAGAGTGCAATGTTCCGGCTTCCTTTTTCGTGTTTTCGTCATTGCAATGAATACACTGGTCCTTTTTGGGAACATGAAACGAAAGTTTGTATTCATTACAGAGTATATCTCTGTATTTATGGTGATTAGCTGCTCGTTTTCCTTTTTGTTGACATTCCATCACATACAAGTCATACATTTTACGTATATTTAAACTGCTGCTCAGGAATTTTCAATTGGAATCTTTTCTAGTATAATGTGACTCCATTGCGGGGAAAGAGTCAATATGAGCGTGAATACTTTCGATATCTACTTCAGGTGTTTTATTATGATAAGTTCCTTTACCCCTCTTATCCTTGATGGGACTGTCAGTAGCCTGTTTCCTCTTCAAAGCATAGTCCACAATGTTAATGCCAATACCAAGGGTTGCAATAAAAAAACTTCTTACAAACACGGACAGACTTTCCATCCACAGCAAATTTGTATCTTCTTGTCACCTCTCTCGTTCTTTTTTCACATCCTTTTGCATTACTCTCCCCTTGAAGAACATGACAACATATAAAGTATCTTTGTCTATCACATGACTTTAACCCCCAGTATTTTTGAAATATTCTTCTCCTATTGTCTTCATCTACATTCAACGAGCATTCAAATCTACATTTATTACAGTCAATGTCTTTCATTTTTCTGGCTTCAACAGTCTTTCCCTTGGTATCAGTATGCTCACTTCCAGCTTGTCTCAGTCTCTTTCTTACATTCTTCTGCCATTTATCAGGATTAGTTTTTTTGGTGGTGAAACATATTTTGCTTGTTTTCTTGGCGTAATCGTAATGTAACAATGCTCTCTCTTTCGTTTTCTTCTGAGTCATTTGGAGTGTTGTTTCCACTTGGTACTACTTGTATTTCTATGACAGAGTGATCATGTTCTCTGTCTGGAATGGTCAAGTACACTAGTTTAATTTCTTTTTCCCAATGTCATCAGACAGCAAAGAGGGGGTGATTCACATGTTTGGTTGTACTGCATTACTGCTATATATAGTAAGATTAGTTTCCCAAGCTATAGATAAGAAATACTTTCAGCACAAAATGTGTGTTAAAGTACATAAATGAAATGAGATATCACCTTTCAATTCTGTAATTTTCCAAGACTGCTAGATTATGAATTCCAGATGGTGTTATAATGAATTATAACACCTTCTGGATTAATAATATAATCAGATAACACTATCTGGAATAACGAATTTTATGATTTTTAATGATAACACCTTTTGTTATTTTGCCATAGCTTCTTATTTATTTATTGTATATTTCCAATAATTTTAGACAAATTAAATGCATTTATTTTGTATCCACTGGCATAAAAAAACAGAGCTTCAGAAAAATACCGATATAACACCTTCTGGCACTAACCCCTCTAAATACAGGTATACAATTGAAACATATGGACAATCTAGCTCATAATTATAATTCAGATTTTGTTATTACAAATGTAGTTTGTAAATGGCACATCTTCATGTTCTTACGGAAGACAATTCAAATGTTAAGAACAGTCTGTACTGGTCACAAACGATGTACAATGAAAATCATAAGCGGAAAAAAAGAAGCTTACGAGATACGTACAGGTATATGCCACCACATAATCCTTACATAATTTGCTAAATTTTGATAAACAGAACCATAAAACTCCCCCTTACACCATCAAGCCGATTTATATTTCATATGTTTATATTAGATGGTCGGAACAAACCAAAGAATATAAAATTTGTATTTCTTGTTTATCCACTAAGTACACCGCATTAAAGAGTGGGAGGAAAGACGGGTTGGTATGGAATACAAACAATAATAATAATGCATTCCAGTGAAGCAACATGTCTATTTATGGACTGTTGTTTTAGTGAGCTAGCACTATGAAATGTAAATGAGCGTTTTAGTTTAATAGAAAGTAGAAATCCCCATCTTACTCGTTCGTGTCGCCATGATATGGCTGAAATATTGATTAATTGACCTTAAGCAATAATCAATGACTCATATACCCAATATTAGTATGTGCACAGATATGCATGTCCTTAGGCTATCGAAGCGTAACAACAATAAACTGTAGTTTTGCAAACAATCTTGAAAATATTAACCTAACATTTCTGAAATAATATATAATGGTTTAATATAGATCCTAACTTCCAATTAAATTGGAAGGTAAAATACAATATAATAATGTATATATAACAAATTATTAGCACTTACCTTTCAGCAATATTGCTAAGTTTTATATAATGTTCCATCTTGTATACGTAGAAAGGATGGCACAACTTAACCGTAGAGGATATAACCCTATATAATAGTGGTCAAGGTAACACATTTTTTTAAACCCACCAGCACTTAACCTCAGGTAAAATATTTAAACGTGGTACAAACAGAAACTTCTAATTAAGAATCTGCCAGTTATTGACGAATATAGTCTTTGAATTATTGAAGCGAAGACAGTATCTGTATATCTGTATGAATAATTGTATCTACAAATCCGAGCTTCTTACTTATAAAAACGTAGTCACTGACAGCAGCCATTTCGAACATTTTAGGTTATATGGAAATCAATAGCATTGGCTTAAATGAAGTTCTGTATTTATGAGGTTGGTCTTATTAAAAGGATAAATACTCTAAGCCATGTGTGAAGATTTATTTTGAAGTCAGAATAATGCGATGTGTGTCACGAGTAGAACCCTTCGGCAGAATCTGAGTCCACCTCCAGTTTTTAGGATGTTAGTGTTGGTCAATCTTTAGTTTTTGTCGATTGATCTTTTTGTTCTTCTTGTTTTTGTCATTGTATTGTCTGTCCTTCAATTTACGGCTTCTGCTTGCCTCTTTCGTTTCATTTCTTCATATCTTAACACTAAAGAGGCAGTTGCAGCACTATATATAACCAAATCAGTATTAACGACTGCTTTATAATTTGTCGGTAGGGTTTGAGTAAATTTGATTGACTTTTAGGAAACTTTTAAGATATTAATATCGTACAAAATATTATTATACTGTTCAGGTAATGAACTAATAAACTATGACAAAGCGCTTAGATATAGTAGACCTTAGCAGCCGATTTTGGCTATCCTCTTTAGGCCACCTTAGTTGATTTTGGCTATCCTACTTTGACCACCTTAGTTGATTTTGGCTACCCTCTTTAGGCTACCTTAGTTGATTTTGGCTATCCTCCTTAGGCCACCTTAGTTGATTTTGGTTATCCTCATTAGGCCACCATAGTTGATTTTGGCTATCCTCCTTAGGCCACCTTAGTTGATTTTGGCTATCCTCCTTAGGCCACCTTAGTTGATTTTGGCTATCCTCTTTAGGCCACCTTAGTTGATTTTGGCTATCCTCTTTAGGCCACCTTAGTTGATTTTGGCTATCCTCTTTAGGCCACCTTAGTTGATTTTGACTATCCTCATTAGGCCACCTTAGTTGATTTTGGCTATCCTCTTTAGGCCACCTTAGTTGATTTTGACTATCCTCTTTAGGCCACCTTAGTTGATTTTGGCTATCCTATTTAGGCCACCTTAGTTGATTTTGACTATCCTCTTTAGGCCACCTTAGTTGATTTTGGCTATCCTCTTTAGGCCACCTTAGTTGATTTTGGCTATCCTCTTTAGGCAATATATTTTCTTGCTCCGAAAGACTTCTAAATTATTTGGCTTTTAATTTTTGTGACTTTGAGATACCTAATGAAGGTCATTACAGAAACTCCTTGTGCACACTAAATCAGATATGTCCGTTTTTATTTATTGCACACAAATATCTCAAATATCAATCTTTTTTTCAAGATTGAGTAGGAAAACGCATAATTTATGTTTACAATAAACATTAGAGAAACCGAAGGGGCAAATCAACAATGGACAATCCAGAGAAAATGGCAACATTTGGTACACAAGACACAATACGAAGGCAAGCCAAGCACAAAACACAACATACCATGTGTTGGACACCATCACACACAAGACACAAGACGAAGACAAGCAAATAAAAAAACACAACACAATATGTGTTGGACACCACTATGCACAAGACGAAGACAAACAAAACAAAAAACACAACACAACATGTGTTGGACACCACTATGCACAAGACGAAAACAAATAAAACAAAAAACACAACGCAATATGTGTTGGACACCACTATGCACACGACACAAGACGAAGAGAAGCAAATAAAAAACACACAACACAATATGTGTTGGACACCAATATACATAAACAACACAAATAACTAAAATTAGGTAAAAACATAATTTATGTTTACAAATAACAAAAACCATTCCAGAGATAACTGAAATAATTAGACTGGTATATATACCACAACAAACGTCATAATAGAAAGACAAAATTATAGATATTTAGAGTCTAGTGTTTCAGTTTGTTATTATGCTTTTTAAAAACATCTTAGCTTATTCAACTTTGACCGTAAAGTAATCATTGCTGACTGATTTACGAATGAAATAAATTAAACGGACTTACTAGTAAACATATTGGCATTTGAGTGTGTATATGGTTAAAAATTAATCAATATCTGTTCCTCGTTTAATTTAATTTAAGCATATCTTATTGTCTAAATAATGACAAAAGGATCAGACACAAGTTTTTCAACTTAGTATTGTCTTCTCCATATATACATACAATATACAATATGATAAGCATTATTATTACATCATTTCTCTAAAATTTTCACATGAACACATGAAACAAAAAATATAGCAATAAAGCAGAATGCAACAATGGAATACTATTAAAGGTAACCAATCAAACAGACCCGAGTATAAAAAAAAAAGAAAACTGGGACATAGACAGTAGCACGTGTTGTTAGTTATTGGATTAATAATACATTATTTCTCCAAATGTAAGTACTTTTAGTTCACTTTGTGTATTATAATATGGTATTAAAGATGAATTATCCATTGTCGCATACTGTTGTAAAAAAAAATAAAAAAAAATAAAAGAAAAGAAAAAAAAATAGAAATAAACTTTCGAGGTCAGTCGCGAACGGTAAACAATATAAACATCAGAACACATTACCATACAGTAGTCAATTTAATGTGAAACGACCTGTGTCTTGAATGAATCTTTGAACTTGTAAGAACATTTTTGTATTTTTTTCGTCAATGAGAATTTCATTGCCAAATAATAAAGTAAGCTCATCTATTGGTAAATCATTACTAATTTCTCGAATTCCTATAAGAAAAATATTTCGTTGTACAATATAATTTTTACAATGTAATAAAAAATGTTTAGCAGTTTCATCCGATTTTCCACACGATTTTCCGCATTCGTTGCTTTATTTAAGAGAGTAATCGGTGTCAAAATGATCCGTTATGGCGCAGTGTTATTTCATAGCTACAAAGTAAATGAATCTCTGTAAATTTGACAAACGTAAAAGGGTAAAATTGTTATAAAAGTGGATTCCTGATGTGTAGAGATATACTCTAGAACCATACGGAAGTCTTTTGATGTGTAGAGTTATACTCTAGAACCACACGGAAGTCTTTTGATGTGTAGAGATATACTCTAGAACCACACGTAAGTCTTTTGATGTGTAGAGTTATATTCTAGAACCACACGGAAGTCTTTTGATGTGTAGAGATATACTCTAGAACCATACGGAAGTCTTTTGATGTGTAGAGATATACTCTAGAACCACACGGAAGTCCTTTGATGTGTAGAGATATACTCTAAAACCACACGGAAGTCTTTTGATGTGTAGAGATATACTCTAGAACCATACGGAAGTCTTTTGATGTGTAGAGTTATACTCTAGAACCATACGGAAGTCTTTTGATGTGTAGAGATATACTCTAGAACCACACGGAAGTCTTTTGATATGCAGAGATATACTCTAGAACCACATGGAAGTCTTTTGATGTGTAGAGATATACTCTAGAACCATACGGAAGTCTTTTGATGTGTAGAGTTATACTCTAGAACCATACGGAAGTCTTTTGATGTGTAGAGATATACTCTAGAACCACACGGAAGTCTTTTGATATGCCTTTTGATGTGTAGAGATATACTCTAGAACCACACGGAAGTCTTTTGATGTGTAGAGATATACTCTAGAACCATACGGAAGTCTTTTGATGTGTAGAGTTATACTCTAGAACCACATGGAAGTCTTTTGATGTGTAGAGATATACTCTAGAACCACACGGAAGTCTTTTGATGTGTAGAGATATACTCTAGAACCACACGGAAGTCTTTTGATGTGTAGAGATATACTCTAGAACCACACGGAAGTCTTTTGATGTGTAGAGATATACTCTAGAACCACATGGAAGTCTTTTGATGTGTAGAGATATACTCTAGAACCACACGGAAGTCTTTTGATGTGTAGAGATATACTCTAGAACCACACGGAAGTCTTTTGATGTGTAGAGATATACTCTAGAACCACACGGACGTCTTTTGATGTGTAGAGATATACTCTAGAACCACACGGAAGTCTTTTGATGTGTAGAGATATACTCTAGAACCACACGGAAGTCTTTTGATGTGTAGAGATATACTCTAGAACCACACGGAAGTCTTTTGATGTGTAGAGATATACTCTAGAACCACACGGAAGTCTTTTGTATGTACGAGCCCAGTTGTATGTGTAGGTAATTGATAAAAACATACTTGATAACCATTGCTTCGGCACTGACATGATTTATTAGATATATTTATTGTCGAAATTCAGTTACTAAATTACTGAATTATTATTAAAACTAAGGTATTCCTCATTCAGATATATTTGACTTTATCCGATATCGGCCCTTAGGTTTTCATGCATCCAAATATTTAAAAAAATATTTGGCTTTCTAATAGTTTGGCATTGAGCGTACCTGATGGCAGTTATTACAGAAACTCGTCATGCGCACTAAATTAGATATCTATGTTTCTATTTCAGACTTTACTGTTGATTATAATCTAAATGGGCGGTCCCATGAGATATGCAGAGAGAGTCAAACACACAGCTCACCCAGAGAAGGGGACTTAAATGAATGCTTGATTTAGGTAGGATTTCAACATTAGGACAACTTCCAGCTACTATTAATGAACAACAGTTTGGTAAGAGTGGTCTTGTCGTTAGATGATCAACATTGACGATCTTTTAAGCCCTTTGGTTTTCTTGCTCTCAAAGAATGATGAAGGTTATTCCAGGAATGCACCGTGTGCACTTAGTTCTATATCTACGTTTGTATTTTACACGTGACAATCAACACAGTGCATAGTCTCATTCAAGCTCCAATCTGTTGCCAATGATTCAGTGTTTGTAAATATGTTCTCGTCTTAAATATAGCTGAAATACTGTTCTTTTGATGTTAAGCTAACAATTCCGAATGCATATTATTCAAATGTTATCGTATCGTTTGACGATACACAATTTGTAGTTTTCCGTCTTGTGTTTTGTCGAATATTGTTTGGCTTTTATTTTTTTTATTTTGACCATTACATTGTATGTCCTTCGACAACTGATAGCATTTCTTAATTAGTCTTTATTCGTTGGAGTTTGCGGTCTTTTTCAGCACGTGTCACTATGAGTCATCCTCTTTGATCTTTCTTGATTGTGGTTGTATAAATTCTTGAGCCTTTTTACATATTCTAATTTAAAGAGTTATACAATTATTAATATTATGATCATCTTAAATGATTTGAATGCAAAATTACACTTTAAGATATGACATGATGCATAATGGTCACCTCCAATTATTATAATAAATAAACGTTAGAGAATATTGAAGGGGCAATCAAAAAGGACAATCCAGAGAAACTGTAAATAAACGTTAGAGAATACCGAAGGGGCAATCAAAAAGGACAATCCAGAAAAACTGGCAACATAGGGTACACAAGATAAATAAACGTTAGAGAATACCGAAGGGGCAATCAAAAAGAACAATCCAGAGAAACTAGCAACATAGAATACACAAGATAAATAAACGTTAGAGAATACCGAAGGGGCAATCAAAAAGGACAATCCAGAGAAACTAGCAACATAGAGTACACAAGATAAATAAACGTTAGAGAATACCGAAGGGGCAATCAAAAAGGACAATCCAGAGAAACTAGCAACATAGAGTACACAAGATAAATAAACGTTAGAGAATACCGAAGGGACAATCAAAAAGGACAATCCAGAGAAACTGGCAACATAGGGTACACAAGACGAAGAAAAGCAAAGCAAAAACACTACATGATATGTGTTGGACACCACAATATGCAAACAAACACAAATGGTGTAAATAAATAATGAGCACTCCTACAGACAACTGGAGGTAAAGACGGACCGAACACAATTTTATGAACTTTTTTGCAGCTAGAACAACAACATACTCGTCATAAAGATTTGATAGATCAGGGTCTTGGGAAATAGATACAGTATTAGTGCAAGCACATAAAATTATTAAACCAACCAGAAGTGATAACATTGCTATAATACATGTAGTCGGTTTCAATAATGTGCATATCATTGAAATACTGTCATCACAAAAAGTATATTTATTGAAATTGAATTATATTCCTTTCTTATAACAACGATGAAATAAATTTGTTATTAAATGGTTTTTACTGTGCCCCAATGGGGTGTGATATATCTATAATATATTTACAAATTGTTGACAGATGACTTGGGTATCATTAAGGTCAATGCACCATACGCTTCTACCAGTCTCTTATTTCGCATTATGGGCATATGGTGTGTCAATAACAAAAGAAGGGCGTGGTCGATCTTGATTACCTGCCACGGTGTGTTCAAACCAAAGACTTTACAATCGGTTTTTTCTTCTCCGCTAAGCACACAACATTACGGAGTACGAACAAAGATTTGTTGGCTCGGAATCAGGATATTGTGGTCGAGTGGAGCGACATGTCTATCCGCGAACTGTTGTGCAGCAAGCTAATACTATAAAATACAGATAAGCGTGTTGTTCTAGTACAAAGCGGATATCATCATTATCATTATCTCATCGAAATATACCTTGTTCTCGTCATGATATAGATGACAATTGCTAAATTGGCGTTAAACAACAATCACTCACTCAATACCGTAAGTAGCTAAACAACAATCACTCACTCTCTACCGTAAGTAGCTAAACAACAATCACTCACTCTCTACCGTAAGTAGCTAAACAACAATCACTCACTCTCTACCGTAAGTAGCTAAACAACAATCACTCACTCTCTACCGTAAGTAGCTAAACAACAATCACTCACTCTCTACCGTAAGTAGCTAAACAACAATCACTCACTCTCTACCGTAAGTAGCTAAACAACAATCACTCACTCTCTACCGTAAGTAGCTAAACAACAATCACTCACTCTCTACCGTAAGTAGCTAAACAACAATCACTCACTCTCTACCGTAAGTAGCTAAACAACAATCACTCACTCTCTACCGTAAGTAGCTAAACAACAATCACTCACTCTCTACCGTAAGTAGCTAAACAACAATCACTCACTCTCTACCGTAAGTAGCTAAACAACAATCACTCACTCTCTACCGTAAGTAGCTAAACAACAATCACTCACTCTCTACCGTAAGTAGCTAAACAACAATCACTCACTCTCTACCGTAAGTAGCTAAACAACAATCACTCACTCTCTACCGTAAGTAGCTAAACAACAATCACTCACTCTCTACCGTAAGTAGCTAAACAACAATCACTCACTCTCTACCGTAAGTAGCTAAACAACAATCACTCACTCTCTACCGTAAGTAGCTAAACAACAATCACTCACTCTCTACCGTAAGTAGCTAAACAACAATCACTCACTCTCTACCGTAAGTAGCTAAACAACAATCACTCACTCTCTACCGTAAGTAGCTAAACAACAATCACTCACTCTCTACCGTAAGTAGCTAAACAACAATCACTCACTCTCTACCGTAAGTAGCTAAACAACAATCACTCACTCTCTACCGTAAGTAGCTAAACAACAATCACTCACTCTCTAACCGTAAGTAGCTAAACAACAATCACTCACTCTCTACCGTAAGTAGCTAAACAACAATCACTCACTCTCTACCGTAAGTAGCTAAACAACAATCACTCACTCTCTACCGTAAGTAGCTAAACAACAATCACTCACTCTCTACCGTAAGTAGCTAAACAACAATCACTCACTCTCTACCGTAAGTAGCTAAACAACAATCACTCACTCTCTACCGTAAGTAGCTAAACAACAATCACTCACTCTCTACCGTAAGTAGCTAAACAACAATCACTCACTCTCTACCGTAAGTAGCTAAACAACAATCACTCACTCTCTACCGTAAGTAGCTAAACAACAATCACTCACTCTCTACCGTAAGTAGCTAAACAACAATCACTCACTCTCTACCGTAAGTAGCTAAACAACAATCACTCACTCTCTACCGTAAGTAGCTAAACAACAATCACTCACTCTCTACCGTAAGTAGCTAAACAACAATCACTCACTCTCTACCGTAAGTAGCTAAACAACAATCACTCACTCTCTACCGTAAGTAGCTAAACAACAATCACTCACTCAATATCGTAAGTAGCTAAACAACAATCACTCACTCTCTACCGTAAGTAGCTAAACAACAATCACTCACTCAATATCGTAAGTAGCTAAACAACAATCACTCACTCTCTACCGTAAGTAGCTAAACAACAATCACTCACTCTCTACCGTAAGTAGCTAAACAACAATCACTCACTCTCTGTCGTAAGTAGCTAAACAACAATCACTCACTCTCTACCGTAAGTAGCTAAACAACAATCACTCACTCTCTGTCGTAAGTAGCTAAGCAACAATCACTCACTCTCTGTCGTAAGTAGCTAAACAACAATCACTCACTCTCTACCGTAAGTAGCTAAACAACAATCACTCACTCTCTGTCGTAAGTAGCTAAACAACAATCACTCACTCTCTACCGTAAGTAGCTAAACAACAATCACTCACTCTCTGTCGTAAGTAGCTAAACAACAATCACTCACTCTCTACCGTAAGTAGCTAAACAACAATCACTCACTCTCTGTCGTAAGTAGCTAAACAACAATCACTCACTCTCTACCGTAAGTAGCTAAACAACAATCACTCACTCTCTACCGTAAGTAGCTAAACAACAATCACTCACTCTCTACCGTAAGTAGCTAAACAACAATCACTCACTCTCTACCGTAAGTAGCTAAACAACAATCACTCACTCTCTACCGTAAGTAGCTAAACAACAATCACTCACTCTCTACCGTAAGTAGCTAAACAACAATCACTCACTCTCTACCGTAAGTAGCTAAACAACAATCACTCACTCTCTACCGTAAGTAGCTAAACAACAATCACTCGCTCTCTACCGTAAGTAGCTAAACAACAATCACTCACTCTCTACCGTAAGTAGCTAAACAACAATCACTCACTCTCTACCGTAAGTAGCTAAACAACAATCACTCACTCTCTACCGTAAGTAGCTAAACAACAATCACTCACTCTCTACCGTAAGTAGCTAAACAACAATCACTCACTCTCTACCGTAAGTAGCTAAACAACAATCACTCACTCAATATCGTAAGTAGCTAAACAACAATCACTCACTCTCTACCGTAAGTAGCTAAACAACAATCACTCACTCAATATCGTAAGTAGCTAAACAACAATCACTCACTCTCTACCGTAAGTAGCTAAACAACAATCACTCACTCTCTACCGTAAGTAGCTAAACAACAATCACTCACTCTCTGTCGTAAGTAGCTAAACAACAATCACTCACTCTCTACCGTAAGTAGCTAAACAACAATCACTCACTCTCTGTCGTAAGTAGCTAAACAACAATCACTCACTCTCTGTCGTAAGTAGCTAAACAACAATCACTCACTCTCTACCGTAAGTAGCTAAACAACAATCACTCACTCTCTGTCGTAAGTAGCTAAACAACAATCACTCACTCTCTACCGTAAGTAGCTAAACAACAATCACTCACTCTCTGTCGTAAGTAGCTAAACAACAATCACTCACTCTCTACCGTAAGTAGCTAAACAACAATCACTCACTCTCTGTCGTAAGTAGCTAAACAACAATCACTCACTCTCTACCGTAAGTAGCTAAACAACAATCACTCACTCTCTACCGTAAGTAGCTAAACAACAATCACTCACTCTCTACCGTAAGTAGCTAAACAACAATCACTCACTCTCTACCGTAAGTAGCTAAACAACAATCACTCACTCTCTGTCGTAAGTAGCTAAACAACAATCACTCACTCTCTACCGTAAGTAGCTAAACAACAATCACTCACTCTCTACCGTAAGTAGCTAAACAACAATCACTCACTCTCTACCGTAAGTAGCTAAACAACAATCACTCACTCTCTACCGTAAGTAGCTAAACAACAATCACTCACTCTCTGTCGTAAGTAGCTAAACAACAATCACTCACTCTCTACCGTAAGTAGCTAAACAACAATCACTCACTCTCTACCGTAAGTAGCTAAACAACAATCACTCACTCAATACCGTAAGTAGCTAAACAACAATCACTCACTCTCTACCGTAAGTAGCTAAACAACAATCACTCACTCTCTACCGTAAGTAGCTAAACAACAATCACTCACTCTCTACCGTAAGTAGCTAAACAACAATCACTCACTCAATACCGTAAGTAGCTAAACAACAATCACTCACTCTCTACCGTAAGTAGCTAAACAACAATCACTCACTCTCTACCGTAAGTAGCTAAACAACAATCACTCACTCTCTACCGTAAGTAGCTAAACAACAATCACTCACTCTCTACCGTAAGTAGCTAAACAACAATCACTCACTCTCTACCGTAAGTAGCTAAACAACAATCACTCACTCTCTACCGTAAGTAGCTAAACAACAATCACTCACTCTCTACCGTAAGTAGCTAAACAACAATCACTCACTCTCTACCGTAAGTAGCTAAACAACAATCACTCACTCTCTACCGTAAGTAGCTAAACAACAATCACTCACTCTCTACCGTAAGTAGCTAAACAACAATCACTCACTCTCTACCGTAAGTAGCTAAACAACAATCACTCACTCTCTACCGTAAGTAGCCCTCTGAAGAAAAAACAAGTTTTAAACAATGAGTATTCGTTGATAAAGAAAGACAACTCGAACACAGCTGAAACAGAAAAGTATATGTTACTGTTCTTGAATCGAAGGACCTGGATAGCTACCCCCAAGACCTTGCTCGGCTTATATATAATATATTACAATACTAGTAAATGTATTATACATATTTTCGGTAAGGTTAAGTCTGGCCTATAATATACACGACAATCTAGATGATACCCGAAGTGTAACGTTAAGCGCTGAATCATAATCTATAAAGAAGATAATTAATTTGTTGTGAATGTTTGTGACTGATATTAATTCCTTTATATGTAGATTTAGCAAATTTTATTTTGCCTTCCTTTGAGTAATAGTATAAAACAAACAGTCTTGGCTATTAGTCAATTTAATATGAATTTTCACTGATTCTGCCTAATATACTTCTCATGTTTATTTTGGTATTTCTTTGAGTGTATGTCGACTAACATGTAAGGCTTAATGCAGAGTTCAAATATATTTCCGAATATATAAAGGGCATTGTATTCCCAAATTATGCATCAAGGCATTTCTTTTTAAATCGGAGTGAATTGTGTTAATAGTCGACAAGGGATGTAATGGTAACATGGTCCAATTGATCTTTCATCACTTTTTATTTTGTCAAGACATATGCTTGAAGATACCAAAGGGGTAATCAGAAGCTCTAAATCTAAGGACAGACACTACATTGGCCAAACGAAAGAGGAAAAAGGAACATACAACGATCTACAAAACATTACACAGAAAACTAAAGATAAATTTGAAAAATACTCACCGTTTTGAAAAATGTTTTAACTTGTGCATTATGTATTATCCAATCAGTAGACATCCTTCAAGTGTCGCTGCTATAACCCGAATGTAGAATATGACCAACTATTAACTGGAAGATAATTTGTTTGAGAAACTAGTCCATCCATCTTTTTATTTTTATTACAACATAATATATCTTATTCAAATGCTTGCTACAAATAACACTCCAAAAGTCCAAGCCCCTTGTGATGTTTTCCTTTTACATCCTCTTCTGATTATCCAGGGCTATGATCAGAACTATATGAAGGATAAAGACAGACTAAATACTATACATAGTAAATATATTTAGGAAACATTTATTTAATTTACATAGTCCAGACATCACCATAGACAACATTGTTCATAGGTTTTTATTTTTTATTTCTCAGTTGATTACAATACAATTGATTTGTACGTACTTGTGTAGGAATTCATTAGCCCAGTCTTTATGACACATTTTGATACGTAATCCACACTTTTTCAAAACATGCATAAAACTAGCTAAAACAAACAGTTTCACTTTTTTAAATGTACGTAATTGTATGTGTAATATTGTTAATTATAGAATTAGATCACTTAGGATACATTTATCACTATGCACTATGCTTGACTTCATTGGAGGTTGATAGCCTTTATTGTGTGTTAACGACAGATCCATCGTAAAACAACGTAAAACGAAGGACACACTATGCTGTGGCCAAATGAAAAAAAGTCGAACAAACAAACAATGGTTCACAACATACTATATTAAAGACTTAAGAACGAGCAACACAAAGCTTGACGAAACCGTTGGGTGAACACATGTGTATCAGGAAAGGTTAGCAGTTTCTGCTTCAGTATTGGCACTTTTCGTCTTACTGCTAAACGAAAATGAAAAACACATTAAAATCGCGTTGGACATCAGCATATGTAAATAAATACAAATAACATAAATAAAATATGAACTCCTACAGTATTAGTATTTCCGTATTAGAATACAAATGATGTGTTTAAGAAAAAAATCAGCTACCTTCTCAGCTGTCAATAGTATTTATAACTAGTTTCCATTGACTGTAATTGCCTATATATTGAATTGCCAGTATTTAAGTAGGGACTTTCTTTAAACATATGTTATAGTACAATACACTAGACGATATCCGAGTCATGAGCAACGAAGAGGGTATTTTAATAGACACTTTGATAAATAAATAAATCTATCCATCCAAAACCAATTAAAATATAAGTACAAAACATATATATAGCATATACGAGTTGGGAAGAAAGTCATACATGGAGATGTCAACAAACATGTAGCGTTAATGAAGGATTCAAAGTAAAGGTTAATGAAGGGTCCAAAGTAAAGGGGTTCTCCGGGTACAAGGACAGACACGAATACAATTTGGAGTTTGACGTTTGAAAACTATGTATCAATTATACCATTGAGATTCTGATGATGTTGTCTACCTATTTTCTTCGTACCATTTATTTTTAATATTTAAGCCAAAGCATATTAACATAAAGTAACATATTTCATTACTTATTGCTCCAAGGTATAACATGGCTCAAGTAGATATGTATCAAATTGTGACATACTATATATCAAATGGAGCAAAATAATAGGTTTAAGTGAGATACATATTAAATATTTAAATTGCCAAAATAATATATACACTTTAAAACGTGTATATGATTTAGATATTGACTGTTCTATAGTCATCCTGGTCACGTGGATGTTAGACATGATTTATATATTGACTGTTCTATAGTCATCCTGGGCACGTGGGTGTTAGACACCAGCACCTGCTTAGTGTGGCTTAAATACTAAAAAGCAGTCTTTGTAAATGAATAAACTTTATACCCTTAAAGGAATTTGTTTTTCATTTTGGGGCCATGATTTATTTTTCTGTGTCAGGATGATTGGACATAGTGGAGATAGCTTTGCTTTATTTGTTATTGGTACTGATGTATTTAAACTGGTGTCCAAACACGATTTCCATATCAAACGAATTGCCTACCCTTCTGGGCTATTTGAGTTCATCCCCGTTTTTAATAGGATCGTGTTGCTCAATTTTTAGTTGTCTCTGTAATATCTTGACAATCAAATCATTGTTTTGTCTGTCCTTCGTTCAATTGCGGCTTATGATTACAACTTTGTCATCAAAATGCTTTTCTTTGAATAATGTGAAAATAAAAATTCTGCGTGAATATAATATTTTCCCCATTGTATTGAAACTGAAATATCGGGAAGATACTGCACTGCACTGTCCACAGAAAGAATATATATATATATATAAATATGGTATATGCGACTTAATTTTTTTCAGACAAATATTGCCCAGGTAATTCTTAAGTTGTATTTCGCTTGGAATTCTTCTGTTTACAGGGTGTTTGCACCCCCAATTGAAATAATGTTATTCTTATCAGGAATATGTGAACAGTGAGCTATTTAAACAACCTTATTCAGAAAAAACTGCTGAGATCTGCTAATCTGGATCACGGGTCACTGTAATCGGGCGGCTGTATCGAGAAACAGATACGGTGTTGAAAAAACTGTTGATACTCATAAAATATTGGTAAATGCTATAACATTTTATGTTTGTCTTCAAGAAATATGATAGACAAAACCATGTGGGAAGTTTTATGACGAAATATCTCCGATTTCTATGTAAATTTACGAGTTGAAGTGGGGAAATTTTATGTTAGATTTCTAAAAATCTTCTACTCTGAAACCACAGGTAAATTTACTTTAGCGATGTATTTTTATCTTGGACAAGAATAATGAGCGTCCTGATTGGATGACCGATTTAAAACACACTGACTCTGCATGGTAAAAAGATGGATGTATAAGAAATCTGTTATATTTATTCATTTGTTTGATTCTGGAATATTGTTGATCATTGATTTAAGCAAGAAAAAAGGGAAAAGGGGAATTTTATTTGTGAATTTTACAGTTTAAATAAATGTTATGTTTCGACAGTTTAAAGAGACAAATAAAAATTTGTTGCGACTAAAGCTTAAATCAGCGTTAAAAATTGAACAAAGATCAGTGGTTTTGTAAATGAAATTTATTTTAAATAGAAAATCTGAATTTATTATTTAATAATTTATTATTAATGATACAATTGTATGTCCCTTGGGAGGGGGAGGGGGGCTATGATGAAAATTTGAAATAAAAACACAGGACCGGATTTTAAGCAAAAATAATAATCCAGGATTAGCTTTTTATTAAAAAAAAGTCCAGGACCCTGTGTCCAGGATTTTTTTTTTTTAAAGTTACTAATATGAAATATTGACATCCACACTTGCCTTTTGGACAGCACATTTCTGTGTCCACACTTGTTTATCTAATATATTACTCAAGAAAATTGTTGAGATATCAAAGGGGTAATGAGAAGCCGTAGCTTCATATAGCCACTCCGTGCTTTAAGATAGATAATATCTGAATTGTAGCTTGTAATTGGTTGATGTGCATAGAGTGTTTCACCTATATTCAATACGAGAAAATAGTATCAAACCAGAGGCTCTCAAAGGCATGCATAGATTATATGATTTATGTATTATGAAAACAGTAAGAAAATGCCAAAAGCTAACAATGTCCAACTATTCATCTCTGTCCATGAATGTTTCAAATTCTAATTTGAAATTATTCTCATTTTGTCTGATATGAAAATATGACAATCATAAAGATGAATAAGAAGAGTTTGAAGATACCAAAGGGGTAATCAGAATCCGTACATATAAGTACTCCTTTCTTTATTACCATACAAATTATATATATTGCTTGTTATCTGTCAATAGGTGTAGGCGTTAAACCTGTATGTAACCTACACACTGCTTATGGGAAAATGTACTGATCTATTAGACAATAAATTTGAATTATTGTTTATTATTTTGTACGTTCATGTTAGATACAAATTAAACATATTAACATATAAACGTTAAAAAAGAATTGTTAACAAAATATAAAATATATTAATATAAATATAAAAAATATATATAAACAACTAATTTAATTTGATATAAATACTGCAATCTGATTGGCTGATCCGCTCGGAGCAACATTTGTTATACTTGATAACTTGGGTTGGTATTATGACGTCGCCAACATATTCTTTGGCGGATGAAAAATTCAAATAGTCCCATGAAATAATCGTAATAAAAATCGAGAAATCATTACATTTTGCTATTAAAAAAATTAAATTATAAGGAATATGTTCAATTTTTGAACAGGTTATACTAATATAACCTGATCCGGAACAGCTTACGCTTCGTGGTTTATTAAGTGTAAACTGCCCCAAGCCAGCTGGTTATATCGTATAACCTGTTCACAAATTCTACATATTCCTTAAATAATAAAGATGTACAATGAAAACATTTATGTTTCCAGGCAGTGATACTAAACATCAAAATTGGTGGTGGTTATGTATTAATGTAACAAATTAAATCATTTATGAACATCAAGATAGATTACATAAAAATAACCTTGTCGTACACCAGATGGAACTAAATTCGCACCAAATCAATATATACTGGGAATGTCCTAGATTTGGCAACGTCTGATCATAAGAATGAAAAGAAACAACAAGTCATATTTATACAATTACATGATAATATTTTGAGCTTAAGTATTATATATACCACGGGTCTTACGAATTCACTCATTTCAACAAACGAATTTGAGAATTTGAAGGATGAGTTTGTTTAACACGAGTAAGACACATGGTATATATGTATTGTAACAGATATGAAATGATTGTCATTTTAGCTATCGTACAACAATCAGAAATGCATGCTGTACAATGGTATAAGCCGCGTTCATTTGCGTTTGGATTCAACAAAGTTTTAATGGGTCATTAATTGAGAATGGCACAATATCAATTCCAGATATTAAAGAAATCATGGTTTCCTACAAACACGTTGCTTAAGCTGAATAATTCAGTAAAAAATATCAAAGGAAAACAGTCATTTATGTTACAAACACATAATAATGTCACCTGCGACAGAATGAACATATATAAACAATATACAATATTGTATTTAATGAGATACAATAACATATTGCATTGGAAATAAATTGTTCTGTTCCCAGATCCTTCTTTCCCATGTAACATTATCTACTCGCTTCCGGAATTTATATGTTAATATAAAGAATTTTGAAATTCGCCCATTCAGCATTGCACTGACAGAGATTTCTGTTTACTCACTATTGGTCATTTAATAAAATGCCTTATAGGTGTCAATCTCGGTCTACTTATTCATTGTTTTAATTTATGTCCAAGGAAGATTGACAGTTAGTAAGAAAGGATATGGATGTAAATGAACATGACACTATCCAAATGTACACCTATGCAAAATTAAAGCAAAGGAACAGCGCTCCCATTGGTGCTATGCAACTATTACGTCATGCATTGATTAAAGAATTTGAAAAGGGTAGTGATGATTTTGCCTTTGTTTTTATTTTTTGAAATTGTTCTGATCGTCTCGTATTTGTTTTAGTTTTTCCATTTTATTCTAGAAAGTTTAAATTGCATTGCTATCGTTGGCAAGCACCATTCTGTCACAATATAGAGCCACATACAGTTATATGTTACTTTCAAACATATGACTCTTGAATATTACATTTGAAAGTAACAGAGCACTTAAACTATTAAAAGCACCAAAAACTAATCTGTTTGTCTATTGTTTTACAGGATTACAACAGAGAACAGAATAAGAAATATTAATGTCAACATATGATATGTCACTGAGCATGCGTGATCATCATCACCTCCGACTGTTACCATATTTGAGCGTGTTGTTCCAATTGTGGTACTTCCTGTTTGTGGCGAAACGTTCTGACAGAATGATGGAGGAGGGTTCATATTGAGGCACATATTTTGACAGAACGCTGGAAGGTTAGTCGTATCCATACAGTCTTCTATGTTTGGACAGTTTGGAGGTCGATTTGGATCATCTCTTCTACATTCCTCCGGTGATGGATAACCACCGCCACCACCACCACCACCACCATTCTGGTCACCTGGACAATTGCAAAGATACCAAGTCCATTCATCTTCCCAACCTTCAATTATCAAGTGAAAAAAAAAAATTCCATGTATTCTATTCCAGTTTGAAATTTAGTATACACAATAAACAATGAAAAAAAAATAGTATTCCATGTATATTATATTCTATTTTAGTATACACAATAAGCAATGTACTGAAAACAAAGTAAAAGCAAACACCTGACGCTTGAGATTAAGAGGGCAACTTTACACGACCATCTACTTTCGATGTAATATATATAAGAGGGCGAGGCAGAGTTAAGCCACTATTTGCTTTCGTTGTCATCTATATAAGAGGGCAGAGCAGCGTAGAACTATCATATATTGTCGTTGTCAACTCTAAGGACAGGGTTCAACCACAATCTGTTTTCGTTGTCGTCTTAAGAGGGCGAGGCAGAGTTAAACCATCATCTATTTTTGTTTGGACTAGTTATTCATGTTCATTGTAGTCAGTGGCATTATCGACCGTCGATTTGTGATTAATCAAATGTTACGTAATATAGTACAGGAAAAAATTATTATCAGGCTTGGCATTTCGTAAACCATACATTTGTATACAATTTTCGCTTCGCTCAACGATAGCAAAGTATGTATCAAATGGAGGCACACTATATGTAGTTTACTAATGATAATAAAAACGTAGATACCTAATTTAGTGCGCATGACACGTTACCGGAATAACCTTCATCAGGTACGCTCATAGTAAATAGATTGAAGAGCCAAATAATTTAAAAGTTTTTGTGAGTAGGAATAACAAAGAGCCTAAACAGTAAAACATATGGCTTTAAATAGTCTAACATGACATATATTGCTAAACATCGTGTAATCAACCTTCTTTTCAGGCTGTGAATTTCTCAACTTCGGAACTACGCGTTACGTGTAGATAAATTTACCAGTAATTATTTTTTTTAAAACATCAGTACTTCAAAGTTTCAATGAATAATATGTTAAAAAATATATATACCTGAATTGTCAGATGTATCACATGTATACACTAGATTTCTCAGGTTCTGCATTACCACGCCTTTATAACATCCCAAAAAGTATGGCCAAGTTGTTGTCGCATGGTATCGATATGCTCCATTGACTTCTCGTCCATGACATTCGTCAAGATCATCGGAAGTTATGAGATGGTCTACATCTGACGCACGTGGTCCATAAATGGGGAAACCGTCTAGAGCGACACCTATGAATTCATCGACCTCTCCTTTATACAAGCAACTGTCGGGTATTTTATGATAATGGTAGGCGCCACCCGGTGCTGCGTGGCCGTCACAAGTGTCAAATACCTCTCGGGTTGATCCGTCAACTGCATTTTCTGCATCTGCATTTAAAGGATTAAATATTGCCACACCTGTTCTTGTTATGCCGATCATTCCCATTGGTACACAGCCATGTAGACCAGTATTATACATTGGTATCTTTGGGATACTAACATTGTAGTTTTGATTAGTGGCATCATTTGGATTGTTAGTGTCTGTCATAACATGGTCAGGTATACCAGATGCGTATATTAAATGTCTGCAAAGTAAAAATTAATCATACATGAGAAAAGTTAGAGTTTTCTTAAATGAAACAATATTAAATTTGATTAAATGCCATTACGACAATCCAGAGGTTTTCAAAAATGCATCGTACATGTCAAACGTATGATATTCATTACTTATTTTGCCATGTCTGTAATTGACAATAGGCAGAAGAAGGACAGAAAATGCAAGGGCCAACAGAAAAAGGACAGAGGGAAACAATGATGAAAAGAAAGCTTAAACAGTTGAGGTCATCAATTGGACCAATATCAACAAAACAAACAATCACTTCTCATCTCAACTGATTTCACTGAACATAAAAAGACCACAACATATGAGGTTGAAAATCCAGGTCCTGGTGTGAGACAGGCACCACCATATGGCAGGGTTAAACCAGTTAATAGGATCCTAACGCTCCCCTATTGACAACTGGACCTCCAACGGCAATAAATATATAAACAAACGATTGTATAAAATGATTTTGCCGATAAACCAACAAGTATATCTTGTCAAAAGTGTAGAACCTTAATCAAATGAAAAACATAATATATCACACTGTCTGAGCTGTTCCAAGATCTAATATTAAAGTCGTAGAAAGAGCTAAAATCGATACCACAACACATATACATGAACGCCCATTTTCCTGGCTTGGTACGTGCACTTCAATAAAAAGTGATAGGGTTAATCTAGTTTTATGGGCCCAAACCAAATTGATGGATTTGTAGAATTAATATATTATATGTTTTTTATGACTTGTTTGGGATGAAATCATGATTGTATGATTTTCAGTATTATTATTTAATCTACATTTAACTACCGGTATATACAATATTAAATAGTTCTTACCTATCTGATGGACTGGAGTCGACTGTAACCGTGGCCTCAGGAAAGTTCCCGGATGTACCGAACTTTGACAGTTCTGTATTAGTCAAACAGTTCACCAAGCTTAGAAACCCAGGAAGAGATATCGTTGTAGCATTATAAGCCTTCTCGCACGACAACTGACCTGGATTTATAGGATGTAATAATTGTTACTAGTGTTACAGTGGTATTTGTTATATAAGTACTGTTTAATATAACGAGTTTTGAACAAAAACCTGAGGTTGTTGGGACATTACAATGCAAACGGCGAAAGAGAAATATGTAATGTCCCCAGGGTGCCCTTGAGTATTCAAGAGGTAATTTGTTCGGTTTTTATTTGTTTGAATATTTTCTCGATGAGGAAATTCATGTCAAATTTCAAACAAACAGATAATGATGTTCTGTTCATGTAAAATAAGCATGCATTATAAATGCGCAATTGAAAGATTGGACAGGACGGGTGCCTCTAGTAGAGCAGGAACTGCTTACCTTTCCAGAGCACCTGACTTCATCCCTGGTTATTAGTGTGATTCGTGTTACTCAATCTTTAGTTTTAGTCTTAGTGTTTTGTATATTATTGTTCATTTTTTTGTCTGTTGTTGTTTTTTTTTTTGGGTCCTTTTACGTAATTACGGCTTATACGCTGATATGGCCAACGATAAACCGTTTTCCATGGAAGCAAAATTTTCATAATTTTGCTTTTAATTAATGAACACGAATTTTTAGTTTAATTTTGCTCGTGTAAATTAAAGTCGGGTCTTTATTTTTATATATTAAAAGTAAAATTAAAGAGTTTTCTATTTTTGTATGATTTTTGTCATGTTTTTGTGTGAGAACTCCCTCTGTTCTGTGAGTATACTCATTGGATGAAAAAGTACACTGCTTATGGCTAAGTCTATAGCTTAAATAAAACTATTGTAAAGAAAGTTTTCTTGAGATTTTTTAGGCATACATTTGTAATTTTTTAATATCAATATCATCAAACAAAATATATAATCACTTTAATTTAACAACATCCGTTCATTTACTACAGGAATATAACTACATGTACAACAGCCACGTGTTAGGTTTAAAATGCTTGTACAAAATGTAATACCATGAGATTATGAAAAGAAAGTGATGGTCAACCATTTCATCAATGTCGACAAAACGAACAATCGCCTCTCACCTAAAATAATTTAATAAAAAAAAAGACCACGACATATCGAGCTGGAAATCCAGTGTTCGGCTTGGAACAAACACAAAAATTTGGCTGGGCTAAACCGATTTTAATGGGTTCCCAACACATCCTCTCTTGAGTTATATATCAGTACCAGCATCATCACCATTTAATAAGTACTGTCAATAAGGATAAAATCAGAGAACTTAGAAAGGCAGTTTTCAAAATGAAATAAAATATATATTTCTGTTTGCAAATAAAATAATATATAGAAACGTGAATCTAAAAAAATGATATATATTAACCGTTTGTTGCGAGATTTAAAAAAAAACCCAGAAAGATTATTTGGAAGAAAAATCAGTTATATAAAGACTATATTAATATAATTGTACACTTTACCTTTAGTTATAACACTGGATTGTAAATCTTTATTTATTTATTTATTTATAGTATCATATAGTAGGCAGACCGTGACAGGGTGTAAAAATATAACGCTTTAAATGGTCAATCGTGATATCATAACAATAATCTTTCAATTATTAACAATGATTAACCATGGACAATCTAGGTCAAATTTTATCAAATCAGAAATTTTTTTAAAGGTGAAAACAGATGTACTGTATTGTTGTACATGTGTTGTATATTCTCTTCCTTAAAACCCCTCACGATATAACTGAAATATTGTGGCGTTAAATACCATAAAACAAACAAACAAACTTAAAAACCCACTTTTATGGATATCTAGACAATTATCTGCGTATAACGTAGCTTATCGTTCCACAAAGCTTCTGTAGGACTTACAAATAGCACCTACATGTATATATAAAAGTGTTCACTGGAAATCTACACCACCTCTATACCTTCATTTCACAGCTGTAAGTGGCCAAGTTTGACAGGTGTGGACCCATAAAACTTGTTTGATGCCGCCACTTTTTGTTTTGTTGAAGTGGCTGAACCAAGCCAGGATAGTGATCTGTCATGTATTTGTGTGTTAGAAGTTTCGATGTTGTCTCTTTCTACGATCTTTCTGTTAGATTTGGGAACTGTTCCGAAAGTGTGCTATTTTTTTGTTTTTCATTTATTTTTATTTGCAAATAATGGTGCTACTAACAGGGCTAATATAGGAATTAAAAGTTATATTCTTTATTTCTGTGTATTTGTTTACGGTTTTCTTGTATGTAGGTAGTTTTCGTGTTTTGTAAAACGTTGCCATGGGAAAGTTGAAATGGCTGCCATTATTAAAGAATATATCAAGCAAAACATATATTATAAAAATGAAATGAAATTATAAAATTAAATACCGAATGGTTAAAATAAACCATAAAACTGGTTGAAAGGAAAGTCAGAATCGTGATCAATTACAATTTAGATTAGGGGGACACTAGGTTGTCATAAAAATCTACTAATAAAATCATCTTACAACTAAGTCAGTTGGTCATAGGTGCGTGATCATATGTAAATGTCATATATTGTTTATATTTTATTTTTATTATGATAAAATTATCAAAACTATGAATAATTTATAGTAAGTTAAATTTAGATCTGTTGATGACCATATTATGAATAAGAATTTAAACTGGAGGCGTTTTATAAAGGAATCGTTGTTTAAAATTTCATTCAATATAATATACCAATCACGATATTATTTCTATAGATTTTTTTGTGTACACTTTAATTGTTAATACAATATTTGTACAAAGTATAACCGTATCGATGATGTAATGGTTAGCGTGGTCTCATCGAGTGCGGTAGATCCAGTGTTCGAGCCCCGGTCGGGTCAATCCAAAGACTATAATATGAAATTGTTATTTGTTGCTTCTCCGCAAAGCAAGCAACATTAAGGAGTAAGAGCAAAGACAAGTTGGCTCGGAATCAGAATAATGTGTCCGAGTGGAGCGACATGTCTACCCGCGGACTGTTGTTTCAGTGAGCTAACACTATGCAAATCCAACTCAGCGTTGACCTCATTATCATCTCATTGACTTGTTCTCGTAATGACATAGCCGGTACAAAGTATATTAAGAGGAAAACTTAAAAATGATAGGTTTTCCTGACTTCGTGAATCTCTGTGTATACCTGGCAGAACTGTACTAGAATGTTATGCTTGGAGACAATGTACATGGCAGAATTATCACCATTTCGCAAAGGATATATAGTAGTACTCTGAATAACTAGTTCCCCCAACTATTCAGAGTACTACTATATACCCTTTGCGAAATGGTGATAATTTAATAGTTCCTTTCTGTAGACTCTCTATAACCAATTCGTCATTTATTCCTTCCACAGTTAAAGAATGGAATAAACTTGACATTGCAATCAGAAAAATAGATTCATTATCCAAATTCAAAAACGCTATCCGTCTTAACAGACAATCAAATAAGATATCAGTTCCCAAACTTTATTACTATGGCCCTAGAAAGTTAAACGTGATCCTAACACAAATTAGATGTACAGCTTCTTTCCTCAACCATGATCTACACAAGGTTCATATTTTATCTAGCCCAGCGTGTAGCTGCGGTGCCCCCCAAGAAGATGCGAACCACTTCTTTTTTGTTTGTACCAAATATTCTGAAATAAGAAATGATCTGTTTCTCAGCATAAGCGATTTGTCTCAGTTGATCAATACTTCACTTCTCACATCAGGTAATGAAACCTTAAGCTATGCAGATAATTGCTTTATTTTTTATTCAGTTTTTCGATTCATTAAAAGGTCTAAACGATTTCTAATCGTTTAATGTACTAACCAAACACCATCCAGCATCCAAGCACACACAAACACACATACTTTTTCCTCATTTCTTTTTACTCGTTTACTATTTTCAGCTATATTATATGATAAAATTGTATTTTTCTTGTTTTCTTGTGCATTCTCAATATAATATAATAATGATTGTAAATATAGGAGAAGACTCCATAAGTTGGTAAAACTTGTGTCTGATCCTCTTTGTATCATTGATCAAATAAAATAATTATAAACTACATGGCAGAAATCATGCTTGGAATAATCTTATTTTGTCAAGCACGATAAATAAGGGTAAACGGTTCTACACAGAATTACAGGAAAAGATGGTTAAGTTGACATTAAGTACACCATACCTTAATAAGGAATAATAAATACTCATACCCTCCTCTAAGTAAGAAGGTGCTACATTGATTATGATGTTTAACGCCACTATCAACAATATTTCAGTTTTATCGTGGCGGTCAGTTTTATTGGTGGAGGAAACCGGAGGACCCGGAGAAAACCACCAACCTGCCGTAAATCACTTGCAAACGTTATCACATAATGTTGTACACCTCGCTGAATGAGATTCGAACTCACAACACCAGTAGTGAGAGGCACTGATTGCATAGGTAGTTGTAAATCCAACTACCATACGATCACGACCACGACGGTCCCGAACTGTAATATAATTCTAAGCTTGGAGACAATATACATGGCAGAAATAATGCTTGGAATGAACTTGTCTTGTCAAGTACGATACATAAGGGTAAACGGTTCTACACAGAATTACACATAAAGAACTTGAGGTTAAGTTGACATTAAGTACACCATACATTGATAACTAATAATAAATAACCATAATATCCTCTAAGTAAAAAGGTGCTCCATTGATTATAGGGGTTAGGATTATGATGCTTAAAGCCACTTTCAACAATATTTCAGCTTTATCGTGGCGGTCAGTTTGTTTCGGTGGAGGAAACCGGAGTATCCCCATAAAACCTCCGACCAGCTGCAAGACACTGACAAACTTTATCACATAATGTAATGTTGTATCGAATACACCTCGCGATGAGTGAAATTCGAACTCACAACATGAGTGGTGATATAGGCACTGATAGCATAAGTAATTGCAAATCCAATTACCATGCGACAGCCCCTACAAAATTAAGTCCTAAGCTTCCAATATTGTAATATATATAACCCGTCCTACGTTGGCTTCTGATGGTTGTATATAGAGGCATAATGCAAAGTCAATCTACTTGAGGTTTATGGTGTTTTAACGCCACTTTCAACAATATTTCAGTTATATCGTGGCAGTGAGTTTTATTGGTGGAGGAAACAGAAGTACCGGGAAAAATAACACCGACCTGTCACATGTCACTGACAAATTTATCAAATAATGTTGTATAGAGTAAGCCTCACCATGAGTGGGACTCGAACTGACAACCTCAGTGGTGATAGGCATTGATTGCACAGGTAGTAGTAAATCTAACTACCATACGATCAAGACCATGACGACCCTCTCCCAATTACATGGTAAAATTATCTGATATTTAAGCTCAAATAGATGTACACATGTTTTACTATATATATTATCTAGTAAATAAACATGGTAGAAAAACATTGGGGCAATGATCAATGATCAATGATCAATGGACAAACCAGAGATACTGGCAATATTGGGCACGCAAGACACAGGATGAACAAAACACAACACAGAAACCTAAAAAGATGAACAACACAAACCCCATCAAAAACCAGAATGTAGCCAGGGGCTCCCGAAGTATATACAGTTCCTGCCTCTTATAATATATGGATGTATACGAACATTAGAAACTATCCAAAATCACACTTAGACACAAATTAATGTAAATAAACATCATTTTTATTTCTGTTCTACATTTCAGTCACAGCAGGGTCAACAATGAGAATACCATATAATGAGTGTGGAACAGCACCTAGTCTGCAGTTGAGAGGTACTCTGAAACAGCACCTAGCCTGCAGTTGAGAGGTACTCTGAAACAGCACCTAGTCTGCAGTTGAGAGGTACTCTGAAACAGCACCTAGTCTGCAGTTGAGAGGTACTCTGAAACAGCACCTAGTCTGCAGTTGAGAGGTACTCTGAAACAGCACCTAGCCTTCAGTTGAGAGGTACTCTGAAACAGCACCTAGTCTGCAGTTGAGAGGTACTCTGAAACAGCACCTAGTCTGCAGTTGAGAGGTACTCTGAAACAGCACCTAGCCTGCAGTTGAGGGTACTCTGAAACAGCACCTAGCCTTCAGTTGAGAGGTACTCTGAAACAGCACCTAGTCTGCAGTTGAGAGGTACTCTGAAACAGCACCTAGCCTTCAGTTGAGAGGTACTCTGAAACAGCACCTAGCCTTCAGTTGAGAGGTAATCTGAAACAGCACCTAGTTTGCAGTTGAGAGGTACTCTGAAACAGTACCTAACCTTCAATTGAGAGGTACTCTGAAACAGCACCTAGTCTGCAGTTGAGAGGTACTCTGAAACAGCACCTAGTCTGCAGTTGAGAGGTACCCTGAAACAGCACCTAGTCTACAGTTGAGAGGTACTCTGAAACAGCACCTAGTCTGCAGTTGAGAGGTACTCTGAAACAGCACCTAGCCTTCAGTTGAGAGGTACTCTGAAACAGCACCTAACCTTCAGTTGAGAGGTACTCTGAAACAGCACCTAGTTTGCAGTTGAGAGGTACTCTGAAACAGCACCTAACCTTCAGTTGAGAGGTACTCTGAAACAGCACCTAGCCTTCAGTTGAGAGGTACTCTGAAACAGCACCTAGCCTTCAGTTGAGAGGTACTCTGAAACAGCACCTAGTCTGCAGTTGAGAGGTACTCTGAAACAGCACCTAGCCTTCAGTTGAGAGGTACTCTGAAACAGCACCTAACCTTCAGTTGAGAGGTACTCTGAAACAGCACCTAGTCTGCAGTTGAGAGGTACTCTGAAACAGCACCTAGCCTTCAATTGAGAGGTACTCTGAAACAGCACCTAACCTTCAGTTGAGAGGTACTCTGAAACAGCACCTAGTTTGCAGTTGAGAGGTACTCTGAAACAGCACCTAACCTTCAGTTGAGAGGTACTCTGAAACAGCACATAGCCTTCAGTTGAGAGGTACTCTGAAACAGCACCTAACCTTCAGTTGAGAGGTACTCTGAAACAGCACCTAGTTTGCAGTTGAGAGGTACTCTGAAACAGCACCTAACCTTCAGTTGAGAGGTACTCTGAAACAGCACCTAGCCTTCAGTTGAGAGGTACCCTGAAAGAGCACCTAGCCTTCAGTTGAGAGGTACTCTGAAACAGCACCTAGTCTGCAGTTGAGAGGTACTCTGAAACAGCACCTAGCCTTCAGTTGAGAGGTACTCTGAAACAGCACCTAGCCTTCAGTTGAGAGGTACTCTAAAACAGCACCTAGCCTTCAGTTGAGAGGTACTCTGAAACAGCACCTAACCTTCAGTTGAGAGGTATTCTGAAACAGCACCTAGTTTGCAGTTGAGAGGTACTCTGAAACAGCACCTAACCTTCAGTTGAGAGGTACTCTGAAACAGCACCTAGCCTTCAGTTGAGAGGTACTCTGAAACAGCACCTAGCCTTCAGTTGAGGTACTCTGAAACAGCACCTAGTCTGCAGTTGAGAGGTAATCTGAAACAGCACCTAGCCTTCAGTTGAGAGGTACTCTGAAACAGCACCTAGCCTTCAGTTGAGAGGTACTCTGAAATAGCACCTAGTCTGCAGTTGAGAGGTACTCTGAAACAACACCTAGTCTGCAATTGAGAGGTACTCTGAAACAGCACCTAGCCTTCAGTTGAGAGGTACTCTGAAACAGCACCTAGTCTGCAGTTGAGAGGTACTCTGAAACAGCACCTAGCCTTCAGTTGAGAGGTACTCTGAAACAGCACCTAGCCTTCAGTTGAGAGGTACTCTGAAACAGCACCTAGCCTTCAGTTGAGAGGTACTCTGAAACAGCACCTAGCCAGCAGTTGAGAGGTACTCTGAAACAGCACCTAGTCTTCAGTTGAGAGGTACTCTGAAACAGCTCCTAGCCAGCAGTTGAGAGGTACTCTGAAACAGCACCTAGCCAGCAGTTGAGAGGTACTCTGAAACAGCACCTAGCCTTCAGTTGAGAGGTACTCTGAAACAGCACCTAGCCTTCAGTTGAGAGGTACTCTGAGACAGCACCTAGCCTTCAGTTGAGAGGTACTCTGAAACAGCACCTAGCCTTCAGTTGAGAGGTACTCTGAAACAGCACCTAGTTTGCAGTTGAGAGGTACTCTGAAACAACACCTAGTCTGCAGTTGAGAGGTACTCTGAAAGAGCACCTAGCCTTCAGCTGAGAGGTACTCTGAAACATCACCTAGTCTGCAGTTGAGAGGCACTCTGAAACAGCACCTAGTCTGCAGTTGAGAGGTACTCTGAAACAGCACCTAGTCTGCAGTTGAGTGGTACTCTGAAACAGCACCTAGTCTGCAGTTGAGAGGTACTCTGAAACAGCACCTAGCCTTCAGTTGAGAGGTACTCTGAAACAGCACCTAGCCTTCAGTTGAGAGGTACTCTGAAACAGCACCTAGCCTTCAGTTGAGAGGTACTCTGAAACAGCACCTAGTCTGCAGTTGAGAGGTACTCTGAAACAGCACCTAGCCAGCAGTTGAGAGGTACTCTGAAACAGCACCTAGTCTGCAGTTGGGAGGTACTCTGAAACAGCACCTAGTCTGCAGTTGAGAGGTACTCTGAAACAGCACCTAGTCTGCAGTTGAGAGGTACTCTGAAACAACACCTAGTCTGCAGTTGAGAGGTACTCGGAAACAACACCTAGTCTGCAGTTGAGAGGTACTCTGAAACAACACCTAGTCTGCAGTTGAGAGGTACTCGGAAACAACTCCTAGCCTACAGTTGCGAGGTACTCGGAAACAACACCTAGCCTTCAGTTGAGAGGTACTCTGAAACAACACCTAGCCTTCAGTTGAGAGGTACTCTGAAACAACACCTAGTCTACAGTTGAGAGGTACTCTGAAACAGCACCTAGTCTACAGTTGAGGGGTACTCTGAAACAGCACCTAGCCTTCAGTTGAGGGGTACTCTTTACTTCTGTTGTTAAACACTACATCTGGTAGACATACAAACTTATCTACATTGGTATGTACCAACCAGACAGGCTATTTTCTCAAAGAATGTACCACAGGCTAACCATTACACCACCAACGGTGGACTTTGATCTTTTGTAATAAATATTTTAAAATAGAATTTAGTTCCTGTGAATGTACTGTACTGTACTGAACAGAGTTAACACTATTTTGTTGTTGTTTCTCTATAGTATAAGTTAGATTGCTTGTTATGTCCATTGTTCCACTATTTTGTTTTAATTTTACCTTTTTATAGTTATTGTTCACCATGCATGACTGTTTGAATGGTTTTTTATTCCTGGAAATTGCTTTGATATATAATTTAAGAAATATTATTTCAACATTTTCTATTAAAATTAATTAATGAAAAAACAAAAAGCACTGCAATGCCAGTTCTTCAACAAAGTAGTAAAGTGGACAACATTATTTGATTAATGTTGACATATACTTGTTAATTACAGTCAGGGCTGTTAGTACATACATTAATTGCAAAAGTCATAGCATAGCATGGAATCCCTCCCCCTTTTTACTCAGAACACCCCCTTTAAGATTAGACAATAAATAATTAGTAGCTATTTAATATAAGCCTGCATCACTAATGTTGTACACTAGTATTTTTACTGTAACATATAAACATCAAACAAATTAAAATTCATAAGCATTTTATTAAACAATAATATAGAAATATTGCACTTAACATCAGGAACATTCAAAGCACATTTGTGTGTGACATAACAATATTGTAATCATGATATTTGATTTAGTGTGTATTTTGTACATTGTATTAAATTTTGTTTCATTAATGATTTTATATGTTGAATAATCTCTATGTCATAACATGTACAATGTCAAATTTATGATTTGTAAGTTGCATGAAGCAAAATACAATTACAACGTTTTGTAGAGATAAATACAAGTTTTTATGGAAATAAGAAATCAATATTGAATGAGGTCATAGGCCAAGGTCCATATTGGTTCCTTATGTCCATAAAAAATGATATTGAATTCAATTAAAATCTAACTTGGTTCTATGGTTACTGGGTAGGAGATTATTCAACATCATTTGCATAATCATAAAAATCAGTAAAATTATTATTTTCCTAAAAAATATCTGATATTTAAGAAATAATTCATGGCAGCCGTAGATTTGTGCTCATTTAACCATGGGTTGGGCATTTATATTTGATTATTTTTTCCCGAGCAGTAGCGAGGGATAAAATACGAATATAAATGCCCAACCCATGGTTAAATGCACACAAATCTACGGCTGCCTCGAATTATTTCTTTTCTAATATGACAAATACGGTAATTTTTATGACCTTAGGCCACCTTAGAATCCGCCACACAATAGCTGTTCCATTTAGCCCCCTTCACATATGAATACGAATATTGGTTGTTTACGTCGTCAAAATTTCACGTGGGAGGTGGCCGGAACATGTCGGGGGAAAACCCCAGATGAGTGCGTTTTCATCGCATATTTGTGTATACATGTAAACAAAGTAATATAATGTGTAGTTGTTGTTTATGACCTCACAGAAACGGCCTTGTAGGCTTTTTACTCATTATAGAAACTTTTTAAATTATGTTTTTTTGTTTCCAATCGATAATTTGAGTGTGCAAGGGCTAAAGGTAGATATATACCGACATACACTGGTTGACGATATATAGGCCATCATATTAGAAATATGTATAATAATTCATTATCACACAACTATATCCTGAAATTCAGCTTTAACAGAACAATTTGAATTTTTTTTTTTTGGTGATTATTCCCTATCAGTTGCATAAAAGGTTTTAAATATTGAAAATAATAATATTTGATCATATGGTATTTTGGTAACATACAGGAAGACAAAATAAATAGATGCGCAAAATAAATAACTGATAAATATTATAGATTTTCTTACAAATTTATTGTCACAATTCTCAGATTTGTAGGTTTCATGTTCTATCAGTAGATTAGATTAAACATATTTTATTGTTAACTATATAACATTTGGATCAGACACAATTTATTCCAACTCACATATTTACATACAATTTTATATTCCATGCACCAGCAAGTAATAATGTATAAATAACAATTACATTTTATAACAACATTGAGAAAAAAAAAGAAAAAAAAGATTTTTGAAATTATATAATATATTGAGTTATAACAGTACAGAATTGTCATATTCGTGGGGGTAAATCAACAATGGAGAAAATGTTCACAAAAGAAAAGTTAAATTCAATATATATCAGTACTTAAAATATTCAATAAGAAACTTCATTCTATATTAAGCATCAACAAGTCTATACTGTAGATATGAGTTATCTCCCTTACAAATCACATACATTGTATAGGAAAGAATATATTGGTACACTGGTAGCTTTCTTCATTGTTTCTTATATTTATTTCCACCATTGATGGATATAACAAATATCTAGACCTTAAGATAAAACCACTAGACTGGAAAACAATACAATCATATAATAAGTAATCTATTGGTAAGATAATGGGAAGACACACAAATGTTATACACCCATCACTGTAGTCTATATAGTTTTTACTATGATATCACATAATAATGTCTTCTTCTTCTTTGGTTACGGAAAACCATCAACGTACTGATGTTTACTTTCCGGCGCATGTCTGGTAAAATGTTTTCAAATTTATAAAAAATTTCGGAACATAGTAAATTAGTTTGATATAATTGTTATTTTTATTTTTTTTATAGTTATATATTATCTAGTATCTAGTATTTTTAAGCCCAGCATATGGGGGCATCTAGTTTTTCAGTTTGTCCATTTGTTAGTCCGTCCGTCCTGCTTCACTGTGTGAATGTAACTCCTCCGAAGTTGTTTGTCTGATAGCCTTCATATTTGATAAGATGATTGGTTATTATTTTTGTAGGAGTTATGGCACTTTAAACATTTTTTATGCATTTTCAATATACTTTGAGAATGCATAGTGGTGGGGCATAGTGTACTTTTGACACAATAAATTCTTGTTTTTTGTTTCAATTTAAAATATTTATAGTATAAATACTCTTGCATTCTAAATATAGAAAAGTAATCACAAGAAACCAAACAACACAATAATTCAACAACGTCATAAATGGATGAGTGAATTATCATCATCATTCGGTTACGAGTGATTAATTTTTGATATTTTGATTTACAAGATTAGTTAAACTGTTTATTACATCGAATGGACACTTATGCAAATAAGATGTTTTAAAGATGACTTTTTTCATTGTTGGTCACACAATGTTATAATCAATTGTGAGGACATTAGTACAGTGACATCATGCATGAAATAAAACATTTTTATTTCACTGAGTGAAATGACAGCTTTTCTTTCACTTGAAATCTCAGTATTTCTAGGGCATAGGTAATTAATTGCTTTTTTTTTAATGCTAAAATGTGTCTTTTAATATGAAGTTTCATTAACTATAAGACATTGTGAGAGACACAGTACACACACACACGCACACACATTGTTGTGGGTATTAAACTTATTCTGTACCTGAACCAAATGAGAAGTACTTTATAAACCTCACATTTCAAACAAAATATTTGATCTGATACCAGTATATATTAATATTTTAATTTAAATATTCCCCATACATAATATATATTTTGTGAATTTTAATGTGCCTGTGCTATCTCTGAAAAGAACTGTAGAACATCGCTAACACTAAAAGCTAATGAAATATTCGAGTCTTGATAACACTTGTTTATTAAGTCCTCATAATTTTTGGTCTGTTTAATAAATTCTTCCTGCATAGAAAGCCACACAACCTACAAAATAAATACAGACATGATTAAAATACTAATATAAAACCCAAACAAACTGTAATTCCAAAATTTCAACCAGGAACCAATGAAAATTGTAAGATGGTTTCATAACAATTTTTAAAACAATGCTTAGGTATCTGGGTCATCTGGAATAGGCAAGTCTCATTACAATTTTGAGCATTTTATTTTTGCTTTATCAAGGGGGACAACTACATAACAACAAAAACAAAATCCAAATCATAATGACAAAAGTTAGTATGCCCAAAATAGTTCTTCAGATTATGATAAAAAAAATCATTAAAAACATATTTTTACATGGAAAAGGGGGCATAACTCCCCAAATTTATACTTTTATATCTAAGTTTAAAATCTAAAGTAATTTAAATATACAAATGTATACAATTTGAGAAGATGAGTAAAAATCAAGTTGGTACCTATCCACATTCCCTATATATAACATGCAACTGATTTCCATTTCCTATTTATTCCATACCATTTCATTATTAATAGCAAAACCCAATTCTTTAATCTAAAGCCTGTCTGTCATAACAAGTACCCTTTCAAATAGAATTGGGGATCAAGATATTTGTCACTGACCCTACCCTCCTCTGCTTCAAATACACAAATATTTGCTGTATAACCATTCTATATTTTCAATCATGTTTTCATGGTCACAATCATGTTTCTGTTACTATGGCTACTATCATATTTTCAAGGTTATCATCATACCATTTTTTTCTGGTATGCAATTTAATGAATTATCTATCAAATCATGAATTTAGAAGAGCCAATGAAAATGAACCACATGTTACCATAACAACAAAACTTAATGAATTCATTGTAAACAGATTAGTTCTGCATTTAGACTGAATTTGATGAAAGGTTTACAAAGGATTGCATTTAATTAAAATTTTGCTTGGACATGATTCAATGCATGTAAAAGACAAGATAAAAAGTCTCCCTTCAAATAACATGTTTTACAGAATAAAATCATTGATAATAACCTGTAACAGATTTTCTTCTTCACATAGATGTTTTTCTACTTTCTTGTACATATGATCCAACCCTTTCTTTACCTGTGAATATACAATACACAATGATTAATTCATGTAACAAAACAAATCACATGTGCCACATTCAAGTGAAACAGATAGACTTGTAAAATATATAATGAAAACAAATGTCGTACCTGCTTGTGCTATACTTTTCTTCAAAAGAAAATGTTGTGAAATAGGTCAAAAACTGATACATTTGTAAAAATTCCAATTTAATCCATTTTTATGATGTTGGCATTTTGAAAATTAAAAATGATAATTGCTTTCTATTCATAATAATTTCTTAATATTTAAACAAATTTTTTAAAAAGAACCATATTAATTTTTTTTCCTAAAATCAAGTACTGAATTACAGTAGTCTCCCTCTTATAAGGCCACCCCTTCTGCAATGAAAAGTGGCCTTATAAGAGGGGTGGCCTCTCTTAAGTGGGAAAATTTAGTAGTATTTTACTATCTCAGCAAATCTGAAATCTGTCCTGATACGAGATGTGGCCTTGGTTGGAGTCGCCTTTGAAAGAGGGTGACTTCTGTACTGAATCTTGTCCTTCAAAAATGATTTATGTAAAGTTTGGTACTGTTGATTAAAATGTTAATACCTCTTTTGCTGGATATTCTTTGATAACTTTACGAAGTTCTTGTTTACTGAAAGCTAACTGGTACCCTACTTCCTCTGGTTTGACACCAGATGATATCTTGTTTTCTACTCCTTCAAAGAACACCTTAAATACACAGAAATTGGAAAAAATAGATAATGTGCAGGCATAAATAAAATGAAAAACAAGAAAATTCATCACACTGTCAGAACAGTTCTAAAATCTAATCACAAAATTGATACTCCTAACACATATACACATGCCCGTCCACTTTCCTGACTTGGAACAGGCAGGGCTAAACTAAATATATATGCCAAAACCTCCCATCTTAGTGAAAATTGAAATAAAAGAAAGTTTAACAGTAAAACCTCAAAATAACTAGAGGCTCAGTGGGCTGAGCCTGTGTAGCTCACCTTTCATTCTGCTTTGAAGAAACGTAATACAGAACCTTCCATACATGTAGATGCTTCCTACCAAGCTTCGGTTCATATGGCTAAGCAGTTTCAAAGAAGATTTTTTAGAAATCGACCAATCAGAAACAAAAATTGCATGTGGTGGCCATGTTTGCTAACCGATCGGGACGAAATGAGCAATCTTCATAGAGAACATTCCATAGATGCTTCCTACCAAGTTTCGGTGGTAGCCATGTTTGTTAACCGATCGAGACGAAATGAGTAATCTTCATAGAGGACATTCCATAGATGATTCCTACCAAGTTTCTGTGGTAGCCATGTTTGCAAACCGATCGGGACGAAATGAGCAATCTTCATAGAGGACATTCCATAGATGTTTCCTACCAAGTTTCGGTTCATTTGGCCAAGCGGTTTCAGAGAAGATTTTTTTTAAATCGGCCAATCAGAAACAAGAATTGCCTGTGGTGGCCATGCTTGGTAATGAATCAAAACAAAATGTGCACTTTTTAGAGAGGATCTTCCATAGATGCTTCCTACCAAGTTTCAGTTCATTTGGCTGAGGGTTTTCAGAGGAGAAGATTAAAATGTGAAAAGTAAACGGATGACAGACGATGGACACCAAGTGATGGCAAAAGCTCATATTGCCTTTGGCAAGGTTTGCTAAAAAGAATATTAAAATGTGAATACCTACTTGTAATGTATAGAATAAACATATTACACTATATCAGCATTAGTTAATTTCTAAGGGAGATAATGGCAAGAGTTATCTTTCTTTTAACAGTTTAGGCAAGAGTTACCTTTCTTTTAACAGAGGAGAAGATTTTATTAGAAATCAACCAATCAGAAACAAGAATTTCCTGTGGTCGTCATGTTTGTTACCCGATCGGGACAAAATGAGCACTATTTAGAACCTTCCATAGATGCTTCCTACCAAGTTTCGGTTCATTTGGCCCAGCGGTTTCAGAAGAGAAGATTTTTAAAAATTGGCCAATCAGAAACTAGAATTGCCTGTGGCGGCTATGTTTGTTAATGGATCGGGACAAAATGAGCAGTCTTTATAGAGAACCTTCCATAGATGCTTCCTACCAAGTTTCAGTTCATTTGGCAGAGGGGTTTCAGATGAGAAGATTAAAATGTGAAAAGTTAACGGACGACAGGAATGAAAGGAAAACTAGTGTTCTTGTACATGAATGTTCTCCAGCCTATTTGAAATACTGTCAACCCTACAAGTGTATGGAAAAAAAGTAATCAGAAATTACTTGTTTTAACCCTTTCAATGTTAAAGGTAAAAGGTAAAATTCATTTAGGAATCGATACCAACTATATACAAATGTAGTTTAAAAATATAAATATTTAAAGGTATGAAATAAAACACGTACATCAAGATTAAAATGCACTTATATATTGACATCCTCCTAATATGTGTTACATATACTAGCTATATACAATGTACACTGAAACAATTTTTCTTTCAATGTTAATAGCTAGATAGCCTATAACTCTGAAAAATTATATTGAAAAAAAGTATCAAAATCTGAAAACAGAGTTGATAAAAATCATGTTTATTATCAATTCAAGTTTTGTAAATTTGGAGAACAAATGTTAACCAAATCTCTAAAACCAGAAATCATTTCTCACAGTCATAGAAAATATTCCCAATCTTCAAAATGCTCTAAAAAAAGAATCTACCAATCTTTTGTATCAATTATCTAAAAGAAGAATGATGGCATGTCAATAACAACTTGACAAGATAATCTGGAAACTATTACATTTCAGCTGACTTCTATGACAACAGATAATTAAAATGTACCTGTATTTTCTCTAGTGGTCTTCCTAGTAAATTTGTAGTATAAGCATACAGATTATCTTGGTAAACCTGCTTAGCTTCTTTCCTGTGTCCATCTAAACATGGTATCTTCAGTTGTGATAAAACAGCTGAAAATTTTGATCAAATACAAATCTTTCATATGTTAACCTGTTAACAATTTTCAGGCAGACAGCTATTTACAACACTAAGATCATGATCGACAAAAATTGGCAAATCTCAAGATACAAAATAGTTGGCATTGCTGGCATAATGGTTAGTGTGCTTTCCTTGAGTGCGGTAGATCGTGGGTTCGATCCACGTTTGGGTCAAACTAAAGATTATAAAATTGGTATTTGTTGCTTCTCCGCTAAGCACGCAGCATTAAGGAGAAAGAGCAAAGGCTGGTTGGCTTGGAATCAGAATAATGTGTCCGAGTGGAGCGACATGTCTACCTGTGGACTGTTGTTTCAGTGAGCTAGCCCTATAAAAATCCAACTCAGCGTGTTGGTCTAGTACAAGCGGACCTCATTATCTCATTAAAAATTAACTTATTCTCGCCATGATATAGCTGAAAAATTGCTGAATTGGCGTTAAACAACAATCACTCACTCACAAAACAGTTGTTTTCTCTATTCTAATGCAATACAAAAATAAAATGTTTCAGTAGAGCTATTAAATTGTTCTAAAACTGAAATAAAATAAAAATTTCCATGAAATCTATTAGATGTTTTTCCTACATAATCACCATAGTAAAACTGTCATATGTTCACTTTTAGAGTACAATGTAGGTTTGGTTGTATAGTTTTTAATACCACTTCCAACAATGTTACATAACAATTATTTAATGTGATTGCGTTTGTTTTTGTTTGAGGGTGGAGGAAACCGGAGGACCTGGAGAAAACCACCGACCTGTCGCAAGTCACTGACAAACTTTACCACCTGTCATATGTAACGAGTACTTTTTCATTATGTTTACGATTCAAAAGTGAATAAAATGTTATTAGCACTAGTTTTAGAGCTAAGTAATGTTCTTATATTCTATTATATTGTATTAATCTACAGGTTGGATTTTAAGAATTCAATATGGTGGCTCAATCAAATAAAAACCCTAGTTATGACATGCACATTGAGAATTTTATGCAAGAGTTTACTCAATCAAATTCAATAATACACAAAAATTTGTATAATAATTGTAGTATTAAACATGATTATTATGTATAATGGGATGCAAATGAAACTCAAATGAGGGAACTTTAACTCGGAACAAAAATAGAAATACTTACAAAACATATGATGAAAATTTTCTGAAAAAAAAAAGTGAAGATTATTTAAAATCATCAATATGTCTATAAGCTGTATGTAAAACTGGAAATGCAATCAAGTGAATATTTCATATTGCTATCAGTAAAAGGAACTACCTGGTAACAAGTTATATAACCCATTGTCCATATTAGATCTCCTAATAAATAGTCATTCATGCACAGTCAAACCTGTTTTAAGAGGTCACCATTGGGACAAAGAAAGAGTGGCTTATAAGACAGGTGACCTCTTAAAAAAGGTTCAATTCATATGCAACTTTCTATGACAGGGCAAGAAAAAGATGACCTTTTAATACAGGTGACTGTTTAATACAGGTTGCTGTTTAATAGAAGTGACTGTTTAATACAGGTGACTGTTTAATAGAAGTGACTGTTTAATATAGGTGACTGTTTAATAGAAGTGACCACATGGGCAGGTTTGACTGTATTTTTTTGACACATATGAAACTTGCAAATTTCAAATTAATAATACTTTTTACAAATGAAAGGACTAGTGGGAATACATACCAGGATATAGAACTAGGACTGGATTTCTACAAGACTGGTTACAATCCAGCTGAAAGTGGCATTCACTGATTGTGTGAGGTAAATTACTGATTCACCCTGAGGTTGACATGTAAATCATTGGTTCGTGTATGTAGACTGTTTATCATTTGTGCAATAACAATGCCTGTTGCAGGTCCAAAAATGTACCTGCTTGTCATTGATCGCCTGTTACAAGGTTAATTTTCAGACTGTATTAATTTTTATCCCTTTATGCAACACTTCCCTCTATAGACTCTTCCAAGTGTCATCTTTTCACCAACACATTTTTATTGTTTGTAAATTTGTTCTGATCATGAATATAGGTGAATTATTGCTCAAAGGATACTAAACAGGATTGATGATAGATTGATTGATTAGTGTTTAACACCAACTTTAGCAATATTTCAGCTATATTGTGGCACTAAACAGGATTCAGCCAATCAACATATAATGAATCCTGACTAAACCAAACCTCCTTGGAATCAGTTTTTGTGTTCAGAATAGACAGGTGTTCAGATTATACAGGTTAAATTAACAGGGATTTCCAAAATTGTGACTTTATTTAAAGTTCTGTTTATACAGGATTCTGTTCCATTCAGGGTTCGGCTTAAGACAGGTTACACAGTATATATATTTACCTAACATGACAACTTTTTGTGGAGTTATAGAATGCTCTGATGCTATAAATATATAAATATTTACCTAACATGACAACTTCTCTGGGAGTTATAGAATGCTCTGATGCTATTCTGACTATATAAATATTTACCCATGATAACAACTTCTCTAGGAGTTTTAGAATGCTCTGATGCTATAAATATATAAATATTTACCTAACATGACAACTTCTCTGGGAGTTATAGAATGCTCTGATGCTATTCTGACTATATAAATATTTACCCAACATGACAACTTCTCTAGGAGTTTTAGAATGCTCTGATGCTATAAATATATAAATATTTACCTAACATGACAACTTCTCTGGGAGTTATAGAATGCTCTGATGCTATTCTGACTATATAAATATTTACCCATGATAACAACTTCTCTAGGAGTTTTAGAATGCTCTGATGCTATAAATATATAAATATTTACCTAACATGACAACTTCTCTGGGATTTATAGAATGCTCTGATGCTATTCTGACTATATAAATATTTACCCAACATGACAACTTCTCTAGGAGTTTTAGAATGCTCTGATGCTATAAATATATAAATATTTACCTAACATGACAACTTCTCTGGGAGTTATAGAATGCTCTGATGCTATTCTGACTATATAAATATTTACCCAACATGACAACTTCTCTAGGAGTTTTAGAATGCTCTGATGCTATAAATATATAAATATTTACCTAACATGACAACTTTTTGTGGAGTTATAGAATGCTCTGATGCTATAAATATATAAATATTTACCTAACATGACAACTTCTCTGGGAGTTTTAGGATGCTCTGATGCTATTCTGACTATCTGTTCAAATACAACTTTTACTAAGGCTACGTAAGACTTGTCTAGGTGGGTGTGTCTGTCTGATCCTTTAAAAATACTCTCTGCCTGAGTAGCAAATTCCTGTAATATATATATAGTAATAATTTAGTTCATCATTCTCAGGCAATCAAGAACATAAAAAATTGTATTTTTCTAATCAAACTTTGTACTAATGAGTATTCATTGTATAAGACAAATTTCTGCATTGCATGCAGCATTAAGGAGTAAGAGCAATGACTGGTTGGCTCGGAATCAGAATAATGTGTCTGAGTGGAACGAAATGTTTACCTACGGAAAGTTGTTTCAGTGAGTTAGCAATATTAAAATCCAGCTTGGGGTGTTGGTCTAGTACAAAGCAGACATCATCATCATCTCATTGAAAATTAACTTGTTCTCGCCATGATATGGCTGAAAAAATTGTTTATGTAGCATTAAACTATAATCATCCACTCACTCACTATAAGACAAATTCATTCTATACAATGTACAATGCTAAATATGATAAATTGTACTGGCCAAATATGTTCCTAAATATAAATCAGACATTCCCTGGAAATGTAATCACTCACCTACCTGTAATTTACAACTGGTATTGAATTGGCAAAAATTGCTCGTAGGACTATGTATTATTTTTTTATGTTATTATTATTATAGAATTTCTAGCAGATGAAAAGATTGGACAATGGTATACGATAAACTAGCTAGGCAATCTAATTAAAATAAGATGCTTGTGAAATCTTTCTTATTTTTCCATCTGGTATTACACTTAAATATTTATTTAACATCTAACAACATCCTGTATCAGGTCACCTCAAAGGTCACATTCAAATGACCAATCAGTGATAATTCCACACAATCTTCAGCATTTAATGAAAGAATAGAGTTTCTGAATGTCAATGAAAAGTTATCTGATGTGACACAATACACAATATTTTTTTTATCCTGTAATTGTGTGATTTTGAGTACTAATAAAGGGGGTCAAATAACCTTACCCCAAAGTTGTGAACAAATCCTATAATTCTACTGACTAAAGGTGTGAAACCAAATTTCTTTAAGGTTTTCTACTAAATTTGTGTTTTTTCGAGCTTACCTGGCCATTTTATCTTAAGTTTAACCTTTCCAAGACCATATATTTTCTGAAACGTACATGATTCCTCTACGTTCTGTCAAAATATCAGGGCATGTTTAAAATCTTGCAGTGAAATGCCAGGCTACGGAAAACACCTACTCTAAAAATAGCTCAGTCATCCCCCAAAATTCAGTATTTATAGGTCAGGCATCAAATCCTCGATAGAGGTATTAAAATACAACTAAGTCCATCAAATTTGGGCTCAAAATAATCCATATATATTTAACTTCAATTATCAATATTAATTATTCCATTCCATTCAGCAGTTTTCACAATACTACAAAGTGAAAGGAACTTTTTTCTTGAAAAGGGACTACTTTCATTTCTAAGCTCTGATTGGTGAATTAGTGGTTTGACTCCTAAACCTTACCCCAAAGTTATGTACAAATCCTATGATTCCACATCTTGTTTTCTTCTGTACTTTATATTCTTCAATGACTGCTATTTGGTTTTGCTATAATAATAATAATCATCCTCCATTAAAATATAACATACAACAAAGTGTTCTGTTGTCTAAATATTTTTCTTTCAGTCAATTCAATACAGCAATCCCCCTCATGTACGGCCAATCTGACCAAAGGCTACCCTTCTTATTATCCATATCTCAGATAATCTGAGATAATAAAATACTACTAAATCGTCCCCCTCAAGAGAGGCCACCCCTCTTATAAGGCCACTTTTTTTATTTCCGAAAGGGTGGCCTCATAAGATGGGGACTAATGTAGAAATTTTAATTACTATCCACAATACCTGTTTTCATTAATTATTACCCTGAATGTAATAATTATTAGTATAACTAATTGAAAATGCATGAACATATTAAAGTCCAATAACTCCTACAAAAATTGTTGAATCAACATAGCGGGAATATATGATCAACTACACATCATGACCAATCATCCTACCAAATACGAAGGCTAACGGACAAACAACATTCACAACTGCACATTAACGAGTAAATTCCCATAGTTAGGAGTGATTTATTTTTAACATTCCGAATGTAACTGCACTTATACTAATAAAAAATATATTTAACTGGGTTTAAGAAATATACTAAATATTGCAAACATTAAAATGCCATGAAATATTATTGATGACTTTGATACATAAATGCTTGTCATATAAAATCATGACATCATATGAAACTTTTCATCATGGAACATAAACACTGGATGTTATTACATTGTGTACGCTTCAATTAAGAAATAATTCATGGAAGCCATATGTATATATTGTTTTTACCATGGGTAGGCCTTATGTCACGAATGTTTTACCCCGAGCATTAGTGAGGGGTAAAAAGCTGACATAAAGGCCTACCCGTGGTAAAAACAATATATACATATGGCTTCCATGAATTATTTCGATTCTAATATGTAAAAATTGGTAAAATATCGTTATAAATTGTCGATGACATCATAAATTTAATCGGTCCTAGATTAATATTATTTTTACCACGGGTTTGGACTCAATGCGTTTGAAGGACGTCATATTAGAATTTTGTATAAACTCTAACAAGAAATTATTTTAAAGGTAGGCGAATTCTTCATTTTCTATTAAATTATTGTATTAATTGACATGTTGGATTTCAAGAATTCAATATGATGACTCATTCACACTAGAACCCTTAGTTACGGCATGTCAATTGTGGATTTGACAGCAAACATTAGCCAATGAAAAAACATGTTATATAATAATTGCATTAAAATAATTTTTAATTCATCAGATTCAAAAGTCAAGAATCCAATAAATGTATATACGTTATACTTACTATAAATTTATCGAAGTTTCTCTTGATCTTGACAAGACAACTGGCAAATGTAACACTGAGGAATGATCCTGTGTCCTGGGCATTGTTCACATGTTGACTCATTCTTACTAACATATACAGAGAATAACTGTAAAATAATAAATTATCTTGTACAAACATATACAGCAAATCCTAAATATATTACCACATGCCACAAGGGTCAAAATAGCACCTACCATAGAGTAACTAAAATAATAAATTATCTTGTACAAACATATATAGCAAATTCTAAATATATTGCCACATGCCACAAGGGTCGAAATAGCACCCACCATATAGTAACTAAAAAATAAATTTATATGAACATATATAGCAAATCCCAAATATATTGCCACATGCCACAGAAGTGGAAATAGCACCTGCCTGCTTGCTTGTCCAGGGAGAGTAAAATTGATGAAAGGCCTGCAACAAGTCTAGTGAGTGTGCCAGTAAAACATCAAGATCAAAACTGAAATGTTCTATATTGTACTAGAGACATCTAAATAGTCATCTGTTACTTCACTGTTCAAACTAGGAACCAGATAACTGTGGCAATTTTGTTTCACGTGTTTTGACTGGCCAGATAATAATCATATGAGAAATTTGGACTCATCACCATGTGTTTTATAACTGGATAATTATACTTTCAGATTTAGCAAAGATCGAGGATGAAGGTAATTAAATAACAAAAAAATATGGAACACTTTTTGGCAAATTATGCAGGTCAATCTGCACCAAAATGGACGAAAACGGCAACAGAACTCATACAACAACAAAGGTCTTATGAGCAAATCAAAAGTGAGCATGTGTACATAACTAAATTGAAAAGGAGTTCTCATGGCACTTAAAAACCACTCAGATTGCTTGATTTTGCATCTAAATTCTAAAAATTATCTTCTCCCCATAAATTCAGTCCACAAGAGTGGGGCCAGCTGAATTCGGCCAGCTAGTCTGTTTTTCTTATTTAAGCCCCTGATGTAATAACACCATATACTTAAAATGCTACCTTGCTTAATGCAACTTGATTAAAAAAAAACTGTTATTTTTTCATTACTACATTACTACTACATGTATTGCAAACATCTTTTTATATTTTTTCTCTCTCAAATAGTCAGGATTTTATAATTTCCTTACATCACCACCTGACTAAGGTGTGACAGGGGTTTTCAAAAAAACAGTAAATTTTGTGACTACATGTATATGGATTTTATATTTTGATCAGCAAATAATGAAATATATATAATCTATAATAGTAATACTTTCATTCATCATTCACTCACACTCTCTTACAACTTTGTTTGAAAACTTGCTCAACACCACTTCTTTCATATATTATATACTTTGAATAATAACAGCAACCGTCGGAGTTCAGGAGAGCTAGACTCCTTCTTAACCATGTTGATTTTTCAGTGAAGGGTTAGGATTATGGTGCTTAACACCACTTTCAACAATATTCCAATTATATAGTGCCGGTCAGTTTTATTGGTAGAGGAAACCGGAGTACCTGGAGAAAATCATGAACCTGTTGTAAGTCATTAACAAACTTTATCACATATTAATGTTGTATCGAGTACACCTTGCCATGAGTGGGATTCAAATTCAAAACGTTAGTGGTGATAGGCACTGATTGCATAGGTAGTTGTAAATCCAACTACCATACAATCACGACCACGATGGCCCCCTTCAATGAAGTTTCAGATAACAAGATACTTACAATCCATCAAGTTTATCAGCATATACTATAAATGACTCAAGTTCATCTTCTAAGTTTGAAAACAATTCTCCCATCATTTTTCTTACTTCCTCGTTAATATGTCGCCTAAAAATAGACAAATTCTCATTAAAACATGTCGCCTAAAAATATACAAATCCTGATGAAAATATGTTGATATAGCAACTCTCATTAAAATATATTGCCTAAAATATAGCAATTCTCATTAAACAAGATATGATTATAATCTAACGATTATGAAGTCTTAAGTCTCCCAAACCGGCCACTGACAACAGGTTTAAAAAATAAATTAAAAGCTACCTTTGAAATTGAACAATGTTGAATTTTTGCGGTATTGTGGCAGCCATTTTGAAAATGGAGACCGGTAGAAATTTTTCAATGTCGGGAATCAATTCAGGTCATCATAATCTACCTACATATGAAATTTCGTTGAAATCGAACAATGTTGAATTTGTGTGGTATTGTGGCAGCCATTTTGAAAATGGCGACCGGTAGAAATTTTCGATGTCAGGAATCAATTCGGGACATCATAATCTACCTACATATGAAATGTCGTTGAAATCGGACATTGTTGAATTTGTGCGGTATTGTGGTGGCCATTTTGAAAATGGCGATGGCTAGAAATTGTTCAATGTCGGGAATAAATTCGGGACATCATAATCTACCCACATATGAAATTTCGTTGAAATCGGACAATGTTGAAATTGTGTGGTATTGTGGCAGCCATTTTGAAAATGGCGACCACTAGAAATTTTTCAATGTTGGGAATCTATTCGAGACATCATAGTCTACCCACATATGAAATGTCGTTGTAATCGGACAATGTTGGATTTGTGCGGTATTGTGGTGGCCATTTTTAAAATGGCGATCGGTAGAAATTTTTCAATGTCAGGAATCAATTCGGGACATCATTATCTAACCACATATCAAATTTTGATGATATCGGACAATGTTGACCTATAACTATGTCAAATTTTATGTCTCTATCATTATCCATTTAGAAGTTGTCAACATTAATGTACAAAATTTCAACTTTCCCATATGATTCAATAGTAACCTCCACCCCCTTTGAACGCCTCAAAATATGACTTTGACCTCCTTTACCACAAAGCTGAAAACTTTAGGACCAACTAGAAACATATATCTATAACTCCACCAAGTTTCATGAAATTCTGTCCAATAGTTCCTGAGATTTGCCGTGGACAAGTTCATGTACCACGGAAAGAAAGAAAGAAAGGAGGAGAATAATAATAATAATAATAATATACAATTATAGTCTTTTGTTGGGGTCAATACGAGTTTTTATGGACCTTAGAAATCAATATTCACCTCAGCCTTTACTTGACCGATACAAAAGACTGTAATTGTTTTATTACATTAAAATGAAAAGTGAAAGTGAAAGTGAAACCAAGTCAATACGAGTTTTAATCAAACAATATCAAATTTTATGGAATGTCTGGTGACAGCATGATAGCCAATAAAATTGTTTAAATAAAATCATTATGTAATAATAATAATAATAATAATAATAAGAAACGGAGCAAAAACAATAAGTCTCCAAACGTTGTTTGGGAGACTTAAATATGTCTAATATAAAGCAATTCTCATTAAAATATGTTGTCTAAAAATAGACAAAGCCTTATTAAAATATATCACATAAAATATAAAATATGCTGCCTCAACAGTACATCAGTCCAAAAGTATTTGTGTGGTGTAAATAAAGAATTATACATTACATTATTATTTAATTTGGATTTTTAGTGAAAGGAGATAAAACAGCATGTCATACAAATATAAAAATTTCAATATTTATCTTTTTAAATATCATTAATACTATCATTTTGTAAAGCAATTACTGGCTTCTGATTTTTAGTTAATATAAGGATTTATTGATCCAAGAAATGTGATATTCACCTCAACCTAAGGCCTTGATAAATAAACTCATGTAAAGTCTATAATTATAAAAACTTTACAAGAAAAAAATATTATACACAGTGAAGCAACAGTCTTTACACATATTTGAACAATCAAGTTTTCTACAAATAAATTTGTGTTAAATTCTGATCTACTACAGTTCAAGATAAATCTTCATTCAAAAAGCCTAATCTTAACTTTGAACAGAGGTTAATGTTAAAATTATGGTGCTTAACACCACTTTCAACAAATTTGAATTGAAAATTCATCTGAAATTAAAATCTCCATGTAAAAATAGTTTGTACAAAGATGGTGAAATGTAACAAACCAGGACAAATTAGAAGATAAGAAGTTAGGTAAGGTGGACTTCTAGTACATTTTGTGTAATGTGTGTTTGGATAAGAAGGAGGTGTGGTGGAGAAGTGTAACTTAAAACAGTATTTTCTGAAAAAGAAATCATTTAATTTCCATTTAAAAATCATATTTATACATGTACAAATGTAGCAAGAAACATGAAAAATAGAAATCATATCTGTGCATTTTTAGTGTGTGTAATATCTTGGAAACTGATTGATATTATACAATTATAGTCTTTTGTTGAGGTCAATGCGAGTTGTTATGGACCTTCAAAACGATATTCACCGAAGCCTCTAGGCTGAGGTGAATATCGTTTTTAAGGTTCATAAAAACTCGTATTAACCGATACAAAAGACTGTAATTGTTTTATTACATCAAAATAAAAAGTGAAAGTGAAACCAAGTCAATATGAAATTAATCACTTCATTATGACATCATACATAATGCAATGGAAAGTGAAAGTGAAAGCGAGTCAATATGAGTTTTAATCAAACAATATCAAATTTTACGGAATGTCAGGTGACAGCATGATAGCCAATAAAATTGTTTGAATAAAATCATTATGTAATAAAAGTATTTATTAGCTTGTTTCTGAATCCTGTTGTCAAAATAATGTATAATCACATTGTAATATTTTTTTTATATGCATTATATTTGAACATTAAAATAAGTCTACACTGAAAGTCTTATTTCTGTCTTATAATACACTATATAAAATACAGAAAGATAAATCTGTATACAGTAAAATAGGTTACAATCATGCATCATTCAACTACACTCATGCAGTGTAAGAAAAAATACAAGTAATAGAAAAAATAACTCAATTAATTTATTATTCAGAATCATAAATGGTATTATATTGTTTTTTTTTTTTTAAGAAAGTCAAACAAAGTTTATCTCATATCATTCAAATTAAGACTTTCCAATTCTTGAGAGCCAAACACCACTGAAGATGTTACATACAGAATTGTAAATTTGGTGCTATTACTTAATATACAGTAACATGCCAAAAGTATGTAATTTTTTCCCCTAAAAAATACCTTATATATTCATATAAAAACACACTTTCTTTAATGGTTTTCAAGACTTTGTTTCTTGTCTATGTCAAATGAAATAAAAAAAACATTAAAAACATAATATTATAGTTTCATTATTTATCTGCTATAAATTATGTCAAACATTTTACTTTGTCTTTAATTCACAAAATAATTGTTAGCTAATTCTATAATTGAAGGACCAAACTGTAGAATATTCTGTTTTTAATGGGTTTTTTTTTGTTCCATATAAATTGGGAAAAAAACCACTAACTTTTGATAATTTTTTAAAAGAAAGTGTGTTTTCACATGAATATATGGAGTAATTTTGATAATTTGACATACTTTTGGTACGTTGCTGTAGTTATTTTTAATGGGTTTTTTTCACAATAAAGTTGAAAAAAACCCTCAATTTTACATATTCTTCTGCTTCGTTTCTATCTCTATATCTGAACAAATTAAATTATAATATTCCAATTCTCTAAAACAAAAGATTAATATGCATAAAATCAAAAATGCTTAATAAAATTAGACTCATTTGCCCACCTTGTAAAGATAATTTAAATTAAAAAAAATAACCTACTGGGGTATAAGAGCTTAAATTAAATCTATTGCTGATTTGTGAGAATCGTAAACTTAAATATTTTTTTTATACCTTGTAATAGACCCCTCCCTTGGGGGAGGCGGGGAGGGTCAACTTCATTTTTACCATTTCTAAATCTCCTCTTCTAGCAATGTTTGGTATCATTTGGTGGAACAGTTTTGCAGGAGAAAATTGAATGGGGAAAAGATTAACGAGGATGGATGCCAAGTGATATTAAAAGTTCAATTGGCCTTTGGCATGGTGAGCTAAAAGTAAAAATTAAATTCAACCTAAATAAATTAAATAAACAAAATATCACAACAGCCACTGACATAATAAATTATGTACAAGCTATGAACATCCAATAAAACTGCAAATGGAACTGGGCAACAATCAAACTAGCATGGCAAACTCTACTTTCATTGACATTCCAGACTTTGATTGGCTCTCAAACATATTTTTGACATTTCATAATGAAATAATTGTAAAATAAAGGGTTAGGGTTATGGTGTTTAATGCCACTTTCAATAATATTACAGTTATATCATGGCGGTAAGCTTTATTGTAAAATAAAGCATTCTGTCTATAAAGATGATACAAACATTTGTTTTGTATTTTGATATATTTAGCATTGCGTTTGAATAACATGAAAATTAGTCAATAAAATAAAATGGCTATAGACGTCAATATATTTAGTAAATTACTATACCATTACATGACGGCAAGATGTTGTGATTGCATAAACAAAATACTGACCAAAAGATTCTTTTCTTTGGTAAATAAAGAAATAATACAGTTTTGTCAACAGAAATGAAAAAAATGACTGAAAATATATTTATCTTTAGCAAAAAATAAAAAAATAACACACTTCAAAAGTTTGTATTTCAATCATATTGAAAGTATTTTAAATAAATTCATTGTTTGCGTAAGGGAGTTAACTGACTTTCTATTCTACATTTGGAATGAAAGGATAGTCTTCTGTGTGGAGGTAGGAAAGCTTTAAGCCACATGACAACAATCAAATGTCTGCTGTCAATTCAAGACTTACATTAGTTCAGTTCTACGTTTCTGATATAAACCTTGACCTAAATTTTCCATAAAATACTCCCTAAAAAGTAAACAATGTCAAAGAAACATAATGAACGCTTTCAATAATAACAGATTATTAAAACAAATATATAGCTTAAATAATTTTGAGTATGTACAAGTATGTACAAGTATATGAGTATTTTTTTTTTTTTTTACTAAATACTTAGTACTAAATCTATGTATAATATATATGTAATATAAATGAGCATAGGATATCGGCTATATTGAAGATCCATGATGATAATATATACAATATCGGTCACGACAACTACCATTTATCAAACATATGAATAATCTGTCACATAATCGCACACATACCTTGTTAAACAAAGATGGAAGAATTCGGAGCAGACAACGTTCTTGGTGATAACATCAACATGAAGGAATTTGTGTTAGCAAAAAAAACAACAATCCTAATTCAGTGCACAAAACACAAAGTGATGTGAAAAAGTTCACCGATTTTATTAGCACAGAATTAAAGGACAAAGATCTCTGGAACAAATGACAGTAAGCAAACTACACATCTGATTCAACCCACCATTTCTTTAGAAATGCCTGTACCAAGTCAGGGTCATTACGGTTTTCACAGTTTTCCGGTTGTTGACTGATTTTGTCTGTTTATATACTTATGAGTTTTGACTTTCCCTTTGTAAGATTGCTCAGAGTTTGGTAATTTTGTTATTACCCTTATCTACCGGTACATGGACAGATTTTTCATGACAATAAAAAACAAATAACAAACAAGAGCCCATAAACTACAATACACAAACGAGAAATATAACCATTTCTATACTGTGCATTCTTATGTAAAAAATGTTGAACCCTATTACATTCCTGTATTGTAATTCTTTAACTTAATTCTTGACAATCCTTTAATTGAATGACATGAACTTGGATATTGAATAAATCTGAAAGTAAAAATCTGAAAACAAAAACACACTCCCCAAGAGAGTATTTCTGGCAAGTCTGGTGACCATTTTGGATCTAGATTTGCAAAAAATAAAACAACACTTCTTCAGGATCCATAGAAGAACTTATATGGCATGCAGTACTAGTAGTTCCATCGGATGCTAGGGCAGCCTTCTTGAATTTTAAATCTCTCCTAACAGAAAAAACACTTGCAGACCCCCAGAGGAACATTTCTGGCAATGCTGGTGACTTCACAGGTTGTTTTGGAGAAGATGTCTAAAATGATTCTGCCAATCTGAGGCAAGGACAGCTGTCATGGATTTCGAGACCAGGGCAATTTCGCAGTTTGAATCTATCTGAAAAGACTCTTCAGAATTCCTGAAGGAGTATTTGTGGTAAGCTTGCTGACTAGGCATACAGTTGTTATGAAAATGAAGTCAAAATTGTGAAATATTTATGACATATGAACATACAGACATCACACTTTTTCATTAGAAAAGCTCACTTGTTGATTTTTTTTCCCCTAAGGTGAAAAAATTAAGTCTATAACAGCCATTAAATGCCGCAATTTCATTTAAAAAATGTAAATTTGAAATACATCATACCAGTAAAACCTATAAGGACCGAAATTTGCATCAAAATAACAATTACCGTTAATGGTAAAAAAACATTAATATTAAAACACCACTATTTGCATAAATTAAGCCTTTTTACAGGCATAATACTCTACCAATCCTACAGAAGAGATTTTATATACATTACTAGTAAGTAGAAATAAAGCTTTTGAGAGAAAATGTCAGATTTTAAGAGAGAAACTGTTATTCTACTGTGAAGACATTGCTGACAACATTCTAGTATATATATGTTATACTTACTTAGATAAACCCTCCACCCTAATAATTAATAATCATACAATATATCAGATAAAACAAGGATATACACATAGTTGGTTTGTTTTATGGTGCTTAGTGCCACTTTCAACAATATTTCAGCTATATCGTGGCTGTCAGTTTTATTGGTGGAGGAAATCACAGTACACGGAGAAAACCTCCGAGCTGTCGCAACTCAATGACAAACTTTATCACATAATGTACACCTCGCCATTAACGGGGTTCGAACTCACAAAGTTAGTGGTGATAGGCACTGATTGCATAGGTAGTTATAAATCCAACTACCATACGATCATCACCACGACGGCCCTTTATTGGATTGCTATATTTATTCATCATTTAATAGTGGTTGATGAAATCCCACAAAATCCTGAATTCCTGTTTCTTATGTCTGTAATACAATGTACAGTGAAACATGTCTAAACAGAACCCTGAATAAATCAGAACCCTGAATAAACCTGTCTAAACTGAACCCTGAATAAAACAGAACCCTGAATAAACCTGTCTAAACTGAACCCTGAATAAAACAGAATCCTGCATAAACCTGTCTAAACTGAACCCTGAATAAAACAGAATCTTGCATAAACCTGTCTAAACTGAACCCTGAATAAAACAGAATCCTGAATAAACCTGTCAAAACTGAACCCTGAATAAAACAGAATCTTGTATAAACCTGTCTAAACTGAACCCTGAATAAAACAGAATCCTGTATAAACCTGTCTAAACCGAACCCTGAATAAAACAGAATCCTGTATAAACCTGTCTAAACTGAACCCTGAATAAAACAGAATCCTGTATAAACCTGTCTAAATCGAACCCTGAATAAAACAGAATCCTGTATAAACCTGTATAAACAAAACCCTGAATAAACCTGTCTAAACTGAACCCTGAATAAACCTGTCTAAACTGAACCCTGAATAAAATAGAACCCTGAATAAACCTGTCTAAACAGAACCCTGAATAAACCTGTCTAAACTGAACCCTGAATAAAACAGAACCCTGAATAAACCTGTCTAAACTGAACCCTGAATAAAACAGAACCCTGAATAAACCTGTCTAAACAGAACCCTGAATAAACCTGTCTAAACTGAACCCTGAATAAACCTGTCTAAACTGAACCCTGAATAAAACAGAACCCTGAATAAACCTGTCTAAACTGAACCCTGAATAAAACAGAATCCTGTATAAACCTGTCTAAACTGAACCCTGAATAAAACAGAATCTTGTATAAACCTGTCTAAACTGAACCCTGAATAAAACAGAATCCTGTATAAACCTGTCTAAACCGAACCCTGAATAAAACAGAATCCTGTATAAACCTGTCTAAACTGAACCCTGAATAAAACAGAATCCTGTATAAACCTGTCTAAATCGAACCCTGAATAAAACAGAATCCTGTATAAACCTGTATAAACAAAACCCTGAATAAACCTGTCTAAACTGAACCCTGAATAAACCTGTCTAAACTGAACCCTGAATAAAATAGAACCCTGAATAAACCTGTCTAAACTGAACCCTGAATAAAACAGAACCCTGAATAAACCTGTCTAAACTGAACCCTGAATAAAACAGAACCCTGAATAAACCTGTCTAAACTGAACCCTGAATAAAACAGAATCCTGCATAAACCTGTCTAAACTGAACCCTGAATAAAACAGAATCTTGCATAAACCTGTCTAAACTGAACCCTGAATAAAACAGAATCCTGAATAAACCTGTCAAAACTGAACTCTGAATAAAACAGAATCTTGTATAAACCTGTCTAAACTGAACCCTGAATAAAACAGAATCCTGTATAAACCTGTCTAAACCGAACCCTGAATAAAACAGAATCCTGTATAAACCTGTCTAAACTGAACCCTGAATAAAACAGAATCCTGTATAAACCTGTCTAAATCGAACCCTGAATAAAACAGAATCCTGTATAAACCTGTATAAACAAAACCCTGAATAAACCTGTCTAAACTGAACCCTGAATAAACCTGTCTAAACTGAACCCTGAATAAAATAGAACCCTGAATAAACCTGTCTAAACAGAACCCTGAATAAACCTGTCTAAACGGAACCCTGAATAAAACAGAACCCTGAATAAACCTGTCTAAACTGAACCCTGAATAAAACAGAACCCTGAATAAACCTGTCTAAACAGAACCCTGAATAAACCTGTCTAAACTGAACCCTGAATAAACCTGTCTAAACTGAACCCTGAATAAAACAGAACCCTGAATAAACCTGTCTAAACTGAACCCTGAATAAAACAGAATCCTGTATAAACCTGTCTAAACTGAACCCTGAATAAAACAGAATCTTGTATAAACCTGTCTAAACTGAACCCTGAATAAAACAGAATCCTGTATAAACCTGTCTAAACCGAACCCTGAATAAAACAGAATCCTGTATAAACCTGTCTAAACTGAACCCTGAATAAAACAGAATCCTGTATAAACCTGTCTAAATCGAACCCTGAATAAAACAGAATCCTGTATAAACCTGTATAAACAAAACCCTGAATAAACCTGTCTAAACTGAACCCTGAATAAACCTGTCTAAACTGAACCCTGAATAAACCTGTCTAAACAGAACCCTGAATAAACCTGTCTAAACTGAACCCTGAATAAAACAGAACCCTGAATAAACCTGTCTAAACTGAACCCTGAATAAAACAGAACCCTGAATAAACCTGTCTAAACAGAACCCTGAATAAACCTGTCTAAACTGAACCCTGAATAAACCTGTCTAAACTGAACACTGAATAAAACAGAACCCTGAATAAACCTGTCTAAACTGAACCCTGAATAAACCTGTCTAAACTGAACCCTGAATAAAACAGAATCCTGTATAAACCTGTCTAAACTGAACCCTGAATAAAACAGAATCTTGTATAAACCTGTCTAAACTGAACCCTGAATAAAACAGAATTCTGTATAAACCTGTCTAAACCGAACCCTGAATAAAACAGAATCCTGTATAAACCTGTCTAAACTGAACCCTGAATAAAACAGAATCCTGTATAAACCTGTCTAAATCGAACCCTGAATAAAACAGAATCCTCTATAAACCTGTATAAACAGAACCCTGAATAAAACAGAATCCTGTATAAACCTGTCTAAACTGAACCCTGAATAAAATAGAATCCTGTATAAACCTGTCTAAATCGAACCCTGAATAAAACAGAATCCTGTATAAACCTGTATAAACAGAACCCTGAATAAAACAGAATCCTGTATAAACCTGACTTAAAATAAAGTCCCAATGTAGGAAATCTTTGTTAATTTATTCTTGAGCATGCTAAATTACAATGTGATAACTATAAAAGTATTCTTGGAGACCGATTAACATAAAATTTCAGCTTATTTCAGAATCCACATCTCTAATCATTGCATAGTATGTATTATTTATGATTTTTTAGAATAAATATTGTTGAAACTAACTTAACCTGTATAAAACAAACACCTGTCTATTCCGAACACAAAATCGGGATGTTCAGTTTAGACAGATTTCACTGTACTTGATAAACAATTTCACCCAAAACCAATATAACCACCACCTTGGTGCAGCCCTATCCCTTATTGGTGAGAAATTAGCTGCTGAACCGTAGCTCTTCATATCCTTTTTTCTCAACGGTTTAAAAATAAAAATAAGTAAAGACCTTTAAGAGCTACAGTTCAGCAGCTAGGAGAAAAGTTTGTTTACAAGATCAATAACTTCATCCCAGAAAGTAAACAATCAAATAAATCTGAACAAAATGTTAATTTTTGAGGCTTGTCAGAGGAGTAGTTTATCTTGTCATGGCTGTTCCTATTATTTACCATTTTTTGGGGTTTAATTTCTGTTTTAATTTAACTATTAAGCTATTAAGCACTTCTAATATGGATATTGGTCAAACAAAATTAACAAAAGATTCAACCAACATTACTTGTATAATTTATGGTCCAAATGAAAACATTAATAAACAAAAATTGAGTTTCCATTCCTTAAACCATAACTCTTACAAGTTGAATTTGCATACCTTTCAAAAATTTCACTTGTTTAATGACTGTGAATAATAGGTCTTAAGCATCTTGCAGACTTTATAAGGGGGTTTCCCTATCAGTAACATCAAATGATGAAGTCTTTTAACTGCAAAAAGTCCTACTATAAATGAATTACTGGTGTGATTGATGTATAATTAACTTACTCTATGACAGGGATTTCTTTCCTTGGCATCCAAATATCACCTGTTTCTGCATCATCTTTCTGTTAAATATATTAAGTACTAGAAGGTCATTTCATGAGAAAATCCTGAGAAAAACCTATTACGCTACTGCAGTCAATATCAATTTATACACAAGGAAGGAAACCAGAATTCCTGGGGAAAAAGGGGCCGTCGTGGTCGTGATTGTATGGTAGTTGGATTTACAACTACCTGTGCAATCAGTGCCTACCACCAGTAAAGTTGTGAGTTCGATTTCCAATCAGGTGAGGGGTACTAGATACAACATTATGTGATAAAGTTTGTCAGTGACTTGCGGCAGGTCGATGGTAATCTTCGGTTTCCTCCAAAAATAAAACTGACTGCCACGATATAACTGAAATATTGTTGAAAGTGGCGTTAAACACCATAACCCTAAGCCTGGAGAAAAAGACAGAATATTGGTAACTACTATACTACAAGTATGAGTTAAGCACACATATTCACAATATGGGCTTGAACCTGGTGAAACTGATGAAAGGATATTGATAATAATAGATCATGTATTGTCTTAACCACTACACTAGCCCATCTTCCAGATTCAGTTTAAAAGAATAAATATATACAATATACATGTAATTGTACAGTCATACATTATACATTTTCTTTGTACATGATGTATTTGTCAATTATGAATCAGTAAATATCAAATACATGTATGCATACATTCTATATTTAGCAGAAGAAAACTGTCTTACTAACATTACATCTCCTCCTCCCTACCTGCCTATACCATGAATACCATGTGCTCCTCGTTCCAAATATTTCGCTCTCAGAAGTTCAATTTGATCAGCCATCTTCTCTGATATACTTACATTGTTTTGTATTTACATTGTCAGAAAATATAAAATTTATTTTTATTGGTAATTTATACATTTTTCTTTGGTCTCACCGAGAGATATTTAAGTAATAAATCATGGAAGCCAGAATGTGTCTTGAGTTTTAACATGTGTTGGCGGATAAAATTTACTAATATCCACCACCCCATGTTAAAACTCAAAACACATTCTGGCTTCCACGAATTATTTCGATTCTGATATGTCTAAGAGTACAAATACAGTAGTATACTTTGATTGGAAGACGGTAATTTATATTTACGTTTGCGGACAATGTCGCACACAATTTATGCTGCCAAATTCGAGCAGACGATAATTCATCAACATGTACATTTACGACGGGAAAGTCAGTCACATTTACTGGCACATGTGCTAATGAGATTATACCCAATCGATAAATAGCTTGTTTATTTACAAAGCGAAAGAAGGACGTCATGTTAGAATTTCAATATTGACGAATTCACCATGATACTGAATAATATCAGTTAATGTGACAACAAACACAGTATGACGTTACTTATAAAAACAATAAAGTCAGTTGAGGTTTCGAAATACATCATCACTAGTATCACAGCTCGTCCTAGCAGACTAGCTATTTTACTAGTGATCATGTCTGTCTCGACTTTCATAACTGCTGTTATTCTATATGTTACAAACAGGTTTCACTGCATATCAAAACAGTAATAAATATACTTACGCTATTAACTTCTTTTTCTTGATCTTTCATTGAATCACCAATCAAATGGAAGAACCTGACACAAAAATCCTGTTCTGCCAAACAAAATGGTTCTAACTCACTCAGAAGTTTATCCAGCACCTAAAATTAATGGTGAAATGCTTAATCAAAGGACAATGATCATATTTACTTGAGAATTGTTAGAACTGTTAGAAAGCAGAAAACAATTATTTAATTTGACTAATGTTTTTTCTAAATGTAGTCGCATGCAAATTTTATTTTTAGATATATAATTTATGTCTTATTGAGTCCAACGAAATCTCTCTTAGTTTTGGATTTTCCAATGTTGGCAAAAAGAGTTATGTGAAATTTCTAATTTATGATTGGAAACATGTCTGGTTTATGATGTTCGTAAAATTTTTAAAATATCATCAAAGAATCAGAGGCATACTGTAATAAATGGAACTATCTACATGTTTTTAAATCTTAAATCCAGTTTTATTTTGATATTTCATGACCGTGCTAAGAAAATTCAGAAAATCTCGCATAATGTCATTTGTACAAATCTGAATCTCATCTCCCAAATGATCTTCCCTGCTAAGTTTTGTTCCAGTTGGTTGAGCAGTTTTGCAGGGGAAGATTAACATGTGAAAAATTTAATGCAGATGGACAATGGACACAAAACCAATTGATAACATTATTTTGTGAAAGCCTGTTTTCCACCCACCCCTGGTACAATGATTTTCAGATTATTTTCTCCATATCGTTTTCTGAAAACCTGTTCTTCACCCATCTCTTGTCAGATTGTGCTCTTTGCCTTGTTCCATGAAGCTCTGTAAATTGTCCCTTGTTACGAGGATTTGAAATAAATTACCTGATCAAAGAAATGTCTGTTAGCTAGGTCAGCATCAGAACCATGCATTGATATTGTCATTGAATCCACACTCTGCATGGAACCAGATCGTTTTCTACTGACATCAAATCTATGTAAGCTGCTTGATGATCCTGACAACTTTGAAGCTCCTTGTGCACCTATAGTTGTTAAAAGGATTGTTTTCATATTTATATATTGGATTGATTTTGAAACACATAGGATTTATAATTCACTATATATAAATATGAATAATAAATGGGTATTAATGAATAAAAAAATACCATTAAACTCTTCAGCTCCTCACAAATGTTAAAAAATATCCAGTATTGCATAATTTTTACATTTTGTTTTAAATACAGTGAAATCTCAGTTACCAATAAAAAAATTAATGTTAAGTTGTGAAGGTCTCGACATGCATTATCACTGGTATCACAACTCATTCTATCAGACATACATTATCACTGGTATCACAACTCATTCTATCAGACATGCATTATCACTGGTATCACAACTCATTCTATCAGACATACATTATCACTGGTATCACAGCTCATTCTATCAGACATACATTATCACTGGTATCACAACTCATTCTATCAGACATACATTATCACTGGTATCACTGGTATCACAACTCATTCTATCAGACATACATTATCACTGGTATCACAGCTCATTCTATCAGACATACATTATCACTGGTATCACAGCTCATTCTATCAGACATACATTATCACTGGTATCACAACTCATTCTATCAGACATACATTATCACTGGTATCACAGCTCATTCTATCAGACATACATTATCACAGCTCATTCTATCAGACATACATTATCACTGGTATCACAGCTCATTCTATCAGACATACATTATCACTGGTATCACAACTCATTCTATCAGACATACATTATCACTGGTATCACAGCTCATTCTATCAGACATACATTATCACTGGTATCACAGCTCATTCTATCAGACATACATTATCACTGGTATCACAGCTCATTCTATCAGACATACATTATCACTGGTATCACAGCTCATTTTATCAGACATACATTATCACTGGTATCACTGGTATCACAGCTCATTCTATCAGACATACATTATCACTGGTATCACAACTCATTCTATCAGACATACATTATAACTGGTATCACTGCTCATTCTATCAAACATACATTATCACTGGTATCACAGCTCATTCTATCAGACATACATTATCACTGGTATCACAGCTCATTCTATCAGACATACATTATCACTGGTATCACAGCTCATTCTATCAGACATACATTATCACTGGTATCACAGCTCATTCTATCAGACATACATTATCACTAGTATCACTGGTATCACAGCTCATTCTATCAGACATACATTATCACTGGTATCACTGGTATCACAGCTCATTCTATCAGACATACATTATCACTGGTATCACTGCTCATTCTATCAGACATACATTATCACTGGTATCACAACTCATTCTATCAGACATACATTATCACTGGTATCACAGCTCATTCTATCAGACATACATTATCACTGGTATCACTGGTATCACAGCTCATTCTATCAGACATACATTATCACTGGTATCACAACTCATTCTATCAGACATACATTATCACTGGTATCACAGCTCATTCTATCAGACATACATTATCACTGGTATCACTGGTATCACAGCTCATTCTATCAGACATACATTATCACTGGTATCACAACTCATTCTATCAGACATACATTATAACTGGTATCACTGCTCATTCTATCAGACATACATTATCACTGGTATCACAGCTCATTCTATCAGACATACATTATCACTGGTATCACAACTCATTCTATCAGACATACATTATAACTGGTATCACAGCTCATTCTATCAGACATACATTATCACTGGTATCACAGCTCATTCTATCAGACATACATTATCACTGGTATCACTGGTATCACAGCTCATTCTATCAGACATACATTATCACTGGTATCACAGCTCATTCTATCAGACATACATTATTACTGGTATCACAGCTCATTCTATCAGACATACATTATCACTGGTATCACTGGTATCACAGCTCATTCTATCAGACATACATTATCACTGGTATCACTGGTATCACAGCTCATTCTATCAGACATACATTATCACTGGTATCACAGCTCATTCTATCAGACATACATTATCACTGGTATCACAGCTCATTCTATCAGACATACATTATCACTGGTATCACAACTCATTCTATCAGACATACATTATCACTGGTATCACTGGTATCACAGCTCATTCTATCAGACATACATTATCACTGGTATCACAACTCATTCTATCAGACATACATTATCACTGGTATCACAGCTCATTCTATCAGACATACATTATCACTGGTATCACAACTCATTCTATCAGACATACATTATCACTGGTATCACAACTCATTCTATCAGACATACATTATCACTGGTATCACAGCTCATTCTATCAGACATACATTATCACTGGTATCACAGCTCATTCTATCAGACATACATTATCACTGGTATCACAGCTCATTCTATCAGACATACATTATCACTGGTATCACAGCTCATTCTATCAGACATACATTATCACTGGTATCACTGGTATCACAGCTCATTCTATCAGATACATTATCACTGGTATCACAGCTCATTCTATCAGACATACATTATCACTGGTATCACAGCTCATTCTATCAGACATACATTATCACTGGTATCACAGCTCATTCTATCAGACATACATTATCACTGGTATCACAGCTCATTCTATCAGACATACATTATCACTAGTATCACTGGTATCACAGCTCATTCTATCAGACATACATTATCACTGGTATCACTGGTATCACAGCTCATTCTATCAGACATACATTATCACTGGTATCACAGCTCATTCTATCAGACATACATTATCACTGGTATCACTGGTATCACAGCTCATTCTATCATATACATTATCACTGGTATCACAGCTCATTCTATCAGACATACATTATCACTAGTATCACTGGTATCACAGCTCATTCTATCAGACATACATTATCACTGGTATCACTGGTATCACAGCTCATTCTATCAGACATACATTATCACTGGTATCACAACTCATTCTATCAGACATACATTATCACTGGTATCACTGCTCATTCTATCAGACATACATTATCACTGGTATCACAGCTCATTCTATCAGACATACATTATCACTGGTATCACAGCTCATTCTATCAGACATACATTATCACTGGTATCACAGCTCATTCTATCAGACATACATTATCACTGGTATCACAGCTCATTCTATCAGACATACATTATCTCTGATATCACAGCTCATTCTATCAGACATACATTATCACTGGTATCACTGGTATCACAACTCATTCTATCAGACATACATTATCACTGGTATCACAACTCATTCTATCAGACATACATTATCACTGGTATCACAGCTCATTCTATCAGACATACATTATCACTGGTATCACTGGTATCACAGCTCATTCTATCAGACATACATTATCACTGGTATCACTGGTATCACAGCTCATTCTATCAGACATACATTATCACTGGTATCACTGGTATCACAGCTCATTCTATCAGACATACATTATCACTGGTATCACAGCTCATTCTATCAGACATACATTATCACTGGTATCACTGGTATCACAGCTCATTCTATCAGACATACATTATCACTGGTATCACAACTCATTCTATCAGACATACATTATAACTGGTATCACTGCTAATTCTATCAGACATACATTATCACTGGTATCACAGCTCATTCTATCAGACATACATTATCACTGGTATCACAGCTCATTCTATCAGACATACATTATCACTGGTATCACAACTCATTCTATCAGACATACATTATCACTGGTATCACAGCTCATTCTATCAGACATACATTATCACTGGTATCACAGCTCATTCTATCAGACGTACATTATCACTGGTATCACAGCTCATTCTATCAGACATACATTATCACTGGTATCACTGGTATCACAGCTCATTCTATCAGACATACATTATCACTGGTATCACAGCTCATTCTATCAGACATACATTATCACTGGTATCACAACTCATTCTATCAGACATACATTATCACTGGTATCACTGGTATCACAGCTCATTCTATCAGACATACATTATCACTGGTATCACAGCTCATTCTATCAGACATACATTATCACTGGTATCACAACTCATTCTATCAGACATACATTATCACTGGTATCACAGCTCATTCTATCAGACATACATTATCACTGGTATCACAGCTCATTCTATCAGACATACATTATCTCTGGTATCACAGCTCATTCTATCAGACATACATTATCACTGGTATCACTGGTATCACAACTCATTCTATCAGACATACATTATAACTGGTATCACAGCTCATTCTATCAGACATACATTATCACTGGTATCACAGCTCATTCTATCAGACATACATTATCACTGGTATCACAGCTCATTCTATCAGACATACATTATCTCTGGTATCACAGCTCATTCTATCAGACATACATTATCACTGGTATCACTGGTATCACAACTCATTCTATCAGACATACATTATCACTGGTATCACAGCTCATTCTATCAGACATACATTATCACTGGTATCACAGCTCATTCTATCAGACATACATTATCTCTGGTATCACAGCTCATTCTATCAGACATACATTATCACTGGTATCACTGGTATCACAACTCATTCTATCAGACATACATTATAACTGGTATCACAGCTCATTCTATCAGACATACATTATCTCTGGTATCACAGCTCATTCTATCAGACATACATTATCACTGGTATCACTGGTATCACAACTCATTCTATCAGACATACATTATAACTGGTATCACAACTCATTCTATCAGACATACATTATCAGTGGTATCACTGGTTACACAACTCATTCTATCAGACATACATTATCACTGGTATCACAGCTCATTCTATCAGACATACATTATCACTGGTATCACAACTCATTCTATCAGACATACATTATCACTGGTATCACTGGTATCACAGCTCATTCTATCAGACATACATTATCACTGGTATCACTGGTATCACAACTCATTCTATCAGACATACATTATCACTGGTATCACTGGTATCACAGCTCATTCTATCAGACATACATTATCACTGGTATCACAGCTCATTCTATCAGACATACATTATCACTGGTATCACAGCTCATTCTATCAGACATACATTATCACTGGTATCACTGGTATCACAGCTCATTCTATCAGACATACATTATCACTGGTATCACAACTCATTCTATCAGACATACATTATAACTGGTATCACTGCTAATTCTATCAGACATACATTATCACTGGTATCACAGCTCATTCTATCAGACATACATTATCACTGGTATCACAGCTCATTCTATCAGACATACATTATCACTGGTATCACAACTCATTCTATCAGACATACATTATCACTGGTATCACAGCTCATTCTATCAGACATACATTATCACTGGTATCACAGCTCATTCTATCAGACGTACATTATCACTGGTATCACAGCTCATTCTATCAGACATACATTATCACTGGTATCACTGGTATCACAGCTCATTCTATCAGACATACATTATCACTGGTATCACAGCTCATTCTATCAGACATACATTATCACTGGTATCACAACTCATTCTATCAGACATACATTATCACTGGTATCACTGGTATCACAGCTCATTCTATCAGACATACATTATCACTGGTATCACAGCTCATTCTATCAGACATACATTATCACTGGTATCACAACTCATTCTATCAGACATACATTATCACTGGTATCACAGCTCATTCTATCAGACATACATTATCACTGGTATCACAGCTCATTCTATCAGACATACATTATCTCTGGTATCACAGCTCATTCTATCAGACATACATTATCACTGGTATCACTGGTATCACAACTCATTCTATCAGACATACATTATAACTGGTATCACAGCTCATTCTATCAGACATACATTATCTCTGGTATCACAGCTCATTCTATCAGACATACATTATCACTGGTATCACTGGTATCACAACTCATTCTATCAGACATACATTATAACTGGTATCACAACTCATTCTATCAGACATACATTATCAGTGGTATCACTGGTTACACAACTCATTCTATCAGACATACATTATCACTGGTATCACAGCTCATTCTATCAGACATACATTATCACTGGTATCACAACTCATTCTATCAGACATACATTATCACTGGTATCACTGGTATCACAGCTCATTCTATCAGACATACATTATCACTGGTATCACTGGTATCACAACTCATTCTATCAGACATACATTATCACTGGTATCACTGGTATCACAGCTCATTCTATCAGACATACATTATCACTGGTATCACAGCTCATTCTATCAGACATACATTATCACTGGTATCACAGCTCATTCTATCAGACATACATTATCACTGGTATCACTGGTATCACAGCTCATTCTATCAGACATACATTATCACTGGTATCACAACTCATTCTATCAGACATACATTATAACTGGTATCACTGCTCATTCTATCAGACATACATTATCACTGGTATCACAGCTCATTCTATCAGACATACATTATCACTGGTATCACAACTCATTCTATCAGACATACATTATCACTGGTATCACAGCTCATTCTATCAGACATACATTATCACTGGTATCACTGGTATCACAGCTCATTCTATCAGACATACATTATCACTGGTATCACAACTCATTCTATCAGACATACATTATCACTGGTATCACTGGTATCACAGCTCATTCTATCAGACATACATTATCACTGGTATCACAGCTCATTCTATCAGACATACATTATCACTGGTATCACAACTCATTCTATCAGACATACATTATAACTGGTATCACTGCTCATTCTATCAGACATACATTATCACTGGTATCACAACTCATTCTATCAGACATACATTATCACTGGTATCACAGCTCATTCTATCAGACATACATTATCACTGGTATCACAGCTCATTCTATCAGACATACATTATCACTGGTATCACAACTCATTCTATCAGACATACATTATCACTGGTATCACAGCTCATTCTATCAGACATACATTATCACTGGTATCACAGCTCATTCTATCAGACATACATTATCACTGGTATCACAGCTCATTCTATCAGACATACATTATCACTGGTATCACAACTCATTCTATCAGACATACATTATCACTGGTATCACAGCTCATTCTATCAGACATACATTATCACTGGTATCACAGCTCATTCTATCAGACATACATTATCACTGGTATCACAGCTCATTCTATCAGACATACATTATCACTGGTATCACTGGTATCACAGCTCATTCTATCAGACATACATTATCACTGGTATCACAGCTCATTCTATCAGACATACAATATCACTGGTATCACAGCTCATTCTATCAGACATACATTATCACTGGTATCACAGCTCATTCTATCAGACATACATTATCACTGGTATCACAGCTCATTCTATCAGACATACATTATCACAGCTCATTCTATCAGACATACAATATCACTGGTATCACAGCTCATTCTATCAGACATACATTATCACTGGTATCACAGCTCATTCTATCAGACATACATTATCACTGGTATCACAGCTCATTCTATCAGACATACAATATCACTGGTATCACAGCTCATTCTATCAGACATACATTATCACTGGTATCACAGCTCATTCTATCAGACATACATTATCACTGGTATCACAGCTCATTCTATCAGACATACATTATCACTGGTATCACAGCTCATTCTATCAGACATACATTATCAATGGTATCACTGCTCATTCTATCAGACATACATTATCACCGGTATCACAGCTCATTCTATCAGACATACATTATCACTGGTATCACAGCTCATTCTATCAGACATACATTATCACTAGTATCACTGGTATCACAGCTCATTCTATCAGACATACAATATCACTGGTATCACTGGTATCACAGTTCATTCTATCAGACATACATTATCACTGGTATCACTGCTCATTATATCAGACATACATTATCACTGGTATCACAGCTCATTCTATCAGACATACATTATCACTGGTATCACAGCTCATTTTATCAGACATACATTATAACTGGTATCACAGCTCATTTTATCAGACATACATTATAACTGGTATCACAGCTCATTCTATCAGACATACATTATCACTGGTATCACAGCTCATTCTATCAGACATACATTATCACTGGTATCACTGGTATCACAGCTCATTCTATCAGACATACATTATCACTGGTATCACAACTCATTCTATCAGACATACATTATCACTGGTATCACAGCTCATTCTATCAGACATACATTATCACTGGTATCACAGCTCATTCTATCAGACATACATTATCACTGGTATCACAGCTCATTCTATCAGACATACATTATCACTAGTATCACAGCTCATTCTATCAGACATACATTATCACTGGTATCACAGCTCATTCTATCAGACATACATTATCACTAGTATCACTGGTATCACAGCTCATTTTATCAGACATACATTATAACTGGTATCACAACTCATTCTATCAGACATACATTATCACTGGTATCACAGCTCATTCTATCAGACATACATTATCACTGGTATCACAGCTCATTCTATCAGACATACATTATCATTGGTATCACTGCTCATTCTATCAGACATACATTATCACCGGTATCACAGCTCATTCTATCAGACATACATTATCACTGGTATCACAGCTCATTCTATCAGACATACATTATCACTAGTATCACTGGTATCACAGCTCATTCTATCAGACATACATTATCACTGGTATCACTGGTATCACAGCTCATTCTATCAGACATACATTATCACTGGTATCACAGCTCATTCTATCAGACATACATTATCACTGGTATCACTGGTATCACAGCTCATTCTATCAGATACATTATCACTGGTATCACAGCTCATTCTATCAGACATACATTATCACTAGTATCACTGGTATCACAGCTCATTCTATCAGACATACATTATCACTGGTATCACTGGTATCACAGCTCATTCTATCAGACATACATTATCACTGGTATCACTGCTCATTCTATCAGACATACATTATCACTGGTATCACTGGTATCACAGCTCATTCTATCAGACATACATTATCACTGGTATCACAGCTCATTCTATCAGACATACATTATCACTAGTATCACTGGTATCACAGCTCATTCTATCAGACATACATTATCACTGGTATCACTGGTATCACAGCTCATTCTATCAGACATACATTATCACTGGTATCACTGGTATCACAGCTCATTCTATCAGACATACATTATCACTGGTATCACAGCTCATTCTATCAGACATACATTATCACTGGTATCACAACTCATTCTATCAGACATACATTATCACTGGTATCACAGCTCATTCTATCAGACATACATTATCACTGGTATCACAGCTCATTCTATCAGACATACATTATCACTGGTATCACAGCTCATTCTATCAGACATACATTATCACTGGTATCACAGCTCATTCTATCAGACTCGCTACTGTACTTGTAATAATGTCTGTCTTAATCTTTATAACAGTTGCTTTTATTGTTAACAACCTAAAGGGTATGATGTCATTGACATATAATTTTCAGAATCAGAGTCAGTCTAGGGATACTGACAATACCTCTCAGAGGATACTGTACAATACCTCTCAGGGGATACTGACAATACCTCTCAGGGGATACTGACAATACCTCTCAGGGGATACTGTACAATACCTCTCAGGGGATACTGACAATACCTCTCAGAGGATACTGTACAATACCTCTCAGGGGATACTGACAATACCTCTCAGGGATACTGACAATATCTCTCAGAGGATACTGTACAATACCTCTCAGGGAATACTGACAATACCTCTCAGGGGATACTGTACAATACCTCCCAGGGGATACTGACAATACCTCTCAGGGGATACTGTACAATACCTCTCAGGGGATACTGACAATACCTCTCAGGGGATACTGTACAATACCTCTCAGGGGATACTGTACAATACCTCTCAGGGGACACTGACAATACCTCTCAGGGGGTACTGACAATACCTCTCAGGGGATACTGACAATACCTCTCAGGGGGTTCTGACAATACCTCTCAGGGGATAATGTACAATACCTCTCAGGGGATACTGACAATACCTCTCAGGGGATACTGACAATACCTCTCAGGGGATAATGTACAATACCTCTCAGGGAATACTGACAATACCTCAGGGGATACTGACAATACCTCTCAGGGGATACTGACAATACCTCTCAGGGGATACTGACAATACCTCTCAGGGGATACTGTACAATACCTCTCAGGGGATACTGACAATACCTCTCAGGGGATACTGACAATACCTCTCAGGGGATAATGTACAATACCTCTCAGGGGATACTGACAATACCTCTCAGGGGATACTGTACAATACCTCTCATGGGATACTGTACAATACCTCTCAGGGGATACTGTACAATACCTCTCAGGGGATAATGTACAATACCTCTCAGAGGATATTGTACAATACCTCTCAGGGGATACTGTACAATACCTCTCAGGGGATACTGACAATACCTCAGGGGATACTGACAATACCTCTCAGGGGATACTGACAATACCTCTCAGGAGATACTGACAATACCTCTCAGAGGATACTGACAATACCTCTCAGGGGATACTGACAATACCTCTCAGGGGTTACTGTACAATACCTCTCAGGGAATACTGACAATACCTCAGGGGATACTGACAATACCTCTCAGGGGTTACTGTACAATACCTCTCAGGGGATACTGACAATACCTCTCAGGGGATACTGTACAATACCTCTCAGGGGATACTGTACAATACCTCTCAGGGGACACTGACAATACCTCTCAGGGGATACTGACAATACCTCTCAGGGGATACTGACAATACCTCTCAGGGGATACTGACAATACCTCTCAGGGGATAATGTACAATACCTCTCAGGGGATACTGACAATACCTCTCAGGGGATACTGACAATACCTCTCAGGGGATAATGTACAATACCTCTCAGGGAATACTGTCAATACCTCAAAGGATACTGACAATACCTCTCAGGGGATACTGACAATACCTCTCAGGGAATACTGACAATACCTCTCAGGGGATAATATACAATACCTCTCAGGGGATACTGACAATACCTCTCAGGGGATAATGTACAATACCTCTCAGGGGATACTGTACAATACCTCTCAGGGGATACTGTACAATACCTCTCAGGGGATACTGTACAATACCTCTCAGGGGATACTGTACAATACCTCTCAGGGGATAATGTACAATACCTCTCAGAGGATAATGTACAATACCTCTCAGAGGATAATGTACAATACCTCTCAGGGGATAATGTACAATACCTCTCAGGGGATACTGTACAATACCTCTCAGGGGATACTGTACAATACCTCTCAGGGGATACTGTACAATACCTCTCATGGGATACTGTACAATACCTCTCAGGGGATACTGTACAATACCTCTCAGGGGATAATGTACAATACCTCTCAGAGGATAATGTACAATACCTCTCAGAGGATAATGTACAATACCTCTCAGAGGATACTGACAATACCTCTCAGGGGATACTGACAATACCTCTCAGGTGATAATGTACAATACCTCTCAGGATAATGTACAATACCTCTCAGGGGATACTGTACAATACCTCTCAGAGGATACTGACAATACCTCTCAGGGGATACTGACAATACCTCTCAGGGGATACTGACAATACCTCTCAGGGGATACTGACAATACCTCTCAGGGAATACTGACAATACCTCTCAGGGAATACTGACAATACCTCTCAGGGAATACTGACAATACCTCTCAGGGAATACTGACAATACCTCTCAGGGAATACTGACAATACCTCTCAGAGGATACTGTACAATACCTCTCAGGGAATACTGACAATACCTCAGGGGATACTGACAATATCTCTCAGGTGATAATGTACAATACGTCTCAGAGGATACTGACAATACCTCTCAGGGGATACTGACAATACCTCTCAGGGGATAATGTACAATACCTCTCAGGGAATACTGACAATACCTCTCAGGGGATACTGACAATACCTCTCAGGGAATACTGACAATACCTCTCAGGGGATAATGTACAATACCTCTCAGAGGATACTGACAATACCTCTCAGGGGATAATGTACAATACCTCTCAGAGGATAATGTACAATACCTCTCAGGGGATACTGTACAATACCTCTCAGAGGATAATGTACAATACCTCTCAGGGGATACAGACATACATTATCACTGGTATCACAACTCATTCTATCAGACATACATTATCACTGGTATCACAGCTCATTCTATCAGACATACATTATCACTGGTATCACAGCTCATTCTATCAGACATACATTATCACTGGTATCACAGCTCATTCTATCAGACATACATTATCACTGGTATCACTGGTATCACAGCTCATTCTATCAGACATACATTATCACTGGTATCACAGCTCATTCTATCAGACATACAATATCACTGGTATCACAGCTCATTCTATCAGACATACATTATCACTGGTATCACTGCTCATTCTATCAGACATACATTATCACTGGTATCACAGCTCATTCTATCAGACATACATTATCACAGCTCATTCTATCAGACATACAATATCACTGGTATCACAGCTCATTCTATCAGACATACATTATCACTGGTATCACAGCTCATTCTATCAGACATACATTATCACTGGTATCACAGCTCATTCTATCAGACATACAATATCACTGGTATCACAGCTCATTCTATCAGACATACATTATCACTGGTATCACAGCTCATTCTATCAGACATACATTATCACTGGTATCACAGCTCATTCTATCAGACATACATTATCACTGGTATCACAGCTCATTCTATCAGACATACATTATCATTGGTATCACTGCTCATTCTATCAGACATACATTATCACCGGTATCACAGCTCATTCTATCAGACATACATTATCACTGGTATCACAGCTCATTCTATCAGACATACATTATCACTAGTATCACTGGTATCACAGCTCATTCTATCAGACATACAATATCACTGGTATCACTGGTATCACAGTTCATTCTATCAGACATACATTATCACTGGTATCACTGCTCATTCTATCAGACATACATTATCACTGGTATCACAGCTCATTCTATCAGACATACATTATCACTGGTATCACAGCTCATTTTATCAGACATACATTATAACTGGTATCACAGCTCATTTTATCAGACATACATTATAACTGGTATCACAGCTCATTCTATCAGACATACATTATCACTGGTATCACAGCTCATTCTATCAGACATACATTATCACTGGTATCACTGGTATCACAGCTCATTCTATCAGACATACATTATCACTGGTATCACAACTCATTCTATCAGACATACATTATCACTGGTATCACAGCTCATTCTATCAGACATACATTATCACTGGTATCACAGCTCATTCTATCAGACATACATTATCACTGGTATCACAGCTCATTCTATCAGACATACATTATCACTGGTATCACAGCTCATTCTATCAGACATACATTATCACTGGTATCACAGCTCATTCTATCAGACATACATTATCACTAGTATCACTGGTATCACAGCTCATTTTATCAGACATACATTATCACTGGTATCACAACTCATTCTATCAGACATACATTATCACTGGTATCACAGCTCATTCTATCAGACATACATTATCACTGGTATCACAGCTCATTCTATCAGACATACATTATCATTGGTATCACTGCTCATTCTATCAGACATACATTATCACCGGTATCACAGCTCATTCTATCAGACATACATTATCACTGGTATCACAGCTCATTCTATCAGACATACATTATCACTAGTATCACTGGTATCACAGCTCATTCTATCAGACATACATTATCACTGGTATCACAGCTCATTCTATCAGACATACATTATCACTGGTATCACTGGTATCAGAGCTCATTCTATCAGATACATTATCACTGGTATCACAGCTCATTCTATCAGACATACATTATCACTAGTATCACTGGTATCACAGCTCATTCTATCAGACATACATTATCACTGGTATCACTGGTATCACAGCTCATTCTATCAGACATACATTATCACTGGTATCACTGCTCATTCTATCAGACATACATTATCACTGGTATCACTGGTATCACAGCTCATTCTATCAGACATACATTATCACTGGTATCACAGCTCATTCTATCAGACATACATTATCACTGGTATCACAGCTCATTCTATCAGACTCGCTACTGTACTTGTAATAATGTCTGTCTTAATCTTTATAACAGTTGCTTTTATTGTTAACAACCTAAAGGGTATGATGTCATTGACATATAATTTTCAGAATCAGAGTCAGTCTGGGGATACTGACAATACCTCTCAGAGGATACTGTACAATACCTCTCAGGGGATACTGACAATACCTCTCAGGGGATACTGACAATACCTCTCAGGGGATACTGTACAATACCTCTCAGGGGATACTGACAATACCTCTCAGAGGATACTGTACAATACCTCTCAGGGGATACTGACAATACCTCTCAGGGATACTGACAATATCTCTCAGAGGATACTGTACAATACCTCTCAGGGAATACTGACAATACCTCTCAGGGGATACTGTACAATACCTCTCAGGGGATACTGACAATACCTCTCAGGGGATACTGTACAATACCTCTCAGGGGATACTGACAATACCTCTCAGGGGATACTGTACAATACCTCTCAGGGGATACTGTACAATACCTCTCAGGGGACACTGACAATACCTCTCAGGGGGTACTGACAATACCTCTCAGGGGATACTGACAATACCTCTCAGGGGGTTCTGACAATACCTCTCAGGGGATAATGTACAATACCTCTCAGGGGATACTGACAATACCTCTCAGGGGATACTGACAATACCTCTCAGGGGATAATGTACAATACCTCTCAGGGAATACTGACAATACCTCAGGGGATACTGACAATACCTCTCAGGGGATACTGACAATACCTCTCAGGGGATACTGACAATACCTCTCAGGGGATACTGTACAATACCTCTCAGGGGATACTGACAATACCTCTCAGGGGATACTGACAATACCTCTCAGGGGATACTGTACAATACCTCTCAGGGGATAATGTACAATACCTCTCAGGGGATACTGACAATACCTCTCAGGGGATACTGTACAATACCTCTCAGGGGATAATGTACAATACCTCTCAGGGGATACTGTACAATACCTCTCAGGGGATACTGACAATACCTCAGGGGATACTGACAATACCTCTCAGGGGATACTGACAATACCTCTCAGGAGATACTGACAATACCTCTCAGGGGATACTGACAATACCTCTCAGGGGATACTGACAATACCTCTCAGGAGATACTGACAATACCTCTCAGGGGATACTGACAATACCTCTCAGGGGATAATGTACAATACCTCTCAGGGAATACTGACAATACCTCAGGGGATACTGACAATACCTCTCAGGGGTTACTGTACAATACCTCTCAGGGGATACTGACAATACCTCTCAGGGGATACTGACAATACCTCTCAGGGGATACTGTACAATACCTCTCAGGGGATACTGTACAATACCTCTCAGGGGACACTGACAATACCTCTCAGGGGATACTGACAATACCTCTCAGGGGATACTGACAATACCTCTCAGGGGATACTGACAATACCTCTCAGGGGATAATGTACAATACCTCTCAGGGGATACTGACAATACCTCTCAGGGGATACTGACAATACCTCTCAGGGGATAATGTACAATACCTCTCAGGGAATACTGTCAATACCTCAAGGGAAACTGACAATACCTCTCAGGGGATACTGACAATACCTCTCAGGGAATACTGACAATACCTCTCAGGGGATAATATACAATACCTCTCAGGGGATACTGACAATACCTCTCAGGGGATAATGTACAATACCTCTCAGGGGATACTGTACAATACCTCTCAGGGGATACTGTACAATACCTCTCAGGGGATACTGTACAATACCTCTCAGGGGATACTGTACAATACCTCTCAGGGGATAATGTACAATACCTCTCAGAGGATAATGTACAATACCTCTCAGAGGATAATGTACAATACCTCTCAGGGGATAATGTACAATACCTCTCAGGGGATACTGTACAATACCTCTCAGGGGATACTGTACAATACCTCTCAGGGGATACTGTACAATACCTCTCATGGGATACTGTACAATACCTCTCAGGGGATACTGTACAATACCTCTCAGGGGATAATGTACAATACCTCTCAGAGGATAATGTACAATACCTCTCAGAGGATAATGTACAATACCTCTCAGAGGATAATGTACAATACCTCTCAGGGGATACTGTACAATACCTCTCAGGGGATACTGTACAATACCTCTCAGGGGATACTGTACAATACCTCTCAGGGGATAATGTACAATACCTCTCAGGGGATAATGTACAATACCTCTCAGAGGATAATGTACAATACCTCTCAGGGGATACTGTACAACACCTCTCAGGGGATACTGACAATATCTCTCAGAGGATAATGTACAATACCTCTCAGGGGATACTGTACAATACCTCTCAGGGGATACTGTACAATACCTCTCAGGGGATACTGTGCAATACCTCTCAGGGGATACTGTACAATACCTCTCAGGGGATAATGTACAATACCTCTCAGAGGATAATGTACAATACCTCTCAGGGGATACTGTACAATACCTCTCAGGGGATACTGTACAATACCTCTCAGAGGATAATGTACAATACCTCTCAGGGGATACTGTACAATACCTCTCAGGGGATACTGACAATACCTCTCAGGGGATACTGTACAATACCTCTCAGAGGATAATGTACAATACCTCTCAGGGGATACTGTACAATACCTCTCAGGGGATACTGTACAATACCTCTCAGGGGATACTGTACAATACCTCTCAGGGGATAATGTACAATACCTCTCAGAGGATAATGTACAATACCTCTCAGGGGATACTGACAATACCTCTCAGGGGATACTGTACAATACCTCTCAGGGGATAATGTACAATACCTCTCAGGGGATACTGTACAATATCTCTCAGAGGATAATGTACAATATCTCTCAGGGGATACTGACAATACCTCTCAGGGGATACTGACAATACCTCTCAGGTGATAATGTACAATACCTCTCAGGATAATGTACAATACCTCTCAGGGGATACTGTACAATACCTCTCAGAGGATACTGACAATACCTCTCAGGGGATACTGACAATACCTCTCAGGGGATACTGACAATACCTCTCAGGGGATACTGACAATACCTCTCAGGGAATACTGACAATACCTCTCAGGGAATACTGACAATACCTCTCAGGGAATACTGACAATACCTCTCAGGGAATACTGACAATACCTCTCAGGGAATACTGACAATACCTCTCAGAGGATACTGTACAATACCTCTCAGGGAATACTGACAATACCTCAGGGGATACTGACAATATCTCTCAGGTGATAATGTACAATACGTCTCAGAGGATACTGACAATACCTCTCAGGGGATACTGACAATACCTCTCAGGGGATAATGTACAATACCTCTCAGGGAATACTGACAATACCTCTCAGGGGATACTGACAATACCTCTCAGGGAATACTGACAATACCTCTCAGGGGATAATGTACAATACCTCTCAGAGGATACTGACAATACCTCTCAGGGGATAATGTACAATACCTCTCAGAGGATAATGTACAATACCTCTCAGGGGATACTGTACAATACCTCTCAGAGGATAATGTACAATACCTCTCAGGGGATACTGACAATACCTCTCAGGGGATACTGTACAATACCTCTCAGGGGATAATGTACAATACCTCTCAGGGGATACTGACAATACCTCTCAGGGGATACTGACAATACCTCTCAGGGGATAATGTACAATACCTCTCAGGGAATACTGACAATACCTCAGGGGATACTGACAATACCTCTCAGGGGATACTGACAATACCTCTCAGGGGATACTGACAATACCTCTCAGGGGATACTGTACAATACCTCTCAGGGGATACTGACAATACCTCTCAGGGGATACTGACAATACCTCTCAGGGGATACTGACAATACCTCTCAGGGGATAATGTACAATACCTCTCAGGGGATACTGACAATACCTCTCAGGGGATACTGTACAATACCTCTCAGGGGATAATGTACAATACCTCTCAGGGGATACTGTACAATACCTCTCAGGGGATACTGACAATACCTCAGGGGATACTGACAATACCTCTCAGGGGATACTGACAATACCTCTCAGGAGATACTGACAATACCTCTCAGGGGATACTGACAATACCTCTCAGGGGATACTGACAATACCTCTCAGGAGATACTGACAATACCTCTCAGGGGATACTGACAATACCTCTCAGGGGATAATGTACAATACCTCTCAGGGAATACTGACAATACCTCAGGGGATACTGACAATACCTCTCAGGGGTTACTGTACAATACCTCTCAGGGGATACTGACAATACCTCTCAGGGGATACTGACAATACCTCTCAGGGGATACTGTACAATACCTCTCAGGGGATACTGTACAATACCTCTCAGGGGACACTGACAATACCTCTCAGGGGATACTGACAATACCTCTCAGGGGATACTGACAATACCTCTCAGGGGATACTGACAATACCTCTCAGGGGATAATGTACAATACCTCTCAGGGGATACTGACAATACCTCTCAGGGGATACTGACAATACCTCTCAGGGGATAATGTACAATACCTCTCAGGGAATACTGTCAATACCTCAAGGGATACTGACAATACCTCTCAGGGGATACTGACAATACCTCTCAGGGAATACTGACAATACCTCTCAGGGGATAATATACAATACCTCTCAGGGGATACTGACAATACCTCTCAGGGGATACTGACAATACCTCTCAGGGGATAATGTACAATACCTCTCAGGGGATACTGTACAATACCTCTCAGGGGATACTGTACAATACCTCTCAGGGGATACTGTACAATACCTCTCAGGGGATACTGTACAATACCTCTCAGGGGATAATGTACAATACCTCTCAGAGGATAATGTACAATACCTCTCAGAGGATAATGTACAATACCTCTCAGGGGATAATGTACAATACCTCTCAGGGGATACTGTACAATACCTCTCAGGGGATACTGTACAATACCTCTCAGGGGATACTGTACAATACCTCTCATGGGATACTGTACAATACCTCTCAGGGGATACTGTACAATACCTCTCAGGGGATAATGTACAATACCTCTCAGAGGATAATGTACAATACCTCTCAGAGGATAATGTACAATACCTCTCAGAGGATAATGTACAATACCTCTCAGGGGATACTGTACAATACCTCTCAGGGGATACTGTACAATACCTCTCAGGGGATACTGTACAATACCTCTCAGGGGATACTGTACAATACCTCTCAGGGGATAATGTACAATACCTCTCAGGGGATAATGTACAATACCTCTCAGAGGATAATGTACAATACCTCTCAGGGGATACTGTACAACACCTCTCAGGGGATACTGACAATATCTCTCAGAGGATAATGTACAATACCTCTCAGAGGATAATGTACAATACCTCTCAGGGGATACTGTACAATACCTCTCAGGGGATACTGTACAATACCTCTCAGGGGATACTGTACAATACCTCTCAGGGGATACTGTACAATACCTCTCAGGGGATAATGTACAATACCTCTCAGAGGATAATGTACAATACCTCTCAGGGGATACTGTACAATACCTCTCAGGGGATACTGTACAATACCTCTCAGAGGATAATGTACAATACCTCTCAGGGGATACTGTACAATACCTCTCAGGGGATACTGACAATACCTCTCAGGGGATACTGTACAATACCTCTCAGAGGATAATGTACAATACCTCTCAGGGAATACTGTACAATACCTCTCAGGGGATACTGTACAATACCTCTCAGGGGATACTGTACAATACCTCTCAGGGGATAATGTACAATACCTCTCAGAGGATAATGTACAATACCTCTCAGGGGATACTGACAATACCTCTCAGGGGATACTGTACAATACCTCTCAGGGGATAATGTACAATACCTCTCAGGGGATACTGTACAATATCTCTCAGAGGATAATGTACAATATCTCTCAGGGGATACTGACAATACCTCTCAGGGGATAATGTACAATACCTCTCAGAGGATACTGACAATACCTCTCAGGGGATAATGTACAATACCTCTCAGAGGATAATGTACAATACCTCTCAGGGGATACTGTACAATACCTCTCAGAGGATAATGTACAATACCTCTCAGGGGATACTGACAATACCTCTCAGGGGATACTGTACAATACCTCTCAGGGGATAATGTACAATACCTCTCAGGGGATACTGTACAATACCTCTCAGGGGATAATGTACAATAACTCTCAGAGGATACTGACAATACCTCTCAGAGGATACTGTACAATACCTCTCAGGGGATACTGTACAATACCTCTCAGGGGATACTGTACAATACCTCTCAGGGGATACTGTACAATACCTCTCAGGGGATACTGTACAATACCTCTCAGGGAATACTGACAATACCTCTCAGGGGATAATGTACAATACCTCTCAGGCGATACTGTACAATACCTCTCAGGCGATACTGTACAATACCTCTCAGAGGATACTGACAATACCTCTCAGGGGATACTGACAATACCTCTCAGGGGATACTGACAATACCTCTCAGGGGATAATGTACAATACCTCTCAGGGGATACTGTACAATACCTCTCAGGGGATACTGTACAATACCTCTCAGGGGATACTGACAATACCTCTCAGGGGATACTGACAATACCTCAGGGGATACTGACAATACCTCTCAGGGGATACTGACAATACCTCTCAGGGGATACTGACAATACCTCTCAGGGGATAATGTACAATACCTCAGGGGATACTGACAATACCTCTCAGGAGATACTGACAATACCTCTCAGGGGATACTGACAATACCTCTCAGTGAGATCAAAGGAAAAATGTAAAAATTACAAAGAAAACAATTAACTGCTTAGTTCTTACCTAATTTGACTCTTTCAGGAATAGAAGTAAGTCTCTGCTTAGAAAATTCTATAAAGTCTTCCATCTCTTTTTTGTATAGTTTACTTAAACTTGCTGTATACACCTACAATAGATATCAGATTTGAATATTTATAGTCTAAGAGTAACATGACAAGTGTCATTAGTGGAACAGGAACTGCTTACCTATCTGGAACACCCGAGTTCACCCTGAATTGACATAAAATTAACAAACTTAACAATTCAAAGATCAATTGTGCTTTAGTTGAAAAATTGAGATGATTATATCCAATTAATAAATTGCTTCGGTGACAGCCATAGTTTACAATCAATTCACATACAACAAAGATATAATGATATACAGCAGTTGAAATTTATTTAAAACTACAGCTTTTAGCTAATACAGTAAATAAGCATTACGAGTCATATTTCTGTACAGTAGTCAGCCTCTTTTAAGGTCCCTCTCATCATAGTAAAGGGCATTTCTGTACAGTAGTCAGCCTCTTTTAAGGTCCCTCTCATCAAAGTAAAGGGCATTTCTGTACAGTAGTCAGCCTCTTTTAAGGTCCCTCTCATCAAAGTAAAGGGCATTTCTGTACAGTAGTCAGCCTCTTTTAAGGTCCCTCTCATCATAGTAAAGGGCATTTCTGTACAGTAGTCAGCCTCTTTTAATGTCCCTCTCATCATAGTAAAGGGCATTTCTGTACAGTAGTCAGCCTCTTTTAAGGTCCCTCTCATCAAAGTAAAGGGCATTTCTGTACAGTAGTCAGCCTCTTTTAAGGTTCCTCTCATCATAGTAAAGGGCATTTCTGTACAGTAGTCAGCCTCTTTTAATGTCCCTCTCATCAAAGTAAAGGGCATTTCTGTACAGTAGTCAGCCTCTTTTAATGTCCCTCTCATCATAGTAAAGGGCATTTCTGTACAGTAGTCAGCCTCTTTTAAGGTCCCTCTCATCATAGTAAAGGGCATTTCTGTACAGTAGTCAGCCTCTTTTAAGGTCCCTCTCATCATAGTAAAGGGCATTTCTGTACAGTAGTCAGCCTCTTTTAAGGTCCCTCTCATCAAAGTAAAGGGCATTTCTGTACAGTAGTCAGCCTCTTTTAAGGTTCCTCTCATCATAGTAAAGGGCATTTCTGTACAGTAGTCAGCCTCTTTTAAGGTCCCTCTCATCAAAGTAAAGGGCATTTCTGTACAGTAGTCAGCCTCTTTTAAGGTCCCTCTCATCATAGTAAAGGGCATTTCTGTACAGTAGTCAGCCTCTTTTAAGGTCCCTCTCATCATAGTAAAGGGCATTTCTGTACAGTAGTCAGCCTCTTTTAATGTCCCTCTCATCAAAGTAAAGGGCATTTCTGTACAGTAGTCAGCCTCTTTTAAGGTCCCTCTCATCATAGTAAAGGGCATTTCTGTACAGTAGTCAGCCTCTTTTAAGGTCCCTCTCATCATAGTAAAGGGCATTTCTGTACAGTAGTCAGCCTCTTTTAAGGTTCCTCTCATCATAGTAAAGGGCATTTCTGTACAGTAGTCAGCCTCTTTTAAGGTCCCTCTCATCATAGTAAAGGGCATTTCTGTACAGTAGTCAGCCTCTTTTAAGGTCCCTCTCATCAAGTAAAGGGCATTTCTGTACAGTAGTCAGCCTCTTTTAATGTCCCTCTCATCAAAGTAAAGGGCATTTCTGTACAGTAGTCAGCCTCTTTTAAGGTCCCTCTCATCAAAGTAAAGGGCATTTCTGTACAGTAGTCAGCCTCTTTTAAGGTTCCTCTCATCATAGTAAAGGGCATTTCTGTACAGTAGTCAGCCTCTTTTAAGGTCCCTCTCATCAAAGTAAAGGGCATTTCTGTACAGTAGTCAGCCTCTTTTAATGTCCCTCTCATCAAAGTAAAGGGCATTTCTGTACAGTAGTCAGCCTCTTTTAAGGTCCCTCTCATCATAGTAAAGGGCATTTCTGTACAGTAGTCAGCCTCTTTTAAGGTCCCTCTCATCAAAGTAAAGGGCATTTCTGTACAGTAGTCAGCCTCTTTTAAGGTCCCTCTCATCATAGTAAAGGGCATTTCTGTACAGTAGTCAGCCTCTTTTAAGGTCCCTCTCATCAAAGTAAAGGGCATTTCTGTACAGTAGTCAGCCTCTTTTAAGGTCCGTCTCATCATAGTAAAGGGCATTTCTGTACAGTAGTCAGCCTCTTTTAAGGTTCCTCTCATCATAGTAAAGGGCATTTCTGTACAGTAGTCAGCCTCTTTTAAGGTTCCTCTCATCATAGTAAAGGGCATTTCTGTACAGTAGTCAGCCTCTTTTAAGGTCCCTCTCATCATAGTAAAGGGCATTTCTGTACAGTAGTCAGCCTCTTTTAAGGTCCCTCTCATCATAGTAAAGGGCATTTCTGTACAGTAGTCAGCCTCTTTTAAGGTCCCTCTCATCATAGTAAAGGGCATTTCTGTACAGTAGTCAGCCTCTTTTAAGGTCCCTCTCATCATAGTAAAGGGCATTTCTGTACAGTAGTCAGCCTCTTTTAAGGTCCCTCTCATCATAGTAAAGGGCATTTCTGTACAGTAGTCAGCCTCTTTTAAGGTCCCTCTCATCAAAGTAAAGGGCATTTCTGTACAGTAATCAGCCTCTTTTAAGGTCCCTCTCTTATCACATAAACCGATATAGCAAATGACTACTAAATTGTCCACTCAATAGTCAACATCACTTATAAGGCCACATTGTAGAATGAGTACCTTATAAGAGGGGGGGGGGGGACCACTGAATTACCTTGGACAGTTCTGTAAAAGTCTTTATATCTGCAGCTTTAAGCCATGCCATTAAATCAGCATAAGGAGTCAGATCTCTATGTCTGGTGAAATGTGGTGATAGTTTGTACTCTGCTGCTTGTCTAGACAACGTCTCTCCTATCTCATTACCCTGAAAAGCATTCAACGGATTATAAATTTATTTCAAAATTGATGCATAAGGCATATTTTTTTAAGTCAGTGAAAAAAACTAGAAAACATGTTTTCCTTAATGATTAAATGACAGGTTAGCTAAACGAAGGAAAGCCATAGAAACAGAAATGTAGGTCAGTTGACTTATGCTAATTATGCAATATATTTCATGAAAAAAAAAAATCATTAACAAGTCAAGCATTATGACTAAATTAAATTTAGTTACTTGTAAACAGAGGTCAATAATGAGATGAAATTGAGAAGATCACAAGATCCCTAAAGTAGATAGTGTAGGTTAGGTGGCATTTAAATAATAATGATTTACATCAATATACACATGGAATGTGATAATATTAAATAGAATTAAGTAATAAATAAGCCTTCTTAACATTATCGCCATATACATAGTCCTACCTGTGCCAGGTATTGTGAATTTGTGGTTAGTACCCAAAAGAACCACCCAATAAACGTTCTTGTCACAACGGTTCTACTTGACACAGTATTTTCAGAGACAAAGATTGAATAGTAAAAAGATTACAGACAGATGACAATGACAGACCGTAAGTGGTAGCAATAGGTCATAGCTCATGATCTTTTCGGTCAGGTTATATAAAACTGAATCAGAAACATAAATGAAATGACTGACACAATTTCACAGAAGAATTAATAGTAATTAAATTATCGTTCCAATTCGGTTGAAACTATCCCTGTGCACCTATTTCAAACACAAATTAGATAGTCTAAACATCTATCCAACTACCTTTTAATATTTGAGTGAGTGATTGCTGCTTAACGCCAATTCAGCAATTTTTTTAGCTATATCATGGCGAGAACAAGTTAATTGTCAATGAGATGATGAGGTCCGCTTTGTACTAGATCAACATGCTGAGTTGGATTTTTATAGTGCTAGCTCACTGAAACAACAGTCCGCGGCTAGACATATCGCTCTACTCAGACACATTATTTGGATTCCGAGCCAACAAGTCTTTGCCCTTTCTCCTAAGTGCTGCATGCTTAGCAGAGAAGCAACAAATACCAATTTAATAGTCTTTGGTTTGACCTGACTGGGGCTCGAAGCCATGATCTACCACACTCCAGGTGAGCACGCTAACCATTATGCCACCGATACGGTTTTCAATATTTGATGGATCTATCAAATGTTATTGATGACATGCTTAAACTGTGTTTGAAACAGGTCAAGTTTGAAGCCAATTTGAACAACAAATCTGACCGCGTAAATGCACATATTTTTTTTTAAGGTAAGGTAAGATTACTTACCTGATGAATAAATAAATTATTTAGATGATGTGTCAGTCTTTTAGCAAAACCTGTGGCAAACTTGGTATATTTCTTTTGTTGTTCTTCTACAGCAGCCATTTGAGTCAAAGCTGAAAATATTGGTAAAACACATATTTTTTTATAATACATGCATAAACATCATTAACATTTTTATTTAAATATTTTTTAAAATATGTTTAATATTCACACATTTATGATGAGCTGCATCGGTGGTATATTAGTTCTCATGTTCACCTCGAATGTGGCAGATAATGGGTTTCAGTCCGGGTCCTGTCAAACCAAAAACTATAAAATTGGTATTTGTTGCTTCTCCGCTAAGCACATAGTATTAAGGTGAAGGAGCAAAGACTGGTTGGCTCTGAATCAGGACGTGTCGGAGTGACAAGTCTACCCACAGTTTCAGTGAGCTAGCACTTTAAATATCCAACTAATCATGTTGGTCAAATACAAAGTGGACATCATATCATGGAATGTAACTTGTTCTCGCCATGATATCGCAGAAAATTGCTCATTTGGCATTAAACAACAATAACTCACTCACGTGTGGCTACTTAATTTACACTTACCTGGGTGTATGTTAATATTAACACATTTATGAAGCACTAAGGCTGCTGATGTACACGTGTGTTAACACTTACCTGGGCATATGTTAATATTAACACATTTATGAAGTGCTAAGGTTGCTGATGTACACTTACCTGGGTGTATGTTAATATTAACACATTTATGAAGCACTAAGACTACTGATGTACACTTCACTGACACTTACCTGGGTGTATGTTAATATTAACACATTTATGAAGTGTTAAGGTTGCTGATGTACACTTACCTGGGTGTATGTTAATATTAACACATTTATGAAGTGCTAAGGTTGCTGATGTACACTTACCTGGGTGTATGTTAATATTAACATATTTATGAAGTGTTAAGGTTGCTGATGTACACTTACCTGGGTGTATGTTAATATTAGCACATTTATGAAGTGCTAAGGTTGCTGATGTACACTTACCTGGGTGTATGTTAATATTAACACATTTATGAAGTGTTAAGGTTGCTGATGTACACTTACCTGGGTGTATGTTAATATTAACACATTTATGAAGTGTTAAGGTTGCTGATGTACACTTACCTGGGTGTATGTTAATATTAACACATTTATGAAGTGCTAAGGTTGCTGATGTACACTTACCTGGGTGTATGTTAATATTAACACATTTATGAAGTGCTAAGGTTGCTGATGTACACTTACCTGGGTGTATGTTAATATTAACACATTTATGAAGTGTTAAGGTTGCTGATGTACACTTACCTGGGTGTATGTTAATATTAACACATTTATGAAGTGCTAAGGTTGCTGATGTACACTTACCTGGGTGTATGTTAATATTAACACATTTATGAAGTGTTAAGGTTGCTGATGTACACTTACCTGGGTGTATGTTAATATTAACACATTTATGAAGTGTTAAGGTTGCTGATGTACACTTACCTGGGTGTATGTTAATATTAACACATTTATGAAGTGCTAAGTTGCTGATGTACACTTACCTGGGTGTATGTTAATATTAACACATTTATGAAGTGCTAAGGTTGCTGATGTACACTTACCTGGGTGTATGTTAATATTAACACATTTATGAAGTGCTAAGGTTGCTGATGTACACTTACCTGGGTGTATGTTAATATTAACACATTTATGAAGCACTAAGGTAGCTGATGTACACTTACCTGGGTGTATGTTAATATTAACACATTTATGAAGCACTAAGGTAGCTGATGTACACTTACCTGGGTGTATGTTAATATTAACACATTTATGAAGTGCTAAGGCTGCTGATGTACACTCAGAGATTCCATTGGGTGTTGACAAATCACCGTCTTGTAATGCTTTCAAGTGTTTTGTATCGAGGTCCAGCTGTGTCTAAATAATAATGATAAAAATAAAACAAATACAGTTAAAGGCATGATTATAGATTACTTGTTTTTTTTTTTTTATTTTCCATCTAAGTTGATATATCTATATTAGAGTAGTCTCCCTGTTATAAGGCCACTCCCACCTAAGACTGTCCCACTTATCAGACAAGATTCCAGATGCATTGAGATAGTAAACTACTGCAAAATTTAACCCTTCAAAAGAGATCATCTCTTTTATAAAGCCACTTTTGCCATTGCAGAAGGAGGGGGACTACAGTACCACTTTGTTTATCGAGAACTTTGATATTTTACATATGCATTTATATAACGAGGGGACACAATGGTCTAGTGGTTAAGGCCTTCATTCATCCAAAATCCACTATCCTGTCGAGATATATGGGCTTATGTCTATGTCACCGTGAGGTATGTTTGAATAACACCTTTAGAGAGAAAGATTACCATTTACTTACAAATATAGGTTCATGTCTACCTCACTGTGAGGTGTGTTTGACTTGCATCTCGAGTGAGAAAGTTTACCAATTACTTACAAATATAAGTTCATGTCTACCTCACTGTGAGGTGTGTTCGACTTACACCTCGAGTGAGAAAGCTTACCGATTACTTACAAATATAAGTTCATGTCTACCCTACTGCGAGGTGAGTTTGACTTACATCTCGAGTGGGAAAGTTTACCATTTACCCACAAATATAGGTTCATGTCTACTTCACTCACATTGAGGTGTGTTTGACTTACACCTTAAGTGAGAAAGTTTACCCATTACTTTTTATCAACTCCAGAATTCTATTGTTAACATACCACCACATTATCAAGTTCCTCCAGTAATTTTTGATGATTCTGGTTCCTCACTTTTATAAGAGTATCTTTATCTTTCATAACTTCCATCTGATCTTTTACATTCTAAAAACAAAACAAAAAGACAATATATTGTACTCCTTACAAATATATTATGTATAAATCCAAAAATAGTAGCACGAGTGAGATCTTTTTGAGTAGAAGTGAATCTGTGCAGGTTTTTCATTGTTTGTATTGCCGGATATTCAACGTTCATTGAAACGAGGCGAGAGTTAATTGCTTGCATAGTTGATATTGGTGGAATTGTTGTCTACTAGTATTTATACTTTCTTTTCTTTGGAAGAAAACCAAATTAAAATATTTTCCCATGGAAACTAATCCTGAAAACAAGCAACGGCTATCATTCTAACAACCATAATTTCATAGTCTTCAATAATTTATCTAAAGTATTGAAGGCAGATTTGTAATGACGTTATTGCAAACTTTTGTCTACAAATCTTGAGGTTTTAAGCCTGGATACTTGAACTGATTATGTCCTACTCTCAGGTACATGGAAACCTGTCTGAACCGAACCTCCTTGGGACCCACTTTTGCATTCATAATACACATGTGTTCGATTTATACAGGGTAATTTAATAAAGATTTCCTATATTAGGACTTTATTCAAAGATCAGTTTAACAGGATTCCATTTTAATCATGGTTTGGTTTAAACTGTACATGTAATTGTATGTTACCTGTAATATTTTATCATAAGAGTCTAATTTATCTTCTATATTCTCTGCCTGGTTTATACCTCCATCTAATAATCTCATCAGATTTAATACTTGGTCTTCTGATCCCATGATGGAATGTATATTGGCCTGCAAAAATATCATAAAATTACAAAACTTGGTCCTATGACCCATCACTCATGATGGAATGTATATTGGCCTGCAAAAATATCATAAAATTACAAAACTTGGTCCTATGACCCATCACTCATGATGGAATGTATATTGGCCTGCAAAAATATCATAAAATTACAAAACTTGGTCCTATGACCCATCACTCATGATGGAATGTATATTGGCCTGCAAAAATATCATAAAATTACAAAACTTGGTTCTATGACCCACCACCCATGATGGAATGTATATTGGCCTGCAAAAATACCATAAAATTTGGTCCTATGACCCACCAATAATGGAATGTATATTGGCCTTCAAAAATATCATAAAATTACAAAACTTGGTTCTACACAGATGCCAACCCCTTTTTGGTACAATCAGTAACAAAAAGTTGAGATGTCAGTAATTTGTGATTTTTTTCAGTAATCATAATTTTTCATAAAATTTTACCATAATCGTACTACAGACTAGGCACAAAGTGATGAGCAAATGATTTCCTTTATTTGTGACAACTAGATGTAAAATTGATGAGCAACAAAAAGAAATAAAAATTTAAGTTTTAATACATGTATGTTCACTTACAAGTGTATTCTGTGTTTCAACTTACTGTCAATAGAAATGAAAATTTCCTGAAGTGGCCCTCCCTCACCCTCCCATGGAATAATTAATGTCTAATTCTGGAGTGCCTGATATGTTGTTGACTTGGCACTTTTGAACTGTTTTGTTGTATATGTGTGTTCATCCCGACCACCGTGCTGAATGGACAAGTCTTGTTTGCAATATTTGCAATAGGCATAATGTTCCCGTATCGATTTCATAAGGCAAGAGAAGAATATTCGGGACGAAATCGTTGTCCCAATTTTCTTTTCTTCGCTGCAGAAGCTTCACTTGTTCCCTCAGACATTGCGAAATTGACAAAAACGTGCTGTGTTCATTAACTACTCGGGATCAAACAAGATATGGATAGATCGTTTTCTACTATAGATAGTCCCGAGAATCCCTAAAGGATTAAATAATCGAAATCCCTCAAGCGCTTATCATTACGCGATTTTAACATACAATGAAGCGTCTAAATGATCACAATGATATTTAAATGGGGAACGGTTTCGGGCCGACAATAATCGGAAATCCGTAGCAAGTAGACTGTTGACCGTAACACCGTAATTTTGGCCCGAAATTCGTAACAATTACGGAAAAATCGTAATGGTTGGCATCTATGGGTTCTATGATCCACCAATAATGAAATGCATATTGGCCTCCAAAAATAATATAAAATGAAAGCTTGTTTTTGCCCGCAAAAACGTATGTCTCCCGTCCCACAAACTGTAGTCAAAGGTAAAAAATCTATTTAGGTAACAAATAAAATTAAGCTTCAATGAATAACAAAAAAAAACTGTTTTTAATCCATGAAACACAAAATAAATTTGCTCAAAAGTGCTAAAGCAAGGGTTACAGGTACTATTCCATATTGTCATGGCAAAGTTCCCCATTCCAGAAAATTGCTCAGCCTATGTTTCAATGATTTTAAAGGAGTTTTGTTCTTCTAAAATCAATGGATTGGTGATGAAAAACTTTTTCAGGGAAATAGTGACATTATGATAGACTCTTGTACATATATATATATATATATATATATACAAGTTTCAGTAAGGGATATTACACTAGAGTGTTTGCAAATAACTTCCACAAAATTTAGGGGATCAAAATTTCCTTGTAATATGCACAACTACATATGGTGTCCTTACTACCTACCAAGTTTCATGAAATACTGTTCAGTAGTTTTAGAGGAGCTGCGCTGACAAACTGTGTGACGAACAGACGGACAGATGGACAGGACAAAAACAATATGTCTCCTCACCAAAGTGGGGGGAGACATAATTACAAAACTTGGTTCTATGACCCACCCATAATGCAATGTATATTGGCATGCAAAAATATCGAAACAATTTATAAAACTTAGTATTATGACCAATTATGTACATAGGCCAGCATTAATATGAACATTATTCTATAATGACACACACTGATCAAATGGTAATTTGGTCTTACATTGTTTGTTGTTGTCATGACAACGTTTGCCAGAGAACTCTTGTCTATAAAAGATGAAGCAAAATCTAAAGAAAAAAACCCAGTTAATTTTTTCCATTCTAATATGACATCCTTTATTGGCTATATAAACAATGTTGTGATAAATTTCCCAATATATTATGCTTCGCACATGTGTATTGCTAGACAAATTGTTGTCATAAATCCCTAGTGATTTCATGTATTTTAATAGAGGACCATGGTACAAATCTACACTAAAAGTGCACTTAAAATGCACATGTTCTTTCTTAATTTTTCAAAAGAAATACATAAGATAACAAGGATCAACTGTTGACTTTTATAAATTGTTGACTTTCCGTGTCGTTGTTGCACACTAGTGACATAAAACACCTTGTTACTGATTTATTTTAGATCTTTTGAGCATTTTACTTTTTGTATCCTCTTATTGGAAAATATCAGTAACTTAATTGCAAGTCAGTGTATTTGTCTTTATAGAAAAGAAATAACTGTAAACAAACAAGTTAGTGGATTTTGTTATGAGATGCATTTCCCATACTGCCCTCCTCTTAAAAAATGAAGTTAGATATTTCCAATTAGAAACACAATAATTCATGGAAGATACACTTTCTATGACATTGTAACATTTTTTTGTTGATTTGTTATTCATTGCTAAAGAATAGATAATTGACAATTGCATAAAAAATAAGATTTTCTACAAAAAACATACAATAAACATGCATGAGGAATACAGTGTTAGTAGTTTTCTAATTCGGTTTGAAATTTTGCTAAGAACACATCCATTAATGATTGTGCTATTAAACAATATTTTTTTAAATTTTTTTGCTGTAATATTATGGAAATATTATATTACCCCATCTAATACAGACAGTTGTTTTGACAAGTTTTCAGCGAATGCTTCAGCATTACTAATGGCCGCCTGACATTCAGACATCAGATGGTCAAGATCAGACTCTTCCTTCGATGACAAAGCTTGATAATCTTCCTTTAAAACTTCTATGTCGTCTGCTGCTTGTGTCACATGTTCTGTTTGGTGAGTAACTTCTAAAAATAAAATTTAAAATGATATGTAAAAAATGATTGTGAATTTGATATTCAACAAATTAGGTGGTGAAATACATTAATAATTGATTGGAATCATATGCAAATGAAAATGATATTTTCAGTTATTTACAAAACAAAAATGTTCAGTCTACAGAACAAGATATGGCCAAATCATGTTACAAATATATCATAGACATACATACAAAATTAATGTGAGATCGCATTGGCCGTGAAATGGTTAGCATTCTTAATTTCAGATCATAGGTGAAAAAAATATGGTAGTAAAATATCTAAGTGATATTTTCATGGCTTAATCTGTAAATTCTATTTCACTGTATGCCTCTGATAATACCAGTCAATTTAACATAATGAAAGTACTCCAATAACAAGATGTTACCTTTAAGTAAATGTCTTGGTATATTGACAAAGTCTGGCTTCTGAATCAGATATCTCTGGCTCAACTAAAAAAAAAACAACAAATATTCTTTTTATTACAACAAATTTATCATTTATTTGTGTAAAAGAAACAATGGTGGACATAACACTAGAGAAAACTTTAGACAAGCAGCACAAACCACTATAAACCAAGGGTAAACTCAGGTGCTTCGGAAAGGCAAGCACTTCCTGATCTACAAGCTCATGGAAATACAGTACAGTCAGAGACATACCATGATAAATCACTGTGATAGACATATCACTCATCTTAGTGATTTGGATATTATATCTTTTGTTCTAATAAATATATCTTCAAAATTTCTTTTACATTTAGAGTGTTACTTACTATCACCCAAAAGGCATATCAAAATAAATAAATGGATTAAACAGACCAAAAGATATATCAGTATCACTAAGAAGAGTGATATGTCTATCACAGTGATTTATCACGCTATGTCTCTGACTGTACTGTATGTATGAAACATAAGTGAGAAAGTTTAGAAGGAACTTACTGATGCTCTGTATTTATTTTACATACAGTCTGGCTTCTTTTACCACTAAACATGGTTACCCAGGTATAACAGTCCTACCTCACCACTAAACATGGTTACCCAGGTATAACAGTCCTACCTCACCACTAAACATGGTTACCCAGGTATAACAGTCCTACCTCACCACTAAACATGGTTACCCAGGTATAACAGTCCTACCTCACCACTAAACATGGTTATCCAGGTATAACAGTCCTACCTCACCACTAAACATGGTTATCCAGGTATAACAGTCCTACCTCACCACTAAACATGGTTATCCAGGTATAACAGTCCTACCTCACCACTAAACATGTTACCCAGGTATAACAGTCCTACCTCACCACTAAACATGGTTATCCAGGTATAACAGTCCTACCTCACCACTAAACATGGTTATCCAAGTATAACAGTCCTACCTCACCACTAAACATGGTTACCCAGGTATAACAGTCCTACCTCACCATTAAACATGGTTATCCAGGTATAACAGTCCTACCTCACCACTAAACATGGTTACCCAGGTATAACAGTCCTACCTCACCACTAAACATGGTTACCCAGGTATAACAGTCCTACCTCACCACTAAACATGGTTATCCAGGTATAACAGTCCTACCTCACCACTAAACATGGTTACCCAGGTATAACAGTCCTACCTCACCACTAAACATGGTTACCCAGGTATAACAGTCCTACCTCACCACTAAACATGGTTATCCAGGTATAACAGTCCTACCTCACCACTAAACATGGTTATCCAGGTATAACAGTCCTACCTCACCACTAAACATGGTTACCCAGGTATAACAGTCCTACCTCACCACTAAACATGGTTATCCAGGTATAACAGTCCTACCTCACCACTAAACATGGTTACCCAGGTATAACAGTCCTACCTCACCACTAAACATGGTTACCCAGGTATAACAGTCCTACCTCACCACTAAACATGGTTACCCAGGTATAACAGTCCTACCTCACCACTAAACATGGTTATCCAGGTATAACAGTCCTACCTCACCACTAAACATGGTTACCCAGGTATAACAGTCCTACCTCACCACTAAACATGGTTACCCAGGTATAACAGTCCTACCTCACCACTAAACATGGTTACCCAGGTATAACAGTCCTACCTCACCACTAAACATGGTTATCCAGGTATAACAGTCCTACCTCACCACTAAACATGGTTATCCAGGTATAACAGTCCTACCTCACCACTAAACATGGTTATCCAGGTATAACAGTCCTACCTCACCACTAAACATGGTTACCCAGGTATAACAGTCCTACCTCACCACTAAACATGGTTACCCAGGTATAACAGTCCTACCTCACCACTAAACATGGTTACCCAGGTATAACAGTCCTACCTCACCACTAAACATGGTTATCCAGGTATAACAGTCCTACCTCACCACTAAACATGGTTACCCAGGTATAACAGTCCTACCTCACCACTAAACATGGTTATCCAGGTATAACAGTCCTACCTCACCACTAAACATGGTTATCCAGGTATAACAGTCCTACCTCACCACTAAACATGGTTACCCAGGTATAACAGTCCTACCTCACCATTAAACATGGTTATCCAGGTATAACAGTCCTACCTCACCACTAAACATGGTTACCCAGGTATAACAGTCCTACCTCACCACTAAACATGGTTACCCAGGTATAACAGTCCTACCTCACCACTAAACATGGTTACCCAGGTATAACAGTCCTACCTCACCACTAAACATGGTTATCCAGGTATAACAGTCCTACCTCACCACTAAACATGGTTACCCAGGTATAACAGTCCTACCTCACCACTAAACATGGTTACCCAGGTATAACAGTCCTACCTCACCACTAAACATGGTTACCCAGGTATAACAGTCCTACCTCACCACTAAACATGGTTATCCAGGTATAACAGTCCTACCTCACCACTAAACATGGTTACCCAGGTATAACAGTCCTACCTCACCACTAAACATGGTTACTCAGGTATAACAGTCCTACCTCACCACTAAACATGGTTACCCAGGTATAACAGTCCTACCTCACCACTAAACATGGTTACCCAGGTATAACAGTCCTACCTCACCACTAAACATGGTTATCCAGGTATAACAGTCCTACCTCACCACTAAACATGGTTATCCAGGTATAACAGTCCTACCTCACCACTAAACATGGTTACCCAGGTATAACAGTCCTACCTCACCACTAAACATGGATACCCATGGGTAAAACAGTCCTACCTCACCACTAAACATGGTTACCCAGGTATAACAGTCCTACCTCACCACTAAACATGGTTACTCAGGTATAACAGTCCTACCTCACCACTAAACATGTTACCCAGGTATAACAGTCCTACCTCACCACTAAACATGGTTATCCAGGTATAACAGTCCTACCTCACCACTAAACATGGTTATCCAAGTATAACAGTCCTACCTCACCACTAAACATGGTTACCCAGGTATAACAGTCCTACCTCACCACTAAACATGGTTACCCAGGTATAACAGTCCTACCTCACCACTAAACATGGTTACCCAGGTATAACAGTCCTACCTCACCACTAAACATGGTTACCCAGGTATAACAGTCCTACCTCACCACTAAACATGGTTACCCAGGTATAACAGTCCTACCTCACCATTAAACATGGTTACCCAGGTATAACAGTCCTACCTCACCACTAAACATGGTTACCCAGGTATAACAGTCCTACCTCACCACTAAACATGGTTACCCAGGTATAACAGTCCTACCTCACCACTAAACATGGTTACCCAGGTATAACAGTCCTACCTCACCACTAAACATGGTTATCCAGGTATAACAGTCCTACCTCACCACTAAACATGGTTACCCAGGTATAACAGTCCTACCTCACCACTAAACATGGTTACCCAGGTATAACAGTCCTACCTCACCACTAAACATGGTTACCCAGGTATAACAGTCCTACCTCACCACTAAACATGGTTATCCAGGTATAACAGTCCTACCTCACCACTAAACATGGTTACCCAGGTATAACAGTCCTACCTCACCACTAAACATGGTTACCCAGGTATAACAGTCCTACCTCACCACTAAACATGGTTACCCAGGTATAACAGTCCTACCTCACCACTAAACATGGTTATCCAGGTATAACAGTCCTACCTCACCACTAAACATGGTTACCCAGGTATAACAGTCCTACCTCACCACTAAACATGGTTACCCAGGTATAACAGTCCTACCTCACCACTAAACATGGTTACCCAGGTATAACAGTCCTACCTCACCACTAAACATGGTTACCCAGGTATAACAGTCCTACCTCACCACTAAACATGGTTACCCAGGTATAACAGTCCTACCTCACCACTAAACATGGTTACCCAGGTATAACAGTCCTACCTCACCACTAAACATGGTTACCCAGGTATAACAGTCCTACCTCACCACTAAACATGGTTATCCAGGTATAACAGTCCTACCTCACCACTAAACATGGTTATCCAGGTATAACAGTCCTACCTCACCACTAAACATGGTTACCCAGGTATAACAGTCCTACCTCACCACTAAACATGGTTATCCAGGTATAACAGTCCTACCTCACCACTAAACATGGTTACCCAGGTATAACAGTCCTACCTCACCACTAAACATGGTTATCCAGGTATAACAGTCCTACCTCACCACTAAACATGGTTACCCAGGTATAACAGTCCTACCTCACCACTAAACATGGTTATCCAGGTATAACAGTCCTACCTCACCACTAAACATGGTTACCCAGGTATAACAGTCCTACCTCACCACTAAACATGGTTACCCAGGTATAACAGTCCTACCTCACCACTAAACATGGTTACCCAGGTATAACAGTCCTACCTCACCACTAAACATGGTTATCCAGGTATAACAGTCCTACCTCACCACTAAACATGGTTACCCAGGTATAACAGTCCTACCTCACCACTAAACATGGTTACTCAGGTATAACAGTCCTACCTCACCACTAAACATGGTTACCCAGGTATAACAGTCCTACCTCACCACTAAACATGGTTACCCAGGTATAACAGTCCTATCTCACCACTAAACATGGTTACCCAGGTATAACAGTCCTACCTCACCACTAAACATGGTTATCCAGGTATAACAGTCCTACCTCACCACTAAACATGGTTACCCAGGTATAACAGTCCTACCTCACCACTAAACATGGATACCCATGGGTAAAACAGTCCTACCTCACCACTAAACATGGTTACCCAGGTATAACAGTCCTACCTCACCACTAAACATGGTTACCCAGGTATAACAGTCCTACCTCACCACTAAACATGGTTACCCAGGTATAACAGTCCTACCTCACCACTAAACATGGTTACCCAGGTATAACAGTCCTACCTCACCACTAAACATGGTTATCCAGGTATAACAGTCCTACCTCACCACTAAACATGGTTACCCAGGTATAACAGTCCTACCTCACCACTAAACATGGATACCCATGGGTAAAACAGTCCTACCTCACCACTAAACATGGTTACCCAGGTATAACAGTCCTACCTCACCACTAAACATGGTTACCCAGGTATAACAGTCCTACCTCACCACTAAACATGGTTACCCAGGTATAACAGTCCTACCTCACCACTAAACATGGTTACCCAGGTATAACAGTCCTACCTCACCACTAAACATGGTTACCCAGGTATAACAGTCCTACCTCACCACTAAACATGGTTATCCAGGTATAACAGTCCTACCTCACCACTAAACATGGTTACCCAGGTATAACAGTCCTACCTCACCACTAAACATGGTTACCCAGGTATAACAGTCCTACCTCACCACTAAACATGGTTACCCAGGTATAACAGTCCTACCTCACCACTAAACATGGTTATCCAGGTATAACAGTCCTACCTCACCACTAAACATGGTTACCCAGGTATAACAGTCCTACCTCACCACTAAACATGGTTACTCAGGTATAACAGTCCTACCTCACCACTAAACATGGTTACCCAGGTATAACAGTCCTACCTCACCACTAAACATGGTTACCCAGGTATAACAGTCCTACCTCACCACTAAACATGGTTACCCAGGTATAACAGTCCTACCTCACCACTAAACATGGTTATCCAGGTATAACAGTCCTACCTCACCACTAAACATGGTTACCCAGGTATAACAGTCCTACCTCACCACTAAACATGGATACCCATGGGTAAAACAGTCCTACCTCACCACTAAACATGGTTACCCAGGTATAACAGTCCTACCTCACCACTAAACATGGTTACCCAGGTATAACAGTCCTACCTCACCACTAAACATGGTTACCCAGGTATAACAGTCCTACCTCACCACTAAACATGGTTACCCAGGTATAACAGTCCTACCTCACCACTAAACATGGTTACCCAGGTATAACAGTCCTACCTCACCACTAAACATGGTTATCCAGGTATAACAGTCCTACCTCACCACTAAACATGGTTACCCAGGTATAACAGTCCTACCTCACCACTAAACATGGTTACCCAGGTATAACAGTCCTACCTCACCACTAAACATGGTTACCCAGGTATAACAGTCCTACCTCACCACTAAACATGGTTATCCAGGTATAACAGTCCTACCTCACCACTAAACATGGTTACCCAGGTATAACAGTCCTACCTCACCACTAAACATGGTTACCCAGGTATAACAGTCCTACCTCACCACTAAACATGGTTACCCAGGTATAACAGTCCTACCTCACCACTAAACATGGTTATCCAGGTATAACAGTCCTACCTCACCACTAAACATGGTTACCCAGGTATAACAGTCCTACCTCACCACTAAACATGGTTACCCAGGTATAACAGTCCTACCTCACCACTAAACATGGTTATCCAGGTATAACAGTCCTACCTCACCACTAAACATGGTTACCCAGGTATAACAGTCCTACCTCACCACTAAACATGGTTATCCAGGTATAACAGTCCTACCTCACCACTAAACATGGTTACCCAGGTATAACAGTCCTACCTCACCACTAAACATGGTTACCCAGGTATAACAGTCCTACCTCACCACTAAACATGGTTACCCAGGTATAACAGTCCTACCTCACCACTAAACATGGTTATCCAGGTGTAACAGTCCTACCTCACCACTAAACATGGTTACCCAGGTATAACAGTCCTACCTCACCACTAAACATGGTTACTCAGGTATAACAGTCCTACCTCACCACTAAACATGGTTACCCAGGTATAACAGTCCTACCTCACCACTAAACATGGTTACCCAGGTATAACAGTTCTACCTCACCACTAAACATGGTTACCCAGGTATAACAGTCCTACCTCACCACTAAACATGGTTATCCAGGTATAACAGTCCTACCTCACCACTAAACATGGTTACCCAGGTATAACAGTCCTACCTCACCACTAAACATGGTTACCCATGGGTAAAACAGTCCTACCTCACCACTAAACATGGTTACCCAGGTATAACAGTCCTACCTCACCACTAAACATGGTTACCCAGGTATAACAGTCCTACCTCACCACTAAACATGGTTACCCAGGTATAACAGTCCTACCTATACAGTCTGGCTTCTTTTACCACTAAACATTGTTACCCAGGTATAACAGTCCTACCTATACAGTCTGGCTTCTTTTACCACTAAACATGGTTACCCAGGTATAACAGTCCTACCTCACTGTGTCCAAATCAAACTAAAGGCACCAATTATTTTACCATAAAAAGTCCAAAACTGTGAAACATGTCTAAACCGAACTCTGAATAAACCAGAATCTTTAAATAAAGTATCATTGCAGGAAATGATTGTTAATTTTACCTGTATAAACCAAACTCCTGTTTATTCCGAACACAAACGTTGGTCCAAACAAGATTCAGCTTAGACAGGTTGTAATAAGTTTTTTCTTGGTGTAATAATACTAAAAGCTACAACAAACAGATTAAACTTTTACCTATCTATCTATTTATTTATTTATTTATTTATTTATTATTATTTAAATGTAAATATTTGTATTAGTCTAAAATCATTGTCTGAATTTATGAAATAATAGTATCATATAACTTTTTAAGACAAACTTTGCTTGCTTCTTTCGGTAATAATATTCTTCATCACTATAACTAATATAATATAAAACTCCCATAATTCTAATCTCCGAGACTCGTTGGCTCTCTTCACTTTTTCTCTATCAAGTCTTTACAATAATAAAGATTACAGAATTATTTTACCTTCCACAAAGTAGACAGAAATGCTTCTTTTTCAATTACACTGCTGGCACTCCATTTAAATATTTTCTCAAAATGAAGATCAAATTCAGCAGTTTCCTTCAAAATAAATAATTCAGAAATTATTTCCTATCCTTTGCAGTACAAAACAATATAAAAATAAGTTTCCTAACAGGCAAAAATAACTAATTAAATTAAATTAAATTTTTCATTTTAAAAGGTTTTTTTTACCAAGAAATAGTATTCCAATTATATACATCTTTATAGCCTTTGGCATGTTTAGTTTCCTTTCATACAGTGTAACTACATTAGTGGTGTAATAGATAGCGTGCTCGCCTCAAGTACGGTAGATCGTGGGTCCAAGCCCCTGTCAAATCAACCGTCCTCGCCTCAAGTACGGTAGATCGTGGGTCCAAGCCCCTGTCAGATCAACCAAAAACTATAAAATAAGTACTTGTTGCTTGCAGTATAAAAGAGCAAGTGACGTGTAAAGACTGGTTGGCTTGGTATCAGAATAATGTGTCCGAGTGGAGCGACATTTTGTTTCAGTGAGCTAACACTATAAAAATCCAACTAAGAAAGTTGGTCTAGTACAAAGCAAACTTCATCATCATCTTGGCATTACACAACAATCACTAACTAACTGTATTCATGTGTTTTATAAAGAATAGCTGTATTTCTTTGTTTTACCTTATTAGTACTTTTTCCATCCACAGTTTTGAGTTCTCTTAACAACCAAGTAAGTTTTTTCTTATATGATTCTCCTTTGTCTGACTTTTTAACCTGATAAACTCTAGGTTGTATAGGGGTGATATCTGTTGATACTGAAAATAAATAAGGTCAAAGGTTAATAATAATACCCTAATTTTAATGGCAACATCCAAAACACACAACTTAGTCCGAGATTCCTCTGCCGTCCGACGTTTTTTTCTCTCGACTTGCTGGAGCCGTGGGACGTCAGAGAGCTCTACATACGGAAAAGAGCAGATTTGCCACTGCAACTCTGCGTCGACACATTTCCACGCATTGCCAATCATTTTTTTATTCATTCATAACCATCTTACCCTCAGAAAGTGGTGTTACACTCAATTACAGCACGATTTTCCCTTAGACCCTATGATTTCATCATTTCACATCCATTTTGGAACATTTGTCACATGACTTCGAGAAAACTACGATTACCGCAATGTATCATGGGAGACGATTTACATATAAACAAACAAACAAATATTTTTATTGCCAATCATAGGTGCCTGTTAAGACAGAACAATCAACATAAAATTTAATACAGTTGATTACATTGATTGGTATTTTCCCTTAGATCCTATGATTTCATCATTTCACATCCATTTTGGAACATTTGTCACATGACTTCGAGAAAACTACGATTACCGCAATGTATCATGGGAGATGATTTGCATATAAATAAACAAACAAATATTTTTATTGCCAATCATAGGTGCCTGTTAAGGCAGAACAATTAACATAAAATTTAATACAGTTGATTACATTGATTGGTAATGATTTTAACAGCAATAGTGAATTACAGATAACCATAAGAAAAAAAAATTTGATCTTACCTTGTCCAAAAAGGGGGGACGTAACACATGCTTTTTCCGAAGCCTGTGGGTAACACTGCCATTGAATCTTTTCTTTCCAACACATTTTGTATTATTTCCTTCTGCTCTGATTTGAGCTAGATGGAACTGTTTGTCCTGCAGTATACGCTTTATATCTATGTTGTTGTCTATGTATGCAAATAATTTGGCATGCTGCATTAAGTAGCTCCCATCATGCAATGCGTTACTGTCATCATTCAGTTAGTATCGCGAGATCACGTTTGTAGGTTCGAAAATGAAAGTCAACATGACGAAAGGATGGTCTAAGGCAAAATTGTGCTGTAATGGAGTGTAACACCACTTTCTGAGGGTAAGATGGTTATGAATGAATAGAAAAATGATTGGTGAAGCGATTTATATAAGGGTTTCGGATAGAAAATAAAATCCGATAGCCACGAAATGTGGAAATGTGTCGACGCAGAGTTGCAGCGGCAAATCCGCTGTTTTCCATATGTAGAGCTCTCTGACGTCCCACGGCTCCAGCAAGTCGGAAAAAAAGCCGTCAGATGGCAGAGGAATCTCGGACTACACACAACTGACAGGGAGTACATTTTCCTCCCTGCATGGGACATTTCAAGCTATTTTTTATTTAATAGTTAGGGGAACTACTGGAACAAGTCATTTTTTAAATAACTTATTCAAGTAACTCTTTGATCAAGTTTAAAATAGGGTAATCTATCTTTGTGTCACAATTAAATCACCTATGCAAGTGATAATTTATTCACCAGTCAAAGTGATTTTTTCTCTTTCATGCTTAAAATTCACAATGGTTCTCCTGACTGTCAATAGTATCAAAAAAGTAAAAAACATTTGTCTTAAATCATGAAAAGCGATAAAATTGTGTTGACTGCATTGCTCTCTTCTTTGCATCAAATTTATATACTGTCTTTGCATCATATTTATATACCGTACTGTGAATTTATTTTTAAACCACAAAATTTACTCCACAATGAAAAGCATAAATAACAAGAGAAGCCATTTGTATATATCAAAACCACTAATTCAAATGTCAATGAACATCTCTCTATCTTATCCACAAAAATTGATACAAACAAAAATAAATGAAACCACACTGCCTAAAGTTCTGTCCATTAAATAACATAGTAGGTCAAAGGTTAACTTGTGTTACTGTTTGTTTGTTTGATGGTGTTTAAAGCCACTTTCACCAATATTTCAGTTATATCGTGAAGATTTTTTTTATGGAGAAAACTGAAGGACCAGGAGAAAACCACAGACCTATCGCAAGTCACTGACAAACTTTATCACATAATGTTGTACACCTCACCCTGATTGAGATTCGAACTCACAACATCAGTGGTGATAGGCACTGATTGCATAGGTAGTTGTAAATCCAACTACCATACGATCACGGCCACGACGGCCCACTTGTGTTACTGTTCATTTCAACAACTTGTATTATTGAATTATATTTGCATTGTTTATTTCGTTTTAATGGATTCATGTGCTAATTAATAATCTTGAATAAAAAGTCAACATTATGAATTTTGTATAAGTCATCTTGAAGAAGATTTAATGTGTCTTATAAATTAAACTTACAAACAGCACAAAGAAAACTATTTTTCTTCTTTCTCCCCACTTTGGTAACATGAACAAAACATACTAGTTGTTCATCATTAGGGAGGAACACATCCCTGTGTAGGGTATGTTTTATAGCTGTCATAATGTACTAGGTACCAGTCTATCACCTGAAAATATAGAAAAGTAACATCAATTTAAAAAAAATGAACAAAAATGTAGAATACAATTTAACCAGAATTAGAAGTTTACTTATGTCTTGTGTTTCTTTGGAAATATAAAAATGCCTTTTAATTTACAATTTATAAATTTAAAATAAAATATCCTCTAAAGAGGAATGTGAAAGCTTCAGTAGTATGTAGTGAAACCTGTTTAAACAGCCTGCTTGGGAATAACTTTCATGTTCGGAAATAACAGGTGTTTGGTTTATACAGGATATATAAGTAAAAGTTTCCTACATTAGGACTTCATTTAAAGTTCTGTTTATACAGGTTTACTTTAGGTTTCAATAGGTTTTACTGTAATACCATATAAAACAACTTTATTTACCTAATTAGCCCCTTCAATGGTTTTTTTCTTCAAAACAGGTTAAAAGGATAAACAGTGTTAGCACCTGTTAAATTTCCACACACTCTAAGAAAAAACTTCTATATCATCAATCATTAACATTATTAATTACGGAAGAACCATACATTGAAAATTTAATCTTACTTTATAAAGATAAAATAGTATTTCGTGATATGAACACCGTATAATATATCTGCATTATATTATATTTGTATAATATATATTTTTATGTATATCATAATATTAGCTATAAACTGCCATAGTCAGAGGCGTAGCTGCATATACGCTGTCACGCCATGGCGTGCACATCGGCAAGTTAAAAAAAAAATTCCTTTTTTTATTAAATGTATTGTTACTTTTAACAGTCTAATTAAATCAGTATAATTATTATATCGCTAATAAGACGTATGGACAAGTCGAGCAGACGCATTGTATACCTTTAAGAAGTCAATATTGGTTAAATTATTGCTAATATTACAATACAACTGAAACATGACGGTTCTTATGAATAAACTTTATATTTAAACAAACGAATTATCTCCTAAGCAGGAGGTGATTACAGAATACAGAATACAGTTGTGGTCCCTGCGTTAGAATGCTTCCAAAACCAAGGCGATGACAAAGCCTGGCAGTTTCTTGCATCCATCATGCGGTTTCAGTTTATCATAGCTTTGGTAATAGCGGAACATATTTTACATAGCACTGTTTATCTGTCAACAGTCCTCCAAGATACCGATTACGACATTCTTGAAGCAATCAAAGAATCCAAGACCGTGATTGAAATGCTAAAAGCTGAACGACAGGACGAATCGGCATACCTGCCAAGTAACCCGTTTTCGTCTGGTCACACCCGGAAATCGAGCTTGTCACCCTCATTTCCCTGAACACCCGTCGGGACACGGATTTCACTACAATGATCCGGAATCACCCGGAATTGGTCCAGATATTAGAAATATTTATTTATTCGGAAAATACCGGAATTTTACCTATCGAAAGGACAACAATCCAAATGGTCAACTACAATCAACAACAATATACCTTCGAGGTAAGTACTTAACGATGATTGGGTCTTTTACAATATTTAGTTGTAATCCCCTTGTGGAAAGCTTGAGTTGTTTTTACAATAAAAAAGTTAAATCATTTCTGCAAAATGTCTACTGGAAGGAAGAGGTCCTTATCAGGGCCTGCTTGTTCTTCACCCGCTAAACGAAAGAAATATTTATGCAAATATCAAAAAGCTTGGGAAGCAGAATTTAGTTGGCTCAGTCACAGTGATCGTAGCATAAATGATGCATATTGCATTCTTTGTAAATCACATTTATCTATTGGATCCGGTGCAAAGAATGACCTGACAAGGCATGCAAAGTCACAAAACCATATGCAGCTGGAGATGGTTCAAAGGAAATCAAAATCAATGTCTTTGTTTGTAACAACGCCAAACAATTCTTTGAAGAGTAAAACAACTTCTGCTGAAACTCAGTTTTGTAATTTTGTAAAAGAGTGCAACTAGTGATTATAACCAGAGCTTAGAGTCTATGACATAGATTATTGATACAGCTGTTTATTTGTACATACATATGATCATTTATACATATTAAACTAGATATGATATCATACGATTTACAATAAATATGGCCGAAAATGTGGTTACGCGTTATGACGGTCACCCTCATTTTCATTTAGGAATGAGGGTCATGACCCTGATTTGGTGTTTCAGAGGTTGGCAGGTATGCGAATCGGTTTAGGATGAGATGTATCAGTCTGCACTTAACTTAGCCAAATCTTTTGATATATCTGATAGTACATGTATGCCCAGGCAAGTTGGTAGACAGACTATCAGAGCCAATCACCTTGCGGAAACGCCAAAACAGTATTGGCAAATTTCTTTGTACTATCCATTTTTGGACAATTTGATTACGAACTTGAAACACGTCTCCTTAAATCGGAAAACCGCTTCCATGCACAGCATCTACTGCCCCGTGCTGTAGACAAATTAACTGATGATCATATTGCTACAATATACGAGGTATATCAGGCTGACATTTATTTGTCATTAGAGGATTTCAGGAGAGCAGCCAGAGAACCCACTGGGTCATTACTAAATGTAATGATTTGCCAACAACACATTGTACCACACTTGATTCTGTAAATCCAGTTATATATCCTTCTATAGATGCAATATTAATAAAACTCTGTGTTTTGTTAACCATGCCAGTAGCAAGCGCTACTGCTGAAGGGTCATTTAGTGTACTGAGGTGTTTGAAAAATTATGCTATGTCGATCATGAAGAATGACAGGCTATCTTCCCTTGGATTGGTGCATATTCATCGAGATTTTGAAGTGGACTTGTACAAAGCAATGGAGATGTTCGTATCTGCTAAGACACGAAGGGCAGATTTTGGACAATTTTAAGAAATTCTTGTCTATCAAAGTCACTAAAATTGTGCTTGATTCTATATTATATGAAACCCTAAAATGGTCCCAGATTGCACCATTTTGCATCTCGTCAAAAAAATAAATCCCAGACCCCCTCCTCCTCTCAAGAATTATGGCATGCACACAAATAAGCCTCAGCTACGCCCCTGATAGTTTGTTCTGCCTATGGGTGGTTTCCCCCCTGCAGTGTCAATCATGCTTTCCACTCAAATCGGCTCCAGTCAAATCGGCCCAAGTCAAATCGGCCCCAATTCAAATCGGCCTCAAGTCAAATCGGCCCCAAGTCAAATCGGCCTAAAAATGAAAGTCATATCGGCCCAAAAAAATTAAAATAAAAAAAGAATAAATAAATAAAAATTATATATTAATATAAATTAATATTTTTAGTTAAAAGATGTAAAATTTAAATCTTATAGGTGAGCGGATTCTTTTGTAAGGATCAAAGAAATTAATTAATGATTAATTTATGGCATAATTAAGTGATTAGTAATTTACATAAAACGTGATTGGCAGCAATTATATAATGATCTTTATGTTGATAGGAACATTCTTTGATGATTTTTTCTATTGTCTATAAATTGGCCTTTTAATAAAAAGAGGGCATCTAAATAACCAAGCCAAAAAAAACAACTCGAATTGAGAAATTCTTTAGTTTATAAAAGAGAGTCAACTTCAATCGCGATCATTCTTTTTGAATACGTCATTATGTCTTTTCCTTGTGTAATATGTCATAATGATGTTAGACCAAGACAGCATGCCTTAGAATGCGACTCCCGTCAAAGCTGGCAACATCGGACTTGTGGATCTGGTGTCACAGTACTAGAATACAGGAACTGGACAGATGACCAGGAATACATATGTTCCGTATGTAGAGACGTTTATATTTAGTTTATTTTCGTATCAATGGTAAACATTTACTGGTACAAAACACAACTGTACTTACTAGACAGTTTTAATTCTTCAATAATTAAAACGTATTGGATATATTTAAATATTTTGCTGAATAGTGTTGACAATAGTAAACAACAAAAATGGGGCCGATTTGACTTGGGGCCGATTTGACTGGGGCCGATTTGACTTTGGGCCGATTTGGTTTGGGGCCGATTTGACCTGCTTCCGTCAATCATCTATGCTTGTTTTTATTCTTTTTTATATATATATATGTCATATATGTTACTAATCATCGAAATCATTGTACAAAATGTAAGTGTAAAATGTAAATGTCTGTAATTCTGTGCTCTCACGGGCTTCTTGATTGATTTAAAAAAAACTATTCTATTCTATTAACACCAAGTCAAGGAAGAATATAGAATCGACCCTCCCACATTTTTTTTTATCTGGCTATTAAACTCCATTCTTACATTTGCTGCAAAAAATGTGTTAAAAAAATACTAGTCAAACTGAAGATCGATAACAATGACTTATGTGATCTACATCGTAGAGATAATTATGATTTCAGCAGTTTCCAAAATTTTCAGGGTTTCATTTTATTCCGGAAATTAGTTTCAGTCCTACTTCCGCTTCCGGGTTAGTTCTTGTTGCCTGGTGCGGGTAAACTAACATAGTTTTACCGCACAAGTTCCTTCATTATTGAAAATTCTGATCATCCATTTAACTATTCTAATGACTTGAACTGTTTAATCTAGGAAACTACAGCGATGGCTACGGGACATATTCTCCCCGGCTTCGGAAACCCTGTTTCAAATCTGAGACGGGCAAAAACTGCAACATTACCCCTTGACAAAACAAAATTACGCGAGTTTGCACTTTACAGAAATCCGGGACCAGATGCAGATGAACTGTTCCGGATAAAAGCTGAGGCAACTCGCGTTTGGTCTGCTCAAACACGACATCCGACTACTTATAATTCACATTTTCATGAAAAATGTCTAGATCAACCTACACAACCCCGACCTTCATCCAGGTCCAGAAGGAACAAACCACATCCACAACCGTAAGTAGTGAAGCACAAACTAGACAAATATCAGATATATTATATGAGAAAAGTCTAACTTATTTTGTGATTGTAATGGATATGTTGTCAAGTTGTGTAGAGTTGTCTCTGTATCCAGTAAATTTTGTTTTATTGTACTGACTTTGAGTTTGAATGAAATTTTTTAACTTTGGACTATCAAATACATTGAAGATTCCTTTGCTGAAGAATGTACATGTAGCATGCATGTATGTTGGTTTTTATTTTATTCATGTAAATAATGTCAATTCCAAATAGTGTGCCTTTATTTCGTGTACTCCTTTTAAGACTCAAACTCTGTTGAAGTGCAATCATTTCCTTTTAAATTTTTTTTTATTGGATTTCTTCTTTTTTTGTACTTGTTTATTTCCTACAATTAAAAAAATGATATCCAATAAAAATGTTAAAAGTACAGAATCTTATATTGCAGTACTAGTGTGCCTGTGGTGTGTGACCAGTGTTACTTAAAATAAAAAAATCTTGAACAATCTTCCCATCATTCTAGTTATAATGTACCGGTATGTGGTACAGTATTTCTTGACATTATCTTTTAAGACTTTTACATTGTAGATACACTCATTCAGAACTAAAAAAAACCCAGTACAACTCGATGATCATGATTTATTATTTCCCTTTAAAATAAACATGACAAGGGGACATTTAAAGACTCATCAGATCTTCTGAGTGGTTATACTGTTTGTTAAAGCTGAAAAACACATTGTTGAAATGTGAATGATTGATTAGTCTGTGACATAATTTAGAGAAAATATGTATCAATTTGTCATTGATTATGTTGAAATGCCCCAATTGAATTGTTGAAATTTTTCAAATGAATTGTTGAAAAATATGTGAAAAATAACCAATTTCTGACCCTAAATAAAATTTCTGTCAAACCATTTGATTGTCAGTCAATTTTTGTGTGTGCTGTTCTTTGAGATCTATAGAAGTGGCCTAGTGATTTTATTCATGGTACCAATCCAAAACAGAAGAATGTCTCATTTTTCAACTGTTTACTTTCAGTTGATATATTAAATAACTGTTAATAAAGTTAATAAACATTCATTCAAATTATTATATTCTGTTAATTATTACCTGCAACAGTATTTGACAAGAAAATTAACTTTGTGTCTATATATAAATTTCATTCATCTTGACTGCCAATATTTTCCTCCATTTTACATCTGGAAAACCACACAGAAATGAATTTGACAGAAGTTGATTGAAATCTAGATCTTGCTTTGAGACAGGCACAAAAAAGTGTTGAGATTAAACCGAGAAATATAATCCTAATGTACTCCTCTCTTATATATAAGTGACCAAAGTTATGCATTATAAACATTAAAATATACAATAAACAAGCTTCAGATGAAAGACCATATATTTTCACAAGAATGATGACATGTTTCTAGTTAACTATTGACTAACAAAGATGGTTGAATCTGGAGAAAAACATCACACTTAGCACCATTACTTCTAATGGTTCAAATATCAATTAGCCATGAACAGTTACTATCAATATAGAACAGGAATCGCATCAGTGGTGTAATTGTTAGCGTGCTCACCTCGAGTGTGATAGATCATGGGTTTGAGCCTCGGTCAGGTCAAACCAAAGACTATATAAATTGATATTTGTTGCTTCTCCACTAAGCACGCAGCATTAAGGACAAATAGATCACTCACTCAATAAACAGGATAATAAAACAAACTTTATGGCAATAATTTTTTTATTCAAGATTTTATTGGTACACTGAGACACATAATAATGTGCAACATGAGGTTATATTACATATATACAATATAACAAAATTGGAACAATACAAAAAATCAGTAATATTATATATATACACTGAGGATTTGCAACAAAAATATATCTATCGGAACAAGAAAAACATAATTTATAAAAATTCCACAAGTTCACTTATGTATAAGGATATATTTTTAAGGAGTGGTATATTACAGAGTGAAAGTAATCCTTTTATCTTATGCCATTTATGGAAATATTTCAAGTGTAATATCTTGGGATAAATTTTGATATTAAATTAGCAATTTAATGATGTTTGCAAATTTATAAGTGATTTTAATATATAGAAATCTGTACAAATCCCAAAATATACCAAATTCAGTCTATAGGGGTAGTTAATTAAATGTTGTTTTTTAAATAATAAATTGATATGTCTTGAAAATTTGTATGACATTTTTTTTAATATGATCCCTCTAGGTATTATTTGGCTTTTCTTCTTCCAAATACAGTGCATCCTTCAATTTGAAGATTATTGCACTTGTGCGGGTCAGGAAACGAAGTGTTCTATTTACAAGTGACTATGTGAATATGTACATGTTCCAAAATCGGAAAAGTGCAAGTTAAAACTGGTGAAAACAACTGGAATTGTCTATGGTGTTAATCCGATCTCTGTAATATCTCTGGTAAACTGTTAAAGTGTCAGAGATCCAACTACAGTTGCTGGTAAGGTGTTCCAAATCCTGATTACTGTTGGGAAGTACAAGTATTTGTAAACTAGTATTCTGGTGTGTGGCTGAAGGTAACGTATGTCATGTCCTCTCGTAGATCTTGTGGAAGGAACAAGGTAGGTTGCAGTTGGTATAGCAACCAGTTGGTGTTGTATTTTATACAGCATGACTAGTTGAGATCTTGCTCGTATTTCTTGGAGAGAGTCCCATTTCAGCTTTTGGAGCATTTCTGTGACGCTGCTCTGACGGCGGAAGTCGTTATTGACAAATCTGGACAATTAAGATTAACTAAACTCTGACTTTCTTTGAACTTGTTCTATTTTGGTTATGTTCGCAGCAGTATGTGGACTCCAAACTGTGGAGGTGTACTCGACAAGAGGATGGACTAGAGCTGTGTAACATCTTTCTTTGACAGATGGAGGACAACCTTTTAAGTTTCTATTCTATATTGTACTTCTGAAGTAATTTTTTCATTAAAACAAGATAAATGCATAATCTTATTTACATGTATTGACAATAGAGACATGTAAATTTATAAATGATAACCTTCTTTGATGGGTTTAAATTTCTGACAGTTAAACAACAGATATACTGACTGAATTACTTTGTTGTATAAGATTTATAGGTTGTTTTATTGTTAACCAACCACCTGTAAATCATTTGGTAATTGTGTAGTTTTTAATTACTGATCAGACAGTCAGACAAACTTAAAACTATGTACATTTAAATCACTCTATGCCTATACATATTTAATACATTATTAGGCTTTGAATGGGATCAACTAAGATTAACTAAACTCTGACTTTCAATGTTAATGGGTTATAAAATACAATTTACTAATTATTTTTTTCCCCTATTCAATCATAAATGTTACAATGAAAGCTTACTCAGCCATAAGAAGAAAATTATTTTGAAAACATTTTTAGTTATCGTTAGAAAGGAAATCAATATTTGAGAACTCTGTGATATTTATTTTAAATAGAACTTAAAGAACATGAGATACTGATGTAGGAGTTTTTTTTATTCATGTTATTTGTCCACACTAAATTGTTTTTTTAAATTCCATTTTTTTTTCAAATTTACATTTCTCAAAAATGGTATGATAGTTCGAAATCAAAATTTGAAATATATGAAAAAAAATCTGCATATATTTGCATTAAATATTTAGGAGAAGAAAAACATGACAATCTTCCAAAGGCAAGTTCTGACAGTACCTGTACCTATGCCTCATTCCTAAAAATGAGAGATAATTGAAGACAAATTTACAATGTATTAAGAGGTCACCATTGGGACAAACAAAAAGTGGCCTTATAAGACAGGTCACCTCTTAAAACAGGTTCAATTCATATGAAATTTTCTATGACAAGACAAGAAAAAGGTGACCTTTTAATACATGTGACTGCTTAATAGAGGTGACTGCATGTGCAGGTTTGACTGTATGTTATTTATAGGCACCTAGGAAACGTGTACCTTCTTAGGGCAACTTTTTTAGTACTAGGGAATTCTAGTAAACCATTATTGTCTGATGTGAAACCACTTCAAATTAAATCATGTGATTTATTTTACACCTCTGTATTGCGGAACTTCCAAGGTCAATTCATTACAATCTATAATTAAATTAGATCTTGAATTGCTCCCCCCTTTTCTGTTCACGACATATTAGACTGAATTCATTAATCCCATCCCCCATTAAACTGGAAACAGTTTGATTTGTAAGTTTTATTGTAAAAGAGACATAATCTATTGTCATCTGATAATGTACTACATTGCTGTTTCCTTTGTCCTGAAATATTAATATCTTGCTGTAAATATTGTAAATACTGTAAATATCTTGCCAATTACTGTAAATCTCTATTTTCCTTATCCTATATATCATTCTAATCCTGATTGATTTGAAAATTATACATAAACATGAATTGAATGTGAAAATATTATGTTAATGCATAATAATATTATTTTATTTCTGTAAGCATTACAGCTTATAGGCAGTAACAATTACATAAATATTATAATAATACAATTCATATGAGTGATAAATTATATGAATTTAATATACTAAATAAGCTTAGCTTGGTATAAAAAAAAAATTCCAGTTTCATAATAAATAGATTTTTTAAGTATTTTCCAATGTTATTTAAATTTTTTATATTACGACCTGACATCAACTGGGGAACTGTATGCAGGTGGCCACCATGATTGTATTGTAGTTGGATTTACAATTACCTATGTAGTCAGTGCCTATCACCACTAACGTTGTGAGTTTGAACCCCACTCAGATGAGGTGTACTTGATACATACAACATTATTTGATAAAGTTTGTCAATGACTTGCGGTAGGTCTGTGGTTTTCTCTGGATACTACGATTTCCTCCACTATTTAAATTGACTGCCACAACATAGCTGAAATATTGTTGAAAGTGGCGTTAAACATCATATCCCTAACCTGACATCAACTGTACAAACTTATAGGCAAAGAGAAATATTTTAGTCTAATTTTGCAATATTTCGTGCACTATTCAATTCTTCATCGGAGGTTTAACTACAGAATAGATTGTGTCTTTCTACATTATAAAATCGTCCCGTTTCAACGATTAATCTATGTGCACTTATACGCTGTTTACCTGTTACATACAGTATCTATTGCTTATAAAATTTGTAATTAACTGATCAACTTAAATAACATTGCAAACAAAGACCTTCATGCATATATTTATAAAACAAACATTTAGGTGAATTTTCAAATTAAGCATTGACACATATTAAATTATCAATAATTCTATGTTTGAATTCAAATGAAAACAATTTTTCATTTACGAAGTACACCTTTTGACAACAACACATGATTATAACTTACATTTTTTATATATCAATCAGGGGTCGTCATGACTGTGATCGTATGGTAGCTAGATTTACAACTACCTATGCAATTATTGCCTAGTTCGAATCCAGCTCATGGCGAGGTGTTTTTGATACAACATTATGTGATAAAGTTTGTCAGTGACTTGGTCCAGGTCGGTGGTTTTCTCATGGTACTCCGGTTTCCCCACCAATAAAACTGATCACCAGAACATGGCAGAAATATTGTTGAAAGTGACATTAAACACCATAACCCTAACCCTTTATATATTACATATATTCAATATGCCCAACTGAACTTTTTATTGTTAATAAAACTAGCATCGTACATTTCTTTGTAACAGTCACATGATACATGTACCTATGTGTACAATAAAGTGTGTCCTTTGACATTAAAATACCATCAGACTTTCAATTAAGTGATTCTGAATAGTAACTGTTATTGTACCTGTCATTGTCATGTCCATTAAATCTCCCATCTTATCATAACTGACAAAAGAAGGTAGGGTTATGGTGTTTAACACCACTTTCAACAATATTTCAATATACTATGTCGTGTTGGTCAGTTTTATTGATGGAGGAAATTTGACTACCCAGAGAAAACAACTGACCTGCCGCAGGTCACTCACAAACTTTATCACATAAAGTTGTTTCGAGTACACCTCGCCATGAGCGGGATTTGAACTCCCTTTTTAGAGAATACTACAGTGCATTAATGGTAATTTATTTCTCCTATTGGTACTATTGGAGACTTAAACTGATTGGCTAATTTCCTAATGTTAAGCCTTACGAAAACCTTGGTAATGGTATTTGAACACTTATTATTGTGAAAAATAAGTCACTGTATACTAATAAATGTAATGTTTTCAGTGTGTTCCTGACAAACAGACTTCACTACATCCCTGGTTATCACAATGCAGATGCCACAATGAATAAAGAGATGTATAGAGGTAAGTTATAAATGATGCCACAATGAATAACGAGATGTATGAAAAGTCTCAGGATGATACCAGGGCTGATATGGAAGTCCTGGGATGATACCAGGGCTGATATGGAAGTCCTGGGATGATACCAGGGCCAATATGGAAATTATGTGATGATACCAGGGCTGATATGGAAGTCCTGGGATTATACCAGGGACAATATGGAAGTCATGGAATGATACCAGGGCCAATATGGAAGTCAAGGGATGACACCAGGGCCAATATGGAAGTCTTGAGATGATACCAGGGCCGATATGGAAAATGGTCATGTAATAATCTATTATCATCATAATTGTTAGATTTCAATTTAATAATGAACAGAACTAAATAATGGTCTTTGTTATTAATTAATAGATCAAACATGGATATAATAATGTATTTTATGTCAACACATGTTATAGTCATACCATCTAGACATAATGAAATAAACTTTTCTTCTTATTTAGTTGATGCCCTATTACCATATGATGAACAAGTTGATAGAAGACAAATACGAGAAAAGTACATTGGTAGACAGAGTTCCCCTGCTATTAATCAATATAAAGATCCAATGGTAAGTGTAATGTATTTACCGGGTAAATTCTTATTCAAATTCTTTCTATTAGAATGTTGGCATAATATCCCCATATTCGTTCCCCCTTCCATATTAATACATTAATTTAAAGACATACAGACAGTGTGTGGTTCTTGTATTTCGAACATTTGGCTCATAGTTGAAGCATTTTTAATGTTTAGATAACAAAAACAGGACAAGTAGAGGGAGATAACTCAGTCCATGTTGACAAATTATGGATGGAAAAAATCCAAGTCTACTTTAAATTAAATTGAATAATTATATTTAAGGAATGGTAAACATATAGAATTTATATGACTACGAAAATACAGAATTTGATAACCAATTCTGACATCCAGTTTCAAATTAAAAAAAATATGCTATGATTTAATGTGTATCGATATTTAATGCAGAAATTCAAAGTTTATTTAGTATTTAATTTACTTAAAATTTTCAAAATTTTCACAGATCTAAAAAATAATGATATATCACTTTTCCAAAATTTTCACAAATTAATTTACATAAATTTTAAAGTTAGATTGATAAGCAATTTATCTGTCCACTCTGGTCATGACTTCTGTAAAAAATATTGATGTTGATTATAGTGCAATGTACATATCCCTATGTTAAACAATTGTAAGCTATATTTTTGTTTATTATCCTTTATAATAAAAAACCAAAAAATACCACACTTTTGGAACTGTTTCAAAATCCAATAGAATAATTGTAGTAAGAGACAAAATGGATACCACTAACACACAAATACATGTCCACTCACTTTCCCGGCTTGGTGCAGGCAATTCAATAAAACGTGACTTGTTTAAACTAGTTGTATGGGCCCAGACCAAATAGATTCATTTTTAGCTTACCTGACTGAGCTATTGTCCTTCTGTTGTCTATAAACTAATTTTGGCATCATTTTATAATTTTATCATCCTCTTAGAAACCAGTTTAGAAAATGGAAGTAAACATATCAGATACGTTATGTAGATGGTCCTTAAAAAAGGTTGTGTACATATATAGAATAACGGCAATTTTGTAGGTGGAGACAGCCAATGTCACAGCGATATCAAAGAAAAAAATTCTTAATTAACAATAAATGTTTTATATACAACTCTATTTAATAAAATTAAAAAGTCTTCTTTTCAAAAACAGTTGACGGTTTACAGTTTGTTGAATGTAGACAATGTTTGTTTAAATTTTGCATACCTATTTATATGCTTTGTACACCTTTATTCCTCTTACTATTTATCAAGCTAGCAGCTTTATACATGTTATTTGTACATGTATATAAGGTGTCCAAATTATCAGGATTTCTTTCCTTGAATTTTCCACAGGGCATCATACAGACAGAGAAAATATGCTACTAATAAATCAAGTTTGCTTTGAGACCTTCCGTGTCCAAGTGTTGTGCAGGGCCATGCTTCAGTTCGTGCTGCTCATCTGTTTAGTTTTCAGTATTGTGTTGTTGTGTTTTGTTTGTCTTTGTCCTGTGTCTAGTGTGCCCAATGTTGTCATTGTCTCGTGTCTAGTGTGCTCAATGTTGTCATTGTCTCGTGTCTAGTGTGCTCAATGTTGTCATTGTCTTGTGTCTAGTGTGCTCAATGTTGTCATTGTCTCGTGTCTAGTGTGCTCAATGTTGTCATTGTCTCGTGTCTAGTGTGCTCAATGTTGTCATTGTCTTGTGTCTAGTGCGCTCAATGTTGTCATTGTCTAGTGTGCCCAATGTTGTCATTGTCTAGTGTGCTCAATGTTGTCATTGTCTCGTGTCTAGTGTGCTCAATATTGTCATTGTCTTGTGTCTAGTGTGCTCAATGTTGTCATTGTCTCGTGTCTAGTGTGCTCAATGCTGTCATTGTCTTGTGTCTAGTGTTCTCAATGTTGTCATTGTCTCGTGTCTAGTGTACCCAATGTTGTCATTGTCTAGTGTGCCCAATGTTGTCATTGTCTAGTGTGCCCAATGTTGTCATTGTCTCGTGTTTAGTGTGCCCAATGTTGTCATTGTCTCGTGTCTAGTGTGCCCAATGTTGTCATTGTCTCGTGTCTAGTGTGCTCAATGTTGTCATTGTCTCATGTCTAGTGTGCCCAATGTTGTCATTGTCTCGTGTGCCCAATGTTGTCATTGTCTCGTGTCTAGTGTGCCCAATGTTGTCATTGTCTTTTGTCTAGTGTGCCCAATGTTGTCATTGTCTCATGTCTAGTGTGCCCAATGTTGTCATTGTCTCATGTCTAGTGTGTCCAATGTTGTCATTGTCTCGTGTCTAGTGTGCCCAATGTTGTCATTGTCTCGTGTCTAGTGTGCCCAATGTTGTCATTGTCTCGTGTCTAGTGTGTCCAATGTTGTCATTGTCTCGTGTCTAGTGTGCCCAATGTTGTCATTGTCTCGTGTCTAGTGTGCCCAATGTTGTCATTGTCTCATGTCTAGTGTGTCCAATGTTGTCATTGTCTCGTGTCTAGTGTGTCCAATGTTGTCATTGTCTCTGGACTGTCAATTCTTGATGGCTCCTTCTGTTTTTTCAAACGTTTATTTACATTGTTTTATATTTTACAGGGAGTAAGGGATCAGATTCTGTGCAGGAGGCATACTTCAGTCTAGTTTTACATTGTTTTATATTTTACAGGGAGTAAGGGATCAGATGCTGTGCAGAAGGCATACTTCAGTCTAGTTTTACATTGTTTTATATTTTACAGGGACTAAGGGATCAGTTTGAACCAAAAGAAGCAGCAGCTGCTGAGGCGTGGATGAAGATCGCTGACGATCAGAGTAATTATCTAATATTTTCACGTTTTGTTCATACATCTAAGAATATCTTGATCAAAGATGTAAACAGAGGATGTAAATTAAAGGACAGACAATACAATGGTCAAAAGAAAAAACAAAAGGTCAAACAACGATCTACAAAACACTAGAAAGAACACTAACAATTGATAAACACGGGCCCCACTAAAAACCGAGGGTGACCTCAGGTGTTCTGAAAGGATAAGCAGATACTGCTCCACTTTAGTGGCACCCGTCGTGTAAATTTTTTGCAGTACTTTCTGCTTATCTACTCAACACACAGTATAGAGGGCACAAATATTTTAAAGATTATCTCAAAATCGTCAAAATGAATGCTAAATGCATTTGTTGCTTTAAGTTACCATATATGGCGAAGAAATTATACATCGAGAAAACTTTAGAAATTACTAGTACAGGGTTAGGGTTAGCTTTATGGTGATTAATGCCACTTTCAACAATATTTGATTTTCAGTTATATCTTACCGGTCAGTTTTATTGATGGAGGAAACCAGAGTACCTGGATAAAACCACCGACCTGTCGCAAGTCACTGACCAACTTTAACACATAATGTTGTATCGAGTACACCTCGAAATGAACGGTATTCAAACTCACAACTTTAGTGGTGATAGGTGCTGATTACACAGGTAGGCTAGCTGTAAGTACAACTACCATATGATCACAGCCAGGACAGACCCGGTGGCTAGTACACATGTAGTATCTAATTCCCTCAGAAAGATCTTTACATTCATCTGATATTTGAATTAATTTGTGAACTGTTTTAATGGATGTTTTTTTTGTAATATTTTTTAGCCAGAGAAGAAACAGATAAACTTGTAAATGCCCTGGATGATTTAAAAAGGGAGACTTATACACCTATACCAGTATGTATAATGTAATAAATCTTAAAAGAACAACACAAACTGCACAGTGGTGTAATGGTTAGCATGCTCACATTGAGTGCAGTAGTCCGTGGATTCGGGCCCAGGTCAGGAGGTCAAACCAAAGACTATGACATTGGTATTTACTGCTTCTCTGCTAAGACATGCAGCTTTAAGGAGTAAGAGCAAAGACTGGTTGTCTTAGGTTTCAGGATAATATGTCCGAGTGGAGAAACATGTCTACCTGCGCACTATTGTTTCTGTGATCTAGCACTATAAAGATCCAATTAAGCATTTTATTCCTGTACAAAGCAGACATCATCAACCTTTCATTGAATGTAATTTGTTCTTGCCATGATATAGGTGAAACATTGCTGATATGGCATTAAACAATAATCACTCACTCCCCTTAAAGGAACACATTATATATACAATGCAATCTGTTTAAGTCAATCCTTGAATAAAGTGGAATCCTGTATAAACTGAACTTTAAATAAAATCCAAATGTAAGAAATATTTATTAATTGAACACCTGTCTATTCTGAACACAAAAGTTGGTCATATGAAGTTCAGTTTAGTCAAGGTTCACTGTTTTTCATTGGAACAATTAAAACTAATAAAAATACTTAACTAACTCTGGTCTAGTTGTATCATGTTATCATGATTATGTATGTTTTCTATCAAACCAGTGTTACATGTGTGTTAGATGTTTCATAATAACTATTATAATTGACTTTTATTCATCTTTTTAGACAGAGAGAATGGAGACTCCCACCGCTGGGGTAACAGCAGCAGTCATACCCCAAGCTTCATTACACAGGTGGATGAAATTCTCTGGTACAAATGGTAAGACAGTACTAAATCTAAATTATTAAAGTACCCACTCATTAGACTTGGTACAAATGGTAAAACAGTATTACCGTCATTAGGGTTGCATAGTGCACATTCGTGACTTGAAAATCTGCAGAAAAATATGATTTCCCAGTCTGAAAAAAGAGTGAAGCACATTGTTCTTGTTTATAATGTGCACCCCTCCTGCAAAATAAAGAATCTATGAAAAATCGAGGGCATTATACTAGTGGTGTACCGATCATCGGAAACATCAACTAATCAGTCGGACGTCATCATACGATCCAATAATTGTTTCTTAAACCTTGTGGTCGATTCTGGCTTAACCTTGTTCTTTGGTTTTTTTTTTTTTTTCTGTCTCCATACTGACAAAAATATTGCAGTTTTATCCCAGCTGTTTTTTTTGCCCTCATACTGACAAACATCTGGCAATTTTGTCCAAGCCTACTTTTGACACTCAGTCAATACATATTTGGACTAGTCTATTATTTATCTACTTCCCGGAATAGTCCATTTTATATCAGGTGTTACATATATGGAAAACGATCTTTTCTTTTGTTCTAAGTTGATGTTTACAAATGGAAAAATTGTAGTTTGTAAATATATTATTTGATTTTATTCAAATCTTGACTTTTGTCAAACACATATTTGAACTAGTCTATTATTTATCTATCTATATCAGGTGTTACACATATGGAAAACGATCTTTTGTTTTGTTCTATTTTAAAGTTAATGTTTACTAATGGAAAAATTATAGTTTATAAATTTATGATACAATTTTATTCATATCTTTACTTTTTTCAATCATACTCTTGAAATAAAGGCTATTTGATTAATTATAGTCAGTAAATACATTTAGCAGGCAATTGTCACCGATGATCGATCATCGGTCGATGTTGATATAACGATCATCGATCTTGAAAATGTTACCGATTCCCATCACTACATTATACATAGGTCATTACGGTAAATTTAAATTAAATTACCCACTCATTAAACTAAAATATTTCTATAATAATGATGATACGAAAAATGTAACACAGATTTTTCACTAGAGACAATGATAAATTTGGTCAGTAATAATTCATGGAAGCCTTATTTTGTAGCTTTTACCATAGGTAACACTATTTTCGACAAATGTTATCTGGAGCAATAGTGCAATACAATATATTTAAAAAAAAAATGGGAACAGGACAAAAGCCCCCTGACAAAAAGCCCCCCAATAATGGTGAAAATTAAAATGTTTTTTTTTTATACATTTTTTTATATTGATGGTTATATTAGATATATTAAAGTATAAAGGAAAAAAAATTAAAAATTAATTAATTTTTTTTGATACTTATAGAAACAAATTTCTTCACATTTTGTTTATTATTATTAACATTTATATTTATTAATTGTAAATTACAAAAGAAAAACTGATATTTTGTTTATAAATTAAAGTTATTTTTTGAATTATCTTTATCACATAATGTTGTACACATCTCCCTGATCGAGGTTCATACTCACATCAGTGATGATAGGCAATGGTTGCATAGGCAGTTGTGCAAAGACACAAAGATATAAATATGTTTACAGTATACAGACACAAGGAATTAAAATACAGAGGTACAAAAAATCTTGAATCATGTTAGAAAACACAAAGAAATTTTACAAATCCAAACAGTTGAACAATGACACAGAAAAAAATGAAATGTATTTACTTTAATTATGAATAATTCAAAAATTAACTTTAATTTATAAACAAATTATCAGTTTTTCTTTTATAATTTACACTTTATAAATAAAAATGTTAATAATAATAAACAAATTGTGAAGAAATGTTTTTCTATAAGTATTAAATTTTTTTAGATTAATTTTTAATTTTTTTTCCTTTATACTTTAATATATCTAATATCACTATCAATATAAAAAAATGTATAACAAAAAAACATTAACTTACTTTTCATCATTACTGGGGGACTTTTTGTCAGGGGGCTTTTGTCCTAGACCCAAAAAAATAGATAAGGAGATTTCGCTTGTCATTGTTTATAAAGTCAAGGAAGGACGTATTATTAGAATTACTGTATAGACTATAGGTGGTAAAATTTTCAGGTATTCAAATTCGCTAACATGAACATCAAAGGTATTCACTAACTTTTAATTTCATGATTGTGTTCACGTAACAATATCAACATTTAAAATGATGGTACTTCCGCAGATTTTTATTTTCAAGAATTTATTGTACTGACGGAGATGGCAAAAATAAAACCCTTGCGAAAACAGCTTATACAGTATATTTAACTTAATTTTTTACTGAATAAGTTTTACTATAATTGTCCTTCCAGACATAAACTGTTAGGTGAGTTTGTGGAATGTCACTTCTATTATAGAGTTGTGATATTCCATTGACAATACTGTATATTCCATCTATTTATCCTATTGCTTTGTGAAATGTTGTTAAAATGGTGTACATGTATTTGTTTTTTTTACATATCTATATCATAGTTGGAATTCAGAAGATTGCACAGTATTTTATATGTGTTTGATCTTGATATTTTAATCAGTATAGCACAAGGAGGGACTGTCACAATATTAATAGTTCTAGCAATGAAAATTAAGCAAGGAATAGGATTTGCATTAGTTGTAACAATTTTGCATTCCTGATTTACAAATAGAAATATCAAAGTTTAGCTGCATTCATGTAATGTAAACCACATCCATGTACTACATGGTCCTGATTGCCCTGAAAAGTGGCCATCTTTGATTTCTGATCAACATAAACTAAGATGGCCACGTTTATAAGGACTATGAATAAGGAATATTACAACCAATATTGCTTTCAAATAGTTCAGTGGTTTCAAACAAATTTTTTTTTTTTAATAATTCCTATAGTCCCCATGTTAAATAATGTCCTTCAATGGTGGCCATCAGGAATTTGTGATCAACAAAAAAATATGTCCATTGAATATTCCAATTAAAATTGCTTTCAAATGGTTCAGTTGTTTGAGAGAAGAAAGTATTTTTTTTCACCTAGGGTTAAACTTTGTTTTGCTGTGGAATTTATTGGACTTTACTGATCTACAAATAGGTTTTGGTTTATGGTATTTAATGCCACTTTCAACAATATTTCAGTTATATCGTGGCAGTCAGTTTTATTGGTGGAGGAAACCAGAGTACCTGGAGAAAAACCCTCAACCTACTGAAAGTCACTCACAAACTTTATCACATAATGTTGTATTGAGTACACCTTGCCTGATCGGGCTTCGAACTCACAACCTTAGTGGCGATAGACACTGATTACATGGGTGGTTATAAATCCAACTACCATACGATCACGACCACGACGGCCTGTGATCTACAGATAAAACACAAATTTAGTGGAGGGTTATATAAGGACCATTCTATGATATCATGATTTCATAAAATAAGATACAATGTGTTTGATATGTTAGCCGATCAGAAACTATTAATAGTCCAGGGAGCCATGTTGAATTACTGAATGGAATGAAAATCATTTACAATGTTGAGGACCATCCAAGTAGCAGATCTGTGAAAAATTCTTTTATTTGGTTCGGTGGTTTTTGAAAAATAAGAAATGTGAAAAGTTGATGGATAACAGACAATGACAGATACAAAAGTAATGATTATACATCAATTGGCCCTTTGGACCAAGTGAGCTAAAAATGTGTTTGAATTTTTTTTTTTAATATTGTATTAGTACATGTATATGGTTTCAAATGTAATATATATTGTCTTTCATTCAAGGTTGCATATCTTCATTTTTTTTCTTATTCAGAAAATGCCAATCTACAAAGAATATTACACTCTATAAGAAATGAAAGAAGTCCTGGAAGTGGTAGTGACACGTCTGTGAGACAAAGACGAAAACAAGATATGTTTTCTATGAGAAAAGCCGTAATTCCAACAAAAATGCGAGGAGAATTTCAAATGCATCCAGAGTGGCCTCCCTCAATACCTCACCATTATTTTCCGTAAATTAACGTTGTTTTTCATTCGGCAATCGGCAGATTTATGCAAATTATTTGTTATTATTTTTTATAGCAAGTTTTCAGGTTGTTTTTCACGATAGAACACTTTAATTTAAATTATCAACATTTTGAGACATTTTATTATTATGGTACACATTATGTATTTTTTAAGAACATTTCCTTTTGAACACTTTGGATCTTTAATAAAGCATTTTTTTAGAAAGATTTGTTCAGTTTGGTAGCAGCAAATTAATATCAAACATTTGAAAAATCGATTACAGAATAAAAAAAAAATCATATAATGTTTAGTATTATCGTATCTCTTTCGTTTCAATTTTCCAAAAGAAATCGTCCAAGGGGAGAAAAGGAAAACCAAGTAAATTTAAACATGGTATCGAAATAACAAAAAGTACAACTGTTTATTGATGTTTTTGGAAGATAATAATAGATTTGATAACCAGTGAAATTTTCTTAAGTTTTTAATGATATTTTCAATGGTTTTGTTGTTTAAAAAAGACATTTTCCTTGGTTTTGTTGATTATTAAAGATATTTTCCTTGGTTTTGTTGGCTTTTAAAGACAATTCCTTGGTTATTAGTGATTTTTATTTAACTTGGTTGTCAGTAAAAATTTTCCTTGGTTAAAATAAAATGTTCCTATCATAGATTTCCATCACAATCACACGAAGGTTTTGGTTTTATAATGCAAGTCATAATAAGATAGGTTTTGTGTACTTAAATAGTTCATTTTCCATTTTCTTGTCAAAACTATTCTATTAAGGGTAGCTGGGACTACACACCTGAATTGTCATAAAATTTCTTTACGTTTTCCATAAAACCAGTAAAATATATGCCTTTTTAGAAAAAGAAATATGTATCAGTTATTTATTATATGCTGAAAATTCAAGAAAGTGTACAAAATTTATTGTAGTTTTATCATAGAAAATGAGGTAACTGGAGAAATAGATTACATGAATGAATTAAAAAAATTGCCAAGAGGAAGATATAAACCATTTTGTTCCTTGTCAGAGCTGATTGTGTTTAGATACAATAATGAAACTTATCTTATCTGCTCTAATGAGACTAAATGTTTGGTGAGTGTAATGGGATAGCTTATATTCAGGCAACAGTGATGCATTGCCAATACAAGTAATTAATAAAGGGAGATAACTTAAAGGAACCAGTTTAATGAAGTTACCATGTTGTACCTAAAATTTCCTCAAAGATTGATATATTTTTATTTACAAACAACCATGTATTTCTGATAGGAAAAGATATATTTGAGATAATCTTAGCAAAAGTAGGCATCTTGTTACATTATGATATTTAAATGATTGACCTGTAAATCATGTGTTAAAGGCTATTTATATTTATTCTGCAATCATTACCTGAGGAAAACGAGATGTTTTGGAATTTTTGATATTGCAGGGTAAGCGCAATATATGTTTATTGTCAGTAAAAATAAATTTATTTGGACTGGATGTGAAACAGGCTAGAAAAGCTTGACACAGGTGCTCACTTTTCTACCCATTTCTAAAACTAAATTTAATTTTGACTACGTGTATATACATATACATGTATATATTGTACAATGTATAGTGTATTATTAGATTTTGTAAGGAAGTTATTTAGATGTTTTAGATTTTGATTAGAGAAAACTCAACATTGTAATCATTTATTAATGTAATACAACAGGAACTTAATTGTTTCAATATATAAAAGTTTAAGATATTTTTTAATGCAGGCACACACACAATTTAATGTTGGTACACCTCTTTCAACTTTAATTGTACATTGTACATGAAAACCAGTAACTGCCTTACAATGCCAAACACCCATGGGTTTCCCAGTAACTGCCTTACAATGCCAAACACCCACAGGTTGTAGTGAATTGATTGCCTTATTGATTAGTACTGCTGATTTTTTCAGATATTTTTTATATAATTTTATTTTCAATTGTTTTATGAGAGCATTAGTACACACATAGCCAAAAAGCACTTAAAAACATGTTGTGCCACATTAGACATTATTACTGCTGACCTAAATTTTACCTAAATTAGGTCAAATAAATTTATTGTGTAGATTATCCTTCAATACTGTAACAAAAAAAGGTGTCAGAAGTAGGATTTTTTTGCAATGTGAAATATAATTTGATTTATTTTGCAGTTATGATATTATTAATTGGCTAGGATTTCTAATTGATTTCATTGGATAATCATTTGTAAGAGACTTTGTTTTCTGTTATGTTAAATTTGTCATTAGATGACAGTCAATAAGTATTGTTTACGTTAACAATGTTTTAAAACTAATATTTGTGTTTCTTACTGGCACATGGCTTAAAAAATAGAGAACCTAAATAGACAATCTGTTACAAATCATTGTATGCAAAGACAGAGAAACAAAAATTGACAAAATTTAAATATTTGAGGTAGACACTGGGATGATAATCTGCACATAGCACTTTTTGTAATGAATTTTATACATAGAAGAAAATTTGCAACAATTCAGCATTTTAGTTTAATTATACATACTTAAAAATTGCTCATAAGAACTTATAAACCTGAAAACTTTTGATTATATATGTATCTCCATCTTGAGCTTCACAAAACAGACTGGAAAAGGTCAGGGTATTAGATAACAGTGTAAGCCTGTTTAAACCAGTCACACATCAGACCAAAATGTTTGTTCAGAATAGACAGGTGTTTGAATTACACAAGTTTAATAAGCAGATATTGAACATTGGGATTAAATAAGGTGTTCATTTTAAACAGGGTTTTGATTTATTTAGTGTTCACATATGACAGGTTTATGATTTATACAGGGTTCACTTTAGACAGGTTTATGGTTTATTGAGGGTTCACTTTTAGACAGGTTTCCTGTTTGTTGAGGGTTCATTTTAGATGGGAATCTGTATTTTTTTACATGATTCTCTTAAAATACAGGATTCCAGTTTATTCAGGGTTCACTTTAGATGGGATTCTAGTTTATTCAGAGTTCACTTTAAACATGATTCCAGTTTATTCAGGGTTCACTTTAGACATGATTCCAGTTTATACAGGGTTCACTTAAGAGAGGTTTCTGGTTTATTCAAGTTCACTGTAGTCAGTTTCACAATTGATTAAATCAATTATTATTTTTGTTTTCAGCATTGTTAACTTAATATCCATAAACTGTAATCTATAAGATCATGTTTATATCAGATGTATAAGTTTGAGATAAAGGTCTGTGATAAGTGATTTTGTACTTTGTTTTAACAGATGATAGTATTTTGATATTAAGAATATATATTATTTTATAGATTTACATTCCACAAACAGAATTATTAGAGAAGTACAATTGATTTGTTTTCAATAGATCTTCCATTTTTTTAGTATGCATTGTTTGTATTGACAATTTGCTAGAAAATAAAAATAAAAATCATACAAACTTAGTGTTCTGTTTCCTGATATTTATGTCTCTCCCAACTGAATCAGTGGTGTAATGGTTAGGGTTCTCGCCTCGAGTGTGGTAGATCGTGGGTTCAAGCCCCGATCAGGTCAAACTGAAGACTATTAAATTGGTATTTGTAGCTTCTCTGCTAAGCACACAGCATTAAGGAGAAAGAGCAAAGACAGGTTGGCTTGGAATCAGGATAATGTGACCGAGTGGGGCGACATGTCTATCCGCGGACTGTTGTTTCAGTGAGCTAACTCTATAAAAATCAAACAAAGCATACTGGTCTAGTACAAAGCGGACCTCATCATCATCATATCATTGAAAATTAACTTGTTCTCGCCATAATATAACTGAAAAATTGCTAAGTTGGCCTTAAACAACAATCACTCACTCTAATGTCTCTCCCCTTCTTGGGTAGATAATTGTTTTCCTCGCAAAGGTTTGTACATGCAACTCCTATATTCCAAATGAGGATTATGGTGTGTATTTAACGCCATTTTCAACAATATTTCAGTTATATCGAGGCATATGTTGCATGCTTGATCATTACCATATGAAGTTTCACATATTGTTACATAATTTTGAATGCCACGATATAACTGAAATGACAGCTAAAGTTGGTGTTAAACACCAAAGAAATTGTCAACCAGAACAACAAAGAAATTGTCGACCAGAACAATAGTTATCTCATAGAAACCATGGTGTCAATAGACAAACGACTAATAACATAGTCATATTAAAATTACGTTCTGTTCTGAATGAGGTTGAACTGCAACAAAATCAATAATTTTATCTTATCTGTAAAAATAACAGTCACAGATGGTCCTATTGGCCCCCTCTCTGTCCTGATCTGTCCATAATTACAAAGCATTATAAATGATTGTAAATCGTACATTTCTACACAAGACAGACTATCAATAGAAGTAGATGTTGAAATTGATATGTGCTAATATTTTATGTTTGTTTGTTTAATGGTGTTTAACGCCACTTTCAACAATATTTCAGCTATATCGTGGCGTTCAGTTTTATTGGAGGAAATCAGAGGATCCGGAGAAAACCACCGATCTGTCGCAAGTCACTGACAAACTTTATCACATGTTGTACAACTCGTCCTGATCAAGATTCGAACTCACATCAGTGGTGATAAGCATTGATTGCATAGGTAGTTGTAAATCCAACTACCATATGATCACAGCCATATCGACCCTGCTATTTTTTTTATATTGTTTCTTTATGATACATGTATGTCAGTATGGATGGTACAATGGTTGTTGTAGCGTCTCAATCCATTAACACGTTCTATGAAAAACAGACATGGATCTTGTAAAATTAATTGTATATGTCCCAGGATGCACACAAGTCTACGTTGGTGGTTCTTGTTGGCAAAGATGTGCTGTGTGCATGTAATAAGACTTGTAACAATGTCTTTACCATAGACTGGCATAGTGCCAAAATTGTTATTTTTTGTATTGTAATAAGTACATGTATTGAATTTGCAAACAAAATCAACTCCACAGTTTACACTACACCAATAAATATGTGTCCTATGTTACCATGGTAGTTAATTTTTAAAAAATGGTGGCGTAAATTCTTTAAAATAGCACTTGAATACACGGTATCGTAAAACCCACAGTACCATAGGATCAGACTATACACATAGTCACGGTATGGGTATCATTACATTTCCAAATACATTGTATAAATGTGCATGTTGCAAAACTACAAATGTTGCATATATGTATCTTAGTGGAGAGAATGCAAACCCTTACAGAGCACCTGGGTTCACTCACAGTTTTTAGTGGAGTTTATGTTGTTCAATCTTTAGTTTTCTACATATTGTTTTGTGGATCATCGTTATTTTGTCCCTTTTCTTTTGGCCATTGTGTTTTCTGTTCTACTATTTTCACTTTCTGGTTACCCCTTTAGTATATTCAACTTTTATAACCAGTGTTGTTGGGTTCTTTTTTTTTTATAAATATTAGCTGTGAGCTTTATTTGGTATTAAGAGTCATCACCATTATGTAATTTATGAGTCCATTTTTCATTATATTTGCATTTACAATTTACCGTGATCTTTCTTAAATTGATGTTAACAATGGAAATTAGACACCATGAATCAATGTATTTATGTTGCAGACTCTGCTACCATGCCAATAAAAAAACATCCTGATTTTAGAACATGTTAAATCTACCTTCCACATGTAATACAAGTTTGTGTTTATAAGAGGAGAGCTTGGGCCCATTGAACTAGTGTAACCCTGTCACTTTTGTACCAGGCCAGAAAAGTGAGCTAACAGGTATGTCATCATTCTGGTTATCAAATAAAATAACCGAAAATCAATGAAAATAGCTGAAACCATCTACACCCTCTTTCTAAACCTCCATTTTTGACCAATTCAGACTGTTCCCTGCAACTTTCAGAATTTTTTTCCCAGAGGAGAATAACTGAAATCAGCTAAATAACTGAAAAAAATCATCCCTGTAGTATAAGTGTGTTGGGGGTAATCATTTTGTCTCTGTCTACAACTATTTTATTAGATTTTGGAGCTGTTCTGATGGTGTGATATTTCTTTTTTCATTTTATGATACCACCATCAGGCTGGTCAGATGTTAAAACAATACTGTAATAAGTAAATAAATGTTTTATTTTCCCACAATTTCATACATAAAATATATAAAACTATAAATATTTAACATGATTTCCACACAAATGTATTAGGGCAGTTTTAACTGTATTACATACAAACAAATATTAACAATAAATAAACGAGTCAGTGGTTAGTATTAACATTATACAGTGAAACCTGTCTAAACTGAACCTCACTAGCAGGGGCGGATCCAGGGAGGGGCCCCCATCCGGCATGCACCACCCCCTAAAATTGGAAAAAATATGATTTTTTGGCACAAAATCATGATTTTTCACACGAAATACCTCAAAAATGTTCACGCCTCCCTCCGCTCGGTGCAATTTTTTTAAATACACCCCCCCCAACTTGAAATCCTGGATCCGCCCCCGACTAGGACCAACTTTTGTGTTCAGAATAGACAGATGTTTAGTTTATACAGTTTAAATAATCAAAAGATTTCTCACATTGGGACTTTCCTTAAAGTTTGTGTTATACAGGATTCCTGTTTATTCAGGGTTTGGCTTAAACAGTGTTTCACTATATATTTATGTTCATTTTGTGAATTTAATTTCATTTTAAAATTACATGAAATGTATACAATGTATAATAAGGATTTTATAACAATTGAAGATTCATATATAAATTGGAATATACTACTCTCTGGAATGATGTAAACAAAAGTCTTTTTAAAAAACTTCAAAAATATTTTATATGATATGTAGACTATATTTGAAATCTCCGTTTAACTAGATGATAGAGTATGAAAACACTTTTTTCTCTCACATTCTCTACCAGGAAGTCAATGCTTCAAATGAGAGATAAATCTAAGACATTTGTCTTGATCAACTTTTCTCACCCCTTGGATAAAGTAGTCCGGTAATTTAGGTAAAAAAGATTTTCCTATCTTACCCACGCTCCTGGGTAAGACAGACAACACGATCGTTTTCCCGCAAAATTGTTGTCCATCGCCGACGTAAATTGTCGATTTATCGATAAACATCCGTGTCTTGGCAGATTTTAAATGTATTTTATAATAAAATACATGTTTTATAATAAAATACAATATAAATGCTACTACAACATCGATAAATATGCTAAAAAATTATTTAACTTTGGTCAAAGGGAGGTAATTTGTTTATTTACATTAGTTACTAACAAGGGCGATCACTCTATTATTTACCCAAAGTAAACAAACATTGACGCGGTAGAAAAAAGGGTGAGAAAAAGAGTCAAACACTGTGAAAGGTGCAAGATCGATAAATCTGAGACACCCTCGGGTGTCACAGATTATACGATATTGCACCTCTCCCGCTTTTAGACCCTATATATCTTTACAATCCACACAAACATAAACATTATTGTGGATAGTGAAGATACATTGATATGTCAAATAGCTAATAAAAATGTCATTTATGTAATTTGGAAATAGGCGATGAATTTCATTACATAGTTTCTTGTAAAAATTCATTAATAGATAGAAATATTTACATTAAGAAAAGTCTAACAAGACGACCAAATATTTTATCTTGTAAGGAAATAAGGTCCTAAAAACATAAACAATATTTGATTAAGTTATGTAAATTTATACGAATTATAAACAAAAGAGTGTGTCCTCCTGGCTAGCCTCCTTTTCAGTTATTACATGTATATACTGTATATATTGTACATATTTACTGTGATGTTATATATTCTCTGTACCTATGTATCTGGTGATGGGTTAGGGTGCTTAACGCAACTTTCAACAATATTTCAGTTATATCATGGCGGTCAGTTTTATTGGTGGAGGAAACCGGAGACAACCACTGACCTGCCGCAAGTCGCTGACAAACTTTATCACATAATGTTGTATGGAGTACATATCGCCTCAGCAGGATTCTAAGTCTTAACGTAAGTGGTGATAGGCACGACTGCATAGGTTGTTATATAAATCCAACTGCCATACGATCACGACCACGATGGCCCCTATTTGATGATGGGAAATAAAGATATATATATATATATACAAATGTATAATATATATTATGGATTTAGCTTGTTACACATATTTTCATTGGTTCTTCAACCCTGAATGTCAGCATATATTCGGAAAACAGACAGGGTATATATTTCAGTCCCCAAAAACGATTAAAACATGGACAGCAAAACATTACGCCTGTATTTTTACCAAATTAAATGCTGTTTTTATACTCAAAACGGCTGCATGAACAAAAAAATATTACAATGGTTAATTCCGTCATAAATACCTGATCGATTCAGCACACTCCTATGTTCCACGGCTGTACCATAACAAATAAACAAAACGTTGAGCCTTGAAAACTTTCGACGTCATGGGGCCACACCAAGGTTTTATTTACATGTTGTTAACATTTATATTATTGAAACTGTTTTGCAAACCCGTTGTTTTGTTATGTGATATATTAATGTTATATTTATGGAGTTTATAAAATTTACTACATATGAAACTGTATTGATTTAGCAATTTAGTACAGTATTTTTCTTCATGAGACACCCTATACATGAAATATGACGTGACACATATTTTGACGTCATTGAAGAATGACGTCAAAGGTACGGAAACGGACATCTAGAGATACGGAAAATGAAATGAAAATAAAAGACACAAATTTATTTAATACAGTTGGATGTTGTATTTAAAAAAAACCAATGGCTAAATCCGTAATATATCTGTTATTCAGCTATCAGACAGGGTATATAATGTGACATTATATACCCTGTCTGAGAGCTGAATAACATATAATATATATATATGGATAGAAACAAGTGCCTGTGGTATTAATCCAGTGATGTATGACTAATTATTACCTTATTAATTAATTTAATTTAATTTTTTTTTAAATCAAGTCTATTTAGATTACTTCACTTAGCAGAAAGGATTTGAACCAATTTCACTGTAAAAGGAAAGATGATATAGACTATTTTTGTTTTTATACAGATGGTAGTTATAGTACTTTCACCATTCAAATATTCACTTTCTTCCATTTGTTTTCTTCATTTCCTTGAGCTTCATTGGAACGATTTCTTCTAAAACTCATTATAAAATAAATGTTAAATCTGATGCACCTTACTTTGATCTTGTTTCAATCAACCTTTTCTCTTAACTTAAGAGTTTTAGTTTGGGGCATTTTCTAGACCATTGGTCTAAAGAATTGGAAAATGACTTAAAGTTTGCAGACTTTTAGGACAAATATTTAGTTAAGTAAATCAGGAATGTTAAGATATACAACTTCAAGGTCAATTGTCCTTCACATTATTAGGTCTGACAAAAACCCTGTAACTTTCTGTGGAGACAATAATGTGTTATCTTACTACAGACTACTGACCTACGTCAGAGTTGGGACTATACACAAGGAATTCATATAAATATTATATATCACAGAAAACATTACACATGATAACAAAATTGATTCTCATAACAACAATAGATATAAAAAAATGACAAAATCAATGGAATGATATCAAAATTACAATGTATATCAGCAACAATATATAAAAAAAACTAGAACTGTACTTCAATCTAATATTATGCTATTTTGTATTTTATTCTTATACACAAGTTATGAAAAAGCAAACACACCGGTGGTGTAATGGTTAGCATGCTCACCTTGAGTACGATAGATCGTGGGTTTGAGGCCTGGTCTGGTCAAACAAAAGACGATAAAATTGGTATAATTGCTGCTTCTCCCCTAAGCAGCATTAAGGAGTAAGAGCAATGTCTCAGAGAGGAGAGACATTGTTTCAGGGAGCTAGTACAATTAAAATCCAGCTAATAGCATGCTGATCTAAAAAATGGACATCATTATCTCATGGAATGCAACTTGTTCTTTCCATGACATACCTGTAGCTACAACAATCATTCCTCATTTCCTCTTCCTTTTTTTTCTTTGCCACTGAGGTCTGGAGGCAAGTGAGGAGATCTAATTCTAATTACAGTCAAACCTGCTTTAGTGACCACCTCTATTAAGCAATAACTTGTATTATGTGACCTTAATTTTAATTTTCCTTCACAGTGTTTTTCATATTAATCAAACCTGTATTAAGCGACCACCTGTCTTATGTGACCCTATTTCAGTGTTTCCTTTAATTTGAAGGTCTCATAAGACAGGTTTGACTGTAGATTAAAAAATGTTTACAAAGCCAACATCATCATTATCTCATCCAGATTTAATTTGTTCTCATCATGATAGAGATGATATATTGCTCACTTAGTGCTAAATAACAATCACTTACGATGAACGATGAGAAAACTATGAAAAAAAGAAAATTACATGAGTGTCAAGAAACACTTTTTCTTCTTCATAATATACAGGTTGAGATATGAGTTGTATTCTCAAATTATTCAATAAATTTGAAGAAATTTTAATAAAAAATATATGCTACATGTGTATATCAGAAAAATCATCTCGCACAAGATATGAAATACATGTAATAAAATTGAACATTGTATAAGTTTATGTTCTTTTATCTTTTCACACAAGATATGAAATAATTAAATTTAACATTGTATAAATTTATGTTATTTTATCTTTTCACACAAGATATGAAATAATTAAATTTAACATTGTATAAATTTATGTTATTTTATCTTTTCACACAAGATATGAAATAATTAAATTTAACATTGTATAAATTTATGTTATTTTGTCTATTTCAATGCAAAAGCAAAACCACTTCTCTGGACAAAATTCATCATAGACAAGACAAGACAAACATGGAAATCACAGAACATTAATTAAATATATGCACAATATTGCACAGTGATGGAATATATATATATTTGCGTGGGTGGGTTATGGTGTTTCAACAATATTTAGCTATATCGTGGCGGTCAGTCTTATTGGTGGAGGAAGCCGGAGTACCAGGAGAAAACCAACAACCTGTTGCAAGTCATTGACAAACTTTATCACATGATGTTGCATAGAGTACACCTTGCCTGATCGGGATTCAGACTGACAATGTTAGTGGTGAATATGTATATCGAATGTGTCCATGATCCCAGAGTTAATTCTTTATTATAAATCTAAAGATATTTGTATTTCATTTTCATTTTTAAAAAGCATCAAGCAAAATAATAAACTTTTGAAATGCTACTCAATGTGCTTGTAAAATTCAAAATTTCATACAATTCAAAAATAAAAGATCTACAAATATTAATATAAACATATTTATCATTGGCTATAATAAAGGGTTAGGGGTTATGGTATTTAATGCCACTTTCAACAATATTTCAGTTATATTGTGGCGGTTGCCTATATTATATGGAAGTAGAATATGATTGATTGATTGATTGATTGATTGATTGGTGTTTAACGTCCAGCGAGCAATTTTTCAGCTATATTCAGGACGATGGAAGTAGAATACTGTAATATCTATATAAATTATTTATAACAAAATGGTATCACAAAACATGGTTTTTCTAATCCAATATAAAAATTAAAACTAGAAGTTCATCTCAGTCTGTATCGCTCACCTGATTATTCATGTGCAGTTTATGTTCAATGATCAATGAAGTCCAGATTTTAAGAAAAACGATTTATTCATTTTTACATTGATATTCATTTGTAACCCATTAAAGCAGGGTTAACTTATGGTGGTAAATTCCACTTTCAACAATGCTTCATTTAAATCGTGGCAGTCAGTTTTATTGGTGGAGAAAACTGGAGTACCCAGCGAAAATCACCTACCTACAGTAAGTCACTGACAAACTTTTCACATAAAGTTGTATCTAGTACACCTCGGGATTCAAACTCACAACTCTAGTGGTGGTAGGTACTGATTGCACAGGTAGTTGAGAATCCAACAACCATATGCTCACAACTACTAGTTTATCTAAAAAACTGTAAAAGATAGAGAAAATCCATCGACATACTACAGCAAGCTTTCAACGCAACCCATTCAACTGAAAAACCACATCACAATTGGATTAAAAATACAAATTCTATATACATGTACATGTATCTTTTAAATATGCGAAATTTCTGAATTTGGGGACCTTTTTCAGATAAAATACAATGTAGCAACCAAATTTCTATGGACCATCAATAACTTGTAAAGATAAACAATTTGCAAAAAACTGCATTAAAATTGGATGAAAATTTAAAAAGTCAAAAATGTGTAATTCCCCCTTTTTATGCCAAAAACAGTAATAGTTACATAATAATGTCATTCATGTTTCTGAAAGGGATATTCTCTTAAGGAATGCATTAAAAAATCCTCATAAAAAACAAATGAACAATAAATAATTTATACCTATATATATTTATAGCTTCAGTTCTTGAATTTCAAGAGTTACCTCCCATTTTCAAGTTGTTTTTTTTTAGTTCTTTATATGTTTAAATAGTAATTGATGTTTCAGATACCAAAAAAAGGTAAAAAGTTAATTTTGTCTATAAAATTTACATATCTATACAGGTGCATTCATATGTGCACTTTACACATGTGTATATCTACACACCTGGATGTACATGTATGGAATTGCATTCATTCATGCAATGCATTGATTGATTGATTGATTATTGTTTAACGTCCAGTTTTTCAGCTACCTTCAAGACACATGTATGTAATTGCCTTCACATGTGAAATTTACATACATGTGTATAGTCAAACCTGTATTAAGAGGTCACCATTGGGACAAAGAAAAAGTGGTCTTTTAAGACAGGTGACCTCTTAAAAGAGGTTCAATTCATATGAAATTTTCTATGACAGGACAAGAAAAAGGTGACCTGTTAATACAGGTGACTGCTTAATAGAGGTGACCACATGGGCAGGTTTGACTGTATTTGTACCTATAAATTGGACAGTCTGGACTTGCTTTTCAAATTAATTTTCTGTTTTTACTTAATGCTTAATCTCTTTGGATTAATTAATTGTTTGCCTAAGGTAGTTAAATGTTTTAATGTTCCTTTCCAAAGTGTATTCATATCATCAATGACTTCTCCCCAACAGCTGACAGACATAAATTTCAACCTCTTATTTCCTTTATAATCTTGAAACCCAGCCTCTTTATTTAATGTCATACTATCTAGTATTTGAATATATTCAGCATTTTCAATCTTTCCAAACAAAACACTAAACAGATAGGCATCGTCAACAGGAATGATTGGTGTATCTGCAGACAGACTTCGTAAAACAGGAATCATATCACCTGGTAATATAGCTGTGTATCCAGAACATGTTTTAATAAAAACATCAGGATCTTTCTTAGGGTATGCAGACTCAGGAACATACCATTTACTATTCTTGTTTCTCACAACGGGACTGTTTTCTTTTGCATGACATGAAACAAAGTTATCTTTTTCCCACACATCTGGGAGTAATTCTTCAATCAGCATGAATGGATTAACAAAAAAGTCATCATCAACTTTAACAATAAATTGTGGAACCGGATCTGAACAGTGGTCACTGATCCATTGTAAAAATGTCAAAACTTTTAAACTTAAATTTGTATGTACATCTGTAAAATCTGCTTGAACAATATCATGATGTGCTTCACTTTCTTTAATAATGTTCTTTTTCTCTTCTTTGTTATTTCCTCTTCCAAGAATAAAAACAACTTTACTTATCAGTCTTTTAAAATTTCCTTTATTTCCGTAAGTTTGTCGAATACCATTTCTATTTTTCTCATTTCCAATTTTACTATGAATATAGAAGAGAATATCAACTTTACCACTCGAACAAACACTGTCACCGTTTATTAAATATTTCGGTAAATTAGGGTGTCGTTTATCAGAATTAATCTTTTTGTCATTTTGCTTTCGTTTTTCATCAAACCTCTTATAAACTTCTTCAATCTTAACTGTACTGTATAATTCACCCTCTTTTGCCCGAATTACTTCTTTAAACATGGCTTTTTTTTGAAGCATTTTACTGTCTTCCAGCTCTTTCTGTACCATTTCTGCTAAATCAGATTGTAAAAATTCTGGATTGTTTAACACTGGTTTTTCCTCAATTACATTCTTATTATTAATATTATCTTGGGTTTTGAGCTTGATGCTTGTAATTGCTCCTGATTTCTTATATGCAAAATGTATGCTCAGAATGCATGCCCAAATTATAGCAAATATCAGAATGTTTTCAATTTTTGAAAGTGTAGAAAAAGACAGTCTTCTAGGAAATACAGACATTTTTTCACTTGCAAGTTATTCATATATAGATGAAGCCTGAAAAATACAAATTATATGGAATAGATATGTTCAATGAAATGAAGTCATGAATAATTCATTTTCATAAGGTTATGATCTTTATTGATTATATAATAGATGGCAATAAAGTTTGCTTTTTTCTTTAGGTAGATTTTGGTTATTGGTGTTTAATGCCACTTTCAACAATATCTCTGCTTTATTGCTGCCGGAAACCACAGTACTTATAGAAAACCATTGACCAATATGTAATCTCAAGTTACTGACAAACTTAATATCAAGTTCTATTGAGTAATGAATAAAACTCACAACTTAAGTGGTGGTATGCACTGAATAAATACTGGTTTGGTTTGGTTTAGGGTATTTAATGCCACTTTCAACAATATTTCAGTTATATCGTGGCAGTCAGTTTTATTGGTGGAGGAAACCGGTGTACAAGGAGAAAACCACCGACCTGTTGCAAGTTCCTGACAAACTTTATCTCATAATGTTGCATCGAGTGCACATCGCCACGAGCAGGATTCGAACTTACAACTTTAGTGGTGATAGGCACTGATTGCATAGATAGATGTAAATCCAACTACCATACGATCCCGACAATGACTCAGACTGCACCTGTGATATGCACCAAGGATGCATATACGTCCTTGTATGCACTGACTAAATAGGTAGATATAAATCAATACAACTACAATACGATCACTGGCCGTGATGGACCTTGTTTTTGTATTAATTGGTGTTTCAAGAAAAACTTCAAGAATAAATGTGTTTGTCCTCCATGTTGTGTATATTTTCTTTCCACCAAATTGTAACCATATTAAAAAAATATATAAGGCCAAACAAAAATATATGTCTATTTAAGGTTACGTCCTCCAAAAAAATAGGGTAGGTATTTACATTTTATTTTATTTTTTTCTTTCGAGTATATATGTATATTTTTTGCAGAAATGTGATTGTTGTATAAATTGAATAAAGATAAATGTGATTTCTGCTATAAATACCAGTAATTATAACATTCTACCAAGGACGTATATATATATACGTTCTTGATTCTACCAATCTCCAGATAGCAAGATTTTAATATTAAGCAAAAGGTTAATTTTCAATTTTTGCTCTTTCAGAAAAAAATTAACATTAATGATTACCAATAAATGAACAATATATAAGAACAATACAAAATTTACACCACAATGTTTCATTTGATAATGTAAATTTTGTTAGTTTAAAAAGGAAGTAAATCTTATTTTCCCATATATATTCGGAGGCAAGCTGAAAAACTATTAGATTGCTGGAGATACAGATCTGAAAATGTCTTCAGAAGTAATCTTCAGTTCTGAAGTTTTGCTGTATACTAAAGAAGAAGAAGAAGTATAATCTTAACGAGATTAGTCAACAGGGTCCTGTCACATGTGGCTGTGGTCTAGACCGAATTATTCTGTCGTTTAGAAAGCCCTTTCTATCATTCTATATTTATCTTTTACTTATCTGACTTTTTCTGTCTGTATATTTACAGTGCAGGAACCGATCACGGTTATAGATGCACTGGAAGGAAAGCAGTTGGATTAGTCCAACTGTTGGAGGGCACTATTAAAGCCCTCTACTGTCTTTGCGCACACTACGCTGTCCTCAAGGTGGTTCCAATCAACTATAGTCTTTGAAAAGAATTTTTCCTGGTGTCTCTTAAATTGTATGAGTACGAAGGGTCTAGAGTTGTTCAGTTTGTCGATCTATTATATTTGATGTTTCAAATCCTTTGTATTGTTTGGCTTTTCTCTTTCTTTTGTTTCTTATTTCTTTCAAATAGTCTTCTGATACGATGGCGGGCACCAGTCCCTCAACCACTTTGTAAAACATAGTTAATCGTATATGTTTCCTTCTTTCCTGTAGTGGTTTGAATTCTAGATCTTTCAGCATGTTGATAACGCAGCCGCTTTCCCTGGATTTATAATCATGTTTGATGAAATGTGCGGCTCTCTTTTGTATGCTTTCTAATTTATCTATGTTCTTGTTGGTATACGGATCCCATATTATGCATCCATACTCGAGAGTGGATCTAACCATTGCCAAGTAAGCTAATTTTTTGCACTCTTGGGGGCATTGACGTAGATTCCTTCGAAGGAAACCAAGTGTACAGCTGGCTTTACTAGTGATTTTACTGATGTGGCTACTCCATTTCAAGTCGTCGGAGATGTTAAGTCCTAAGTATGGATTTGTCTTTACTTGTTCGAGAATGTGCTGATCTAGTTGGTAGAAGTAGTTCGATTTCTGTCTCATGCTGATTATGTAGCATTTCTTTGCGTTAAATTTCATGCCCCATTTGTCGGCCCAAAGTTCTAGTGATTTGAGGTCTTCTTGGAGAATTTGATGGTCTTGTTGTGATTTTATTTCTCTGTATAGACGTTTTCAGAAATCGGTGATTACCTAGTTATCGTTCGTGGACGCTAGGTGGTGTTACTATCGTCCGTCATTACGAAAGTGTAACAATCGGTTGTTTACACTAGTTACGATTAATCAGTATTCATAATTGGATTAGATAAACACGCTTCAGTTAATATTTTATGGCTTATTCCCATGATTTTGGCCGAATATTTCGAAATATGGATTATTGAATTGAACTTAAACGGTTATTGTTTAAATTGTTCAGAATCACAAAGTTCAGGACCAGGTCGGACAAATCTATACGGTCATCAATATTATCAAAATTAAAGAATTAGCTAGTCATTTTGCCAGATGTGGGCCAACAGATCGATCTGTAGCTATTCAGATTTTAACCTTGCTTATGTGGCAGAATTTCAATATAAAACGGGGTAGGCAACAACAAAAAACGGTCGGTATGGAAACCCTCAACACACATTTTTTACTAACAGTATATATTTTGTACAAAAGAACTAATTTCCCTTCGAATATTGTCTTCACTTCACAAAGTCGCATATTTTCATGATTTAGGGAGCACTTATGCAATTGACCAAAAAATCAATCATTTGCACAATGATAGAGTAGCAAATATGTGGAGGAATAATGTTCCTTCCGTATGCGGTACAGGATAACATAGAAAGGAAAAAAAACTGAGTTAAATGTTGTCTTAAATGAAAGTTTAAATAATATAAACAAAGGAAACGGGAACAAAGTGAGCAGTGTAGGAATTATTGTTTTTCATGTAGAAGCCGCATAAAATAATTAACAATTTACAAAGAGGTATCACATTTCTGTAGATAAATCTTGATTCTGTAAGAAGTAAAAATGAACGACATGATGTCCTGCAACAAAATTCGGCGATTTGTTTTTCTTTTAGTTTTTTGTCATTATAATTCAGTTATATATATTTTTATCATTTTTAACCCTTTGTGGGAAGGGGGTAGAGTTTAACTGTTATATTGCAAATAAAATACATTTAAGAATCAACCTAATACATAAATTAAATTTTTGTGTTTTAATGATGTCTTTGCTATAACTTGTTATGCAATACACAGTTAACTATCAGTTATAATGATAGTTATCTTTCTACAATATGAATTTAACATCTTTGTTACAAAATGACACGACTGTCTATTCCCCTAAGTGCCAAACCCGGGAAGCATCGCATCGCTGTTGATACGGTCGACCTTCAGCAGACTACAAGTCTAGAAAGCGCTACCACTTCCTTAACACGTCAATATTAAATTTTAATTAATCTTCAAAAACATATAAAATTAAAGAATAAATCAATATAAAACTATGAAATCCTTGCAAAGAAATTTAAAAAAGAAGACAAATGGGGTCAAAAATGCCCGTCCGGTTCACGTATCTGAAACCTGGGAGCAAACAGTTATATTAGGTTCCTCATGAAACTTTTTTTTCAGATAAAGAAATTCAGATATTCAGATGTTTTAATTTGATCAAACTTAGATTCCTTTTCATCTTCACTACAGAAATTGACCGACAAAAAGTTTTAATTTGTTTTACAATTTAACAAACAAAAAATAAATAAAAATAAAACAGAATTGAAAAATGCACCTTAAGATGTCACATTCAAAGTTAAGTTATTTCTTATATGCTAGGCACACTTTTTATCATTATTACTTCACTTTAAATCGTATAGTAATAATTTCAAAAAGCGTATATTATAATTTATATATTTACTTTTTAATTTCATACAAAATATTAATTTGATTACCCCTTTTTTCTTATGCTTGAAAAGCAACAAAAAAAAACAAAAAAGGAAAAAAAGTGCATGCAGTTTTTTATCAAGTAGGATTTATACTGATTTTGTATGGGGAATATAACGGTAATAAAAAAAAAATACATACCAGGTAATTTATTTGTTGTCATTATATCATTGTTATTATATCTCCGTTTATAAATCACTTCACAGCAGGTGTTATCATTGAATTTCAAGCCGAAATAACAGTATATTGTGACACCTGTACTAGAGAAACCATACATTAGCGTATCGATAAACCCCGAGAACATAATATTTTGGCACTTTACTAATGGCGGACACACTCGGAAATCGATAATGGCCACGCCCATGTTTTTAAGAATAAAAAGGTCTATAAGAGGCAATCGTCGGCAAAGAGTCTGACTTGGGATTTGACACATTCAGGAAGGTCATTTATGTGGCATAAGAATAGAAGTTGTCCCAATACTGTGCCTTGTGGTACGCCCGAGTCTACATGGTCATTATCTGAGTGTTCGCCTTCAACTACTATTCTCATTGTGCAGTTTTGTAGGAATGCTGATAGCAACTGATGTATATTTCTTTCAATTCCATAGCTGTGTAGTTTATTTAAGAGTTCTTTGTGTGGTACTGTGTCAAAGGCCTTTGAGAAATCTAGTATTGCTATATCTAGTTGAATGTTGTTATTGAAGCTTCATAGTAGGTCTTCTGTCGTAACTAAGAGCTTTGTTGTACATGAGTAGCCAGATCTAAATCCGTGGTTAAGGTTGGTCAATATTTTGTGGTTTTCCAAATGTTTGAGCATGTGCTTACAAATTATGTGTTCTAGTATCTTACAGGATACACAGCTTAAAGATATTGGTCTATAATTTTCCACTGCATGGACATCACCTTTTTTAAGTACTGGAGCAATGTTTGCACTGAGCCAATCGCTTGGTAGAGTACCGCTGTCCACTGATTTTTGGAAAATGTTGCTTAGGCAGGGCGCAAGTTCTTTAGCGCATGTTTTAAGGATGATGTTTGGAATTCTATCCGGTCCCATGGCTTTAGACGTATTTATGTTTTTTAGTAATTTTTTGACTCCTTTTACTGTGATTTTTAGGTTTTGCATTGTTGAGACAGCTCGTTGTGGTACATTGTAGTACTGTTGTAGGGATGTTTTGTTTTGGCTTTGTGAAGACTGATTTGAATTGATTGCTTAAAATTTCCGCCTTCTCTTTACTCTCGTTTGTAAGTCCACCGAATCTTTTAAGTGACGCTACTCCTATATTGTCTTGCTTTTTGGATTTCATGTAATTCCAGAATGGTTTTGAGTTTTTGTTTTCAAATCCTTCACTAATAATGTTATTTATATGGTCCCACTCGGCTTTTCTGAATTGTCTTTTGTATTCTTTCTGGAAATGTCTGTATTCTTTAAAATTCCCAGTATGCTTTGCGTGTTTATGGAGTCTTGCTTTCCTCCTGAGCATTCTTTTTAGAGATCTATTTAGCTATGGTATATGATATTTTTTCTTAATCATTTTTGATGGTACATTCTGGTCGACGGTTGATAATATGCCATGTTTGAGTTGGTTCCAGGAGTAATTAATGTCTTTGCTGTTTATATCGTTATTAATGTCCTTTGCAATTTCAGTGATGTCGGCTTTGATTTTCTCCCAATTAGCTTTGGAGAAGATATATCGCTTCTGTGGTTGTTGTTTACAGTAGTGTGGTTTAATCATGGAGTCGGTGATGACGATATCGTGGTCCGAGATTCCCGGTGCATTTCCAGACGTCTTAATAAGTGATGGGTTGTTTGTGAACACTAGGTCCAACATGTTTCCTTCTCTTGTAGGTTTGTCATGTTTTTTATGTTTATTTTTATTAGAAAGCAGCATAAAAAAATAAAAATAAACATAAAAAGTCAGATAAGTAAAAGATAAATATAGAATGATAGAAAGGGCTTTCTAAACGACAGAATAATTCGGTCTAGCTGTGGTCCAGATCGTTACGTCAGTGCCACGCAGTGCATAAAGCCATTAAAGGCGCATCCTTATTTAGTATTGTATTGCTAAACAAGAGGTACAAGTTGTTTTATAAACGATAAAAAAAAATATGAAAATAATGTACATTAAAACATCAGGCAGTATTACCAAATATGCTATGCACTGTTTGGTGAAATATGTTTCTTGGTAGACTGGTTCAGGGGATGTCATAGCTAGGGAAAAGGGATTTTCAAAAATAAACCGGAAGTCAAATTTTGTTAAGAACCCCAACAATCTCGGTGAATGGTTCCGGTAAAAAATATCTTCAAAATGACGACACAGACATCAGTATTCTAAACGAATAGTTTAATGTAATGGAATATAGTTTCACTTTAGTTCAAAGAAAATAGAAAAACCGTTCCATAGACAAGAAAAGACAAATTTATTCAAAAGAATCATAGTTTTAACATCCACTTTTAACAATTTCAAATAATAATATTTTTTTTAAAAACCAAACAAACAAACAAATTCAAAAGGGGCTTAGTTATGGAGCAATATTTTCAATAATTGATGGGTCCAACTGTAGGTCGGTAAACCTTGTTTTCATTTCATTTAGCGTACAGTAGAGAAAAGGTACAGTTATTGACTTCCTAAAGTAGTCTTCCGGACTCTCTGCTTCAACATTATCTCTCATTATTTGTCACCCGCATATTCTAGGTTTTTTAACCTCTATGTCTAGCGGTTCACATATTTTAGTACTCCTCTCAAAACACTGGTGGTTTGTAAGTTGGAATAACTTGTGTCCGATCCAAATGTTATATAGTTAACAATAAAATAAGTTTAATCTAAATCTAGTGATCTGCTGAGCCCTTTCTTAAAAGCCAGGCACATTTGAACAATAACAATGGTTACGACAAAATCAAAGTTGCAAATGGAATTCAACAAAGAAGTTACGTCAGCTTCTTCTGGTCTGGTGTATGAGTGTTTTGGCAGTTTTGTAAAGTGCTCAAGGGTTTGAGCAATAGCAGGGAAAAAAATCTAATTTAAGTCTATTAAATTTCTAATTAATCTTAAATATTTTATATGTATTTATATTTTCATCTAGAGTTTAAAATATGCTGTATTCATATATTTTCAAAACGGAAACTCGTGTATTTTTTTTTTTTTTATTTTTTTTTTTTTTTTAGTAAAACAGCAACATTTGAAAGAGCCTCAATTTACAGGTGTTGGTGGTTATACCTATATGAAATTGTGACACTAGACATGTTAATATAACGGTTTAGACAATACTTGATTAATTGGTATTTTGACAATACATTCATAAAAACTTCAAATAAACTTGAAAATTTGATTTAGCATAATTACTCATAATTACTTCTTTGAAAATTAATTCAATACAAAGAAATTAATTTGTGTTTTCTATTACTTTCATCACACAGATCGAATCCATTCGATTAAAAGCCATATCGTGACGTTAACTAACCTTGAAAGCGTATGTTAATATATGTGCTTGACTTATTCGACCGGGGGAGGGGGGAGGGGGGGGCTATAGCCCCCAGAGCCACAGGCACTTGTTTCATTCAAAAAATATATGCCTGTGCCCAAAGCCCCCCCCCCCCCCTCCCCTTGAATCCGCCACTGGGTCGACACATGCAATTTGATGTTAACATAAGATTGTATGAATATTGACACGAACAAGTTAAAATAAGGAAAAAGAGATGAAATAATAAAGAAATAAAGAAATTGTGTACATTTCTTTTTGTTGTGCAACATTATTCCACAAATGAAGGTTATAAACAGGCCTGGATTAACCCTTAGGCAAAATAAGCACGTGCTTAGGGCATCAAAGGGCAAGGGGGCACCACACAAATCGGCTATGTGCAAGGCCATTTATTTTATCAGCTAGATTTTTAGATACGATAACGTAACCTTCAGTCCGCTTTTGCTCCAGCGAGGGTTACGATTCGGTCCCATTCAACGTAATGGAGCAGCGCCCGGAGTGATTCACACCGGGCAGTTTGTTGTCCTAATTCCGGTGAAGTGGTTGGAAAAATTAACGGGGGTGAAAGATAAATATATTTATGTAAAGCTTGAGGTGTTAAGTAAACGCTGCATCAATCCATGGTAGACTTATATCCATCTGAAAATTTGAATGCATGAAATCGTCTTTTAGTCCGACATTTTGTTTACAAGTTGCTATTTCGTGCACTTGCCTCGTTTTGGAGATATCCTTATTTGGATCGATTGCCGTAAACATCGTAATAAAAGTTTTCCATATTTGGCATTCAGATCCATATATGGAAAGGCTCCGCCCATCACGAGAGTCTACGTAAGGTGTCATGGCGGACAAGAAACTGTGACAATTTTCGAATACGAAATCGATCGTGAAGGTAGAAACAGGTATTGTAACACTTATTTCGTATCACCATTACTTAAAAATTGTAGGGAATAATAAGCAAATGCAAAAAGAAAGTTGAAATAGTCACGGAACGAAAATTTTTATTTGCTCCATTACGTTGAATGGGACCGAATCGTAACCCTCGCTGGAGCAAAAGCGGACTGATGGTTACGTTATCGTATCTACTAGATTTTATGCTCAAATCACACCAAAAATCTAAAAAAAAATGTAGGAAAAATGAAATAAACACTAATAAAAGTTATATGATTTATTTATATACGGTATGTTAAAACAATAAAAGCAATTATGCCAGTGGAAGGTGCGGAGGCACTAAGGTTGGCCTGTGCTTATAGCATAAATTTACTTTAATCCGGCCCTGGTTATAAGATATCGACATTTTTTTTTATTGTAACACTAGAGTTATCCCTCTTTGGATAAAAAAACCCAACAACATTTGTATTCCGAATGTTTGCATTGTTTGCTTTTAAAACAAGTGATGATCACAATTCCACAAATGTCAACAAACGAACAACCACCTCTTACCTCAAACCACTGAGCACAAAAAAAAATATAGACCCTATCATGGGACCAGGGCCGGATTACGATATTTTAGGTACTGTGAGACCCCAGTGATAATTAACAGAATCACGAATGTCGGATTCTTGAAAACAGTTTATTGTCAACTTCTTGTAACAAGAATAACACGACGGGTGCCACTAGTGGAGCAGGAATTGCTTAACCTTCCGGGGCACCTGAGAGTTCACCCCGGTTTTTAGTGGGGTTCGTGTTACTAGATCTTTAGTTTTATGTGTATGTTTTATGGATCGTTGTTTGTACTTTTGTATTTTTGAGTTTTTCTTTTGGCCATTGTGTTGTCTGTTCTTCTTCGATCTACGGATTCTGATTACTCCTTTGGTATCTTCAAACTCTTCCTACAACATAATGTCAAGAAAAGAAAGCAGATGCCTTATATTATACAGTATATTAATTTAGCCTCTTTTTTTTAAAGATAAATCAGCATACACATTCGTTCATTCTGCATTTACAAATGGAGTAACTTTCCACAGCAAATTAATTTCACTTGATCTCTGGAGGGCCTCAACTGACGGAGACCTCTATGCTGCAGCCCATTAAACCCATGCCTTAATCCGCCACTTCATGGGACAGGCACAAAAAGTATGGAGGTTAAAACGGTGAATGGGATCTCAACCTCATGTCTGTAATGTATTTAATAAAGGTGATGAGGTAATGATAAGTCAGTTTTGTATATGTAAAAACCCAACGTCCTTCATTCGATTTAAGCTTATATTTAAGATATTTGTTTGTTGTACTATTGGTTAACCAACACCACATGTTCTCGACTGTCCACGTCAGATTTCATTGTATATTTGTCATTGTCATTCAAGTTTAGCCAATGTTTGAACTAGGTAATCGGCTTACAAACGACTTGACCATCTGCTTGTATATGAATAGTTACCTCTTTACATATATTTTTGGTTTTTACTAAAAAAAAAAGTAATAATTTTTTTATTAGAATAACGAAAATTTGAAATATCTTTTAAACTGTAGATTTTAAAGTAGAAGTGTAAACGAGAGTTGTGTAGAGAATCAAGGGTGCTAATTTAATTTGGAAGTTTGCAGACCAGAAAGTGAACTTATTTGGCCCTGTTCATATAAAAAAATCGCATTTTAAAGGAGTTTTTGGGTGTATATTTTGACAAAGTTTTATGTAATAAGGAGGGAATAAGTCTATAAAAGAGAACAGCCTGCGGCCGTGGGTTTAAATCCCCGAGGACAATAGACACTCGACGGTCACCCGAAAGATTCTATTATTCTCCTTAGAGCCCGTCACCATCTCCTACACGCACTATTGAATTCATTGATTTTTACCTGTAAAAATTGCTTGGACTGGGACATTTTTCATTATTTTTATTTTTTCACTAAATATATAGCACTTCTGTCTTTAATAGTGAAAAAATGAAGTCTTCATATATCATATAATATGAAGAATATATCATTGTCGTTTTGTTCGATTCTGTATGACATTTTTAATTTATATACATGTAAGAAACGGAACGAAAAATGAGTTTTGAGATTGTGCAACTTCCTAATTAAAAAATGCTCGTAAAATTAGTACATTTTTAAATTATAGAACCTCAGAGATCAATTGGAGGATTGATTTGGGGGGGGGGGGGGGGGGGGGAGGGGTAGATTATGACATTGAGCACTGTCATTTGTTTAGCTATTTTTTTTTACCAAACCTTCAACTTAACATTGATAAAAAATATCTAAAAACTGCAAAAATTATTGATGAATCATTGATACATGCAATTGTTTTACGTAACTATTCTACTAAGCCAAGTTATATCTTTCAACTCAAACGTGAGCTAAAAGTTTGGAAATATATATTTAACCTATTCCACTTCGAAATGTTTATCCAAAACAGGAATCCGAAGTTTCGACTTTTGTGTTTGTTTGTTTTGACTTTTCATGAATACGAGGCCCGTTTTGTGTTTGGTTTTCGGTTGGATTATAAACTGTCCCTGTTTATCTTTTTTTGTTGTTGTGTCAAATTGTTTTGTGTATTATTTATGTGTTATAATCAATATAAGTTAAATAATTCATCTGACCCCAGATAATTTCAACAGTTACAACTGCTCTTAAACCTTAATGAATTGGCATACACATGTTCCAAATATTTTCGGCATTGGCTTTAGCGTGACATTTATTCGATTTTTACATTTTTTTCTCTGTATATTATACTTAATATGATTATACTTCAACCCGTGTCGTCATCCGAGTCATCATCACAAAAATCAATGATAATATTCTATGACACTTCTATCTATACAGTTTTCGTTGCAGTATTCTTTTTCAATTTTGACCACATGTTCTGCTTTTGTCCACACATCTTTTGTAATTTTTCCGAAAGCGGCGTACGTGAGTTCTTTAACATCTTTTAATCGGAAGGTGGTATTGTTTTTAACCACGAAACCTTTGACTTGCGCTCATATTAATTCTATCGGGTTAAGTTCAGTGTCGAACGGGGGTTCTTAATACTTCATGTCTGTGTAAATTAGCAATTTTATCTGTTTTATAAACTACTGGAGTCTTTTTTTGTTTTATTTTTTCATATAATGCCTTTTTGGTATCAGTAGCAGAAAAAGGAATGTTGTGTTGTGTAAGATAGTTTTGGAGAACAGCTTTTTTCTGACTAAAATTTGGGCACACCACGTATCTTCTGTTTTAACATTGTGATAACTTGCATTATCTAACACAACCAAGCTAGGATTTTTCAGAGCAGGCATCAATTGATTTTCAAACCACTCAAGAAAGACAACACTATTCATCTCCTGGTGATAGTCACCATCCTTTGATTTGGCCAGAAACACTAAATCGCAGCCGTCAATCAAACCCTCACTTCGCGTACCTGCATGCAAAACAATCAAACGTTTGCCTTTGCCCGAGGGTATTTTTGGGGCATCAGACCCATCATTCGGAAGCCACATATAATTTGTGCAGTGATTTTGGTTAACCCATGTTTCATCCAGGTACACGATATCATACCCTGCTTCCTTAAAAGATTTGATATTTCCCAGATAATTACACATATCATTGATAATAGACACTTGATCGTACAGAACTCTTCGATTATCAACTATTTTTTTATAAGTACAAAAAAGTATATCCAAGATCAATGAGAGTTAGAGTATGTTTAGACTTTGATATTTTAATAGAATCTTTTATTTCCTTATGTATTATTGAGACCGTCGGCGCAATTTTCCGTGAATATAAACCGTGAATTGTTCTTTTAATAACACAATGATCAAAGTCGTCCAATATTTTAGCTCTTTTTTGGGTCTATATAAGGCCTCTTACCATTCATAATACGGTGCACTGAAGTGTAAGACACACCCAAAGTTATAGATGTCTTTTGATATACCCTATCAAATGAGACAATTGGCTTCTTCGTTGCCTTTTCCTTACAAAAAAAGGCAAACAACTTTTTTTTACAAACTTTTGGCATTCCGGAGATAAGTCAGACTTTTTACCCATTTTACAAGTGGCTGAGAGAAAGATTTTACAGGTAAGATACTAGCTGCGGAACCGTAGCCCTTTATGGTCCTTTTTTTTCTTTTTTATTTTTTTGGCGGACCATAGGGCTACGGATTTCACCCTATCAAAAATTTGTGGAACTACGACGAAGAATTCGTCGCACCTTTCAACAGTAATTTTCACAACAAAACGCTTTGTGAGAGCGGAGTCATGTGGATAACTCGTTTCGTTATATATTTATCTATCGCTTTTCATATTTACTTACTTATTATTATTCATTTCTAGCTCATTATAATAAAAAATGTTTCGATATTAACTGATTTCACCTACTTAGTCCCGCCATCTTGTCTTTGTGGTATTCTCGCTTTGAGGTCACATGACTTTTGAGAGATGACTCTAACAGCAAAACACGTGTTCGGTTTGTTTACATGAAAAACTTGAAAATGTTGAATGAGAGTTCACCTCAGTTAGAATAATCATAGAAGAAAATAACATTTCTGGTTAATATATGTAAAATATTTCCCTCTAGGTTGAATAAATATTTTATTTCAGATAAAAAAAATCGCCGTGCAAAACCTCCGGTAAAACGTAAACAAACCGAGCACGTGTTTTGCTGTCAATCTTTATGATATAAGAAGACTATTAACTATCACACGGCTTATCATTACAAGGAAAATACAACCTTTATCTACCCTATTGTGGGTTATACAACACACGAGGTAATACAACCTTTCGCTATCCTATTGTGGGTTATTCAACACACGAGGTAATACAACCTTTCGCTATCCTACTGTGGGTTATACAACACACGAGGTAATACAACTTTTCGCAATCCTATTGTGGGTTATACAACACACGAGGTAATACAACCTTTCGCTATCCTATTGTGGGTTATACAACACACGAGGTAATACAACCTTTCGCTATCCTATTGTGGGTTATACAACACACGAGGTAATACAACCTTTCGCTACCCTATTGTGGGTTATGCAACACACGAGGTAATACAACTTTTCGCTATCCTATTGTGGGTTATACAACACACGAGGTAATACAACCTTTCGCTATCCTATTGTGGGTTATACAACACACGAAGTAATACAACCTTTCGCTATCCTATTGTGGGTTATACAACACACGAGATAATACGACCTTTCGTTATCCTATTGTGGGTTATTCAACACACGAGGTAATACAACCTTTCGATATCCTATTGTGGGTTATACAACACACGAGGTAATACAACCTTTCGCTACCCTATTGTGGGTTATGCAACACACGAGGTAATACAACTTTTCGCTATCCTATTGTGGGTTATACAACACACGAGGTAATACAACCTTTCGCTATCCTATTGTGGGTTATACAACACACGAAGTAATACAACCTTTCGCTATCCTATTGTGGGTTATACAACACACGAGATAATACGACCTTTCGTTATCCTATTGTGGGTTATTCAACACACGAGGTAATACAACCTTTCGATATCCTATTGTGGGTTATACAACACACGAGGTAATGCAACCTTTCGCTATCCTATTGTGGGTTATACAACACACGAGGTAATACAACCTTTCGTTATCCTATTGTGGGTTATACAACACACGAGGTAATACAACCTTTCGCTATCTTATTGTGGGTTATACAACACACTATGCAATACAACCTTTCGCTATCCTATTTTGGGTTATACAACACACGAGGTAATACAACCTTTCGCTACCCTATTGTGGGTTATGCAACACACGAGGTAATACAACCTTTCGCTACCCTATTGTGGGTTATACAACACACGAGGTAACACAAACTTTCGCTATCCTATTGTGGGTTATACAACACACGAGGTAATACAACCTTTTGTCATCCTATTGTGGGTTATACAACACACGAGGTAATACAACCTTTCGCTATCCTATGGTGGGTTATACAACACACGAGGTAATACAACCTTTCGCTACCCTATTGTGGGTTATGCAACACACTATGTAATACAACCTTTCGCTATTCTATTGTGGGTTATACAACACACGAGGTAATGCAACCTTTCGCTATCCTATTGTGGGTTATACAACACACGAGGTAATACAAACTTTCGCTATCCTATTGTGGGTTATACAACACACTATGTAATACAACCTTTCGCTATCCTATTGTGGGTTATACAACACACGAGGTAATACAACCTTTTGTTATCCTATTGTGGGTTATACAACACACGAGGTAATACAACCTTTTGTTATCCTATTGTGGGTTAGACAACACACGAGATAATACAACCTTTTGTTATCCTATTGTGGGTTATACAACACACGAGGTAATACAACCTTTCGCTATCCTATTGTGGGTTATACAACACACGAGGTAATACAACCTTTCGCTATCCCATTGTGGATTATGCAACACACGAGGTAATACAACCTTTCGCTATCCTATTGTGGGTTGTACAACACACGAGGTAATACAACCTTTTGTTATCCTATTGTGGGTTATACAACACACGAGGTAATACAACCTTTTGTTATCCTATTGTGGGTTATACAACACACGAGATAATACAACCTTTCGCTATCCTATTGTGGGTTATACAACACACGAGGTAATACAACCTTTCGCTATCCTATTGTGGGTTATACAACACACGAGGTAATACAACCTTTCGCTATCCTATTGTGGGTTATACAACACACGAGGTAATACAACCTTTCGCTATTCTATTGTGGGTTATACAACACACTATGTAATACAACCTTTCGCTATCCTATTGTGGGATATACAACACACGAGGTAATACAACCTTTCGCTATCCTATTGTGGGTTATACAACACACGAGGTAATACAACCTTTCGCTATCCTATTGTGGATTATACAACACACGAGGTAATACAACCTTTCGCTACCCTATTGTGGGTTATACAACACACGAGGTAATACAACCTTTCGCTATCCTATTGTGGGTTATACAACACACGAGGTAATACAACCTTTCGCTATCCTATTGTGGGTTATACAACACACTATGTAATACAACCTTTCGCTATCCTATTGTGGGTTATACAACACACGAGATAATACAACCTTTCGCTATCTTATTGTGGGTTATACAACACACGAAGTAATACAACCTTTCGCTATTCTATTGTGGGTTATACAACACACGAGGTAATACAACCTTTCGCTACCCTATTGTGGGTTATACAACACACTATGTAATACAACCTTTCGCTATCCAATCGTGGGTTATACAACACACGAGGACGTACACAGATTTCGATTTCGATTAGAATGTAACTGAGAGCAGTAGCCGTTGTTGTTTTAATTAATTAATTCCGCTAATTTGTGAAAAGAATTTGTTTTTAGGGCCTTGTCTTACGTAAATACTCTATATATAAACTAGTATGAACGAATTGTTTGTGTATCAGTTTGGTACAGGTGTAAAAACAAGATTGAAAACAACAACAAGGTCGTGATCGTTGTTTTTATTTAACATTTTCTTTTGAAGTGAACTCCTGCCATTGTTACAGTGATTGTTTCATTTACCTGATCATTTGTGTAAATTTTACGATGATTTTATTCACGGTGTTTGTCACTAAACCCGGCCTATTTATCTCTGAAGTACCTGAAAAATAAAATTAACATTTAAAAGTGGTATTTAAAGATCAAGGGAATGATGATGCACCTTCAGAAAAGAAGGACAAGATTCGTGTTTTAATGTTTATTGAATTTTGACCTCGACCATCGATGTTATGATGCTATACTAACTACTAGATCTTTAATTTCACAGAGAAATTATGTTCTAAAGAGACATTTTCTCACACATTAAATGTCATGGAGTTTTCATTGTTATAGACATAATTTACAGATGACTAGAAAACTGATCAATATTTCTCCAGAAAAAAAACAAACAAACAAAAATAAGTTGTAATTTTATGTTTGTCCCGAAAAAATGCGATTTGTTGTACATGTGATTTTTTCTAGAAACTTCTGTTTTTGTGTCGTTATATGTAGTATATGCATGATCGTGTTTATTAGAGTGTAATGACTTGTATAACTGACACATTTTCATTGTTAATGTGGAAGTTTCTCACGTGGTCACCCCTATAGTGGTTATAGTATCTGAATTCAAAAATAATGCTATTGATTCTCAAAAACATCGATTCTATACAGATGATTGTATACTCAAAATGTATTGACTGTACATGCTAGTTATATTGACGTCTACATGTAAGCGGTACCTACCTCGATAGGCTGTGACGGATTTCACTTTCATACTGGAAACAACTTTTAAGATATAATTTTTTAGTCAGTTTCCGACTGAAGATCTGTTGTTTTCTTCCTCAATTTAACTAATAGTCTGAATTAGTGTTGAAAGTGTCCGACCTGTCACTTAATAACTAATAGTGTTGAAAGTGTCCGACCTGTCACTTAATAACTAATAGTGTTGAAAGTGTCCGACCTGTCACTTAATAACTAATAGTCTGAAATAGTGTTGAAAGTGTCCGACCTGTCACTTAATAACTAATAGTGTTGAAAGTATTCGACCTGTCACTTAATAACTAATAGTCTGAAATAGTGTTGAAAGTGTCCGACCTGTCACTTAATAACTAATAGTGTTGAAAGTATTCGACCTGTCACTTAATAACTAATAGTCTGAAATAGTGTTGAAAGTGTCCGACCTGTCACTTAATAACTAATAGTGTTGAAAGTGTCCGACCTGTCACTTAATAACTAATAGTCTGAAATAGTGTTGAAAGTGTCCGACCTGTCACTTAATAACTAATAGTGTTGAAAGTATTCGACCTGTCACTTAATAACTAATAGTCTGAAATAGTGTTGAAAGTGTCCGACCTGTCACTTAATAACTAATAGTCTGAAATAGTGTTGAAAGTGTCCGACCTGTCACTTAATAACTAATAGTCTGAAATAGTGTTGAAAGTGTCCGACCTGTCACTTAATAACTAATAGTCTGAAATAGTGTTGAAAGTATTCGACCTGTCACTTAATAACTAATAGTCTGAAATAGTGTTGAAAGTGTCCGACCTGTCACTTAATAACTAATAGTGTTGAAAGTATTCGACCTGTCACTTAATAACTAATAGTCTGAAATAGTGTTGAAAGTGTCTGATCTGTCGCTTAATAAAACCCCATAAGAAATAGTGTTGAAAGTGTCCGACCTGTCACTTAATAAAGCCCCATAAGAAATAGTGTTGAAAGTGTCCGACCTGTCACTTAATAAAGCCCCATAAGAAATAGTGTTGAAAGTGTCCGACCTGTCACTTAATAAAGCCCCATAAGAAATAGTGTTGAAGGTGTCCGACCTGTCACTTAATAAAGCCTCATAAGAAATAGTGTTGAAAGTGTCCGACCTGTCACTTAATAAAGCCCCATAAGAAATAGTGTTGAAAGTGTCCGACCTGTCGCTTAATAAAGCCCCATAAGAAATAATGTTGAAAGTGTTCGACCTGTCACTTAATAAAGCCCCATAAGAAATAGTGTTGAAAGTGTCCGACCTGTCACTTAATAAATCCCCATAAGAAATAGTGTTGAAAGTGTCCGACCTGTCACTTAATAAAGCCCCATAAGAAATAGTGTTGAAAGTGTCCGACCTGTCACTTAATAAAGCCCCATAAGAAATAGTGTTGAAAGTGTCCGACCTGTCACTTAATAAAGCCCCATAAGAAATAGTGTTGAAAGTGTCCGACCTGTCACTTAATAAAGCCCCATAAGAAATAGTGTTGAAAGTGTCCGACCTGTCACTTAATAAAGCCCCATAAGAAATAGTGTTGAAAGTGTCCGACCTGTCGCTTAATAAAGCCCCATAAGAAATAGTGTTGAAAGTGTCCGACCTGTCGCTTAATAAAGCCCCATAAGAAATAATGTTGAAAGTGTTCGACCTGTCACTTAATAAAGCCCCATAAGAAATAGTGTTGAAAGTGTCCGACCTGTCACTTAATAAATCCCCATAAGAAATAGTGTTGAAAGTGTCCGACCTGTCACTTAATAAAGCCCCATAAGAAATAGTGTTGAAAGTGTCCGACCTGTCACTTAATAAAGCCCCATAAGAAATAGTGTTGAAAGTGTCCGACCTGTCACTTAATAAAGCCCCATAAGAAATAGTGTTGAAAGTGTCCGACCTGTCACTTAATAAAGCCCCATAAGAAATAATGTTGAAAGTGTCCGACCTGTCACTTAATAAAGCCCCATAAGAAATAGTGTTGAAAGTGTCCGACCTGTCGCTTAATAAAGCCCCATAAGAAATAGTGTTGAAAGTGTCCGACCTGTCACTTAATAAAGCCCCATAAGAAATAATGTTGAAAGTGTCCGACCTGTCACTTAATAAAGCCCCATAAGAAATAGTGTTGAAAGTGTCCGACCTGTCGCTTAATAAAGCCCCATAAGAAATAGTGTTGAAAGTGTCCGACCTGTCACTTAATAAAGCCCCATAAGAAATAGTGTTGAAAGTGTCCGACCTGTCACTTAATAAAGCCCCATAAGAAATAATGTTGAAAGTGTCCGACCTGTCACTTAATAAAGCCCCATAAGAAATAGTGTTGAAAGTGTCCGACCTGTCGCTTAATAAAGCCCCATAAGAAATAGTGTTGAAAGTGTCCGACCTGTCACTTAATAAAGCCCCATAAGAAATAATGTTGAAAGTGTCCGACCTGTCACTTAATAAAGCCCCATAAGAAATAGTGTTGAAAGTGTCCGACCTGTCACTTAATAAAGCCCCATAAGAAATAGTGTTGAAAGTGTCCGACCTGTCGCTTAATAAAGCCCCATAAGAAATAGTGTTGAAAGTGTCCGACCTGTCACTTAATAAAACCCCATAAGAAATAGTGTTGAAAGTGTCCGACCTGTTGCTTAATAAAGCCCCATAAGAAACTGTTATCAAAATGGGGTGAGTATGGAATACGGAAGCAAATAAGAAACTCGCTGAAAAATGAAAGTAGTTGCTGACGGGGAACAATTAGAAAACCTACCAAAAGACTCCATAGTTCTAGTACCGCTACTCATCTTTTCTAAACGGCTTCACCGACGCTGTAAAATCTTCAATGCGACTATTTACTGATCAACTAGCTAAACACTGAGGTAAAGACAGCGAGAATCTACAAACATACCTCAACAACCTAGATGTATGGAAGAGGACCCGGGTAGCTCAATGAGTTAGGGTAGTTGGATTACCTAGCAACTCATACAAGCCTATCACCAATACGCGTGGGTTCGCACCCAACTTTGTAAATTAAAAGAAAGGGTGCACTTGACTCGCAACCGCAAGTGATAAAGTTTACCAGTTGCTTGCCCATGATCAGTGGTTCTCTCCGGATTCTTCCACCACTAAAACTGGTCGCCATGACATAGCTGAAATATTGTTGAAAATGGCGTTAAACACAATAAGTCAATCAAATAGATGTATGGACCACTTGAACGACTTGACAATGTACTGTGATGGTAAAAAATCATCCACAATAGGTATTAAAATAAAAACAAAAAATTGTATGGTCTACGAGGGCACACATTACAAGAAGTCCAATCGATTGATTTTGAGCGTACCTGGTGAAGGTTAATGCAGAAACGCGTCGAGTTTACTAAATTAGATATCTACGTTTTTATTACTAAATTAATCCATGCTTAAACCTGCAGATATCATAACTCGAAACCACCCATATATCTATCGCAGCAAAAAAGTTAAATATCACATTAGACTTACTGCAAAGGAAACTATAATGCTGCCCGCGAGATTGCAAGAAAGCAGCATACATATCGCTTGTAAGATAAACTATGAAATATGGTGCAGTAGTATAGGACCCCTCCATGTCAACTGATATAAATTAACCAGAAAGAATACAACGACAGACAATAAGGTTGACTACTGTTGACTGCTCTGTTGTGTGTCATTATTGTGACATTAAGGTATTTTTACTTAGTAAGCACTAGCACTCCTTGATCTAGTATATGCCTCTTGCAAAAGAGTGATTACATATTCTGTACGTATCACCGAAAATAACATTCAGCATGCAGTTCTTGAATAATCAGAGATAAAAGGTAAAAAAAAAAGTAAGGTGTGGTTTTTATGTAACTTGATGGACTTATATTAATGATGTTCTTGTTATTAATGATGTTTTACACGTGTGGTACACATTAAAAGACACAAAACTTCACATTTTGTATGCCCATGGACTTGTAGATATTTAAATGACATGACCGTTCTTACATTTATTGTATAAAAAACTATATTTTACGACAAATTTATAGAAGTGAAGATTAAAGTTGAAATTTGTATGCACATTTTTCTGTTTCTCCTTTTCACGTTTCCAACAGTTATTAGCAGTGTTTGTAATATGTCAAGGAAACATTATAAACCCTTGAAGCAAATTGTCAACTCAAATATCTGTAGGAAATAGAATATTCATTTAATACTTTTTCACGACCTGTCAAGTTAATCTCTAAATCCTTCAAGAGAAAAACGAATCTAAAAATGGAATTTTACCCCCCCCCCCCCTTCCCCCCCAATAGGGAATGAACAAAAATGACGATTAAATCTTTGCATCCAAAAACTTGGAATACAATTCCGTGGATAAGCTACTATGAGTGTGTGCTTTAGGCCAATGGGAATTTCACTGTTTTAGCAACTAGTCTATCGTTTTTGTGCTAAATCTAGCCTAAGCTTAACCAGTAGTCGATTTATTCGGCCGTTAACTACTCCCAACAATCATTCGCTAGATAACATCAATTACATCGAACCTGATTATTGTTTGTTTTAGATGAATCGAGCATGTGCAGGTTTATTCCTGATTGTCGATTGTAAATCCGATGCCGAGGGGACGTCATGGTCATGACCGTATGGTAGTTGGATTTACAACTACCTGTACAATCAGTGTCTATCACCACTAAGGTTGTGGAATCGAATCCCGCTCAGGCGAGATGTACTCGATACACTGTTATGTGATAACGCTTGGTTTTCTCCGGGTATTGCAGTTTCCACCACCAATAAAGCTGACAACTATATACTGAAATATTGTTGAAAGTGACGTGACGCACCATAACCCTAACCCTAACCCTATCAGATACCGATCTTGAAATTTAAAGAGCTTTTCGCATGTCTTCTATTGCCCAAAGCCAATTACCCTCCCCCCTCCGATATCACTCCATATAAATCAATGTATACTGTGCCTATGAACAAGAATAACCATAGAGAATAACAGAAATAAACATTGCTGTTTAAATTCAGGAAAGTCATGTAATATCCATAGTTGAAGAGAATAACAGAAATAAACATTGCTGTTTAAATTCAGGAAAGTCATGTAATATCCATAGTTGTAGGGAATAACAGAAATAAACATTACTGTTTAAATTCAGGAAAGTCATGTTAATATCCATAGTTGTAGGGCATAACAGAAATAAACATTACTGTTTAAATTCAGGAAGGTCATGTAAGTTTACATAAGTTCAAAATGTTTTACGAATTCCATTGAGTTTGTGGACTGTTAGGTTGCCAAGATTTATCAAAAGTCAATAGTTGAGGCATTGTTTGTCAGAAGTGAACAAATAAAATTGAAAAAATCCGACAATTCAATTTATTTTATACTAAATTACAAAGTTTACACAAAGTCATGACATTTGGGTTTTTTCTAATCCTGTAAGTTTTCTCTAAACATGAGAACATGTCAAATTGAAAAACAAACACACTTTTAAAATACCATAAAATGAATGTTTGAAATTGCCTCTTTAGCCTTCGTGGTCAAATAGCATTGATTTAATATCTATTTTTCATCTAAACATGACATTTTGTAAAGAAAAGTCAATATTGAATATTATTTAGGGAGGGTGTATAAAGTACACAAGCTAAAGATGACAAAGGAGTTCTTATTTGGTTTCCGTATTCATACGTTGACTATACTATAGCAAATAAAATATGACATTTGAATTACAATTTTTTTTTAAATGAAATATGAATCGAAAAAATACTTGAAATGGAAAAAATTATTGATATTAATATTAATATATTTAACTTGTACATAAATTAAGAATCTAAGGAGAATTTACGTTTTATATAAACAAATCTACGTACAGAAAGGTTACAGCCAGTTTATATGCACTTGTGAAAAGACTGTATGCCTAGCTACATCCAAAAAACGAGCACATATCGTCACAAGTGTTTAAAAAAAACCACCACAAGTTCAGTTTTGATAACACTTTTTTTAAATTTAAATTTGACACCTACCATCGCAGACGACGAATCTTCCTTGCTTTTAAAAACCGATCTTCCTAAAGCACATACATTCCATGCATATCGGTTGTGCAACATTTCATTTAAAAAAAAATTATAAGTAAAATTGTGCGGACGTCAGAAAATAAGGGTAGGACTCCTACTACTATGATTATACAGGAAAATCGAAACGTCACGCAACACCCAGAAATTTGGGGTTCAGGAGTCGACGATAGATATTTGAACAAGGCGACGACATCTGCATCATGCACTTGTATTCATTGATTTTCCTTGGCACACAGGAGACGTGTGTTGCTCATAGATAAGTCTCAGTTTCCGCTTTACAAGTCAGAAGGGTGACAGTGAAACAATGGCTCAGTTGCCTGTCCTGACGAATTGGACTTTACGTCACAGACAACGCCGCTTAACTCGTACAGACCCTTCTTCGAGGGTGGAATTACATTCTATAAAGCTCCATAAACAACCTAATGGTCAATGGTATAAGGAGAGTTATGATGGCAATGTACTGTTGTCCGGGGTGTGCACACACGCTTCTGATTTTGACCCCAAAAAATGAGATTCAAATGTTGTAGTTTAGTTTAATAGGAAACACCCACGTTTAATAGGAAACTCCCACGTTTAATAGGAAACTCCCACGTTTAATAGGAAACACTCACGTTTCAACGTTATCCATACAAACGTCAACTGTTACAAGACAAGTAAACTGGTCAAGATTTAATCAGTAATAAAGAAATAACACCAAATTCCATACAAACTATAAAATACTCATTCATAAACAAAATTGAAATATCTTACACAAAAACCCACTATCTTTTTCCCGCCAGTGTCATGAGTATTGATATGAAATACATGTATATATATTGAGAGTAAATGCTCTAATATAAGCCCAGGACTAAATATACAATGTGACACGTGACACGAATACTTGCTGCATTGGTGATCGGTTAAAATATCTATTTATCCTAATGAAATATATTAATTTCATTCTGTTTTATTAAGTGCGACATTAAATATAATTTACTTATCTTTATGATACCGTCTTCAAGTTATTTAAGTTAGAAGCTGAATAAAGTTGTTTCGTCGTGAAAGATAGGACCAGTCATTTATAATAACAGAACATAATTATACAATTTTAGAGTTGCACAAACAAATATTTCGAGTAATTTCGGTTAATCTATTTAAACTTTTTTTTATCTTTAGTCTTAAATTAGCCATGTTTATTTTTAGGAATTGTAGGAGTGCAAACCAAACATTTGAATTAGCTAAAGTCAGCGTGGGAGTTTAGATTTTTTTTACAATGTGTGACATATTTCTTTGCCCTTTCTCTCAACAACTTGCGACTCACCTGAGCATGAATCGCACCACCGAACAAACTCTCATCTAAAGATTCTATAATTCACCATAATTTGACTGAAGCATTGAAGACACACTCTCAATTATGCTCTTACAGTTAATACTTACGCAGATTCTGGCTGAGGGAAAAAGGACATTTTCGGGTCTATTTTTAGTAATGGCGACCATCTTAAATGGATGTCGGACCAAGATATTACATCTTAGAATGGGCATCATCCACGCATATTTCAGCCAAGTTTGGTTAGAATTGGTTGAGTAGTTTCTAGGAATAAGTTTTAATTATTTTTTATTTTCTTACTTACATAAGTAGCCAAAAACCGCAAAAATGCAAAATTGACAAAAAGAGGAAAAGAAATAGTCATCTTCATAGCGAGTGTCGGAATTTTCTGTTTTCATTAACGACGGCCGTCTTAGATCGAATTCGGATCAAGTGGATATATTTTAGAGTGGGGATGACACAATTTAATTAAAATAGATATAGCTTCATCCTCATCATTTTTGGACTACTAAAATCTATGATAAACGGGATGATTTCAATTTTAAAATCATAAATTTTCCAAATAATTATGTGCAGCAATATACCAGCTTCTCCTGTATATGGTGTTTACATCTCGCAATTGATTCGTTATGCAAGGGCCAGTAGCAATTATTCTGATTTCCCTGAAACATCATCTTTATCTGAGAAACAGGCTACTGGACCAGGGTTATAAGAAGATTCGCCTTATTCGATCTCTTAAAAAGTTTATATTCCGATACCAAGATCTTGTCGAAAAATATTCTGTCTCTGCAGAGACGATAATAAACGATGGATTTTCATAAAGTAAATATGGAAAATGTATAAAGATAACGATTAAGTAATCGTGGTTTAGACATGACGTCATTCAACATCTCATTTGAAATCAAATTGTGTAAGAAGATGACCGTTTAGATAAACTGTTCTGCAGAGACGATAATAAACGATGTATTTTCATAAAGTACTGCGTTGACTACTACTATGACTAAATTGTCCCAGTATTGTTAAAAATGATGTTATAGTGACAACCGGAACCTTTTAACCGTAATGAAAGCGGGAGATTTGGCGCCGTAAAATCTGATTCAACCCACCATTTCTTTGGAAATGCCTGTACCAAGTCAGGGCCATTGCGGTTTTCCGAGTTTTCCGGTTGTTGACTGATTTTGTGTTTGTTGACTTATGAGTTTTGCCTTTCCCTTTGGAAGATTGCTCGGTGTTCGGTAATTTTGTTATTACCCTTATTATAATCGCTTACTATCCTCTTTTTCTTTCTCGTTTCGTCTGAAATCTAACAACATCATCTCAGAGGTCAAAAGCCCTCATCCAATCAAACTCGCATCCTCCAACTATTCACTATGAAGCAGCCAGTGGAGAAAAATCACCAAATGCATGCAAAGGTAATTATTTTAATTTATATCAATCATCTTTATTCTCAATAACCATATTCAACGGTACAGAGAAGATATAAGGATTAGAAAAAAATGCAGATCATGTTTGACAATGAAATGATCAACAAAAACGGTGTTTGCTCTGTTTTTAATTCATTCACCCCGAACTGAGGTATAATTTACTACTCGTTTCTTCTATTTCTATGGAGGTCGTCAATTTTCCCTCAATAACCAAACGTCTGTAAATGATTTCTGATTTGATATAAAGAAAAGGGCCTCGGTGGCTCAATGGGTTAGATAGTTGGATTACCTAACAACTCATACAAACCTATTACCAATACGGCGTGGGTTCGCGCCCGACTTTGGTAATTACAAAAAGGGGTGTACTCGACTCGCAGCCGCAAGTGATAAAGTTTCCCAGTTGCTTGCCCATGATCGGTGGTTCTCTCCGGGTATTCCGGCTTCTTCCACCACTAAAACTGGTCGCCATGATGTAGCTGAAATATTACTGAAAGTGGCGTTAAACACCAAAAATCAATCAATCGATATAAAGAAAGCTAGGAAAATATTTTTATTAGTCACGATAATCAATTAAGTTGTAGCTTATTTCAAATTCTGACCACTGTCGTGATCTCTAATGCAATGTTGTTAGATCTTTCACGCAGCTACACAGAAAAAGGAAGGAGGAATGAAGGAGATCTAAATTTTATTAGATCGGGGGAAAACCCAAGACTATTCCTGCAAAGTTTGGTTCAAATTGGCTGAGTAATTTTAGAGAATATATTCTGATGATGATTTTGGCTTAAATTAGCTTTATTGCCACAATTAACCAACACAAATCGACAAAAGTGTAAAGGCCTATTTACACGATCTGTTTTTCCATGGCTGTTAAAACACACCGTGTGCATTGGGAAAACATATGACAGATATGAAGTCAGACTGAAGACAGAGCGTTTAGAACTTTCCCTATTCTCTCTGTCAAGACAGAGGAAATAAACCTATCATGGAAAAGGTCAATAAGGTTATACTATAAATATACTGATGTGCACGTGTAATTTTCCCGGGGCGCAGGTTTGATAAGAGGGGATACTCTATGCAAAGGTTCCTCCTGTTCCAGCTCCCTAATTAATGCATGGTAAGCACCAACTTCTCTTCTTAGTTGTATCCATGGCCTCACCCATGTTCTCCGACCACGTTGATTGTTACAGATAATATGACATGCAGCAGCTATCATTAAAATACACATAGGAGCAACACAATCATCATTCTTCATGTAAATGTGAATAAAAACAAAATTTGGAGGGAAATATTAATTAGCTCAGACGTGAAATGACATACCGTCTAAACAGACTAATGAAGCATATGTTATCAGCTATGGAAAGACAGCTATGGAGAGAACAGATCGTGTAAATAAGCCTTAAGGTTGACGAAAAAAATGGAATATACGTTAAAGAGCACCTACGGTTTCAGATAACACTGTTTTGACCCTATTCGTATTTTTAGTTTTAGTAACGGTGGCCATCTTGGATGGAATTTGGACAACAACAGAAAAAAATGAAATGAGGACACGTTCATTGATTTATCCTGCAATGACAGCATTTACCGACCAATATAGCCTGCCCAATATTTTTTTTGATATTGGTCAGTTATAAATAGAACATTTTTTAATATTGGTCAGTTATAAATAGAACATACAAAAGTAAAACGGGGCACATCGGGGGATATTGTTTTCAAATACATACACAAAATTATTCAAATACTTTTATCATCGTCCAGTAAACGTTTATTTACGATTTAAAATTGCAGGATAAATACAATACATGTGCACTGTCGAAGCATATAGGTAAATATGTGTATTCGGCGCGAAACGCGGGAAAAGGCGAGGCAAAGCCTCGCCTTTTCTCCTCGTTTCTAAGCCTCATACAGATATTACCTATATGCTTCGACAGTGCACAAATATTGTATATATACACGACAATAAACTTAATTGATACAAAGTTAGCATCTCTCACATAACATGTGTAATGAGAGTTTTTGTGGTATGAACCTGGCCACTGTTTTTGTTTAAGTTTTCTTGTATGAAAACAAAATAACATGTATGTTTAACATTACATTAATTTACAAACAAACAAGTTAACAAAATAATTATAAAATGTTACTTCTATTAACTTGTTATGTTTTGTTTTGACACGAGTAGTGACCCATGAGACACTTTAAACAACCCCCTTCATGCACTGCCATTTATAATTTTTTTTTACCAACAAAATGATGTATTCACACGAATTCCAGTGGTTTAATATCATAAATCTTAATTTTTCATGACGTTTTATAATGTTCTTATAACATAAATATGGAACCCGGATGATCAGAATGGTCACAGTGAAATAATGGTGCAATCACACCTGCAAAAATAATTATCAAGTATAAAAAGGTGATAATAAATTTCCGGCTTAATTTGTTTGAATAGATCTTTATAATTCCTTACACACTTCCTGTTCTCCTGTAGTAAATAAAAGTTTAAAAACACCCTTTTATAATTCACAAACTGCTATTTAAGAGACTGTTAAGAATTGTTAACTTGTTTGGGGAAATTGTAACATGAATCTTTGAGTAATACTCCTCCGAGGAAACCATGTGGCATATAAATAGGACCCGTTTCTCCTATGTGGGTTAAACCATATGGACTGGAAGTTAGATACATTTTTTACTCATCTTTCTATGCAGTCCAGTAATACAACCAGATGTAGATCGTTAACAGTTATCAACTCCTTGGCGGACGTTTAAATAATTGTCTGGGTATCACAGGCAGCAAACTGACATAAACAATTCGATACATTAATTCAATAGTACACATAAGAAAAGTTTGAAGATACCAAAGGGGTACTCAAAAGACGTACGTACAGACAATACAATGGCCAAAAGACAAAGGAAAACAGAACAAACAACGAACATTACACAGCAAACAAATGATAGAGCAACACGAACCCCACTTAAGAAGAGTTTGAAGATACCAAAGGGGCAATCAGAAACCGTATATCGAAGAATAACAGACAACACAATGGCCAAAGGAAAAAGTACAAAAGGACAAACAACGATCGACAAAACATACATATAAAACTAAAGATCGAGTAACATGAACCCCACTAAAAACCAGGGGTGAACTCAGGTGCTCCGGAAGGGTAAGCAGTTCCTGCTCCAGTAGTAGCACTCGTCGTGTTAATCTAGTTACAAACCCGGTAATAATGAGGAAAGGACTGGGAAATGTTTACGACAAGTGGAACATATCCGTGGTCATTTGTGACACAGATATTCCATAACGGTCAACCAAGTCATGGTTAAAACCGGGGTTGAACTCATTACGCTCCGGAAGGATTAGCATTCCTGCTCCACATGGTGACACCTGCCATGTTACTGTTAAACGACACGAACATCATCTGATTTGGAAATCGTGTTGGACACCAGTAATAGTAAATAGATACAAATAACATGAACCCTTTACAAATCAAATGGGAGTCAAGACTACTCGAACATCGTTTTTGCGCGGAAATCGTAGCGGACTTCACAACACGGATGGAGACAAATGTGTCTGGTTTGAATGGTGCCAAATTCCAAGTTAAGACACTTCTTCAATCAATGCTATGCATCTTTACCTTTGTCGAGATGGAATTTCCTGTCTCCTATGGCGTCCGCTATTAAAACATAGATTTAGCCGTGACCTGGCCCCTCTACCAACAACAAATCAGAGGGGTCACGAGTACCAGATTATTTTCACCACAGTTTATCGGGAAGATTGCATAAATATCAGGAAATGAGAGTCATTCGGTTCAGACTTATCAATGTTAATGGGACAATACCACAAAAGATGATGTCCTTAGCTCTACCACGTAAAAGTGATCATCATGAACTACTTCAAAAGGATTCAGTAATTATAATAAGTATATTTAATACCAATTGTAAGTTTATGCATTCAAACTTTTGCTAAATGAGGTATGATTAAATTATAATTTGTACTTCCTCTTTACGCCAAGTGAACAATTCTGCAGTATATTATGAAAAGAACGAGTTACTTATTTAAATAATGATGATAATATCTACTTTGTATTAGACAAACACATTCAGCTGAATTAATAGTGGCTGCTACATTTTGTATCTGAAACAACAGATACATGGATACCAGAATAACCACTTAATTGGATACAATATCCTGGCTTCTAGTCACCCAGTCTTTGTTCGTACTCATGTTCCTGAGTGTTTCTAGGTCAACATTCAAGATTCAATCTTGAATCTTGAATCTTAGTATATACTGCTGCTAGCCTCTAGCAGAAGCAACAAATACCAGGATTTTGTTGCTCTTGTTGACCTGATCGCGGATTGATTACGCCGTCTTCCGCATTCGAGTCTCGTATTCTAACCCACTACACCACTGAAACTGTCCATCTATTTATAAATGTGTCGACGGTTCTCCTACTAGCACCTAGTACCTATTCGTATTCTGACAGACAATAACAAACACAAGGCTGTTGGCAATCCTCGTTAAACAAATAAAGAATTAAATTAAACACAAGTATGTTAATTGTACATAGAAACCACACTTTTCTCATTAAGTAATATATATTTACACTGTACATATGTAGATTGATGGAATTGTACCGAAGAGCAATTGTTCAAATTCTACACAAACAATATTTTGTCAGTTGATTGGTCATGGTTTGGTGCACAGACCACGTAGGACAGTCAGTCATACACGACTTCAATTACTTGTATCACGGACGTTTAACCTCCCGCAACTTTCCTTTAATCTGTGTCTATCAAATTACCAGGGACGTTTTAGAATTCTTTTGTAATTAAAAGTTGAGGTCATATGTCACATATTACGGGGCAAAAAAATGAAACTTTGTTCCCTTTTAGTTAATTATGGCGCCTAATATTCGTAATAAAATGCTACAAATATAGATATATAATATGTACAAACTTGGACCTTTTTATTTATCAGTTTATCAGATATTAATCTTTAGTGTCAGGTTTTAGTTAATTCTACATTTGTAGCAAGTGACAAAACCCATGATTTGTATCTGATATATTCAATTAGCTTACATACGTACTATTGAAATTTCAATACTTGCTAAGAATAAATTTCAATTGAAATTTGATATAATATATAAAAATAATATAGTTTTTTTTTTGTATTAGATATATAATATTTTGGTTTTTGAAATTTCTGTATTGATATTAATTATGAAAATGGCAACTATGTCTCTCATATAAAAATATGTCGCTTTCCTCAAATACACATCTTAATTATACCAAAACTGAGTGTTGAATTTTAATAAAATAATTTATCACATAATTTTATTGGTTTCCCTTTATTTCATTGGCATGTTGGAGGAATACGAGATTAACCACATATTAAAATACGTGCGGTTTTGCACACGAAATCTTTCAAGAAAGAAGTTTACGTAAAAACCTTGATATGATATGAATGGAAATATTAATATCATTGATATCTTAGTTCTGACATGTTGTACTAATATCTTCTATAACATATTAAGGAGGACGATGTGATGACAATGTTGGTAGTTATATCGTCTGCCAATTTTATTTTCAAGGACGACATTTTGAATTTAGTATTTAAATCTGTTAATATCACATGTTATAGCTATTATGAAAAATTAATTTGATATGAATGATACAACTATCTTTGGGTGCATTCAGGGCAATGTTTAGGGCGTGATAATAAGGACAAAAGTATATTCTTTGTTTAACTACCAAACTATCAGAAAGGGAATCTATTCTAAACAAAACATGTCGCTGACGACCTTCAATAAAATCTACACTACATCACTTGCGGAACAATTCTATATTGTTTTTGTGTTATATCACTAATATTCCCGTTATTATTTTATTGTTATGAAGCATAATTTGGTAAGCAACTGATAATCAAATGGATGTCTAGTACACACGCATGCGTCTTTTCCAAAACATAAATAATTACGATGAATATCGATACATATAGTATTCAAGTATATACATGTTATAGGTGATCCTAACAACCTAAGATTAAGGGTTAAAGGTTATGATCATAGTGTTGAACGCCACATTCAACAATATTTCACCAATATATCGTGGCGGTCAGTTTTTTGTGGAGGAAACCGGAGTATCCGGAGAAAACCACCAACCTGCCGTAAGTCACTGACAAACTTTATCACATAATGTTGTATCGAGTACACGTCGCCATGAGCGGGACTCGAACTCACAATTTTAGCACTGGTGAAAGGCACTGTTTGCACAGGTATTTGTATATCCAATTACCATACGATCACAATCACGACGGCCCCCTAATATTAATATAGGTTGTGGATCCAGTTCTGTTACATGACACAATAGTACGCGTCTCCTTTTGCAAGCTTTGTTTTTGTAGTCAGTTTTAACAAAAAGCATCGCGATGCTTTTCAGAAGTAAGCCAACCTTTTGAATAGCAATCCGAATATCCAGTGTTTCACCATCGCGATCGTTTTAACGAGTAACGTGATAATATTAAACTTTTTGAAAGTATCGCGATGGAATTAGCAACTCGATGGTGTCATCTCAATTTTAACATGTATAGCCATTCATAATAATTACCGTACATTACGTTGCCAATTTTTAGGGTGTAGAAATAGGACTTAACTGAATTAACTGCTCTTACAAGGATACCCACTGGATGTGCAAAAGAGGTCAAATCAAATATCAAATGCATTACTAGCCTTAAGTGCGAGGGGTAAATGAATATCTCGTGTTTTGAGAATCCTGTGCTTCATGCAGGCAAAATAACAGCAACACTTAATAAGCATTGCATTAGGATGGTCCGTTACAACGTAGCATTTTCATTTATATCGTTGGTAGACACTTGGTGTTAAACAATGACCAATCAATTGAAATGAGTCTCTATAGAAACGGAATGAAATTGAAATAGAGGAAAACTAATTAAATAATACTTTTTACTTGCTCTCAAAGACTTCTAGATTATTTGGCTTCCCAATCTCAGGGTGAACAACGTACGTCATACATCCGGGTATTTTTCTTATCGAAAACTTTATAATGGCGGAAATTTTTCAACCATCTGACAAAATAAAACTCATTTTTATACTATTTTAACAACGAACCTGTATGATAAAAGCCTGACCAAAGTACCCTACGGACTTGTATGGTACTATATTTACATCGATAATATTCAAAAAGCTGTTGTCATTTGTCTAATCATTCCGACAATATTTCCTTTTGATACTATATCCAGCATAAAAAATACCCGGATGTATGACGTACGTTGTCCACTCTGGATCCAGCATCAAAAGGAAATATTGTCGGAATGATTAGGCAAATGACAACAGCTTTTTGAATATTATCGATGTAAATAGTACCATGCAAGTCCGTAGGGTACTTTGGTCTGGCTTTTATCATACAGGTTCGTTGTTAAAATAGTATAAAAATGAGTTTTATTTTGTCAGATGGTTGAACAATTTCCACCGTTATAAAGTTTTCGATAACAAAATACCCGGATGTATGACGTACGTTGTCCACCCTGAATCTTTTGACCATGAGAGTACCCGATGAAGGTTATTTCAGAAACGAGCTTTGCGCACTAAATTTTCTCTAAATTAGAGATCTACATTTTTATTACTATCACTGGGTCGATTCCTCTGCTCGTGGACTATGAGTCCCCGAGGATATCATCCGCCCAGTAGTGAGTGTTTCGGCACTGACATGGTTTATTAGATAGATTTTTGTTCGAAATTTGCAGTTCATGAATAATGTAAAAATTTTTTTTTATCAAAGTTAAGGTCAATATCAATCAGATATAGATATCCTCAGCCGATTTTGGCTATCCTGCTTGGGTCTTTAGATTTACTCGCTTCTAAAGACACGACGGGTGCCACTAGTGGAACAGGAACTGTGTTACCCTTCCGGAGGACCTGAGTTCACCCCCGGATTTTAGTGAGGGTTCGTGTTACTCGATCTTTAGTTTTCTGTGTAATGTTTAGTAGATCGGTGTTTGTCCTTTTTCTTTTGATCATTGTGTTGTCTGTCCTTCCTCGATTTACGGATTCTGATTACTCGTTTGGTATCTTCAGGCTCTTCTTTTAGATTATTTGGCTTTCCATTCTATTGACCATGAGATTACTTGATGATGGATATTCCAGAAACACACCATGGGTACGATGATAGATATCTACGTTTTAATTTATAAAGTAAAGCTGTGAATAAATCAAATGTAAAGATATTATATAATTCACTTACCCATTTTATTAAATTATTTAAAGCTACTGAATTTTTTTTTAAGAAAAGACCAATAAATCATACAAAGCTATCATGTTTTATCAATACACATAATGTGTGATGATGGTGCAGCCATAAAGTTTTCTTATTTACATTTGAATAAAAACATAAATCATTGTCAACAAATCTTTATAAAATCAAAAAAGCAAAAATGATTCTGTATTAAATTCGTTCCTTTGATATTCATCCGCATATCAAATATTAAAAAAAAAAGACACAGACATGAACTTTAAACATCACTGATCACCAAGTGAAATTTACATACATGTAATGTTTTTATATACCGTGTTGGTCTTCCGTATGATTATTTCGTCGTGTGGGTATCTCAAGTTTCTGCATTATTTAACATTAAATGCACGCTTGTTTATGAAAAGTTTTGAGAATGATTTTAATGGACATGATTTTAGAATGTCTATATGTACTCTAGATTTCTTTATGTTAATGAAAATAAATGAAATATTTCTGTAAAATTGGCATTTTAAATACTCAATGGGACTTTATATTATTTACAGGGATACTTTAGACCATTTGCTGTTTGATAAATAGTAATGTTCTATTTTTTTTTTTTTTTTTTTAAATCACATCAATGGGGGCAAGCGATTTGTGCGAATACTCAACGTAACTTTTAGCGCAATTTGTCCCGAGAATGGTTCATTCAACCTATGCCAACATTTAAAAAAAATATATATAAAAAGGTAAAAAAGATTGTTGGCATAGGTTTAATAGGTTAATTGTTAAATAAACATGACTAGACATATTTAATTAGTGTAAAATGGGGGGAGATGTCAATGTCCACAATTCATTTTTAATGTAAGGTTATCTTGTTTTGTGTGAGTATTGAGTGAATAAAGTAAGTAGGAAGTAAGTATTTAAAATCATATTTTATGGAAATAACAAACAAAAAATCAGTATATCAGCACATATTTTTAATATCAAACTTTATAGAAATAATTAGGATATTATTATAAGCACATATATTTTAACATTATACAATTAATGACTTTTCACAAGGTGGACACTGTGATTTATCAACCCCGAGGAAGTGATGTTCACCGAAGCCAACGGCTGAGGTAGACATCACTTCCAAAGGGTTGATAAATCAGTGTCCACCGAAATGAAAAGTCATCAATTGTTTTATTAAATGACACATTCTAAGTGTAATTTTAGGGTGAAAATTGTGAATTGTTGCTGTTTCTAAGACATTTCCATTTATTCTTTTTTATATGTAGCTGCTTCAAACCAACAAACACCAGTTTTTAAAGCTTGACATTTCTAATGTTTCAAAACAATAAAATTGATTAAGAAAAAACGAATACAATTTCAAAATTTTAACAAATAAAATATCACAGTTTCAGTAACGTGTCTTAACTTCTGGTAGACTGACGTAGCTGCTTCGTTCATTTTTGTTTACTAACAGTCGTCTGCTGATTACCGAAGTTCGTTAGCAAGAACGCCTCTGATTGGTTGATGTTCAAAATGTCGGCCAATCAAATTTATCGATATTAATCAGTCTACTGGTTTTCCCCTGTTACTATATTTGGGCACGTACTAACTGCGGCATGAGATTTATTAACCTCACGCGCAAAATTGCGCGGTGGACATGTAGTTCTGTTAGAGGAAGCAATGAACCTTCTAAACCAATCAGAATTAAGAAAATTCATAGTCATTTAATAACAATCATTATGAAAATAAAATAGGATATTATAAACATATATATTTTATATCATATATCATGAAAATAAATTAGGATATTACAAGCACAGATATTTACTTTATCATACTTCATGAAAATAAATTAAAGATATTATAGGCACAGATATTTTCCGTAGAAGCCTGTTGTTCTTTAAGCAGATTGATGAGGTAAAATATGTTTGGATGTGAGTGCACAACGTGGTTCTTCAATTTATGATGCCAACCTTCCAGATGATTTGTTGTTCTGGGTCCATCGGTGTCGAAGTGATTCCAGATATGTTGATGACTTTCTACCCAATACTCTGTGACATAGTCAGTAAATGACTCTGTATTGATGTTGGTGTCAGCCAGGTTGATATCTACAAGTGCATTGAACCAGATGTCTTGAACATGTTCTATTGGAACCAAGGGCAGAACTGCAGCTCGTCGAACTAGGGTTTTGATGTGGTTGTTGTTCTTGTAGTGGATTTGTAGTCCCGTATCCTGAGTTTTTCTCCATATACATTGAGTGTAATGGAAAAAAACAACCCTTGGCGGTTATACCTGGGAAGATGCGGTATGCAGCGTTGCTGATTGCAATCTCATAATCTAAAAAGGTAGTACTTGGCTGGGGTTGTAACTGGTGTTGATCGCAGGCCTGTTTTAGAAGAGTCAGGAATCCGGTGTAGACTGTCTCCCTTTTTTCAGGCAGTAATGCATATACTAATGGATACATAGTACCATCAACATATGTGTGGAAAATATATAATTGTGTAAACACATCTGGACATGTATAAAATGTCCCATCACCATAGATGATGTCTGCTGCAGTAAAATGAGTGAGATTCTGTTGAGTGCTAAAGATGAGTATGCGTTCATCGTTTCCGTCGTCAGCAATGAGGAATCTCTGGTTTGCTGTTGTTAGAGTCCATTGACCCTCTAAAATAATATCTGAACGAGTTGCTGGTAAGATTGGTATTATTTTAGCCCTTTCATTGTAGAAGCTACCTCTGGATGACTCGAATGTGGGTAGTTGTTCTACAACTTTATGTGCGTCTTCATTCCATTCTGGATTACGGAGTTTGTTGACCTCTTGGTCATAGATAGTTGGGATAGGTGTAGTCTCCTCCCTGCATAGTTTCTTTATGGATTTAAGAACACTATCTACTTTTAGTTTGGTTTGATGGTTAGGATGGTTATGAGCATCTGGGAGCTTCACAGGGATGTTGTCTAGAGTATTTATTGTGGCTCTGCAATTGCGGGTGGTACATATCCAGTAACATCTGTTGTCTCTACGCTGTTTTACTCTGTACTGAAAACCATTGTGAACTAGATTTCGGTTGCCCAGTCTGTTGGTGACGAATTGTACATTTAGTAGTTGTAAAGACGTAGGATATCGGAATTGTCGGTTGGCCAATACATAATAAAACAAAACATCAATAAAATTAAATATTTTACTAGAAAAAAACTAAGTGAAAAAAAATGAACATGAAACAATCATAATTCTTGACACAAAAAATAAACAAAATTAATATAAACAAAAATACAAAACATGCACAAAATGAAATAAAATTCAGACAATAATAATAATAAAAATAAACAATCAATGTCAAATTTACATACCTTCAGTTCAGCTCACTGTCAAAAGGGAAAATATTCAAATGAAACCAAATTATTTTCAAATATTAAATTTAAAGTTCTTGGTAGCTGAGCAGATAATAAAATAAATAACGATATACTTACAATGTTATACACTTCAAGTTAAGTTCTGATTCAACAAAAAATAAAATTAAGAATTCTCACTTCCGATACTCAACTGTTGACTTCCGGTATACAACTTCCATAACATCCGGTTCACAACCACAGACTATAACTTCCGGTTTACGAATTCGATTTTCAACTTCCGGTTAACTATATCTGGTTTCCTACTACAGAATAACTTCCGGTTTCAATACCTTGCTCACAATATCCGGTTTCCAACCACGGACTTACTTCCAGTTAACAAATACGGAATAACTTCCGGTGTACAACCACGGGCTAACTTCCGGTTCTCAAAGTACGGACTATAACTTCCGGTACTCAATAACTTCATTAAATATTATACCAGCACGCAACATCTACCATTTATCCAAACATTTCTCGAACCCAAATTCAACATGACAACCTACCCCTGAGTGGAAATAAAACGTATCCTGTGATAATTCCATGTCCTGTATTTGACAATTTTGAACTTTCACCAACCATTTATTCCATGTAACATATTTAAGGTCTATCCTCGTCCAGTGTTCAGTGCGTACTTTCCTCATAAATATTCATCATATTTAAATTAGATTTTGATCACGTGACTGCAGTTTCAAGCTTGATGGATCGTTTATTAGATTTGTCAAAAAATAGCCTATAGTACGGAGATTCAATGTGTCCGTCAATGATTCGAAAATTAAAGGTTATTGTTTATTTCTGCAAAGTTTTTCTTCTGTCAAAATTCAAATATTTGTGTTTTGTAACGATTTTAGACATGTCTTTGATATCGCGATCATGCAAAATTGATCATATTATATTTAATGTGGGAATCCCGAGTTTAGAAGCTAGAAATATAAGGTTAGTTAATATAATTACATATATTATTGAGGAATCTAAATTAATTTCAGAAAATATGTCGCCAAATGTCATTCATTGTTAAATTTTGTGTCACACGCCACCAGTTTCATGTATTTCAGACATTTTTACATAGACTCTTAAGGCCAAAAAAGGGTTCGTCGCCTCGGATTTTCATTTAGTTCAGGAACCTCGAATATTTAATTGTTTTCATTAATTTTAATTTCATTTAATTCAGCTTGATTCAATGTATCATTTTCAAGTTCAGAAAATGACACACATGCAATTATGAATGATATCGTCTATATAGATCATATGAAAATTGCAGACGTCCCGGCGTCGCCATCTTAGATATGCAAATGAGCAAAGTACCCATCATTTCTGGCTATGCAGTCACGTGATTTTGTTTGGCGGGAACTAATTACCTGTAATTAGCTCCCGATAGCTGGATTTAAATACCTACCTGTATTGATTTTTCCAGCTTATCGTATGTTATCAGACTGGCTAAAATAAACGTAATTAAATGATAAAAAAATGAAAAGACAGTTTGTTACAGTAGTGCATTTGCCATAACTTTGTAACTTATGTGATGTCTGGGATTCTTACTGTGTTCCTATATATACCCTTTCCAGGGGCGGATCCAGGATTTTCAGTTAGGGGGGGGGGGGGCGCACTTAAAAAAATTGGGCCGAGCGAAAATTTTTGGGGTATTTCGTGTGAAAAATCACGATTTTTCGCCAAAAAATAATATTTTTTCCAATTTTAGGGGGGCGCGCCGGGTGCGCCCCCCTCCCCCCCCCCTGGATCCGCCCCTGCTTTGTTAGCTTGGCCAACTCTGTTAAAGTAGTGAACATTATTCATTAATTACTGTAAAATTACTGTAATCAAATATTATCCCCAATCACATCAATATGAAAATGACTGAACTTGAGTGAACTGAATTATCTTGTGATTAATTAGCTTGGAGTGAGCAGTTAAAACATACTCTTCAAAATTATGATAATTTTAAATTTATAAATAAATATTATTAAAAACTTTTGAATTTAGATTATTTGCATGAGTATCATATAATATTTTAAATTCATACGTTTCAGAAAGATTTTTATTTAAATCATTCTAAAATTTATTTTTTTTATTTTATATTTTACCAGATTTTTATTTTATATTTTACCAGACTTATTCTTATATTTTTAGATTGTTTTGGGTTTTTTTTTTTGTTTCTTTGTAATAATTGTTTATATAGATTATTCTATCTTTTTTATTTACAGATGTTTGTGTAATTTTACCAGATTTTTATTTATTTTATATATAAATTTTTACAAAAGTTTATTTTTTTTTTCAAGTTATTAAATTTTAACAGACTTATTCTTATATTTTTTGATTGTTTTTTTTTTTTTTTGGTTTCTTTATAATAATTGTTTATTTAAGTTATTCTATCTTTTTTATTTACAGATATTTGTGTAATTTTACCAGATTTTCATTTATTTTATATATAAATTTTTACAAAAGTTTAATTTTTAATTTTTATTTTAACAGACTTATTCTTATTTTCTTATACTTTGTTTTTTTTCTTTAATAACAAATTTCAGTTTTGAGACCTGCATTTCCAAATTTACTTACCTGTAACTATCATTAATTGTTATATAGCCACCTGTCATAAAATGTTTGTTGGCATACATTGAATATGATATTTCAAAATGTTGGCATAGGTTGAAGACACCCCGAGAATATGTCCTTTACCGCCAAGCGTCATTTAAACGCATTTTTCACTACCACGAGAGTCTTATGAACATGAAAATTATCTGGTGATTGGTCAAGCCCGGGTTTCCGAGCTACCGTATGCGTCAACTATATATATATATATATCTTTATTCTCATCACCAAATGACATAGGTACAGAGAAGACATAGACACAATTAGATACAATATATATACAATATAAGAACACAGGAAAACAGTTAGCTAGGAGTACACACCCTTTCATTTATGATCCGTATGAATTTACATAGATTAGTCAGATTCAGTTTATTTGTTGACGCCATAATCCCCAAGAAGTTAATAATATTTGGTCTTTTTGTATATCTCTTCTTGATATAAATATCTCTATATTGCTTAAAATTTGGACAATTTAAAATATAATGGAATTCATAACCAATTTCTTCTAAATTACATAAATTACATTTTCTATTTTCGCGCGGTATGTTATTCCATCTTCCATGTTCTATTGGCAGTTTATGTTTTGTTGTTCGAAATTTACATAAAGTTAAGAAATCTTTTTCGTTTAAAATATTAAAATATTGTTAAAAAATAAACGTTTCTTTAAAAATACAATAATTTAGGGTTTTAGAACAATTGTGTAATGTTTCTCGCCATGTCTGCTGGAATTGACCGTGCAATCTCATTTTTATATTGAATTTTAACTAGACTTCACTAATGGAAATTTGTGTTTCCCAAATATACGAACTTGAAAGAAAATTGCCTCACTGCCATTATTTTGGGCAAATTTACCATGAATCGTTTCACATATTCCTCTATCACATCCTCGTGAAACGTTTATCAAATTCATTTTTATTACTTTAAATTACAATATGTGTAAAATGTATAAATACTTGCCTCCTCATTTCTGTCGAATGATCATCATATTATATGCTGAATCATTTGTTTGTGTATAAAATTTCAAGTTGTTTGAATATAACTTTTTTTTATATGATAATGGACCATTTTTCCAACCTCGTCATGTATCTTTAATTATTCGATTTCACGGAAGAATTGATAACATAAATATGTTTACAATAAACCCAAGTCCTACAACATTAGTTCCTTTTCTTAGTGACATGTATATGTAAATTATGTACAAAATATAATATGACCTATCCCTATACGTATACAAACAGAAAAGTTATAAACCACAGTAAAATAATAAAAATATACTACTGAATTTATTTTATTATTATTTTTTTTTTATAACATATTTTTTTTTTTTTATTGGTGAATTACATATTACATTTTTTTCACAATACAATATAGCATAGGATTCAGAAACAAGTGTAACGCTTATATTAATCCGTTTCCTACTGGATTGATAGCGACAGACAAACTGGTGGAGTCACAATAACAACAGTTTAGGACCTTTTGTTTTCTTGCTCCCAAAGAAATGTAAATTATTTGACTTTCAAATTTTTCGACTTTGCTGGTACCCAATGAAGTAATAAAAACGTAGATATCAAATTTAGTACACACGACGCATTTCTGGAATAACCTTCATCAGGTGACGCTCAAAGTCGAAAGATTGGAAAGCCAAATAATTTAAAAAACCAAATGACCTAAATAAAATAACCAAAATCGGCTATGGTCACATATACCTGAAGGTTATTCCAGAAAGGCACGGTGTACAATGAGTTAGAGATCTACGTGTTTATTTCATGATAATGCCACTTTTACAAGGTAGAATACTACGGAGTTGAGGACCAAATTATTGCATCATGGTTTAAAGCCATTACATATACAAATGTTGTTTAAATGCAATGTGTAGTGTTTTGTGGGTCATTGCTTGACTTTTTAACAATTTAATTATCTGTTCTTTGGTTTACGGCTTCTGATTACCCCTGCGGTATCTTAAGAATTTGTATCGAGTACACCTCGCCATCGGAAGAAATCGATGTCATGTGTTTAGGTAAATCCACCTGCCATACGATAGTGGTCATGACGGCATCCCTTTCTTGTGAAATGCCTACATTATTTAACAGATGGAGAAAACTTTTCGATAAAAGTCAGTGACAATGACATTTAAAAACTTCATATTTTTAATAAAACCATTCATGCTTTCTGTTATCATAGGAACCTGTTATGATTAATTGACCCGTAACACTATGTAAAAGTACAGTTAAACCTACCCATACGGTCACCTCTATTAAGCAACCACCTGTATTAAAAGGTCACCTTTTTCTTATCCTGTCATAGAACATTTCATATGAATTGAACCTCTTTTAAGAGGTCACCTGTCTTATATAAGGTCACTTTTTCTTTGTCCCAAAGGTGACCTCTTAATACAGGATTGACTGTACTTTCTTTTTTTTTGTATTTTTATTGGTGTCTGAAATATTGTCCCATTTACTAGCTCAATAGTTAAGTTGCTTTTAAAAACACATGTTTAAATAATGTACAGTACCGTTGAAGGTGTTATTAATTAGCATGCCAGGGCCGTAGCTAGACCAAAATGTTTATAGCAATGTATCGTTTTTTACCGGGGGGGGGGGGGGGGTTCTCCCATCGGGAAATTGGGCACATATCTTCTGCTATGTTATGTTAAAGAGGTACAATGGGATTAGCCCGCTCCCCAACCCTCTCCATCTACCCAATTAAATACACTATTTCTTATTGTGAAGATTGTTCATTGTTCATATCAATAACAAGATTGGCAAAATCGCAAGAAGTTACATTAAGACAAGGGACAGTTTGATATTTAACAATGGTGCAATCTACAGACTTGTTTTCGTCATGATGCATTTGTCTTGTTTGCCTTAGTGAAGCTACGGTTCTGCATGTTACAAAGTTAAACAATAATGGTCAACCTTATATCACCAACCACAACCACACGAACCACTTCTCTGTCAAGCGGTAAACGTCTGAATACCAAATAACAACGAACGAAACCACTTCTCTGTCAAACGTTAAATGTCTGAATACCAAATAACAACGAACGAAACCACTTCTCTGTCAAACGGTTAACGTCTGAATACCAAATAACAACGAACGAAACCGTTAACAAATGTCGAAATTCTAGAATTGAATAAATCTGTTTATAATTAAAATTATTGAGTAAATCATATGCGTTGTAAAAGTCGTCTTAAAAGAGATTTTTAGTTGTAAATAAAAAGATTTAATCTCCTGCGACGATACTTCAAAGGTTTAGTATTCCTTTCTATTTTAAAAACCATCAATAAAATGTATGCAGTTTTTAAAAAAAAAGGTAATAATATTAAAATTTATATATTTACAAATAAAAGGTGCATTTTAGTGGTTGGTGGGTTTCTTTATGTTTGCCATTAAAGATGTTTCATAGCTGAAATTAAAATATTGAAAAGTGATGCATTATGTAACTTTATAATTATCTGTTTCGCCTACATGTAAATATTTCTTACAAAATTGTCATGGGAAATGTAAGGGACCAATCCTCTGTTCATCTGATACACATGATTAATTTGAAAAATATCAAGTACAATCAAACCTGCCCATACTCTCACCTCCATTAAGCAGTCACCTGTATTTAAAGATCACCATTTCGTGACCTGTTATGGAATTTTCAAATGAATTGAACCTCTTTAAAGCGATCACCTGTCTTAGAAGACCACATTTTCTTTGTCCCAAAGGTGACATTTTAATGCAGGTTTAATTGTAAATACAAGATATTTCCTCAATATTATAATAGTGTCTTACTGTGTTACTTTAGATTTTGTTCCAATATTTTCAATGGAAAATATATTATGCATTAAATTTTATGCTTACTGAAAAAATCAGTGTCTATCTACACACTTGCTCCAATTAAACACGTGTCAAAAATCAAATCTTGGTTGCAGCAATTAAATTTCCTTCAACAATGTGATTGTGGACAGAATTGTTAAGCATTGAAGAATATATTTATTTATAGAATCGAAATGATATCTTATATCTAAAATACATTTAGATAAAAAAGAAAATCATTTGTAGATGTACATACAAAAGTTAGAAAAAACCGAACGGGCAATTCACAGAAAATGACAATATTTGGTACACAAGACTCAGAACGAAGACAAACAAAACAAAAAGCCCAAAACAGAAAACCAAAAATGATGAGCAACACGGACCCCACCAACAAAATCGGGGGTGAACACAGGTGCCTGCGAAAGGCACGTAGTTCCTGCCTCTTATAAGACACTTTTTATGTTACTCATATGGTCAATATGTGTTAGGTACCACTATACGCAAAAAACACATAATAATACAAGAGCCCTCCGAAAAACAATTGGAGGTAAAGACGTACCGAACATCGTTTGATGCGGAAATCGTAGCGGACATCGCAACACGAAACTCAGAACGTAAAGACATATGATACGACAAAATGTTGGACATCACTATTCGCAAACATTCACAAAAACACAACAAGACATGCACCCTCCTACAAACAACTGACGTGAAAAGACGAAACGAACATTGTTTTTATGCGGAAATCGTAACGGACATCACTACACGGAATTAAGAACATAAATACACATAACAGGACAACACAACCCTAAAATTAACCCCTAACCATAACCCTAACCCTAACCCTAAAACATAAAAGGACAACACAACCCTAAAATTAACCCCTAACCATAACCCTAACCCTAACCCTAAAACATAATAGGACAACACAACCCTAAAGTTAACCCCTAACCATAATCCTAACCCTAACCCTAAAACATAAAAGGACAACACAACCCTAAAATTAACCCCTAACCATAACCCTAACCCTAACCCTAAAACATAATAGGACAACACAACCCTAAAGTTAACCCCTAACCATAACCCTAACCCTAACCCTAAAACATAATAGGACAACACAACCCTAAAGTTAACCCCTAACCATAACCCTAACCCTAACCCTAAAACATAACAGGACAGCACAACCCTAAAGTTAACCCCTAACCATAACCCTAACCCTAACCCTAAAACATAATAGGACAGCACAACCCTAAAGTTAACCCCTAACCATAACCCTAACCCTAAACCTAAAACATAATAGGACAGCACAACCCTAAAGTTAACCCCTAACCATAACCCTAACCCTAACCCTAAAACATAATAGGAAAACACAACCCTAAAGTTAACCACTAACCATAACCATAACACTAACCCTAAAACATAATAGGACAACACAAAAACTAAAGTTAACCCCTAACCATAACCATAACCCTAACCCTAAAACATAATAGGACAACACAACCCTAAAGTTAACCCCTAACCATAACCATAACCCTAACCCTAAAACATAATAGGACAACACAAAAACTAAAGTTAACCCCTAACCATAACCATAACCCTAACCCTAAAACATAATAGGACAACACAACCCTAAAGTTAACCCCTAACCATAACCATAACCCTAACCCTAAAACATAATAGGACAACACAACCCTAAAGTTAACCCCTAACCATAACCCTAACCCTAACCCTAAAACATAACAGGACAACACAATCCTAAAGTTAACCCCTAACCATAACCATAACCCTAACCCTAAAACAAAACAGGACAACACAACCCTAAAGTTAACCCCTAACCATAACCCTAACCCTAACCCTAAAACATAATAGGACAGCACAACCCTAAAGTTAACCCCTAACCATAACCCTAACCCTAACCCTAAAACATAATAGGACAGTACAACCCTAAAGTTAACCCCTAACCATAACCATAACCCTAACCCTAAAACATAATAGGACAACACAACCCTAAAGTTAACCCCTAACCATAACCATAACCCTAACCCTAAAACATAATAGGACAACACAACCCTAAAGTTAACCCCTAACCATAACCCTAACCCTAACCCTAAAACATAACAGGACAACACAATCCTAAAGTTAACCCCTAACCATAACCATAACCCTAACCCTAAAACATAACAGGACAACACAACCCTAAAGTTAACCCCTAACCATAACCCTAACCCTAACCCTAAAACATAATAGGACAGCACAACCCTAAAGTTAACCCCTAACCATAACCCTAACCCTAACCCTAAAACATAATAGGACAGTACAACCCTAAAGTTAACCCCTAACCATAACCATAACCCTAACCCTAAAACATAATAGGACAACACAACCCTAAAGTTAACCCCTAACCATAACCATAACCCTAACCCTAAAACATAGGACAACACAACCCTAAAGTTAACCCCTAACCATAACCCTAACCCTAACCCTAAAACATAACAGGACAACACAATCCTAAAGTTAACCCCTAACCATAACCATAACCCTAACCCTAAAACATAACAGGACAACACAACCCTAAAGTTAACCCCTAACCATAACCCTAACCCTAACCCTAAAACATAATAGGACAGCACAACCCTAAAGTTAACCCCTAACCATAACCCTAACCCTAACCCTAAAACATAATAGGACAGTACAACCCTAAAGTTAACCCCTAACCATAACCATAACCCTAACCCTAAAACATAATAGGACAACACAACCCTAAAGTTAACCCCTAACCATAACCCTAACCCTAACCCTAAAACATAATAGGACAACACAACCCTAAAGTTAACCCCTAACCATAACCCTAACCCTAACCCTAAAACATAATAGGACAGTACAACCCTAAAGTTAACCCCTAACCATAACCATAACCCTAACCCTAAAACATAATAGGACAACACAACCCTAAAGTTAACCCCTAACCATAACCCTAACCCTAACCCTAAAACATAATAGGATAACACAACCCTAAAGTTAACCCCTAACCATAACCCTAACCCTAACCCTAAAACATAATAGGACAGTACAACCCTAAAGTTAACCCCTAACCATAACCCTAACCCTAACCCTAAAACATAATAGGACAACACAACCCTAAAGTTAACCCCTAACCATAACCATAACCCTAACCCTAAAACATAATAGGACAACACAACCCTAAAGTTAACCCCTAACCATAACCCTAACCCTAACCCTAAAACATAATAGGACAACACAACCCTAAAGTTAACCCCTAACCATAACCCTAACCCTAACCCTAAAACATAATAGGACAACACAACCCTAAAGTTAACCCCTAACCATAACCCTAACCCTAACCCTAAAGCATAATAGGACAACACAACCCTAAAGTTAACCCCTAACCATAACCCTAACCCTAACCCTAAAACATAATAGGACAGTACAACCCTAAAGTTAACCCCTAACCATAACCCTAACCCTAACCCTAAAACATAATAGGACAACACAACCCTAAAGTTAACCCCTAACCATAACCATAACCCTAACCCTAAAACATAATAGGACAACACAACCCTAAAGTTAACCCCTAACCATAACCATAACCCTAACCCTAAAACATAATAGGACAACACAACCCTAAAGTTAACCCCTAACCATAACCATAACCCTAACCCTAAAACATAATAGGACAACACAAAAACTAAAGTTAACCCCTAACCATAACCATAACCCTAACCCTAAAACATAATAGGACAGCACAACCCTAAAGTTAACCCCTAACCATAACCATAACCCTAACCCTAAAACATAATAGGACAACACAAAAACTAAAGTTAACCCCTAACCATAACCATAACCCTAACCCTAAAACATAATAGGACAACACAACCCTAAAGTTAACCCCTAACCATAACCATAACACTAACCCTAAAACATAATAGGACAACACAAAAACTAAAATAATACGATGACAATGGCGACCGATACCACATACATTCATTCATTTGGAATATTCACCATGTTTACGTTTCAAAATCTCTCATGTTAAAAACGAACTGAATCAGCATGTCGTGAACTAACTTTGAGGTAAAATTAGTTTAACCCCGCCATGTTTTATTGAAGTGCCTGTACCAAACCAGGAAGGTGAACGATCATGTATATGTGTGTTAGGGTTCTCGATTTTTCCTCTTTTTCTACGATTTTTTTTATTAGATTTTGGAACTGTTCCTTTGGTGGGTGTTTTATATTTTGTTTTCATTTACTACTTTGCTTATACCGAAACATCCCGTTCAGACGAGGTGCACTCGATACAACATTATGCGATAACATTTGTCAGTGACTTAAGGCAGGTCGGTGGTTTTCTCCGTGTCCTCTGGTTTCCTTCACCAATAAAACTGACCGCTACGTGCACGATATAACTGAAATATTGTTGAAAGTGGCGTTAAACACCATACATAACCCTAACTCCCTTTACCGAAACATATTAAAATATATTTTCTATGAATATAGTTTTATTTTTGTTTTTTATATATTAAACACATTATCACATTGACAAATATAACAAGTAATTAATTATGTAAATATACAAATAATATACACAAAAATGTACAATTATATCTACAATGTTATCTGTTAAAAATATACATCTGTTGTTCTTCTTAAGACATGATTAATATGTTGGACGAATAGTTAAAAAATGAAAAAATGCATATTTTGATATTGAAAAAAGAGACAATCACAATTGAGTAGTTCAAAGGCACATGGCATGAAGAAAAACATCTAATAGATAATGATCTTTGCGTTTATATCGTTGCAGGTTCGATTGTCAGAGATGGAAGCATTAAATATGTCAGAATGGTGAAAACAATTCATGGGAGATTTTTTTTTATATTAAAATTCTACGAAATATCAATATGAAAATACCAAGCAACATTGTGCTCGTCTTCTCTACCCCCAGTTTATCACTTGCATTGTCTTGTAGGACATCAGTAACACTAAGTTTTACAGGACCATTAGGCAGTTATACTTTGAGACCAGCTCAATTGTCTAATATCAAACAAATAGATCCTGCTATCAAATAGGGCAAGATTATACATAAACCTCAGTCTTTGTCGAATTACTATCCAAACAACAGTACACTCTTGACCTGCTATTGAAAAAAGAGGGATTTTAATTCCACTCTTGTTTCTAAGGCATTTTAACATTCTCTATGAGAATTCTCTAAAAAGCGCTATGTAACTATTATTTATCCATAGAGGATTTTGTCGAGCAATCCACTATCTACTTCTAGAAATGTCAATAACAGAAAAGTATGCAACGGTATTATTTCTCATTCTGATTAAAAAAGAAAGGAGGGGGGATAAAATGATGAAAATAAAATCTGAATCCATGTATTAATATTAAAATCTAAATTATATTTCTTTACATGTACTTGTATATATTTCAGTGTGTTAAAAATTTAAATAACTATGTGTGAAAAGATGTTTTACAGCAAAATAACAAAATAAAATGCAGAAATATTTAGTTTATCTATACAAATATGTAAAATATTACCGACATCTACCGCAAATTTGTGTCAATTTGAAAATGAGACTAGACGGACGTTGATATTAACGAAACATAAACTTTTTTTGTTAATTATTGAGTGGATCTAAGCAGCACTATTCATTACAAAGTGACACAAGTAATTATAATTGTTTGAGTCAATGCACAACAAATGTCAACATCATTTGGCACCTTTTCGGGTTTTGTACAAGTCACGTATATCACAGCAAGTCATTACAAGTCCTTCTCATATAAGGTCTTATAATCAACCAGTATTGATCTTCCTTCCTCTAAAGTACTTGTAATAATCACCGGATGTTAGCCTGCTAACTCATCCTTGTATTACATGTCTGACTCGGTGCGCTGCATGGCTTGGGGAACTATATGCCAGACATTACCTGAACAACAATTCCCTATAATCACGTGTTGGTTATCATTATTATAAGCGACAACCATAGCAGTTTATTATTGTGATTCTTTGTTTGGATTTCATTTTTTCGCTCCTTTCTTTTTATCAAGAGACTCCCTTTTAGTTGCATCAGTGGTCTTTTTTGCTAGAATTTTGTCTTTTGTTTTATTAACTATACGTTTAATGGAAGAACCAGATTTTTCTTTTTCTTGTGCTTGAGCGGATTCTTGTTCTGGGACTGTTGCCAATTTTGTCGGCGATTCTGGGTTTACCTTGTTCCCGCCAATTTTACTTCTGAGAGGTTTCACCTTTCCATCAGACTGGGTTTTATCTTTCTCACTAATTGGTACATCAGCATAAACCATTTTAGAAGCAGACCGAGCTGGTAATCGCAGACTACCATGACGTGTTAGAGGTGAAGGTGCAGGGGTTGACTTCGGTGATGGTGCCGGCGTTTTCTTTGTAGAGGTTGTTGTTGTTCTACCAGATGATACGGATGTTGTTCGAGGAGGTGGTATTGGTGTAGGAGATGTAGCACCATCAATTCGTGTTTTTGCTGTCGCTGACGCAGTTGCTGCCATAAAGCCACCACGACTAGAAGAGCGAGATGAGGCGGAGGAAGGTCTAGATCCTGCAGGACTAGTTGTTTCAGAACTATTTTCACCAAGTGATGTTCTCGACTTGTTTGGTAGACGTAATGATTGTGTACGCTTAAATCCTGATGTAGGAGTAGGCGATGCAATTCCTGATCTAGTAGTAGGCGATGGAAATCCTGATCTAGGAGAGGGTGATGTAATTCCTGATTTAGGAGAATGTGTGGTAGTTCCTTTTGCGTTTATCGTAGTGCTTGGTACGTGAGGTGTTGTAGGACGCGACACTGGGTGTGGTGTCGTTGAACGTGACACTGGGTGTGGTGTCGTTGAACGTGACACTGGGTGTGGTGTCGTTGAACGAGAGTTTGGAGTACTTCCTACACCTGATGATGTACGTCGATTTGATGTTTTTGTTGTGACTTTACTGCTAGCCTCGGATAATGACGATGTCAGACTATTGTTAGAATCAGTTTTAGTTCTGTTTAGATTTGATAAACGAGATGTTGTAGTGTTCTTCCGTTTGTTAGTTTCTGTACTAGATGCTGCACTTAAATTGTCTTTTTTCTTTGAACTACTAGCAGTTCCACGCATATAACTAGGAACTGATTTTTTCTTTCCTGTTATATCATATGTTTTTTCAGCTGTTGCAATTGGAGCTTGTGGGGGTGGCCGAGGGCTGCCAACTGAACTTATTGGAGAGTCCACTCGCAGAGTTGATTCAAGGTCTATGGTCTCATTCCAAGTGTCCTCTTTGAAAGTTCCATGTCCACTATCTGGTGAAGCCAAAGGGTATTCAATAGATGAATCAAGTGAAGAATCTTTATCAATGTTTGTTGTTGTAGCCACGACTTGTTCTGTCCATGATTCTGTTCTTTGTTTACGCATATTAAGTTCAGTTTGTTTCCCTACACGTGCCACCACTATTTCCTGTGTCGGTGGTCTAAATTCTTCTATTAAACTGGATTTTTCAATTTGAACTGGTTTTATTTCAGTAATTTTACGTGACAGAATAGGAGTGAATTCAGATTCTAAAGTGCTACTCATTGAAGTCCTCTGTGAAACAGTCCCAGACATAGTTTCAAACCCTTCATCGCGTGCACTATCACTACTACTCGCATAACTACATCTAGATCCGATATCATTTCTAAGCGAGTCACCACTTCCTTCTGACTTGTGATTTATAAGATATCCTTTATTAATCCTTGGACTTGTTGACATATTAGATTCATGAATATCAGGATGATGTTTGTTTCGTGGTGATGTTGATCCTTCGTTTTCTTGGACATTGTCATAGAAACTCTGTCGTCTGTTCAGTTTTCGTTTGTTTTTCCACTGAGACATTAATGCCATAGGTGACATATCAGTTTCATCTGAATTTCTCGATTCATAATTTGCTACAGCATTTGTTATTTCATGAGTTTCAACCAGGCTTACTGCCCTTCTCGATGATCTTGGCGGCACAATTGGCTGATCAAAGTTTTTAGATATTGGTTTTTGAATGTCATCTCTATCAAGTAGATCTTGACTTTTACTTGTGGAGTTCTTTCGTTTCTGTTGTGGAGATTCATTGTCACTAAATGGAGTATCACAGCGTAACGTCTCCGTTGATGTGCCTGTTGATTTAATTGATAATCGGCTTGAACTTTTCGGACTATCACTCTTATTACTAGAGGGTCGTTTCGGTGACGAGGTTCCGTCAGGATGAACTTCACTGTCACTATCACTACTAGGAATATAAACACCGTTCCTACGTCCGTCAGAACCTAATCTACCCACACTACCACGGAAGGATTTCCTTTGTGATGGTGAAATATCACCGTTAACGATAACGTCACTTGTGCCATCATTACATGTTTTCCTGGCAACGGATTCGTCGTATGATTTTGACCTACTCATTCCTGTCTTAAAACCTCTTAAAGCCTGGTCTACTTGCTCTTTCTGAACATCACTTTTACATCGGGAATCGCCACTCGTTGATGCGGGTTTATCTTTATCGCCAAAACGTTTATGATTAAATTTCCGTCTGGCTGCTAGTTTTGCGGCCTTGCTCATATTTGCTTTTTGAGTTGGCGATGAGTCAACATCATTACCGTCTTTATGATTATGAGAATGAGGAGGAACAGATGGTGGTGGTGAACTGTCCCTGTCTGATGACATATTTTGAGCAGTCACAACAGTAGTGTGTACCTGTCCGTTGCTACCATCTTGGTCTTCAGTACGAATATTACGCAGCGCCGCATGAACATCATCATACGACAACGTAGATCGTTGTTTCCGTTTATTTCTTCGAACTTGTAATGTCTCTTCAAATCCAGGATCGGATTTTGGAATATCAATACAAGAATCATCTTGTGTGCATAATTGTTCAGTATAATCTTGTTTTTCTCTATCTTCAATTGTTTTTAGAACTTTGTCGATATCGGATTTGCCTAGGTCACTTTTCCAACGATGATTTATTTGTTTTCTAACAGAAACAGATACCCGTTGCTCTTCATTTTCATTTGAGTGACCAGGCACTGCATTGTCAACTTTTGCTAACATTTTTTGTAGTTCTGAAGGGTCTAAACTATGACGGCTAAGACGACGCTCCATTTCCTCTCTAGACTTTTTCGCAGGAGTGTCAAACATTTTCTTGCTTGGTGATTCAAGTTTAGATTTTTCATCAATGGTTTGCAAATCTGATGCAATACCACTGCGCCACCTAGTGGTTCTCGAATCCTCAGATACAGAGTTATCTGCCAAATTATCACGTCTTTGAGTTGTTATGTCCGGGGATTTAGTTTCTTTACGTTGGAATTTTCGTTTCAGTCTTTCTACCATATCATCACTATCATCTGATTTATGTATGTTCTCGGGTTCCTTTTGATTAGCGATTTCTTTATCCATTTCACGTTTCTCATACATACTCTTAACTCTACGAACAGAGCTGTTTGATTTTTTAGTCATATCATCCGATTTTGGTCGTTCAAATGATGGTGTCTTTGACCTTGTTGGCAGACTAGAATTCCCCATGTTCAACGAAGCATCGAGAGCAGGTGACGCTGCTCTTTCTCTATCGTCAAATACGCCATGCACATTTCGTTTGTCCCGCCTTTCTTGGCGTCGCTTGCGTAAACTAGGACATCGTTCAAATTGAGGCTCAGTTGACTTCGCGTCAGATTGAGAAAGAATGTCCAGTAACGTGTCATGAGAAGAACTCTGTAGAACACGTTTCCTATCGGTTTCCATTGCATCTTCCAAGCTACTACAGGTACTTTCAGAATCACAATTATCATCCTGTCTTTCTGATTTCCGACGCCGCAAGCTTTTACGGCCGTAGCCTTGTCGAACAAATTCATCAGGACTTCCAGATTTTGCATCAGTATTAGTCGTAATGTTTTCATTAGTATCCAAAGTGACTTTTTTAACTTTTGTAAATTTGAAGTTGCTATCCCCGGACCTTCTACTAGCGAACCCACTTCGAACATCAGCTAATAGTAAGTCAACAATGTTTTCAGATCCATGATCCATTTTCTGGTCTGGTGGTGCACTGACATCATCTGAAAAGAAGTGAGAAAATTATTATAGCAAAATATTTTTTTTATGATAGTAACAATATATATGATAGCAGATTGTATTTATAATTAAACAAAAGTTAATGGCAATTCAATTTTTGGGTATGTCCAATGACAACACTATGACATATATTGTAAGTTGTATTAATTATCATGAATTGTATTGTCTGATATTCTTTTTAGCTGTCTAGACCTTTTGTACCATTTAGACTCGAAATGTAATAGTAAACTTTTGTACTCAAAAGTTTATTTTTGTTTTGTGGGGTTCATCTTGCTCAATCTTCAGTTTTCTGTGTAGTGTTTTGTGGGGTTCATCTTGCTCAATCTTCAGTTTTCTGTGTAGTGTTTTGTGGGATTCATCTTGCTCAATCTTCAGTTTTCTGTGTAGTGTTTTGTGGGATTCATCTTGCTCAATCTTCCGTTTTCTGTGTAGTGTTTTGTGGGGTTCATCTTGCTCAATCTTCAGCTTTCTGTGTAGTGTTTTGTGTGGTTCATCTTGCTCAATCTTCAGTTTTCTGTGTAGTGTTTTGTGGGATTCATCTTGCTCAATCTTCAGTTTTCTGTGTAGTGTTTTGTGGGGTTCATGTTGCTCAATCTTCAGTTTTCTGTGTAATGTTTTGTGGGGTTCATCTTGCTCAATCTTCCGTTTTCTGTGTAGTGTTTTGTGGGATTCATCTTGCTCAATCTTCAGTTTTCTGTGTAGTGTTTTGTGGGGTTCATCTTGCTCAATCTTCAGTTTTCTGTGTAGTGTTGTGTGTGGTTCATCTTGTTCAATCTTCAGTTTTCTGTGTAGTGTTTTGTGGGATTCATCTTGCTCAATCTTCAGTTTTCTGTATAGTGTTTTGTGGGGTTCATGTTGCTTAATCTTCAGTTTTCTGTGTAGTGTTTTGTGGGATTCATCTTGCTCAATCTTCAGTTTTCTGTGTAGTGTTTTGTGTGGTTCATGTTGCTCAATCTTCCGTTTTCTGTGTAGTGTTTTGTGGGGTTCATCTTGCTCAATCTTCAGTTTTCTGTGTAGTGTTTTGTGGGGTTCATCTTGCTCAATCTTCCGTTTTCTGTGTAGTGTTTTGTGGGGTTCATCTTGCTCAATCTTCAGTTTTCTGTGTAGTATTTTGTGGGGTTCATCTTGCTCAATCTTCAGTTTTCTGTGTAGTGTTTTGTGGGGTTCATGTTGCTCAATCTTCAGTTTTCTGTGTAGTGTCTTCATTTGATCAATCCATCTACCTTACAACATAGAGATATAAAATTACAAACAACTAACCTTGTTTTCTCATTTCCAGTTCTTTTTGTTTTTGTCTCTCCTTTTGTTTTTCTTCTGTCTCTTTTCTACTGCTGTTTTCCTGAAAAAGCAAATAATTTTTTATATATACTTTATTATTATTTGGAATTGTTCTGACAGTGCGGTCGGTTTTTGTTTATCATTTTATTACAAGTCAGTGTGGCTACAACATTGGCATATCAACTAATTGTATATATGTATTGCCAATAAAGATAATGGTGACATTACTTAACTTAACATAATTCTACTTGGATGTAAAGACTGACCTTCCTTGCTGTCTGACGAAATTTTTATTTTATTGTGATAAAAGATGGAATTTAGGGGACAATAATATTATAATTCACATAAAATCATCATCTGTCACTTTTCTAATAACTCTTTCTGATTGGGTACAGAACCAAATATAATCTCATTAATATGTATGCGACAGAATAAACGTCTTCTTAGTACCAAAATGATCTAAACAGCAATTTCAACATGTTAATATTTCTCACATTTGCTGTATAACATAAAAAGAACTGTAGATAAACATTACTTTCATTTCTTACATATGTTATTATGTATATCAAGATACAAGACAAACATATGCAAAACTTACAGAAATTGCTTTCTTAAATCTTGCAGAAAACGTGTTGAGCACATTGAAACATTCCTCCAACTTAAATGAGCTAGCATCTTCACAGAAGAAATCTGCTAGTTCTAGTTTTAAGCTGTCTATATCTTTTAAATCTTCTTGTAGCTCTGAGATGTCTTGCTTTGCAATCTGCAACGAATTTAAATTTCAAAAATAAATATACATGTATATGTATATCATAGATATCTGTCCAATGTATTACAAGTACAGCTTAAAAAAACTACTGAAAACAGAAATGTATGTGTATATATAACAAGAATATCCAAATATCATATATACTACCCATGCGGTGTACCTGTATTCACCCCCGGTTATGTTCTGTTTTTGCTGTGTGGTTCATGTTGCTCAATCTTTAGTTTTCTATGTAGTGCTTTGTAGATCATTGTTTGTTCCTTTTTCTCCAGCCATTGTATTGTCTGTTCTTCTGATTACCCTTTTGGTATCTTCAAACTTTTCTTAAGCTTAAAATTGTGAACACATGCACAATATAAAAACAATGAAGATTGTCTTACTTGTATAAACTCTGACATCTGGATGAGGAAATCTGGTCCTATAGTTTCTGCTTGAGCTGATAACTTCATTATTTTTTCATGAATGCTCTTAATATCTGTAGTAAGATTTTCCAAATGTGCCCTGAAAATAAATAAGATGCTTATCCATTCTTTTTTCCTATGTAATTTAAACATATCGTAGCTGTCGATCAACATGTAAACAAAATGTTAAACAATGTTGTTGAATTCATATTGTTTGTTTTTGTTAGGATGTGTTGTGGTTTGCGTCCTGCCACAAGGTTATATTTTCCTATGATTATCTTTTATCACCAATTTTCACTTTTTACAATCAAAACATACCAACCCATGCATGGAGTCAGCAATATATTTTACCTACATGATTAATTTTCTGTAAATATAGATTCCTGGTAAATATAGCTGAAATACTGCACAACTAACGTGATGTTAAACAACAATAAATCACTTTGGAAATAAGACATTATTGGGATGCAAGTGGGTATGACAGAACATTCATTCTGGTCATCTGCTTTTATCTTAGATTTGGACATAATTTACTAGGTTAAACGTACCAATGAATAATGTTATCTCTTTTGTTTTTATTTATTGGCCATTTTCCTTTTAGAGAGATACACTATCTTGTTCAGCACAAGGTCACAGGAAAAACAAACACAGAAGGGAAGATGGGGGTTATTAGTTATTTGATGATGTCTTGTTCTACATCCTAGCATCGGTTATTAGTCATACCCGTGTTCAGTTCAAGGTAAAATATTACTTACTGTGAAGCATCCTTTACAAATCTCATCTCGTCTGGAAACTTTAATAAATCTGGATTTTTCCCTTCTGCTTGCTGTGAAAGAGATAATGTATTTTTATTATTTTTCACTAATAGAGGTATTAAAATGACCACATGAAATAAATAAATAATACACCTCCTTAAAACCAAATGTTTCCCATCTGTAGTCAAAATAGAGGATTATCACAGAATAACATACACCAAGTTTCCAAAACAGAGTTCATCATAAAATTTTATGGTCATCGTAATTTGAATCACACATTTCATTGATATATTTTCTCCCTTTGATATGTGTCTTTGAAAAAGGATATTTAAGTGCAAAACGTATTTCATTTCGTGATTTAATGTACAATAGAAAATAAAAGGTCATATATACCGTGACGTTAACCATTAAAACTTACCAGTATTACAAAATGAAGTAAATTCATTCTAGGTTTGTTGGCTCTAGTTTCTGTCAATTTAATCAATGATGACAACTTAAAACCAGCAGCATCTCCTGCATAGTTACCCTACAAAACAATAAAAATATTTCAGTTTTATTCAGCATTACAAATACATAGCCAATCATTAAACAATATATGTTTGCCTTTTTATCTCATCTTTTCCTTGATTTTAAATTAATGAAATGTTGTTCTTTTCCAATTCTAGCATTGTGATCATTTAATCATTGTATTTATTTATAGAAAGTAAACTTTTGAGAAAACCAAGAGGGCATCAAGAATGGACAATCTAGAGGCACAGGCAACATTGGGAACACAATACCGAACGACGACAAACAAAACAAAAAGCACAGCACATAACACTAAAAAGAGGAGCAAGTTGATGTTTTTTTATGATGAATTTTGTCATTCCCAGCAATATATAACAAAAGTCCATTGTAAGATACTTAAGACAATCAATGAAAAAGAATAAATCGAGATTTTAGGGGAATTAAAGAAAAGTTATTCCCGCTAAGCATACTAAAATAAGTTCACAAGTCTTGAACCTCAAATATGAAATTCATTTCCATGACATTTGTCAGAATATTCCAATAAATGGAGGATGATCTAGAAAATTTAGAGTATTAAAATTATCATTGTTTTACACATAACACCATAAGTGACCCCCCCCCCCCCCCCTCCTCCTCCACTATGTGTTGTTGGTTATTAAACCCGAGTGTATTACACAGTTGTAGTTGTAATTAGCCATGCTATATGTTAAGCAATAATTACAACAGTTAAAAGATTAAAGGTTCACTCTCACTTAAGTTGGCACAAACAAATTGGATTAATATAACATAGTATAGGGATAGCCTATAGACCAGTCCTTTTAATATGAACAGCAAATATTTGGCTATGATTTGATTTTATATAATAACAAATGAGAATTTTAAAATATTTCATGGTATTATAATATATTATATATTTGAATAGCATGAGTTATACAATCTGGCAATATTTCATGACCTATGGATAAATTTAACCAAGGTTAGGTTTCATTTTCAGGATTAAATTAAATGTTAAATATATTTTTTCACTACAGTAAATTAAACTACGACTATTGAAGAAAGTTAAATTTTATCACAATAACGTCAGTTGGTAAACATGACACTCTATTATGTTTTGTTGTTTCACTATTAAATATATCAACAACACTTTTCATACTTTTAATCCGATTTCTGTATTTATTCAACATATAAAAGTCGTTAGAAGTAATTTATCGTTATAGCTTAAAATACAGAGGTACAAATAATACTGAAATACAAACGTATATATCGAATTTAGTGTGCACGGCGCTGGAATAACCTTCATCCCTGGAATAACATTCATCCCTAGAATAACCTTCATCCCTGGAATAACATTCATCCCTAGAATAACCTTCATCCCTAAAATAACCTTCATCCCTGGAATAACATTCATCCCAAGAATAACCTTCATCCCTGGAATAACCTTCATCCCTGGAATAACCTTCATCTCTGGAATAACCTTCATCCCTAGAATAGCCTTCATCCCTAGAATAACCTTCATCCCTGGAATAGCCTTCATCCCTAGAATAACCTTCATCCCTGGAATAACCTTCATCCCTGGAATAACCTTCATCCCTAGAATAACCTTCATCCCTGGAATAACCTTCATCCCTGGAATAACATTCATCCCTAGAATAACCTTCATCCCTAGAATAACCTTCATCCCTGGAATAACCTTCATCCCTAGAATAACCTTCATCCCTGGAATAACCTTCATCCCTGGAATAACCTTCATCCCTGGAATAACCTTCATCTCTGGAATAACCTTCATCCCTAGAATAGCCTTCATCCCTAGAATAACCTTCATCCCTGGAATAGCCTTCATCCCTAGAATAACCTTCATCACTGGAATAACCTTCATCCCTAGAATAACCTTCATCCCTGGAATAACCTTCATCCCTGGAATAACCTTCATCTCTGGAATAACCTTCATCCCGTACGCTTAAAATCAAAATATTGGAAAGCCATCTAATTTAGAAATGTCTAGAAGCAATAAAACTAAAGGGCCTAAACAGGATAGCCAGAATATCAAGGTGCAAGTACAATTCAAGATTAAGAGATGTCTTTATCTCAAGTCCAACTTCTCTCCTAAAGTACTTTTCCATTTGCAGAATGTCGTGAACTTTTGCGGCTTGCAAAGGAAAAAAAAGGTACATGTACATAGCATTATTGTGAAGCTTAGTTTATTGTTGACAATACTTTTAACTGGTTTACTGTATGTCTTTAGAAGTTAAGCCTTTGTAACAACTTACATTATTTAAATAGTTCCCAGCAATCAGCACCAGATAGAGTAGTTCATGTAGATGACTATTCTCTTTGATTTCTGCAAAAACATAATCCAAGCAATAAAACATGTTTGTATAAGGTGTTAATAAGTCAATATTTAAAATAGGGATATGTTACTTCTCTGGTTGTAAATAGAAAAACATACTGTGATTAAAAGGGCAAATTTTTGTTGTATTGTGGTATATTTATATAGGACAAACGTCAAAGCACCCTGTCAACTTGTTGATGACTGGTGTATCATCATCAATTTATTTACGTTTTTTGTATTTGTTTGCGTGTAGTGGTGTTCAACACATATTGTGTTGTGTTTTTGTTTTGTTTTTCTTCGTTTTTTGTATCCTATGTTGCCAGTTTCTCTGGATTGTGTTGTGTTTTTGTTTTGTTTTTCTTCGTTTTGTGTACCCTATGTTTCCAGTTTCTCTGGATTGTGTTGTGTTTTTGTTTTGTTTTTCTTCGTTTTGTGTACCCTATGTTTCCAGTTTCTCTGGATTGTGTTGTGTTTTTGTTTTGTTTTTCTTCGTTTTGTGTACCCTATGTTTCCAGTTTCTCTGGATTGTGTTGTGTTTTTGTTTTGTTTTTCTTCGTTTTCTGTACCCTATGTTTCCAGTTTTTCTGGATTGTGTTGTGCTTTTGTTTTGTTTTTCTTCGTTTTGTGTACCCTATGTTTCCAGTTTCTCTGGATTGTGTTGTGTTTTTGTTTTGTTTTTCTTCGTTTTGTGTACCCTATGTTTCCAGTTTCTCTGGATTGTGTTGTGTTTTTGTTTTGTTTTTCTTCGTTTTGTGTACCCTATGTTTCCAGTTTCTCTGGATTGTGTTGTGTTTTTGTTCTGTTTTTCTTCGTTTTGTGTACCCTATGTTTCCAGTTTCTCTGGATTGTGTTGTGTTTTTGTTTTGTTTTTCTTCGTTTTGTGTAGCCTATGTTTCCAGTTTCTCTGGGTTGTGTTGTGTTTTTGTTTTGTTTTTCTTCGTTTTGTGTACCCTATGTTTCCAGTTTCTCTGGATTGTGTTGTGTTTTTGTTTTGTTTTTCTTCGTTTTGTGTACCCTATGTTTCCAGTTTCTCTGGATTGTGTTGTGTTTTTGTTTTGTTTTTCTTCGTTTTGTGTACCCTATGTTTCCTGTTTCTCTGGATTGTCCATTTTTGATTTCCTTTTATTAATAGAATGATACAAATGCATGTTCAACGAGATTTTCTTCTTAATTTATCTTGTCATAGCATGGCATCATTTTCAAATAAATCTGTATTTTATATGTTAACATTATTATTTTTGATTCCTGTGTTTTCTTATTAGTTTAAACGTATTTATTCTTTCAAGACTGGCTGCAATACAACACATGTATAACGTTATATATTGTGTTTCCCTATTACATATAACTTGTGTTATTGTTTCATCTACAAGCTGACATGATGTACTACAGGTGTCACTAATAGAGCAGGAACTGTTTCACCTTTCGATGCACCTGTGTGCACTCCCGTTTTTTTTTGTGGGATTCGTGTTTCTCGATCTTTAGTGTTTTGTGTAGTGTTATGTACTTCATATTTTGTCTTTTTTGTCATTCTATACTTTCTCATTGTATTGTTTGTTCTTCGTCAAATTACGGTTTCTGATTTCCCCTTTATTGTATTCAACCCTTTATACATGATATTTAATGATCATCTTACAGATTAGTATAACATCTAAATGTTTTACATTATTCTTGTATATATTGCAGCAAAACAAAAAACGCTTCCATTTTCATACAATATATATAGTATCATGTAAAAAATCAGTTTCAAATATGATATTATGCCATTATATTCTATGCAAATTTGTTAAATATGATAATATTTTCCTTTTAAGAAACTAATTCTCATGATGACTAATGACAGGGGAGGAATAACGTCATAACTTCAAATTTCTCAATTATTAGGAGTATGTAAATTTCTCAATTATAAGAAGTATGTAAATGTTTATTTCATGGATACATTCAAATTTGTTTACCTGTGATTTCCCACCTGTGTGGATTTTTACTGTTGTTTTTGTGTGTATATAATATAATAAGTTGATGATACATCAAATTTGTCTTTAAAGTGAAAAATAAATTGATGTGATAAACTATCATATATACAGTCTTGATGCATTACATGAAAGTTCAAAATCTTCCTTAAAAAGTTTATTGATATATTTTACTTTTTCTTGTAGCTATCATTCAAATCTTCACTTGATAGTTTGATAGAGTACATTTAACAGACGTATACATATTCTAATACTAGTCATTTCTTACATAAAATTAGCAAATGGTAAAATAATATATAACATGCATCCTATATTGTCATGTGGAACTTTAAATAGTTAGAAAGAAGAACTAAAATTGTTCTATACAGAAATGTTCCATGTTTCCTATCTAAACATTTCTATGCAAAGCACAAAGTAACATTTAGCATGGACTGGATACGACTTATTTTGTGTTTTTCTGTAATTTTTCATGAAAGTCAGATTCACCAGCGCACAACCTCGAAGAGCAGATAAAAGACAATCAACCTATAACTATGTAAATCATTTTATCATGTACAATTGTTGACACCTGCACATATAAATGGCTAAAGTGGCTCATAAGTATAATTCTAATGCAACTTTTATGCAATACATGTTTTCACTGCCTGTTGTTTACTGTCAAATCCATAATCGACATGACGTTACCAAGGGTTCTACTTTGAGTGATCCGTCATATATCAAAAACCAGTTTGAATGTTTATTTATTTATCAAATCTGAGGCGATATATAGCAAGAAAACGTCAGATGTTTACGTTATGCTCTGAAAGGTTATGCTTTCAAAGTTTTCGTTTGGCGTCGTGGTGTGCAAATATTCGTGTATATGGTCATCTCCGCGTCTCCAGTAAAACTGCCTTCACAAGTTATTCCTTAGCCGAAAGTAACTGCCTATATTATAATACCAACATCGAGATATTTTATTTCATAAACACAACAGCTATCCATATAGAACAACAATAGCCTGTTTATTCTGACGCCACATGTTAATGATATGTTACTTGAAACCGCAAGTTGTGATAATGTATGAAATTGAAATTAATTCCCAGTGGATATGGAAGAGATTGAAGATACCAAAGGGGTAATCAGAATCCGTAAATCGAAGGACAGACAACACAATGGCCAAAAGAAAAGGAAACAAGGACAAACAACGATCTACAAAACATTACACAGAAGACTAAAGATCGAATAACACGAACCTATGTCATTCCTGCTCGTGAAGGTGTAATTAACAAGTAACATATAAAAGTGATAATGATATTGTATAAACCTACCTTTAGCAGCCTCTATCACAGCATCTATAGAAGGTCTTATCCATTCCATGTTTGTGTTAAATTCCTCTTTAATTGCAAAACCTTCTATTCTGGATTTGTAGCTGTTTACAAAACAGACAAAACGTTATTTAGTCAAAAGATGGTTATTTTACTTATTTGCAAGTGTTATATAAAAATAATAAAAACGTAGAAATCCAATAGTTTAGTGCCCACAATACGTTTCTGGAATAACTTTCATCAAGAAGCTCAAAGTAACAATATTTGAATTCCAAATAATTTAAAAGTGTTTGTGAGTAAGAAAACCAAGTACTTATTAACAATTTCAAAGTTCTAATTTATTAAGCAAGAAACTGGTATTGCCTTTTAAAACTCGTTAAATTGCTTGAATAAAAAAAATAACACTGTTAAAAGAAAGTAACCAGTGCAAGATGCTTTCCACTATTTTACTTAAATAACAACTGTTACAGATACGGGGTATGCATTAACAAATGAAAATACTGTTATTGATGTTATAATATTTTCAGTGAAGAATATATTTGCAGTGGATACGTACTATGGTAATGTCAACAGGGTGGTGAGGAATTTCTCTGCATTACCAAGCTTGCTCTTATCACCATCGAAAGCTTTGAGCTTTTCAACCTGAAATTAAGACAGAAATCAACTACTTGTTGTCATCAATCACTCTCGTGATAGATTGTACAATATGTAAGGGTAAAAAATATATAAGGTAATGTCATGTCCTTCTAGGATTCACTAAGTACAAAGTACTGCATCTCTTAGTTAAATATCTGTATCCGTAAAAAAATTGTTTATCGTGTCATTATGTTTTATTGTGCTATTGACTTGTTTATTCTTAATGACATTAGAATGAATTACTACAACCATTTAACAACAAGATGACTGGTGTCAAAATATTTTATTTTGTTAATTTGAGTAAACTATCTATTACTATTGCAGCACTGGGCATTAAATTCTGTTTATATGCTTGGACTCATCAAATTAGTTTAAACCCGCCACCTTTTATTGAAGTTCCTGTACTAAGTCAGGAAAGTGAATGTGTAAGTTCGGAGTATCGATTTTGTTGCTGTTTCTACGATTTATCAATTGGATCTTAGGATTGTTCCGAACGTGTGGCATTTGTTTTATTTCAATTTTATACCATTTTTATGGTAGAGTAGACAATATAAGTCAAGAAGAAAATTTACCTCATATTAATACGAAAGAGTTTTGGAGACAATTCCTTACCTCGTCTTCATAGGGAAGTATTTTGAGAAGATTCCTAAGTTTCTCTGCACCAATTTTGTCACTAGCACCCTCGCGTAATAACCTGACAATATCATCACTTGGCATCTTAAACTGCTTCAAGAATATATTGATCTGTAAGCTTCTCTTTCCCTCCAATAAATTTATCTACAATACATATAAATCATTGTCAATTACATGTTTACCTTGTTCGTAGATGCATTCAAAATTTGATATTCACATGTGGAAAATTCTTGCAACTCTGCACCATTTCACTAATACTGGATATTTAGCCTTTGAGGTTTCCTGTCATACAGAGGTTAATTTTTCACAGGTGTAATATAGGCATAGTAAAAATAATAATTAAAAAAAAAAGACTGGAGATTTTGAGCCCAAAATACTAGTTTAACCCCGCCACTATTTTTGACGTGTCTGTAATACACAAGTAAAGTGAGTGGTCATGTATTGGTGTGTTAAGGGCCTCTTTCTACGATTTTGTTTTATTGCAATTTGGAAGTGTTCCTACAGTGTGGTGTTTTTTTCTCTTTATTTTATTTTACAGCATATTGAAGATATTTTCTGAATAAAATTGTACGGCTTCCTTTTAATAAAGGATTCCTACACAATCGCATACACTTTAAGCTAGAGATCTGTAGGACCGACCTTGAAATGTGGATTAAACTTACTGTGTTTTAACAGGATAAGATTTGCATCAGCTCTTCTTGTCTTGTTTATTATATAAAATTATTTCAGTTTATTTTTCAATGTAATTGTATACACAAATTAACTTTTCCAGTGAAATTGGGCAGAAAGATCACTAACAAGAATATAATTTACTATTCTGTGGTGACTTGTCCTGTTTTGTTTTGAGCGAATTTATGCCTTTTACAAACATAATCCTTAAACTAGTCTACCTATGATTAATAGCGCGGAAAATTATATATAAATTACTCCTTTATATTGTGTTATACTGCTCTTTGCGTGACACAAGATCAAGAAAATTGTTTTAAAAATGATTTCAACTTTAGATTTTAATAGACCATGTTTATAGTCATTTTTCAAAGTGTCATTTTCTTTAATATAACATTGTTTGGTAAAGTAAGGATAATTAATCATACAAGGAGATATGACAAGCAGGTTGGGAATATAGATAATTGTTATTTATTGTTGGTAATATGTTTTTAAAAATTGTTAAGGTATGGTATGTTTGGAAGAAAACTTGAAATGGTCAACCAGTTGTATCAACTATGTTATATTACAATGCCAATTGTTAATGAGCTACATTTTTATACAAAAATTATTAATAATAATTTCCAAGGTGAGTTAACAAAACTTATAAAGTAAGTCTAAAATGGTCCCCTTGAGGTATCACTGATGAAATATGAAACAAAATTGATGGATGAAAATTCAGGAGAAATGAGGAGAATAAACACGTAGATATCAAATTTATAACTGATATTGTTTTATTATTTTACTGAATAGTTTCAGATGTTGGAGTCCAGATTATATATATGCTCATCTATCATTCAACGACTTTGGCTTCGTCTCTATCACAATTGTACATGATTCCACATCAGTTAGTCAAATGTAATATGTTAAGTCATTTAAAATAATCAAAACTTGTTACGTTATTTAAAACAACAACAACAGTTGTTTTAATTGTATTTATTTACGTAAAACAAACAGGTGTCCATGCATTAAATTAGACAAAGATCATTGTAGAAACATGATCAAAGTGACGTAAAAACTGGGAAGCTTAACTAAAACACCATGAAGATAATCTGCACGTGTCCCTTTAAATAAATGCAAATCGTGGTCAACAAAGGGTTTAACTCAATGAAAGAAGTGCAGATTGACAGCAAGATTGTGGTAATAAGGATTAGTAATACACACACTAATCAAACAGAGGTTAAACAAGAGAAGATTGTTACTGGTGTATAGGAGGATCTCCCACGGCTTTGTTGATGTGATATTAAAGTGAGATTTGTCGGATCTGTAATACCCGGATGATATTGATAGCTTTGTCAAATTAATTGTAGATATCGTACAGCATAGGGTAATTGCATTGCAATAATTTATTTTTGACAGATAAAATTATGGCTTCTTATTCAAAGAGGGGCTTTAGAAAATAATTTATTATAAGACACAATAGTATAACGATTGCTTTCGTTCACTTTCATGTTTGCAGTCGTCAATTAAAATATATAGAAACACCTCAACCTGAAAGGGCAAGGCTTTAGAACAAGACTCTTGACACACCCCATTGTAATACGGTAATCCAGTTAAAGAGACAATTGAATTCAAATAATGTTTAAAATTGTTTGGGACATTAGAAAAACAATTCAAGTGGATCTAATGTTGGTAATCACAGTATGATATTTTTTGTTTTTCATTTTATTCTTATTCTAAGGAGAACAAATTTCAGTCGGAGGTTACTAGCAGTTCTCCTCAAAATATTCCAATATTTAATAAAAAAAAAAAAAAAAAAATATATATATTACTATACTTTGTATATACATGTTTACAGTGAATGACATATAATTAAATTGAAATTGCTTAGAATTACTGCCACTACAGATCAGACATTATAAAACTAAGATACGATCCAGCACCCTTTCCCTCGTCCGCATATGCACTCACATTCATAGTTTCTCATGGTAACTGTTACACTATTTGTATTAAAACAAATACACTACAGTCCATACCTTATTAATAATAAAGCTATGAGTTAGGGCTATGGTGTTTAACGTCACTTTCAACAATATATCTGTTATTCGTGGCGGTCAGTTTTATTGATGGAGAAAACCACCGACTATCTGTAAGTCGCCGACAAACTTTTATTACATAATCGAGTACACCTCGCCCGAACGGGATTCGAACTCACAACGTAAGTGGTGATAGACAATGATTGCAAAGTAAGTTGTAAATACAACTACCATACGACCCCTCTATACGGCTTCAAAAGTGATTAAGAATTATGATATGAAGACTATACAAGTATGTTCAGGAAGTTATTTAACGCGGAGATATTTAGGCCTCAGCAAATTATGCAAAAGATGTTTTCATAAAATTTATGCATTCATTAAAGGAACATAAATTCATATTAAAGATACAAATCTACAATATGTGTGCCTGAAGATCAAAGCCAACTCATCATGTATAGATAGCATGGCTAACAACAACAGATATTATGCACTGTGTACCAGGGCGTGATGATATGGAGTGCAATTTTTGTCATAAATCTATACATGGCACCTGAAGCGTTAATTTGCAATTAGATTCTCCCGTAGATAAAATCACATGTGAGAACTCAAAATTTAAATAGGGTTTTTGTCAAATACGAATATTAAGTAGCAAGTAGATCATTTGCACATGAATAAATTGAATACTCATTTTTTGAAAAGATGTGCTGTATCATTGCTTACTGATTATAACTGTTTCTATATATATCATATTGATGATCATCAATTCTTATTTCTAAAGAAGATTAATGAACTACTCTGATAATCCTTTCAATTGAATGTTCAATTTTTAGTTAATCTAATTTTCAACAAAGTAGGGTAGATTGATTATTTTCCCATATGATAAGGATACTAGGCATATGACTAGGAGGAAGTTTATTTTAATACTAAAGACGTAGATATCAAATTTAGTGGGTACTGTTAAACCAAATGTGTGTGGCAAAATACATGTGTATTAAAACAAGCAAATATGATATAAGAAGAGTTTGAAGATACCAAAGGGAGGTAATCAGAATACGTAAATCGAAAAAGAACAGACAACACAATGCCCAAAAGAAAAAGTACAAAAGGAGAAACAACGATATACAAAACATACACATAAAGCAAAAGATCGAGTAACACAACCACACTAAAAACCGGGGGTGAACTTAGGTGCTCCGGAAGGGTAAGCAGTTCCTGCTCCACTAGTGATACTCGTTACTCTAATTACAAACCAGGTAATAAGTCACGAATGAGAAAACAACTGGTTAGTCAGAATTGTAAATATTGTTGCTCTTCTTTATACCTCTTCAACCGACTGGGGGTGAAACATTAGGCATCCGTATTGTAAGGAAATACATCATAAAAATAGTTTCCACTCACCTCTGTTGATTCTTTTCTTTTCCTGTCAGATGAATTTGTTCCAATAACTTTATCAGTAGAAGAAACTGAATTTGAATTGACACTAAATAACTTGTCTATTGTATCATAATCCATTTTTGATACATATCCATTAATTAATTTCCCTGCCGTTTTCCATAAATTGGGTTTTGCTGAAAGCACTTTTGCTGCTGAAATCTTTTGCCATTGTAATGTTCGTAATTTTGTCGCAGATTTTGGAATATTTTGTTGAGGTAGTTTTTGTATTGGAGGTGGATTGGCAAGGCCTGGTGGGGGTGGTGGGGCCCCTGGAGCAGGCAGAGGTGGCGGTGCTCCAGGTGCCATTGGTGGTGGAGGTGGCGGGGCTAGTGGTACTTTGCTGATTCCCGGTGGCGGAGGAGGCGGCGGCGGTGGTGGTGCAAACACTTTGTTCGGTGAATCCCCTGAATGTGAATTTTCTGTAGTCCTTCTGGGTGACACAACACGAGTCCGTTCGTCATGACATGAACAAGAACATTTTCCATCAGTATATTTTTCTCGTTTTCTCATGGAAGACATCAACAGTTTTTGAGAATCGTCTTTATTTTCTATTAGAGTTGCCCTAGATATAAGTGTTTCTATCGTCTGCCATATTAGGTTGTTATTTTCATCACTTGGGTCTATTTTAAGCATGTGTTGTAACGTCGTAAGGAAACATAACTCCTGGGGTGTATCTGAAATCTGGAAAACAAAAACAAATTAATTAAGTGAATGTAAGTGGTTAGGATCATGCAAGAAGAGTTTGAAGATACCAAAAGTGGTAATAATAATCCGTAAATCGAAGAAGGACAGACAACACAATGGCCACTAGAGGAAAATGGTCGTTCCCTAAGACAGTCCGAGCTCAGAAAAAACAGATGTTAGCAAAATAATACAATGGAAAACAAAACATACCACACAGTCGGTAGCGGATGCAGTCGGAACAGTTCCAAATACTATTCCAAAAAAATGTAGAAAGAAATAAGTATATTATAAACGAAATGGCAAAAATAAATAAAATCATTGATACAGTTACCGTCTGCTTCCTTTTCCTTTGTGTAATATTAAGCAGTCATTTTACAAAAAAGTAATTTCATCTAATACAACAAAATTAAAAATAGAATATTCCTCCTTGTATCTACAGTTTATGTAGACATGAAATTAACGTAGAGCATTACTACAATGGAATGGTGAACAAAGTATGACTGTTCAAATACATGATGACTAAGATACTCCATATACTGACTTCACAAGTCATTGTTTTGTGGAACTGTTTACTCCAGGTCGTGGTTCAGTACTGACAAACCCCCCATGACATATTTTTCTTTAGGATATCTTAAGTGTTTATTTTGATACCATTATTTAAATTTTATGTTTATCAGATATATACCTATACTTATAAAGTAAATATATATATCAATAAAGATAACAAATTGAACTTGTACGGGATGGCCAAAATAACAACAAAAAAGGATTATCACTTTATTATTGATGTTAGAAACTCAAGTCCTCTCTACTTAATTAACTGTAATTAACAAGCAGGTAACATAGGTAATCAGGATAAAACGTTGTTTACCAAATCTTGATTGAGATTAAGCATTATTGAAAGTAACCACAATTAATATTTACACCTTTTTAAAGTTCTTTGTTTGGTGTAAAAATGTAACAATAAATACTTAGTGTTAATCAGATAAAAATATAGTAAATCTCTGTAATTTTACACAATAAATTGATTTATGATTTACCCCCATTGTAAAAATGGTCATATCTTTAATTTAATGACTGTTTTGATAAATCAAGTACATAATTTCAAATAAGTCAATATTTTATTTTATTTTTTTAATCAAAATACATTTTTTTTTTTTTTTTTGAAAATCAAAATACGCTGAAATATTGTTGAATGTGGTGTTAAACACCATTAACCAAAATACACTGTAGACAAAAAAAAAGTAAAATTCAACAGTGTTCACTGTACCTAGATACATGTACATGTATAGTCATTTTGATAATATCCATGAAGTGAAATCCAATTACAGAGCGATCAAATAACTTGTCATAATTTGATTGTTTTACCGATTGTAAACATATTCCCTAATGGGATACACCAGGTAATAGATGGGTTAAAATGTCACAAAACAGTTCGATGATAGGAGGGACATAACATTCTCTATGTGTTACCAAATGTTTCACGCCACTTACAAAGTCATATTTAAAAATTCACCACAGCTTGATGTTTTTCTCCAACAGATGTGTTTGTCCTGGTATCGTGTATTATACAATAAATACTGACAATTTTGTAAAAAAAGTTATCATTTGTATATTTAAAATAAAAATCATGTCGTTATTTAACCCTTTGACTGATACTCTAAAGAGTGAAGTGCTATTTATTTTACTTTTGTTAGCGATCTAGCTGTCTCAACACATACTTAAACCTTCACCTTTATCAAAATGTTGCGGAACCGTAGCTCTTAATAATATTGTTTCGCTTTCTTTTTTTACGATCAAAATATAAAAAAAAAAACAAGAGACAGACCAATAAGAGCTACTGATCAACAGCTACTTTATCAAATTTCAATAACATTTATTTCAAAACAAGCAAAAATATAAATGAATTATCTAAATACCAATAAAACTCTCTACAAAAACTGAGTGCATGTGTTCTTACAACCATAACATATCAAAGTTAAATTGACCTCTGACCTTTATAGTGCACAGTGTTTTACAAATTCAATTACTAATCAAATGACATAAAGCAAAAACATGTCATTTTTCAGTTGACAAGTTTATTTATCACATTTACCTGTTTAAAAATTGAATGAAAAACATCCAAAGGACTGTTGAGATCAACCCCTTTGATCCCCGGAAGCTGGTCTTCATCATTGGTCTTCTGTTCATCAAAAACATCTAACTGAACAAGAATCTGAGAATCTGTATCCTCTTGTCGTCTGCAAATTATAAAACAGTTTTAATTGGTTGTTCTAATATAATAAAAACGTAGATATCAAATTTTGTGCGCACAAATAGATGGCCATTTAGCTTCTTGTAAGATCCAATAATTTAAATGCTTTAGTGTTGGTTTCTTAGCTTCCAGCAGAGAATATTTGATAAATGCATATGGAGGACGAGAACAAGTTCAACTGGATCGAAATACCAACAGAAATGAGAGAGGAGTGTGATTCGAAATACTCACAGAAATGAGGGAGGAGTGTGATTCGAAATACTCACAGAAATGAGGGAGGAGTGTGACACAAAATAGAAATAGAAATGAGGGAGGAGTGTGACAACCAGGGCAACAACGTTTGACTGTCATTTGAATGTTATGAAGTGTTTAGGTAGGGAAGAAAACAACAGCCTTTTATTACGGTTACAATGTTATGGAGTGTTTAGGTAGGGAAGAAAACAACAGCCTTTAATTACGCTTACAATGTTATGGAGTGTTTAGGTAGGGAAGAAAACAACAGCCTTTAATTACGGTTACAATGTTATGGAGTGTTTAGGTAGGGAAGAAAACAACAGCCTTTAATTACGGTTACAATGTAATGGAGTGTTTAGGTAGGGAAGAAAACAACAGCCTTTAATTACGGTTACAATGTTATGGAGTGTTTAGGTAGGGAAGAAAACAACAGCCTTTAATTACGGTTACAATGTTATGGAGTGTTTAGGTAGGGAAGAAAACAACAGCCTTTAATTACGGTTACAATGTTATGGAGTGTTTAGGTAGGGAAGAAAACAACAGCCTTTAATTACGGTTACAATGTTATGGAGTGTTTAGGTAGGGAAGAAAACAACAGCCTTTAATTACGGTTACAATGTTATGGAGTGTTTAGGTAGGGAAGAAAACAGCAGTCTTTAATTACGGTTACAATGTTATGAAGTGTTTAGGTAGGGAAGAAAACAACAGCCATTTATTACGGTTACAATGTTATGGAGTGTTTAGGTAGGGAAGAAAACAACAGCCTTTAATTACGGTTGCAATGTTATGGAGTGTTTAGGTAGGGAAGAAAACAACAGCCTTTAATTACGGTTACAATGTAATGGAGTGTTTAGGTAGGGAAGAAAACAACAGCCTTTAATTACGGTTACAATGCACATACACTCTAAATCAGCAAAAGACGTCTATAACGACCAGGGAGCGTGGACTCTCTAGAAACGTTGTCCACTATGGTTCGCGATTAGGATTTCCGTATTATAACCTGACAACCCTGTATTTATATACAGAGGATCCCCTATCCACCACATGGAGAAGTATTATGAATTTCTGTGGATTGAGCTCTGTGAACCCAGTAAATATTAGACAACAACCAAATATGACAAAATATTTACATTGCTGGATATGTTTTAGAATTTGAAGAGGAATCAAAAAAGACATAATTGAAACAGTAACATGTATAAAAATTAGTTAAAAAAGGCTGGCAATTATTATCTGTCGTACATATTTTATAAACGATTCTGCAGATAAGGATAATGAAACAAAATTAGTGACATCTTTTAATTCTTTGTCCTCTTGTCAAATAAATAAATATTAAACTTAAACATTCTGTTAAAACCGGGCAGTGTTACAACTTTATCTCCGTGTTCAAAGACTTGTTAATACTTTTGTATGCTATGCGATCCGTCATGTATATACACTAGATTAAGAACATACGTATCTCTGATACATGTAGACATGATGTTTATACAGTCAAACCTGTTTTATGTGACCTGCCAAGGGAACAGTCAAATGTGGTCACATAAGACAGGTGGTCGCTTAATACAGGTTTAATTGATATCGAATGCACTGTGAAGGGAAATAAAAATTAAGGTCACATAATACAAGTTATTGCTTAGTAGAGGTTGTCACTATAGCAGGTTTGACTGGAGTCATTTAAAAAAATCAAATCATAAGGCCGCATATCGTTGTCAAAATAGACAATATAATTAAATACAACATGTTAAATATCATTTTCTATTTTAAATTTTTACAGTTCATTAGATTTAGGATATACGTTTCACGATTATGAACCACTAAGACGTTGTGTACTTTTAAACATTTTCGAATTTGTTTAATATTTGCTTTTAATTTAATCTACACAGGAACACCACAAGAACAGTCAACTTAGAAACAATTTGAGATCTTAAGTTTAAGTTTAAGTATAAAATCTCACAACGTGAATTCAATTTGCACAATAAAAACTGAGTAATAATAAGGTGAAAGAGTGAATGATTATTGAATTAAAGCCTGTCGCAATCTGATCAAGATGAGCCACAATAATCGCTCATTTTTAATTCTTTCAAATTTAACAAAGCATTCTATTATAAATTGTGGTTAAACACCAATACATTTTAACCGTCTTTTTCTTTCTTTTTCCATTTCTCAGACCGGAGTAGGATATTTAGGTGATACATACACACCCACCTAATACGAGATTAATTTGTTAAAATGCGTCTTGTTATTCCGTATTCGTCATGTGTAATAAAATGCCCTATAAAAGGTTCAATGGATTTTAATTTAACATCGTTCTGATAGTAAAATTGCTCAATTTTCTATGTAACAACTGATTTAAACGAAGTAATATGGTGACAAGAGATCAAAGTTTAAAAACATGAATATATTACAAACCCACAAAAATTTTATACGCGCAACCCTGTTTCCATAACAAAGATTACAACGCATAATAAGTAAAAGTAGACCTCTGAGACATATTGCGTATATACATTTTAATTTTAATATCGTAATTTTTCGCTGTATAATATTCAAAACAACCTATGATATTATACTGAACATGTGATCTCCAGTACGACGCTGACTATTTGCAATGTTTTTTGGGCGGTCAATTCTTGGACACGAGAACAATTTACAAGACAACAATTTTCACAATTATTACAATTAATTTATTCATTTTAACAACATTTATTAGAATATTTACATTACGATTTGATACTTATCATAATGTCAAATTTGTAATAAATGCATTAATTGAGAAAGTTCTTGTCCGAGAAACTTTATTTCTGTATCTAGACGACCGAAGAAGCCCATAAAGTCTAAACGTACACGTCATTATTTGATATGAAAAGTGGAGGATCACCAATCACATACCATGATTTAAAGGAAATTAAAAAAAAAGTATACTTTGGGTTACTAATCATCCCCACCCCGTGTTACTAATTATCCCCACCCCGTTTTAATTCTATAATATATGTGTTTCATTGCAGTACATGATATTTAACACTCTGATGGGAGAGTGGTAAAAAATAAGATGCTGAAAACTTTATGAAAGTATCAACCTTCAAACAATATAAGCAATTATTGAAGTGCACATGACACTGAATCTTTTTTTCCACTTTAAACAGATGTTTGATCTCGTAATATAGGTAAAATATAGGTAATAAAATAGACAGGTAGAGAGAGTGACTCACTCACAGCATGTTTTAATCGAAAATTCTGATCAGGATCCCATGATCAATGGCATGAATATTAAATCTACTTAAACAAGTAAATAAGGGAAACTTGTATCTTCGATTTATATGTAACGTGGGAACTTTGTAACTACAGGCTTTCAATCAATTATATTGTAATTTGAATGTTAATTCGTCCACCCCCTATTCAGGACTATAAGATCTATGGATGTTCAATGTTCCCCAATATTCATTATATTGTCAACGTTTCTCTCCTGTAGTTCCGCAAGGCAATCCGAAGGATTAATATTGCGAGTATAAATCTTTTTTTAACGAAAAAATGTCTCATGTCCGCTAAGTATATACAACTATAACTGGTCATGGTATATTTCAGCGAAGAATGGCTTACTTGTTAAATTTTTGCTAACAGGTGCGCGAACGCAGTCTCCACAGCTATATGTGCAATGTTTTGTTGACCATTATATGCCTTTTTGTAGCTATTATAATGTCTGTCATTTTTCGATTTACGGTTCCTGATTACACCCTATTAGTATCTTCAAGCCACGTGCTTCAAACTGTTCTTTTTTTCTATGAAACATTAGAGTATTCGGGTGCTTATTCAACTGGTTCGAGTCTCGAGTGCTTATTCAACTGGTTCGAGTCCTCTATTGGAAAACACACATTACGTATAATACCGTATGTTAATCAAGCTATAATTCTTTTTCAAAATGCATTGTAATATCAACAGGAGATTTTATAACAGATAATTGTTATACATTGTGTACTTTAAGAAAATGCTTAGTTAGTTCTGCCATGTGTTTCAGTAATTACTGCAAGTATATGATAATCTTGGTGATGATAAACTGATATTTATCATTATTACGTAATACAAAAAGTTATGCATGTAAGCAAACTGTTGGTTAATTCTGTGTATAATGTCAACATTAATGAGGTGATCCTATCGTACATTAGAATTAAACATATTTTATTGCTCTAATATAAGTAATTGGAGTCGTACATTCATTCGTTAGTGATATATAGCACATATATAGAGAGGTCTTTCTGGTATGATTTCATAGTATCATTTTATATTCTTGATTAGGGAGAACATGAAGATGTATGTAATGTATATCTCAGGATGTCATTTTAAACCTAACTGGTTTAGAACATGAACATGTCAGCGGTGTGTGATTTCATGGTACCGTTTAATTTTTGATCATTTAAGGACACGGAGAAGTACTTTTTTTCTAAAATCAATCCACTGATGAGTACAATTTAAATAAAAGTGTATACAGCAGTCTTAAAATCTACCAATTTCCATATTATTTTCAATACATTTCCGGTGGCGGGTTTATTTATGACCTCGAATGTGTAAGGACGTGCACTGAAATCCCCACATACATGTTTTCACTTCTAATAGTTCATATATATTAAATTCAGCTTACGCTATCTATCATTTAATCTTTAAAGACACTTAGAATAATTTGTCCCCGGCTTACTTAAGAGACGAAAATATCGATGTTATGACAAAGTTTATTTATTTTAAAAATGTGTACAATAAAAACAATGATATGAACTTGTTACCGGCGTGAGAGTAGACGAATGGAGAATTTCTCCATTTATAAGAAGGTTTATGTGACTACTACTTATTTGACAGTTATCCGCCTTTCAGACTTCAATAGGGGCCTGTTGTTTAGAAGTTTGAAATTATACATCAATCGTTTGTAAAATTAACGACGACACGAAGATGAAAACTTCAACTTGTTGACCGAATTATATGTACCCAAGTTGAATTTAATGGTCGTTGCTCTGTATATGGGAATTCACACTGCTGTAATCCAAACAGTTGAAACGAACCCAAATAATGCGTTTGGTTATTTGTTTATGAAAGACTCTCGCACAAAGCGCTTACAAATACACATTTAATCTTAGGTCTCGATGTTAATCCCCCGTTTTGTTTTTACTAGTTACCTACAGCTAAGATCTTTTTACTTTGTTGATATAAACTTTTGTCACTGAGATGCTCTTGTATGTAATATATATATACAGCTTGCAATATTTATACCTCGGTTTTCCGAGTTAAACGGTTAAACAATCAAACGCGTGAGATTGTTTAACCTGTTTAACCTCTTAACTCGGAAAACCGTGGTATAAATGATTTGTAACATGAAGGGAAGTCATGCAATATCACATCTATGTCGTTGATTATTGCACGGCTTTCTGACAGTAATAAAGCTACAGCCCATATTTAATGTATGCAATACCTCGTATCTGCGTGTATTACTTCATAGGGCTTACCTTCTGGTATATAAACTATGAAAAGATCAAAGGAAAATAAATCATTCATGTTACAATTAAATCTAAATATAACAATCAAAATAGTATACATTGTATATATTAAGACATGCCAAATTTTGACTTCAGTTCGTAAAAGTGAATCTCATAACGATTAATGTCATTACTGATGAACAACGACGTTTTTAAAAAAAATCATCATCAATTAATCATTATTTGTTATTTTTATCAATGCCAGGAAAATACAAGTCTGGTTTTTCTGCCAAACTTTGTTGGCTAACAGTCATCGAAACCTATCAATAATAATAACTATACGGAAATGTTTCTGTAATTTATAGAACATTAAAATTTGTATAAAGATTAATTATCAAAAAATGAGACATTTTAAAGTAAAATCATGTATTTCCCACGATATAGCTAAAATATTGCTAAAGTTGGCATTAAACACCAATCAATCAAGTAAACATGTATTTGTTTTAATTAAAGTGTATTAGAATGAGCGTGTGGAGAATTGTTAAGATCCCAGCAGTTCACAGACCTTTTTAATATATAAGGCTGAGACAATTATGTTGTATTACAACTGAACTCCAGCAGCTTAAAGTAGAGTTTATAAGTTGTCCTCCGAATCCAGTCAACCATAAATATGATCTTGATATTCAATACATTAAACACACGTTTTCTTATATAGAAAATACCAATTTAGTACTTCGTTTCTTCGGAAATATGGGACTAAAAACCTCAAATTAAATAGTTAATTTTACCTTAAAGACAACACCTGTTATTATATATATTTATAAACAGAGACCAAAAAACAAAAACAACAACAATCAACACGTATAAACACAGAAATTAAAATAAACTAACTGAAACAGACGTCGACGGACGACTGTCAATGAAATAACCCTACCACAATACGTTCACTGAAGTAAGGTCGACACTTATTACTCAGCATTTTGTAACCCTCGTATAACATGTGTAAAGGGTATACTATATTTACACTGCAGTACTAAATTTACTGTAAAATGTCATAGTATGTATGTACTATTTGTACACATCAAAGAATTACTCAGTCAACAGTTATATATTATATAAAGTACTGGTATGTCTCAAGAATGAGCTCTCCAAGGTTAAGTCGCATGAAAACCAACGTTACTTGTTATTTATTAAAGGAAAAGTCGACCTTTTTACACCAAGATTATGCTTAAAATATATGATAAAAATAATTTATTGCCATAATAATAATAGATAAAATGACAGTAATTTATTGCTAAATATCAATTTTAGATTTATCCTAGATAAACTTGTATCTTTATTCAAACAGGTTTATCTTCTTTACACCAATAAAAGAAGAAATAATAGTCAATTAAATTTTATAAAACTTGGAAACTTACTTTTTTGGTTGCCATAGAGATTCCAAATAAGATTTTGGTGATATGAAATGAATTTAAAACTCCAAAACAATTGAAATAAATTTAAAACTCCAAAACAATTTAAAAGTCTATTATTATTTTTTCCGTAAACGTTTGAAACTTACTTTTTTGGTTGCCATAGAGATTCCAAATCAGATGTTGGTTGTATGAAAATAAATTTAAAACTCCGAAACAATTTCTCTCCGTTCATGATCACCAAAGCATTGCTAACTATACCAGAAAAATCGATGCCTGCAAGTCATGTTGAAAGAGCATCTCTTGTTTTAGACCCTTAATAGTTTTTTTATGATACCATCGGGGTACCGAAAGGGCTTTATTTAGTATACTGTATTCCGGTTCAAAGTTAAAAAATACCAATTTCTAACTGATAAAAAGACAAGTAAAGAAATTAAGAAAATAAATGATAAGAACACATATATACTTTAATGAACGTATTTCACATTGAGTAAAACTTTGATGAACCTCTACAGAGGAAAATTGTTCGATTAGCATGCATTAATTCTCTTGTAATTTGGTATCAGATGAAGTAGAGATTGGAATATCACTCAACCCCCCTTGTATTACCCCCCATTAACATCTGTATGCATAGATAATTACTATTTCACATCCTATATTATGTTATAACTTATTGTATAATAATAAATAAGTTTCTAATTATAGCCAGGTGTATAGTAATTATACATTGATTAGTCAGATTTCACTTTTGCACTTTTCTTTATATAACAAAGGTGCACAGTTTAACTATGGATGGTGTATACTAATACATTCATGGTTTAACTAAATTAATTTAGTTCAAGCCCTCAGCCAGGACTTTTCAAGGGTGTGCAGAGTGGGTGGGTTCGAAGACTGGCGAAGCAATGTGCTCCTGGGCTGGATATCTAAATCCGTCCGCTTTAACAGTCATAGTTCAACCGAATCCCGATATCAATAGTCATAGTTCAACAAAAAATGTGACTTCTTGGTTATTAAAAAGAGGGCATTCGTACGAACTCACAACCCCTACCTACGGGCATGCATTGCATAAACGAATTTTTATAACAGATGAGGAAAATACCATCACTGATTAGAAGTTTAATTGTATGTTAGACGCTTGATTAGAGAATGAACAATTTAATTAAAACTAGATATTTTCACTTGGTCCCCTTTTTACCTCTTTTTACCCCTTTTTACCCCTTTTTACCCATTTTTCTTTGTATCTACTGTATCCTCTATCACACAAAGTAAAAAAACCGGGAGGAAGTGATAGGAGAATTAATTTTGTAGGTACAAATGCATGATATGCCATGTGATTGCAAATAGAGGTAATGTTTTCTGATATCTACTGTCTACTCTTACATCAAGTTATTTCATATATACATACATTGACTGTGACAATGCATTTAAAAAAGTACTTTTGATACGAAATGACAAATTGATTTGTTGTGGGTAATAATTAACCTCTTTTTCACATCAACCTTAAATCAATTACATGCTTTTAAACCTTAATTGAAAAGGCTGTTTGTTAAAGAGTTTTGATGATTCACTTCTGGTGTCAGAAAAGCTTAATTAAAACAAATACGCCAATCAACTGTTCCTTTCTCTGGTTTCACAATTAAGAGTTTTTTTTGTTATTTTTATGACATATTTAACAGCTAATTTCAATAATAAATGTCAATTAAATAATTAAATATCAATGTACATCACTTACCTGAGTTTATTAATGATTTCCTGTAGCCGAAGACCTTCAAAAATAAGGAAACATTAGTAAGCAAAATTCTATTTAACTTTTAAAATAACTGATTACAAAAAATACAATGTCAAACTTTATAAAAATGATACTGTAAACATGGATAACACAAGGGAAAACCCCCAAAGTCATCTCTATGCTGTCGTACAACCTTCTATTATCATATATAATTTATTTAGAAAATACCCTTTTACAACCGTGACACAATCTATAAAGACAGTAAAACTGCATGCAGTTTGGCTTAAAAGATCATGTTGGTGATGGCTTATAAATGATAGAGAGAGAGAGAGAGAGAGAGAGAGAGAGAGAGAGCAGAACACTGATGGTGTTAAACCGGTTATACAGAGAACACAGTAGATGAAAGTAACACTCGCGCAGTACAATTAAAGTGTAATACAGACTGTAGATTTAACCAACAGAGAACATAAGCCGGCCAAACTTTTTAGACAAACAATAATACTTGGGATACATGTTCTGGTGTATTGTTTGGAAAATGGCTTTTCAAACCTAGTTTTACATTTAGTTAGATAAGATATATATATAAAAAGTCATAATATATTGCGCATAGACAGAATACCATTATCACAGTAACATAAACACTGAATGTTTGATCTTCACATATAGAAGATTAATTTTGGGAATGCTAAAATGTTTTTAAAGAAGTAAATGCATATTTGAATTGAAATCAAACGTTTGGCACTTATGTGGTGAAATTCGATTAAGATTGTCAACTTGTAGTATTTATTTACCAAATTATATACATATTACTCAATAGGTTTCTTGTTTGTTGATAAGTTTATCAGGAAATGCTTCAAAAAATAAATAGAAAAAATGAGTACTAGAGGTTGAATTGATTACAGAAAAAAAAGTTAGGTAAAGTACAGTGTTTATATAAAATGCTTTGATTATGTAAACCTGAATAATAAAGGGACGTGTTGGAACACGGCTCTTTTTAGTATAATTCGGAACAGGACAAACTCTTTGATAATACAGATCTGTAAAAAGATTAACGGAGAACGAAGACTCAAGAGTGAGCGAGTGATTGTGTAACACCATCTGAGCCATTTTTCAACTACCGGTATATCATGGTGAGAACAAGTTACATTTGTACATTCAACGAGATGATGATGATATCCGCTTTGTACTAGACCTACAAGCTGAATTGGAATTGGAATGCTAGATCACTCAAACAGGTAGACATGTCGCTCCAATTGGACACATTAAGCTTCCGAGCCAACAAGTATTTTCACTTACTCATTAATTTTGCTTGCTTAGCGGAGAAGCAGCAAATACCAATTTTACAGTCTTTGGTTTGACCCAACCGGGACATGAACCCACGATCTATCGCACTCGAGACAAGCACACTAACCATTACATCACCGATCCTGTTTTGAAGTCCCAAGAGATGAATTACTAAGTCTACATACAAGATAAAATATAAAACTGCATCATAATAAAAACGTAGATATCAAATTTAATGCGCATGGCGCGTTTCTGAAATAATCTTCATCAGGTACGCTAAATATCGAAATATTAGAAAGACAAGTAATATAAAAGTTTTTGTGAGCAATAAACCAAACATGCCTTCAATTGGAACTAAATTACTTATATAATAGATGTTAATCTTCTGGAATTATATTATTTTAGAGCCTCGATTCTCAATATAGGTATTATACATTTGTACAATGTCATCCTTTCTCTACTGTCTCATTGAATAGGTAATGCTTTATGAGATCTTTTTTTGTTTGTTTTTTTTGTTGTTGTTGTCAGTTGCTGTATTTCAGACATTGCTTATTTTTTCGATCATTTGTAACAACACGAGATCAGGTCAATGAGTTCGTCAACTATATCAATTTAAGGTAGTGTCAACAGATCGGTGTCTAAATTTATAAATATCCAAAATACACATAGAACCTCTCAATAAGGGGCTATTAAAACATGCCAGAGGTCTAATACGAAATTTACATTAACTAAAAATCTCTCGTCCTGTATTAATAGTGTTAACCGTATCTGCTAACAGGCGAGTTATTATCCCCGATATTTCTTAAGGAACTTATCTCTGGATTGCGGTCATGTCATGTCCAGGGGTTAAACTGAAATCTCTATAAACTAACAACTGCTACTTATACAGAGTGTTATTTCTTTCAACGTGTGATTGTTGTTTTTAAATATTTGAATATAGTCTAGAGTTATGAATAAAGTATTTTGAATAAACTTTTTGCGTAATGTGCTTAAATCAATATCAGTTATGATTTGTATAACGATAGTGTATCAAATACACGTTGTTATTACTAGTACTTTGTATATTAATTGATTCTTATTCGGCTAGTGGCCCGGCCAAAAACAGAAGAAAGTCGCACCTGTTGCCGTCTTAGAATGTTAACCTTTACCGACGGTCATGTGACTTATATCTAACAATCCCATATATTTTGTCATTGCAATTCCTTATTTTGACTCCGATCAAAATTGGTAATACATCACTAACCGAAATGCCCATCTCCTGCATATTCTATATCAAGCTTACCAAAAACGTTTCGCCTGTTTCGTGCCAAGTAGAAATACAATTTATATTCCTCTCCTGCAAAGTTAACATGGGAATGAACTTATGTCGATAAAAAGACAAGTCAAGTAAGTAACAACAGCAGCGAAAGAACTACAGGCAAGATATTTATATCCGCGACGTCATAAGTAAATACTGGGGCACTACATTCTGACGTCAGCATAACGGTAAACCATCTTGATGGAAATACTTCAGAATAATAGAATGCCGAATAATTGAACATGTATTGATATTGCTAGATAACACGATTGTCTTGATAAGACTAGTCAACGATTTTGGCGAACAACATACTGTCTTATCACTGTGCTTCTTATAAATAACTTACCAAAGAATTCATTTCGTGTACGAATCCTATCTTCAACTTTTTCAGTGTATATTATAATGCAGTTAAGGAGCTGAAGTAAGATGGTTTTGTAGTCTATGTTGTCTGTGTTTCGAAGTTCATCGATTATCGTCGAAAATCTATAATTCTGCTTTCTTTGTTTCTGTAACGAAAATAAATAAGAATGTTAAACATGTTACAAGAACAATGAGCTGTCAGAATGATTTGTTACAATGAAAACAAAAACGTTGGATGCAGTTGTTTCATGTTGTCATTTCTGTGAAAGTATGTGGACTTAAAATGAAGATTTTGTTAGAATATGCCCGTTTTTTTTTTCAATTAACTATCCAGTCAATCATCAAACCTAGGGCTAATTCGCGGATCTTCTTAACTGGATGAACGGAATCGACCGAGCGACGACGAGTGGAAATATAAATAAACTATCGTTTAGCATAAATAGTATTGTCATTAGAGGATATTAATTACATGTAGTTATTAATAAGTAATACAGAAGCAAGGTTGATACATAAAGGTAATAAAAACAGGGCGCATATCTGTATAGTAAAGAGATTAAAGGTACGTTTGTACATGCACAATAACATACAAAACCTTTCCTTGTTTCCCAATCAACTTATAGGGATAATCACCACATCCAACACAATATGTGCTGTTTGTACACTATAGATGAATTATGACCAAGTTAATTGGAATTTAATAAATATATCTCAACATGTTTTTGAAACAAATATGAACCACAAAGTTAAACGCAACACAAAATGATCTTTGTTTTGGAAAAGATTGATATGATTTTGGTTAATAATTGCATCTCTGTTGGGACAAGTGCAAATTCTGACTCAGATTTATGAATGAATCGAGTGCAACTATATATATATAGTAAAGCGCAAGGTACGCCTATACAGTAATACAAAAGTTAAATTGTTTACAACTGAAAAGTCATATGTATATATAAATTGATTGACCCCATAATAGAGTTTGAAATATTTGATACTTTTGAAAGTTTATACATTTGTCATTATAAAATTTGTGAAAGTCGTGAAGCACGCAAGGTTATGTTCATATACCTATTATAAAATACAGACATCTTATAAATCTAATTTGTTCATTAAGTATTTTCTGATTTCTTAAATTAATTTTAAACTCATTCAGCGTTAATATCATAGATCTTTTGAAAGCTGGTTGTACTTTAATTAATGAGATTGGATTGTAGAATATAAACGATTCAGAGAGGACATCGTGATCGTGATCGTATGCATTACCATAGCCAGGATTTTTCATGGGATGGGAGAGGGGTTCGATAAACTCGTGATGCAACCGCAGGATAGTCTTGTCATCGGGGTTTATAATTCGGATTTTCATAATCAATTTTCAACCAATATCTCGACTTGATAGTCGTTCATGGTTTTCAACAACAACAACAAAAAAAAAAAAGGGGGGGGGGGGGTCATAAGATGTTTTTCATTTTCTGCTATTATGTATCATATCTATATTTTCTATCTTTTAGCACAACAAGAAGCAAATGGTATTCTGTGTTCCGCGTCAATAAACAATTGCATGATGAACGTTGTAGATGTACATGTATACATATCATTACGTATCAAGACTTGACCAATCAAAGTTCATGTAGTTCTAAACATCTAGTCTGTTCTCTCTTATCTCTACGTGTGTTTAGCAAATACACTTATTACTGTAATTAATTGTATGATTAGCAGAAATTAGACCATGTTGCTATTAATCAAGGGAGATAATTTTATTGCAATAGACAAGTAAAACAAAAATAAAATAAAATTAAAAAAAAATATGAGAGGAAGAAAAGGAATGCTTTAAAAAAAGTTATGGGTTTCATGACCGATTATTTTGTATCTAAACTTAAAACTTTAATTCAAGAGCACTTGGATTAGATGATTGTCCGACGATGATTAGGCACAAAGTTATGTTTCAGTAATAAAGAATGATTTAGGTCAGTATAAACAATAGACGAGAAGACTCCCAGATTATGTATGTGATGATATTGTTTTGTGTAGGAATTATATACTATGGTTAGAAACATTATCATGGTATATTATATCTTAATACGAGTGATGAATTCATTTGAGCTATATCAATGACACACTCTGTACGTGCAAGCGAATTGAAGACTTACTTAAAATAAAACAGCATTTTAGCACGGGACTATTTCATGACGTAGTTATACACAAGTTCAGTAGCTTTCAGTGAACAGCACCAAGCAAATTCATTGGATAATAATATCAAACGACTCAGAACGATGTGACAGAGTGGTGTCTTTCCTGGTATAGTATAAGTTCAGTGAAACTGAGAGTCAGGTTCAAAGTTCAAAGTGAAACGTCTTTAACGATAGATAAACCACGGATGCTCATCATATATAGAACTGTGCTTTTTACGAAAATAAAAACAACCACAAAAAAACAAGCAAACAAACAAACTAAACAAACGAATTTTACATAATATTATGAACATCGAGAATGATGCTTGGCAGTAAGCCGAGAGAATTCTTCACAAATTACCTTTCTAAATAAAGAATGCAATTTCACGAACGATTTATCACATAAACTCAAATTCGTTACATTTCATTTCTATCTACATAATGCAAACTAATTCAGCCCATAAGTTTCCTATTCAGAAATTTAGCTCATGCGTGGACAACTGAAATTATTGGTGACACGTCTTAAGTTCAGTTATTTTGTATAAAATTGAAATATAACCAACTTAGTATACATATCAATGTACAGGTTTTTTGCTTATATAGCAAATTCTTTCCATTCACAAATTGGCCAACTATTAACGGGATCTTTAGAAAATTAACCTTTTGTAGCATGAAACATTAAGTACCGTCTCGTACTTTAGTGATATAATATCTAACAAGATGGATAAATCTATCACAAACGACAGCAGAGCACATAGTACAGGAATTTATTAAAGTTCATCTACAGAATGACTTTCAACGAATTTGACTATGTAGATATACATGTACTATTGTTGTGAAAAATGCACGATGGCACCGGCGGAACTCGAACCATACACATCTGGATCTGAAGTCGGCAAACTAACGACTGAGCCAAAGATGAACTACTTCCCTGATGTGATGCACATATTCAAACCACTGTACTTTCCGAGTGTATGGTCACTCGGAAAACCTCCTAAAGAAAGATGAATTTTCGTAGACTTAGTTGGCCATAAGTTCATGTCGCTCAATGTCAGTTGCACCATTACAACATACAAGGTCTAGAATGACTTTTTATAAATTTTATTTGAATCTACATTACGATTTTGCTTGTTGTTGTAGTAATGTGTTCGCAATGTCATCGATATGAATAATGCTTGATGGCACCAGCGGGACTCGATGCTTCAACCTATATCTCTAAACTCTGTCCTCAGTTAGAGTGACAGAACCAAAGGAGAAGAAGCACTTCCCTAACGCAACCGATTCAGACTGTGTTTATATTTTTTTTTTATATGAAAGCAAAACGACTCATATGACTAATAAAAATGATTTAACAAGGCAATTCTAAGTAAAAAAAACAAACTTGTTTGTTTAGATTTTTCACAGTGTGTTATGCAAACAACAGATAACATGAGAAAATGTTCTTGAGTCAGCACTTAAAAATCGCCCATTCGGTTTAACACGTATAGCAATTACATAATTTAAACAGTGCATGTTTAACCGTCCAAAAAATTAAAAATAAATACTATTATCAAGGTGACGAAGCATTATGGAAAGTAAAAAAATATAAATGTGTGAACTAAAACACACCCAATAACAGGGAGGCATGATTGTTTGTTGCTTGTTTGCAAAAAGTTAATCTTTGTTGTAAAACTTCTAGCCTTATTTCATTTGAGCATGGTGTCTACTCAATGTGGGTGTGGGAAAGGTTAGCACCTGTGAACTTCTATTAAAAATAACAAGAAGATCGGCACTCTTCTCAACTTTGAAGCCATGCACAGGATTGTACTAAAACGTGAGCCCATCTATAGAACACACACAGAACACAGTCAACTTCAAATTAACAGCATGTACTTTTGACTGAACGTTTTCTTAACTTTATAGCTATTTATGTTGTGTTGTCACGACCTATTGAAAACTATTGAAAAAGGGTATATATCTTAACATATCAATATTAGTATTAAATACGACTGTATATTTACTCAGTCCTTCTCAATCTTTACCACTTGAACTTTAAATAGAATAGTTAATTGTCTGTATAATCTGGCCGTACATTCATCCGCTATTATCCTTGGAAACTTTGGCCCTTTTGTGGTCCCTTACATGTCAGAATACATGGAGGAAACCACGAATCACACTTAACACCCAATAAATACATTGTTCCCATATACAAGATAGTACGAACTTCAATACATAGTCCTTGTATTGTTACTATACACGATAGTACGGAACTCCCACCATTTTTGTATAGAGAAATAATGTTGAATATTACATATGGAATCTGACAATACCCTTTTTTTAATGTAGGGCAGATTTGAAGTTTTCCTTTGAAGCGAATCCTTATGTTTTAGCCTTGGAATCAACAGGTGCATCAGAGAAGAACCAATGTGTAATTAAAAAAAACCAATCTTTTATATTACTGTAATGAAATGTGGTTAAAGTATTATATACATAGTCAATTTTCTTGGGTGGAGTTAATTTTTCACATGTTAAATTTAGAATAAGTCAATTTGCTTTTTCTAATTTCACATGGTTTTGCTATTTACAAGTCTCCACATGATCATGACTAAAACATTTGTATCACCCTGACGTACCAAATAGACGACAGTTTGGGAACTATGGTGACAAACAGACTTATTTTCGAACAAACTAATCTATCAAATTGAACAATTTAACGCCCAAAAAGCATAAAATGATATGTTTAAATAACTGTAGCAACATTTGCAGACGAATAATGGAAGTTTTCATTTGAGACGTATCAATTTCATTTGATGAAATAGCAGACTGTATCAATCATTGCACCTATAATACAGGTAGAAATTCTTCCCACAGTTTGATCAAAATAATGGGCTTTCAAATAGAATATAATCCTTTTGTATTTACAGCAGGGTATGATAGATTTGTACAGGAGGCTAAAAGTCCCGTTTGTTGTATATATTCTTGCAGCATATATTGATTTTAATGACATGAAGCTGTTCTTCAGAAAAATGACACCAGATTGACATTAATAAAAATTGAATCAAATTATTTGGCTTTCCAATCTTCAGACTATGAGCATACCTGATGAAGATTATTACAGAAACGCGTCGTGTGCACTAAATTAGATATCTACGTTTTTATTACTCTTATAAGTTTGGAGTAATGACGCTAATCTAAATCAGACTGATGGAATCTTAAGAGAGACGATATAACATCCTTTTGTTTTTCAAATTGTTCTTCGAGTTATGAATGGCATATCCTATTCTGCTGCATGAATGCGTTGTACGTAATGAAAATAGAAAACGTTCTAATTCTACAACCTACAACTGTTTCGATAGTGCAAATTTACAAATATATACGCACGATTTATTCTACCAATTCTTTTAACCATATCTCTACATTTCATGGTAGTGTTTAAGAAATTAAAATGAAGGAACAGAAGTCTCTGATTTATTCAAGATGTAACTGGACTGTTTATATTTACATTGATCATTTTGACATATTCTTTTACACGTACTACCAGGCAAAAAGTTAAAATGGCGCTGATGTTTTTAAAACTATTGCGGTTGAAAAAAAGATGGACTATATTTATTTTTCAATTGATAACAATTTCAATCCAAATTTAACGATGATTTATTCTTTATATGACAGACAAATAAACTTGATAACGTTTCTAATTTGATTTAAATCAGTGTTATTGGGGCTTTGGTATGACAAAGCGTACAAAAGACACTGAATGATCCAGATTTGAAATTCAAATTTCATATTTTAAAATGGTCTTAGGTTGGATTTACAGATAAGTAAATGAATAAATCAAAGGAAATTATACGCTAGTACGAGGGTGTATCTTTGATAGCATGAGGGTAACAACTATGATATTTATACAGTAAATATTCTACAACATTTTAACTCCGATTAGACTGAAAGTTTTGAAATATATTTACTTTTCTGGTTAATACATGTATTAGCTAAATAAACACGTGCAAATGTAGGTCAACCGATACTAACGTTACTTGACGATGTGAAAGGAAAACCATTACAATATCATGTTGCTCAATCTTTAGTTATTTTGTGAAGTGCTTTACAGGTCTTCGTTTGTCCTTGTCTTTTGGCCAATGTATTGTCTGTCCTTCACCGATTGACGGCTCTTGATTACCTCTTGATTACCCCTTTGGTATCTTCAAACTTTTCTTGTATACAAACATACATCAAAGTAAAGATTATTTACATACAACTATTTTTATTTCTGTTCACAATGTTGTCCAAGGACTGACCTCTTGTTTTCTGGTGGACGCGAGGGTGGATGTTATTTGCAAAATATAAACAAGATCATGACCGAGTAATCGGTTCAAATTCTTTGCATGGGGGTATGACATACAGGTGTTAGTTAAACATGTCGTGCAGGTTATATTTTAAACGAACAACATTGATGTGCTAAGTTATCAATAACACATGTTGTAAAATTGTTTAACACTGATATACCAAAGAAAACAGAACGGCTACGATATGTTATTTGATTTATCAAAGCAGTTGTCCTATATGTTTAATGTGTCAACAATAATGTCTGTTTAAAACAAATTGTCTCTCCGATGAACCCTTACAACTACAACGATCGGAATTCACATGTTAGAAATGTACATATACTATTGGCACTATTCTGAAATTGTTTTTCTTCGATATACGGATTCTTCTATAAAATGAAAAACAAAATATACCACACTGTCGGTTCAATTCCACAATCCAATCGAAATATCGTAGAAACAGAAGCAATGTCGATACCCCTTGCATACATATACATGACCGATCACTTTCCTGGATTGGTACAGTAGAAAGTGGCGGCGTTGAACTAGTTTTATTGGCCAAAGCATCTCCTCTTAGTATGATGATGTGGTCGTGGAAGTCTGTTCCACGTGTGAGCTAACGTGAGCATGTTGAAATACATGTACATCGTACATCATATAAAAAAAAATCGACACCCTTGTCGAAAAGTTCTAGGACTAATGAGAGGTTGTTGATGTATGGCGTCACTTTCAACAAATTTGCAGCTATACTATGACTATTCTTGACTGAAGAAGGAGGAATGTCTGGAACATTACAAGGAACTGACCGATGAAAGGATCGGCCATGGTTGATGCTTGGTAACCTTTACACATGAAATGGGTGTTTACTTTAACTAATGAAAGATCCGAAAGCACTACTAGGTACGATAGAGTAAAACATCTTTTTTTTTTTTTTTTTTTTTTTTATAAAATTATACATTGTAATTAAAACGATGGGCAATACGGATCCCACAAAAACCCGAAGTTGAAATTAAGATTAAAAGAAGAAATATTTCTTGAAACAACATTCATTTAATTATATATCAATGTTTTGTGACAATATCAAGTTATTTACCATATACTGCTGACATGACGTGGGCAGTTCAGTTCAGCTGACATTGCAAACATTTGAACTGGTCACAAAGTACACAATATATAATCGCCCAATTACTTCAAGTTTTGGAAATAGTTTCCACTTCAAATTTGAACGAAACTCACAAAATCTTTTCTTCGTTTTATTTACATTTCTAAATCTTAAATTTATTTCAAATAACTAAATGATACAAGGATATATTACATCTTTTCAGTCTATTCCTCTCAACTGAATAAACAAGTATAAAATGATTTGCTTACAGATATAACAATTTTGTCCGTCCTTTGGTAAATAAGCCTGCCATTGTTAACAAAATAAAATGAATGACATCGCAACATAGGTTTTAACCCGGTTACAAATAATCTGATTTACGTCCGAAAATTTTAAAAAGACGAGGAATCTGACTATTGTGTCTAGAGATATGTTTTATTGAATTTGTCCTAGTTGGTGATTTTTGATTATATCATGATGGGCGGAGACCTGTTGCTTTCAGATTATGAATACACTTGGGACGGTGATCTTGACTTGGCTTGTAATTTATACTTCTTAAGGTGTGAATGAATTGATTATTATAACAGATTTTATTACAGTGTTTCCTTGTGTTGTATTGTCGACTGGTATCGTCTCCAACCGACTACAGTCAGTCAACTATAGATTTAAAGTTTCGTCGAATTATGTCTGATATTTAACTTTTAGATTGATGGCGGAAGTATTTCAGACATGATAGTAAGGTTTAAATATGAGAAAGCAATCAGATATGATGATACTTAATACAATTCAGTTTGACCTTCAGCTCGTGAAATAAGGTCATGCGCAATATTCAACGAAATGACGCGAGGATAAAAGATACGATTTGACCTAATTCCAATTTTTTTCTTTAAGTTTTGTATCATTTAAATTTGATTGCGTGCAACCTCAGGCGAGATTCTCATTTGATAGCGTTAAGTCGTCTTTATCTATCCCCGGTAATGAAGAACTCCTCACCAGGAGGTCGTTTTTATAAATAAAATACTATTATGCTAAGCCTTTTACAAAATATCTTTCATACATATGTTAAAGATATCATATCAAAATTGAATAATTGCCACTTAATTTATAAATAATGGCGGCTATCATGAGAACCTGTTGAAATCTTAATTTAAAGACAATATTCTTCCAGACTGTATCAACTGAAATTATATCTTTGAAGACGGGTGGCATTTACATTGCAAAATACTCAAACAGTCGACTCATATTTCGTTCAAATAAATTAAAACCAACTGCAGTATATTAATATAAACGTGAGAGAAACCCGAATGAACAATCAAGAATGAACAATACAGAGACAGAGTGAACACTCAGCAAAAGACAGAGAACGAACACAAACATAACAAAAGACAGAAAAGTGAAGACGACCGACACGGGCCTCATCACCAAGACAACCGTTGTGAACCCAAGTGCTCGCGAAAGGTAAGCAGTTTCTGCTTCATATAAGACACTCGTAAAAACATATCAGAACGTACAGACTAACAGCAGGCTTTGTTGGTACATCTTGCATGAACATACCAAATAAATGCAAGCACTCCGAATACATATGACCTTCTGGTGACATATCCTTCCCGTGCTCTTCAGTATATAATGATTGATTAGTTTTACATACTGAATAAACTATACCATGATAATTGTATATACAATTAATCATTGTTATTCGTTTATAAGCAAAAAATAGCAATTCAAAAATTTGATACCGAAATGAAGAAGTAACAGGTTCAATACAAAAAAATTAAAAACAAAAAATTCCACACTACCGGAACAGTTCCAGAATATAATAGAAAAATCGTAGAAACAGTCAAAATCGATAACCAAAACACACATATACATGAGGGTGCACATTCCTGGCTTGGCACAGGCACTTCAATAAAAAAAGTGGCGGGGTTATACCAGTTTTATGGACCCATTTCATTATGAAAAAAGATATTCTTAAGAATATCACTGTAGCAAAAATACTATAATCATGTTACCAAAAACTTTATTCTAAAACAAATCACTATAAAGATAAAACGGTGTCGTAAGTATGAATGATTTACACCTTATCTCGTTAATATGACAAAATGACATTGCATATATGTACAGAGAAACATAAGAATATATTAGTATATCATTAATGAATTAAAAACATGAATCATTCTATATATTGTGTAGTACATGTGGATATATGATTGAATCGACACACATACCAGACAAAACTAGATCGAAACAGAATACCTGATCAAATTTTATTTTAGTACTATTATCAAACTCACAGCAATATTAATATGGAAGAGTTTTTTATTTATCGATTTATATAGGTCTATATTCATTTTCATCTTTCATATAAAATTTATTGGCAAGTAGAAAGAAAGTATTAATGTATGTTTACATTTGTTTACAGTGGTGGTAGTCAAGCATAGGTTTGGTAATTGGACCATCGAACATAATTGTGAAAGCTTTGGCACAACAAGGCTGACTGATTCAGTCATACTTTTGTTAAAATTGACCTAATGGTACATATGACATAAATAATATTTGTGTGTTTACTCCTATCTGTTTATAATGAGGACAGAAATGTTGGTAGTTTAGCAGGGTCATAGGGCTATACTTTCCAAAGTTGATATCCTAAGGATGCTTTACAGCTAGTCTTTGTTTACATTAGATATCAGGAACGAGAAGTCTTTTTATAAAAGAAAACGGTGACAGACAACGGACTAGTAGAGATGGCAGTCAGATAACATATCTCCTATATGTTGGCAAAATGTTTTATCAACTTATTTGAAAATTATGAGGTTTGCTTTCATTATTGAAGACTCTCGTGATTTTGAGATGAAAAACAACCACAAACATATGTTCCTGTATGTTTTTGTGGTCATCAAGAGTACTATATGATTCCTAATACAGTCTTGATCCATTTCCACGTGTCTTCTGTGTGAATATATAAATTCCAAATTCTGCACAAACAAAACAACACAAATTGAACATAAAATTAGGTAAACAAATGTGGAACCATAGAAAACAATAGGGAGCAAGACAAACTGATCGAGTTAGTGTGATTATCCTCTCAATCAATCTATTAGTTTATATATCTTCTGGTTTTATATCAATACTATATGTGTCAATCAGATTTCTTTTCCCCAAAATTAATAGAAATAAAAATGCATGATTTTGCGTAATTATTTAGATTTATAAATAGAGTGATGACATCTAAATTTTTGCCATCGGTAGATTTAACAAAGAGATTTCTTTCACCCAAATGCATAGAAATAAACAATGTACGATTTTACGTAATTATTAAGGTTTATAAATATAGTGATGACATCCTAATTTTTACTATCGTTAGATTTCACAAAGATATCTCATTCCCCAAATGTATAGAAATAAAAAATATACGATTTTACAAAATTAATAAGATTTATAAATAAAGTGATGACATCCCAATGTTTGCCATCGGTAAATTTGACAAAGAGATGGAGTTCCTATATCAAGGTTCTACCCTTTGTATGTTGAAGTATTCTGTGAGATTTCTTTCCCCAAATGTACAGAAATAAAAAAAAAATCACGATTTTATGTAATTATTAAGAATTATATATATAGTGATGACATCCTAATTTTTGCCATCGGTAGATTTGACAAAGAGATCGAGTTCCTATATCAAGGTTCTACCCTTTGTATGTTGAAGTAGTCTGTGAAAGTCAAAATATTGACAGTTTGAGATAATCAAAAGATTGTTACTATCGATTTACATTTCATCTTGTCTCTTTAAATAAATCTTAAGAATGTAAACAAATAGCATGTTCTTTTGTGTATCTTTAAGTATTTACTTAGAAACAGAACACCAATCAATAGAGGGAGAACTTATTATTCTCTTACTGCCTTTGTCATGGAAACGAAGAAATATTGTTTAATGACGAAAATTTTAAAACATGCAACGTTTCTTTATCAAAGATTATGAACTAATATTTCATGAACCATTCTACCATAGCTATTTTGTACATGTATTTGTCATGGAAACGAAGAAATATTAGTAATGATGGTTTAGGTTTATGGTGTTTAACGTAACTTTGAACACTATTTCTGTTATATCTTGGCAGTCAGTTTTATTAGTGGAGGAAACCGGAGTACCCGGAGAAAACCTTTTTAATGACGAAAATATTTAAGAAAAAAATATTTCCCTATTACAGATTATAATCTTAATTTTTAACTAACCATTCTACCTTAGCTATTTTGTATTTCCTTAAATAAGTTTATTTTGATACGCTTGTTTCAAACTACGTCAGTTTAAGTTGTAAAAAATTATATGGATTATTTAAAGGTTTATATATTATGAATAATCTGCACTAATCAGTCAGTGCCTGTTGGCATAAAATAAGTTCCCTTTCATTAAAACCACAACAGGCACATGGAATGTGTATATTAAAGACACAATATTAAACAGCGACAAATAAAATAATAATATAATACCACAGAAGACCATAAGAAGATAGGGAAGGGAAATGATAAAAAAAAAAACTCTGAAGAGTCAAAAGGATTGTCTATCTGAGTAAACTTTACAGCGAATACCTCTGAAGAGTCAAAATGATTGTCTATCTGAGTAAACTTTACAGCGAATACCTCTGAAGAGTCAAAAGGATTGTCTATCTGAGTAAACTTTACAGCGAATACCTCTGAAGAGTCAAAAGGATTGTCTATCTGAGTTAACTTTACAGCGAATACCTCTGAAGAGTCAAAAGGATTGTCTATCTGAGAAAACTTTACAGCGAATACCTCTGAAGAGTCAAAAGGATTGTCTATCTGAGTAAACTTTACAGCGAATACCTCTGAAGAGTCAAAAGGATTGTCTATCTGAGTAAACTTTACAGCGAATACCTCTGAAGAGTCAAAAGGATTGTCTATCTGAGAAAACTTTACAGCGAATACCTCTGAAGAGTCAAAAGGATTGTCTATCTGAGTAAACTTTACAGCGAATACCTCTGAAGAGTCAAAAGGATTGTCTATCTGAGTAAACTTTACAGCGAATACCTCTGAAGAGTCAAAAGGATTGTCTGTCTGAGTAAACTTTACAGCGAATTTCTATTATGGACAGTTTTTTGTTGCTTTTTTATGCCTGTATTGTCGTTGGAGATCCAATTCTTAAGAATGGGAGGGTTAGGATCCCATCAACTGGTCTAACGCCGCCACATGTTTATTCATCTCCCAGGCCAAGACATGGATTTTCAACGCCATATGTCGTGATCTTTATGTATTCAGTGGTTTAATGTGAGAGGTAGTCGTTCTTTTTGTTAATAGTGGTGAAATTGTTGATTATAGCTTTTTAGACTCTTTTTTTCCCCACAACTTAGACTATTTAACACACTGCAATTCCTCTTTCAAATGTGGACTTTGATCATATACATTGTATATGTTTCTTTTTTCGTGTTTTTTCTTCTTAAACGGTACAGTGATATATTTAAACTCAAATGGACTGATTTGAAGTTCTGTCTGTCTGCAGCAAGACTGGTATCCAACTGTCTATGACATTGTATTTCACTTGTCATATAATTAATGAAAGGAGATTACCAAAGTGTTATGAATCGTGTTATAAATGAATGCATTCCAATAAAATTCAGTGAATTAATGACTATTTATTTGTATCGTCCTGTGTTACAGACTCCATGTTTCTAGGAAGAAAGCATTAATACATCACGTAAATGTGAACTGGGGAATAAATGCCACGTGATGTATTAGGACATCACTGTATGTAATGTCCTGTTTTATAGACTTAAATAGTGTTACATAGTAACGTCCCACGACGAATCTACGATCTATTGGTAAGCTCCTATGGTCACAACAACGTAAAAACAGAACAAAAACCTACAAAACACTGTATTCATTGAGAGATAATCCACTCCGTATCCTTGTCAGTTAAATTCATTAATATATACTAGTGTCACCTTAAGCAATAAATTTAAGGTGAGAAGATTACCTATAAAGGTGTGATATAATAAGAATTAACCTTGATTTACGTTTATAAGTTGTTACACATTGTATACTAAAGTCTTTTGAGTGACATAACGTAGACACGTTTGATGCCTATCACCAATACAGTAATACAGATTTACTGTCTGTAAAAGCCTTCGTGCTAATACAGTGACATAAGGATATTCTTTTTTTAGAAACCGTTGATTGATACAACATTTATTTCAATAAACATATGACAGAAAGCTATTTTTTCTTTGTATTCAATTTTTTGTTGTGAGATAACAAAATTTAAAAGGAAGTCGTATTAAGTTTCTGTTTTTTAAATGAGTATCTATAGCAAGAGATAATAGCGGTTCATAAGTTTTCTAAAAGGTCGTTTAATCGTAGGTAGATTTTTACACAAACGTGCAGAAGAAGCATGCTATATATAAGTGGTCCTATGACTGAGTTATCTGCTGTTTCATTCTCTATCAACCACTTTCTGGGACAGAAAATTAAGATTAAAAACAATTGTCCACAATTAGACAGAAAATTAAGATTAAAAACAATTGTCCACAATTACGTCTTAATTATTTGCCGGTGTCCCCGGGGTATCATCCATACAGTAGTGGGTGCTTAGGAACTGACATGGTTTACTAAGCATATTTATAATTGAAATTTACATTTCTTAAATATTGTAATTTATTCAAATTGAGATCTATTTATATCAAGTATAGATAACACCATGCGACTTGGGCTATCTTATTTATAGCATTTGGTTTACTTGCTCCAAATGACTTACCATCTGGGTTTCCAATCATCTAAGTACGAGCAAACCTGATGAAACGCGTCGCACACATTAAATTAGATATCTACGTTTGTATCGCTTAAAGGGATATTAAAGCTCGTTTTAACATATATTTTTTCAACTCGTGACGAAGGTTGCTTCTTTCCAATTTAATTGTAAAAACAATCCAAAAATACTTTGCACGCCCATATAATCCCTAATATCACTTAAAAGGGTTGAAATGCATTTTTTGTCCAGGAAGCAAAAATTCAATTCAAGGCAAAGACCGCAAGATATGACAGAATTATCAACGAATTATGTCACTTTTACAAAGTTTCATTGATAAAAACTGGGTTAATGTTTCATAAATATCATTTATTGAACCAATTGCAAGTTTTCATGAGATACAAAAAATTATCAAAATGAGCTTTAATATCCCTTTAAGAAATAAAAAGCGCAAGAAAATTTCCTTATCTAACAATTATGACAGTATATAAAGTTTTCCCAAGCTTTTATCCTCTTATACTACTGTATAATTACAAAATATACCTTTATAGGTATAGAAGATTGCGACATAAAGTTAGAAAACGTCAATTTTCCAATTTGTAATTGACCATAGGTATGATAAGGTAGCGTTTCTATATCATTATAAATTGTATGGACAACAATACAGGCCTACAATTACCAGCTGTAATAGGTGGTTTTAATAATACTCCTTATAATCAACTGTCATAAGCCACAATAGAAAATTACTGGACAGCTATACACCACAATGACAAGGCTAAACTCCTAATTGATGGACGAGATTGAAGCAAGTGAAACCTAATAAATGCTTTAATAGACTGATGTATAAAATAACATAGAGAGTAGATGGTTACAGTGTATCGATCTGTAACCCTAAAATAGCTCTGAACAGTAGACTGTTCACAGATTTTCAGTAAAACATGTGTTAATGTACACAAAATCATGTAGAGAGATCAACGTCGCTAGCGAATTAATAGATACAAAAACGTCGATAAAAAGAGAAAATGAAATCATATATTTTCCATAAACTATTATATCACATTTGGTATAATTTTTACATCAAAACGTAGATATCTAATTTAGTGCGCACGGCGCGTTTCTGGAATAGCTTTCATCGGGTACGCTCTAAATTAAAAGATTGGAAAGCCAAATAATCTAAAAGTGCTTGGGATAATGATATCCAAAATGCCTAAACAGATAGCCAAAGTTGGTTACGGACAGTTAACTATACATGAGGGATGAGAACCTTCATTTTAATAATAATATCATATATTTGTAGATGAAATAGCTAAAACTTTACCCTGTGATAAAACTGAGTTTTGTTTAAGAATATTAAGAGGAATCATGTTTATTTCACGCAGTTTCACAAGAATGGCTCTCGGGCTGATATCATGACCTAGGTCTGATAAAGGGTATAATATGAAAAATGACATATAATAATCTATATCCATTACAGGATCTATTACAAACAACCTACCTGAAGATGTGCAAGTGTTTCCAATGCAAAAGTTGTGCCATCCTTGGAATAAACACACAAGGCTGATAATAGTTCAAACACTTGTTTCTTTGTTGCTTCATTGTCAGTATTGAGTGCTGAAATTGAGAAAATTAAATAATAAGACTCCCAAGACAAAAATAATTATAAATTTACAAGAAGAGATATTGATGTAAAGGCGGCTTTATATAATATATTGCATAGCTGCTTTGGCGGTGTAACGGTTTAGTGTAAACAATATTTATTGAATAAATTGCACGAGTTATAACAATAGTATATACATAGGGATCAGAAAACAAGTGACGCAGCACTTATATAAATTCTTCACCCTGACATTGAAGGAATGTGGAGGATAAAACGACACTATACAATATAACAGTTTCCGAGTGGCATAACTGTAAACCCTCACATCGACAGACGAAGCATGGTGGCATCAAATCTAATGCTATAAAATTGGTATTTGCTGATTTTCCGCAATGCATTACACATGATTTTAGTATAAGGGGAAACACTGTTTGTTTCTTCGTTAACTTGGTGCTAATGTGTCCGAATGTGGACTTCCTTTCGGTTAACTGCAATGAAGCACTATAAAAATCTAACTAATTGTTTAGTCAATCACTATAAAACAGGCATCGTTTTTATTATAAAAAGTAACTTATTCTTGAAATATTATGCGTGACAAAATTGCTCACTTGGGGTTAAATGACAATCACTAGCTATATCCTACATTGTAGGAAAAGATATTTCATACGTAGGCGTTGGATCATCGATACACTATACCGGTACCATGCACGAAATATAAATGTTAAAACGCATTACGGGTGTACACCCATTAGGGTAGAAAGTAGAAATACACTTTATAATCCAATTATTATTCAGACAAAATTTGGGTTCAAACAAGATTAATATGTACAGTAGTTTTTGAGAAGAAATTTTAGCATTCTCCCCAATTGTCCACTGTTATATATCTTTATAATGTTAAGATAAAAAAAAACTGTTAAAATATGCCATACCATTGCTGATCAACACAAAAAGTTGTTTGTAAAGGACCAATAGCCTGTATGGGTTCAGAAAAAATGAAAATGTAAATTAATATAACGGATTATCTAGATGCTGACAAGGCCTACCGCTGACAAGAGATCATATCATGGCCATGTGCGCCAAAGTGCCGACAATAGATTTACGTGACTACTTGTATACCATTTGCGTTTAGAAGGTTAACGGACTGATAATGCTAACTTTCATTAGGTGAACTAACATTGAAGTGGCGTCAGCTTCAACATGGCAAAACCTAATGAAATAATTCATTGAAATTTGTAATCTTAATTCAAGGATTTGTTATATAATTATAATTAAATAAAACTTGGAGAGTATTTACAGCTCAGATTTATCTATGCAAATTAACATATCCTATTACTGCCTGTATTTGTACCGATTTGTTCGTCATGCCTCGATATGCATGGCTGGTTATTATAAAAGTTCATTATTTGGTCAAGACATAACTCGATATGACAGTCTCGACTTCATTATATTAGCCTAATGGGCCTAACAGTAGTTCTATAAATTTGAATGGTTTCATATTTTTGTAAATGTCCGCTATCAATATTAAAATCTTTTTTTTTCTCAATCATATGCTTTAGATAATCTTAAACAATATTGATTGATAATGGTCGCATTCTAGTTAGCTTGAGGGCAAACAAGGCGGTAAGTTGACCAACACAACAATGTACAAAAGGTGCGTTCAATTTGATTAATTATTTTAATACACAAAATTGCCATGGCGTTTACAATGACAATATGAATGAATTGTTAGTTATCGGAGACTCCGACATTACATGGTTTTAATATAAGATCTTGCAGTCCCCGTGACTTTTTTTTCTAGATTTTCATTGTACCGCAGTCTCTAGACACTATTTCACTATTAATGCCATAAATTCAACGGTATGAACAATCAAATACAATGAAAAAACAAAAATTGCCACACTGTAGGAACAGTTCCAAGTTCCAATAGAAAAATCGTTAAGAAAAAGAGGTACACTCGATACACTAACACACAAATACATGACCGCTCCCGCTCACTTTTCCGGCTTTATTCAGGCACTTCAATTAAAAGTGGCGGTGTTAAGCTAGTTTTTTGGGCCCAAATTATTCTTATACTATTGATGCCGAAAATCAATATTGATATATTGTATAGTGCCTTCCCCTTTCTCACATTAGTATATGAAAATTATCCAAATACAGAAACCAAATAGTGGACATGTTTTCATAACTTATAGACGAATGTATCTTGATTTTATAATCAAAAGTTCTTAATGTCTTTACAACAAAAACTGGAAATCCAATCCATGTTATTTCCGGAGTTTGTAGTCTTATAACCGTCATCAGTGGGATATTATTTACCACAGCTGGCATGACGTTCAGCTATATTGTAATTAAAAGAAATAGTACGTAACCTTTATTTTTTTTGCTAATTCAGATACACAATACACAATATACCACAGACAATGTTGGTGTGGCATTTCAAACGCTGCGTGCTTGAATCATATCAAAATCCCAAAAAAATCCCAACTAAGTTCAAATAATTTGATATTAACGACCTGCATTATGTAAAGAATGGTGTCATCTCGTCACTATAACAAGCTTATACATACTCCATAAAAATATACAATATACAAAATATAAAATAAACAAACAGAGTTAAATCTTCTTGTAAAGATCCCATTTTAAGCTTGAATATTTTATCCTTATTATGTCATACTTACTTGTATACAAAGGCTTAAAATACAATTATGACAATACTTTATATCTTCCTTGTCTATGTTTACGAGTACAGCGTGTTACATAAAATAGCATTAAGTTTTCATCTGTGTCACTTTAAGACTTTTGTGGTGCTTATAATATCATAAATTGAACTTTATTTTTAACAAAACGATTGCAATTTTGAATTCCAGACAAGATGCTTAGGTACTTAAAACTATTTTTAGAAATTTAACACATAGATCATACATGTTTGTATTATAAAATTCAACAATTTTTCTAAGCCTTGGCTTTATTGCTTAGACAACCATCTTTTGTTGAGGTATTTTTGGTGTAATCGAAAATATGAAAATGTGTGATGCTTCCTGCCGCTGACACTAATTATGTAACGGACATACAAATTTGAGAGAGAATATTAATAAAGTTATAATTAAACAATTATCACGACATAATGAGACAGTAGATTGTCTTTGCGTGGTTCTGGCGGGAACTGTTCTTTGAGAAGGCCAACGTAAACATAACGTGTGTGGACAGAGTAAATAAAGATACAAACATGTATATTACATCTTCTGTTTTGTTCAAGACATAACAATGCTCTCTATTGTAGATTTGACCACGGGTGTCTTCTTATTTGAATTCATTACCAGGCTTGTGGATCCTCAACTGTGAAGCCCCCAGCTTTGCTGGTAGTCATCGTGAGATACATCAATTACATACCAGACATTAAAGATTTGATTAGAGAGAGAATACACGCTATGTATAAACCTTATCACGACATAAAAAGGTTGTAAATTGCTTTTACATAGTTGTTGGAATGAACGGTTGTCTAAGGCATAAGGCCAAGGTGCGTGTAGACAATATAATAAAGAGCGCTCCATCTTCTGCTTACTCCATGAAAAAGCAATGGTCTCTATTGTAATTTTGATTATGTTAGTCTTCTCACATTCAATCGAGTTTATTGTCTGGCTTTTGGATGCTTAAATATGAGGATAAAGAAGTCCTTAGCTCTTGGCAAATTCATAAAATAATTAATATGTTATATAAAGTACTGTACAACGCACGTTGTTTATGTTTTTACATGTTATATTGTGTTGTCATGACAACGCACGTTGTTTATGTTTTTACATGTTATATTGTGTTGTCATGACAACGCACGTTGTTTATGTTTTTACATGTTATATTGTGTTGTCATGACAACGCACGTTGTTTATGTTTTTACATGTTATATTGTGTTGTCATGACAACGCACGTTGTTTATGTTTTTGCATGTTATAGTGTGTTGTCATGTATTCGTTCACTTCATCAAATCACTCTTTTTCTCAATACTAGGGATTAATAAGACCTTCTGGGTCCTTAATTGATAATAAAACAATTGTTTAGCCAAAATCGAGATTACATCAATATCATAGAAGATACTGAACTATTTTTATATTGCGGTGTGTTTGGCGTGGTCGGGAAATATAAACCTCTGTGATGCCTTCAATACTGTATGTTTGCTGACCAATTAAAAGCTACTGTAGTATTGTTTGTCTACTAGTTATATAAATGTTTGTCCACTGCTTGGTAAGCAGAAAACAAACAACTTGTCTAACACAATTTATAAGCACTTATATAAACTCGTTCTTTGGACACGTTTTTGTGATTTTTAATAGTATATTCAATTAATTCTATACCAAATAACTATTTTATTGTTGAAAAGGCAACTTTGAATATAGGTATGAACATTCTCGTATGCCAGAATGCACGGGCTTTATATTTCTTGTACCAATATTTACAGTAGTTTCGATGGAAGTTATACGTATCAACATCCGGGATACAAGAATGGCTACCTTGTGAAAATTTCTTCATTTATTACATTAAAATTCTAAAAAAAAACTTTTCCAAAAATATTCATATAAAAATGCATGGTCGTATTTCTGTCTACTTTCAATTTCGCTGTTCTGATTGTCGGAATTTGATTCATGATACTTGTCTCATATTTTTATTTTGCACTTTATTGAACAGAAACCACATGTTAATATGTAAGTGTTCTAAACAGGCCTTTACTACAGTTGCTGTGTACATTACACTTCGTTTAAGTGGGTAACTAACTACCCAGTTTTATCTCTACAACAGGAAGACCATATTAAGGTAACTGTAAAAAAAATTACTGAACAGTTTCTTTTGAGGTTTTAACTGAAAATTAACAGAATTTCTAAGAGCTTCAATTCATCGCAAACACATATATATATATATATTGCAATATCAAACAAAAGGATTTTGGCAAAATTTAACATAAATAAGAATATTTTTACACAAGGCACCCTCATTTAATTCAGAGGGTGCTAATTACAGACATGTGTGAAATCGTCAGGAGTAAAATTATAAGAAGGGGTCAGACTAAAGAAAAAATAATTGAAGGTTTATCACATAGTTAAACACAAGCATGTGAAGATATTTGAGAAAAGGCAGATATTGTTTATGTTTGCTGGACCATCCACGTGCAAAGAATATTGCCAACATTAAACTCCACAGAAGCAATATATACATGTATGGAATGGCCCCTCGGCAACATCTGGGGTGCGAGAATGGACAAAAATGTGACCTATCCATAGAAATTTGTCCAGTTCATCTAAATATATCACCTCTATGAAAATCGCCTGTCATTGAGTTTATTACTTAACACTATACTTACAATAGAGAAGTGACAATCAACGTTCAATCTATAATGTGTTGGTGAAATTTGATATTTTGTTCGAATTTCGGGGATAAAATAATGAGTGACGATCTCGTAAAACGTAAAAACAAGGTTGAGGTTATTTTTAATATCTTGTTATGGTTCAAAGAACAAGCATTTAATGATATAAAATATGTGGATGTATCAGTATGTACAGGGTATCACCGTGAGTGGATAGGATAGTCGATGGATTAGAATCTAAATGACGAGGAATGCGCTCTTTACTATGAAAGCTATGCTGTATTATAAATAAACTATGTATAAAAGCTAACAAAGATTACAACATTCAGACATTAGCAAGGTGATTTGGGGTTGCAGAACCGAGAGACTAGGCGCTGCAAATTCAGACCTTCGTACTTAAAAAATAATTTACAAATAAATTCAATTTCAAAGCGATTGTAAGAGAAAAAACATGGTGCATCATTGAAATGTTTGAAACTACACATCATTAGCAGATCTTTAAAATGTTTGAAACAACACCTGATTAGCAGATCCAGTGCCTAATTTACCATTGTAATTATGTGTGCTTAAGCACAGGGTCCCGTTGCCTAAATTTCTTTTTTACGATGGATTTTTGCTTATATGGTGCAATTTTAATATTTTAACTATTCCTAAATTTCTACCTCCTTCAGGGCCCAAGTAAGGGGCCTCATAACTTAACTAGCACAGGGCCCCATTTGTCCTAAATCCGGCACTGAGCAGATCTTAAAGTTGTATCATTAGATCATCATAATTTTCTTAACGACAATTGTATATCATAACTTCTATAAGTGACAGGTAAAATGAGTCACCGCTCTAGTTTGTGTGTATGTATTTGTATACCTACAATCTCTTATCTCCACCACCCATGGCATATACTGTTAACCGTACAATTAGTCTTAACTACACACACCTAGATTTTGAGGTACTTAGGACTAGCACATGCTGTTTGATTCAACAGTTGGTTGTTTCGACGAAGAAATTTAAATTGCCAATTGCCTAAATACACTTCCGACAAGCAAACAGTTCCTAGAGTAAACAGCATATGGCTTACTCTATGTAGAGACAACGTTTACTTTATGTTGTTATATACATTTATCAGTCATACATTGTGAATGTGTGATTTGGGTTGGTTTTATTTTTTGCGTGTGCGGTTTTTTTTCCTCGGTTTTTATTTTATTTTTTATTTAAAAAAAAAAAAGGGGGGGGATAGCACTTTGAATTGAAGAGCTTTGGTATAACTTTTTATTACCCTCCATTCTGAGTAGGGTTAGGGTTATGGTGTTTAATGCCACCTTGAACAATATTTCAGTTACATCGTGGCGATCCATTCTGAGCAAAACAAAATTTGACATGATTACAATTTGAAATTGTCGACGAAACCGTGAAAACATACGTTTTAGTATAGCTACTGGCTATACACCATTATTCTGCAGTACATACAACAAAAATATAGTACATGATACATTTATTTTAATTCAAAGCAATTAACACAATATATATGTAATGTTCCACTCCGTCTTTTTCATTCCAACATATAATTATGGAAGAAGCTGATTTCATATAATATTATTAAATAAGGGTGATAAAAAAATTACCGAACTCCGAACAATCTTACAAAGGGAAAGTCAAAACTCATAAGTATATAAACAGACAAAATTAGTCAACAACCGGAAAACTGTGAAAACCGTAATGATCCAATCGGCAAACCTCGGGTGAGTCCGCTTCTCTCCCTCAATACCTCGGTTGTAATACGGTATTTGATATGCGTCTACGCGTCACATTTCTTCGCCGGAAGATCGTATCACTTCAATCAAACATTGCGCACCGCGAATAAGTTCTAAAATGGCGACAATAGATGAGTTTGCTTTGAAAAATATTGGTCTTTGATGAAGGTATGGAATCAGCCGACATTGCGACGAATGAAAATATATTATTATTGGACGAATATTCGAAAGTGAAATTATTTTAATACCTCCTTCATTGAAGATTTCCGAAAGTAGTTCCAATGGGAGCTATCGTAATACGGACGAGGTATGATGAAGGTACGGAATCAGCCGAAGTTGCGACGAGTGCGTAATGACCCTGATTAAACCATCTTATTCCATTGTACGTCGTACGATAGGAAACCCAAAACAGATGGTTTAAATCCAAACGATTATACCAAGGATCTGAATCATTCCGGGAGATGATTGCTACCCTGTGACCCATAATATATATAACTGACCGCCACGATATAACTGAAATATTGTTGAAAGTGGCGTTCAACACCATAATCCTAACCCTAATGTGTGTTGATATTTTCTTGCCTGAACTGATCTTTGTTTGTTTGTTTGTTTGTTTGTCACAGTTCTGGTGGATTAATGGCACTCAAAATTTGAACAGTAACAAATATTCACTTGTATACATAAACAAGATACCACTCGATTTTAGTTTTAAATATGGAAGACATGAGAGAAATTATATTTCAATATGAAAATCGATCACAAATGAATATGATATCGTAGTTTTCAAAGGAAAGGGGCGTGAATGACAATTTGAAATGTGACCTCTCAATATACATAGTGCGAATACATTAAGTAAATGCCTTCTTTTTATGCCTCTAAATAATCTTTGTTTCATTTTTTGTGAATGTCATATCATTTTTTTTCAATTGTAATTTATGAAATATAGCCTCGGTTTAAAGATTAATGATATATTTTCCTTTGTTTTAAGTTGTTCGTATGATAGATAATTAGGGTGAAAATACTAGTAGTATATGGGGCACTATTAGGGGTTTGGGTTATGGTGTTTAATGCCACTTTCAACAATATTCCAGTTATATCGTGGCGGTCAGTTTTATTGGTGGAGGAAACCGGAGTACCCTGAGAAAACCATCGCCCTGCCCCAAGTCACTGACAAACTTTATCAAATAATATTGTGTCGAGTGCTATTAGGATATATAGTATAAGGGAAGATTATCTGATCTGTTTAAGAAGTTTTGGCAGGTTTAAAGCTTCGGTGAATCAACAGATGCTGTCAAATCATGTTTCCTTTTAAAATGGTGCAGTGTGTCACCAATATGACCGTTTTGTAATGAAGTATATACAATAAAATACTGTCAATTCCATTTGAATGAGTTGTTCTAGAAAAAAATCCATTAGTTTAAAAACTGATAGTATAAATGGCGGATCTTTAACCGTTAAGAATACTGATTGTCATTTTAATTGTCTTTGTACGAATTTAAACGATAACAAGCCAAGTTATTGATCACGTAAATGGAAATTATTTCATATTAACCACATGATATCTATATATTTATTAATAGCAAATCCACAATCGAGGGTGTATCCCAAAATGCGGGACATGGGGACGTGCTAGGCTGCTCTATAGATTTAGCTTTGGGAACCACCACCAGTACCAGGACGGTAGGGTAGGGTTATTGTGGATTGTCCGGTTAAAATTTTGAAAGCCTGATAGTATAATACAAAATGTAGTATAAATATGAGACAAACCAACATTACACTTGGACACAAAATAAATTAATGGAACAGCGCTATTATTGGTTTCTTGCATAATAATGTTTTCCTGTGAATTGCGATTCTTTGTGATGTTTTTCCAGACAGTTCCAAGCATTATTACTTTTACCATAATATTTGGTATGATATAATATATGGCATGTCAATATTGACGTGGCTCAGCAGATGGCTATATAGCGAGACTGGTCCATGTGTGTTGACCTTCACGTCTTTTGTAAACAACCATTATAACATTTAAAGAATTGTTCACAGTTTTTCCATTATATATCTGATTTCATGTTGTTGAATCTTTGACGGTCCCTATTCAATTTGGTATAAAACCTTATTAGCACTATTAAAGACATCTATGGGATTCCGCCACCTATCGTGACATTCCTTCACACGTGTTATAGACAAGATTGGCCTTTTATTGATATATAATGTCCAGTTTTAAAGTATACTCAATTAAAAGTAACTTATACATAGCATTTCATTAAAACGCGGGTTAATCGTTATGTGAGATATAAAAGAACAAGCAATGACCAAAAGCTCTGGGTGGGATAATGTACAATATTTATGTCCAAACATTATTACCCATATCGGGTTTCAACGGCCATAAAAATACCACACCGGGTTGAATATATTAATTGAATTTTTCACCTTGCTGGCAAAAGTTTATGGTCAAATCTGTACTAAAAAGACACAAAGAAAAATAACTTGTTTCGAAAACAAGACAAAGGGCAGCGATAACATCTACACATCTTATTATGGGTAGTTAGTAAGAAATTGTCTGCTAAGAAGTTACGACAAAGATGTCTTCTTGTCTTCTTTGACTGCTATGAATGACATTAATGTTGTTCTAAACAAATGTAGAAAATAATTACATTTGATTTTTTACCACCTATACCGACTGTCTAGTAAAAGTGACCACTGTTGTTAGACATTACCTGTCCAGATAATCATCATAAAAATAACACCTGTAACTTATGTCGTCTGCTCTTTGTTAAAAAACTGTTATGACGTATTTTATGGTTTGTTGAGTAAATTTGCTGCAATCCTGTCTTGTGTTATTAATGATATTGGTATATAGTGTTGCATGTTTGTAAACACCGTCACGATATAACTGAAATAGTGTTGAAAGTGGCGTTAAACACCATAAATCCAAACATAAACCATGTTTGTAAACAGGAGAAATATTGATTCTAGATCTATATATAGTAAACAGATAAATCTGATATTTCAACGGTCAGATTACCGTATGCTAGATGTCGTCTTTATTCAGTACTCAAATTCAAAACTTAAGCTCAGAATTACTGCAATGGAAGTAGCAATGCTAACATTTTATAACAACTATTTGGTTGTGATATTACGAAATAACTTAACAAATCATCACATTAGAGTTTCTATTGAACATGCCAGTAGTTACAGGATATGTCCTATCCCCCTCCTTTGCCCAGACAGACCATCACCTGGTTCATACCCCCTCCTGTAACAAGACAAATCATACCCTTTCGGTTACCACAACAGGCTTATGTCCTCTCTTTCACATTAACAGCACGTGACCAGGATTATATATACACGATAATTAATATCCTCATTACTTATAGTTACTTTGAATTTATGGTAATTTGCTTATGTAAATTAGATAAATCTGTTTCAAAGTACAAGACGTTGTGTTAAAGCTGAATATTTTACTATTTTTAATCCTTGTGGGAAAATGAATTATGTTGGTCGTTAGTCCCTGGTTTTCCCACATATTATTTACAAAAATGATTCTATAGTACATGTAGGGTGCATTGCCATCTGTTAACGAACACACTGGAGGAAACAAGCATTATTTTTATTGACCAGAAACGGTATTATATTAAAGGGGGCATTGGAAACCACTGTTTTTATTATCCACTGATATGCGTCTCGGGCATTATATTTTACCCATGTCCGTACGTCCGTTCTTTCCGCATTTGGTTTCCGCTTAATAAAGTTCCATTTAAACAACTCATTTGAAATCATAGCGACAGCTCAGGGACTATAGACAGAAAGTCAAGTTCGATTTCGGATTTTACCGCTTTTCCGTTCTGGAGTTATGTCCTTGTTATACCGAAAAATACATGTTTACTTTAGTTGGAAACAGGGACATCCGTGTCCTATCGACACATTCTGCCATTTTTTTTTGTATTATGGCAACTCATAAGCCACTTCTCCAATAGTAAAATGTTTTATAAATATCTTTCCTAAAAACAAAGCTGTAGGGACGAGTTTTGTTTGGAAGCTAACTTCAATTGTATTACGATTATGATACAACAGAAAGGGAGGCATTATTTCAATCATTTAAAAGACATACTATTATCCCTATGTTTGTCTGCGACTTACAGCATCAAATCACAATTAAAACTGATCGTTGTAAACAATTTTAACAAGATTATTGGATTAAGATTTGTATCTCGTTTATTCAGGACAATTATGTTCCCGTTACATTCATATATTATTTAATGTATGTATTTATATCTCGTAGAAGGATAATCTGTGTTATAAATATTCACAAGTTAGACAGGGCTTTTTATCATTGTCTGATATGGACGTTCTGAGGACACACTAAGCCTGTGTGGTTTCAACCATTACGTATGCTTATTTATAAGCTTTTATTCCACTTTCTGATATACATGTATATCTTATTAACCTTCAAAAAGGCGGTTTATGTTTTCATATTGTCTGTTACATTTCATTGTATTCAATTCCAGTTCCTATTCAGCGACAGAGTACTGGTGAATGTTCCCAGGACTCTAACCAACAAAGCTGCTCAAATCGTCCCCATATGGCCCCGGATAGAGGGAGCCCTCTCGATGTGTGGTTGTCAGGTTATAATACGGAAAACCTACCGTGCACCATAATGAGCAACGTGCTTGGAGAGTGCCATGCTCCCGACATGCTAAAGACCTCTTTTGTAGATGTCGGAAAAATAGTACACGCATTGTAGCCTCTAAAAAAGACTCAATATTTCGTCCTTACGCAACTCTCAGCAGTGTCAGTAACAGTCATAAGTCGTTGACCCGATTGACCACCCCTTCCCTTATTTCTATATAGCTTTATATATATATATACGTCTGAAGATTAGAATTAGATTTTAGAGCTGTCAAATTTGTGTTCTTCCCTCGACGGGATTTGAACCCACACCATTGATACACTGCAGCACCATTCGCTTAGCCTTGCGTCCAGCGCCCTAGACCACTCGACCACATCCACTCCCTAAATAAAAGGAGCTTCAATAATCGTAGTGTTACCTTTTCTCGTAAGGCAAATCTAAGGATAGACGTAAGACATGTGTATAAGCGTGTGTAGATGGTACATATATACTTAATATTATAATTTGACAGCAATCTAACTCAGCAATTTTTAATATATTGTATAGGATAATGAAGAATTCATTATACAGTCACAGGAAATATGTAAGACTCAGATCGACGTCCAGTTTCTAATCGACGTCCAATCCTCAAATCCATGTCCGATTTCTACGTCACAGACATTGACCCACCCCTAAGGCTTCCCTTATTTCTATATATTATTAAACATGTTCTCGTCCTGATTAAAGCTGAAATACTGCTCGCTGGAAGTTAAGCAATAATCGATCAATCAATAATAAAAACCAATTTAGCAAGGTACGTGTTTCATCTGAAATCTACAAATATCTGGGGTAATTAATAAAATTTATATCGTATTCCGTATTATACTCTGGTCTTGTATACATGTATACGTGTATGCAAAATACAAACAAAAAGTTAAGGGGAAAACCTTAAAAGTTTCCAAAGTTTTAAAAATATCATCAAATTAATCATAATAATCTCTATTGAATTTATTTTAGATTTGTTCCGATACCTCATCCCAATTTAACGCTATAGTTATTTTAAATAAGATTTCATCATAAATAAGTGTAAGACCGTTAAGATATAAAACTTAAATTTCAATTGGTCTTGTCAAGAATATCGTATCTAAATCATACCCAGGTTCGATTGGTTTCGAGGGATCAGTGTGTATGACATATTTGAATAGGGTACAGATTATTAATCAGTTCAGTCCATTCTGGAGAACAGTCATATATTGGTTAGGATTGATAACAGTTTAAAATTGAAGACGTCACAAGTTTTGTATGTGATCAAACTTATTTTGGAACCATTTTAATCTATTTATAAAATTAAAAGATTTGGTTGACATTATGATGATAATTTAGAATAAATCATAGCATTGGGATATCACTTCACAAAATCACAATAAAAACAAACAGAAAACAACAACAACAAAAAGGGAAAGAAAAGAAAATGTTACATAAAATAGTCACCAATAACTTGCAATTTCTGTTTTTGTTTTGTAAAATTTATATCTTAAATAAATTCTTGACAAAACTTTCAAGTAGATACTTATTTGCCATAAATCTTCCGAGACAGTATTCAATTTAACAGCCCCTGATGTCCAAGTTATCTAAATAAGTTTGTTGTTTAATGGTGTATTGGCCTCAAGCCAGGTGGTCACCAGTGGTCAAAAGGCTTGGCTATTCATACAATGAAAATGCTTGATCATTCGTTTTAACACGAATTTGCAATTGGGTTTTAACCTAAATCTTTAATTGAGATTCCAAGTGTTTTTCAGAAGTAAGAGTACTATTTAATTTCACTTAACCATTCAACGTAAGATTTACTTCACAAACGCCCACTATGTGACTAGCCCCCAAAAATATTTTACAAATAGTTGTATTGAAGTTTGTATCTTTAATGTAATTTTTCATCGATGAGTGTTGTTAAGATAAAATCTTCTTCTCAACATGTTTTTTATATTATTATGGAGGAATATTATAGGCAAGAAATGTGAAGATGAAACTTCCAAATTATGAGTCCATATAAATTAATAAACAATACGCACACCAGTAATTATTTAGTCTACGGTTGTAAATACTTGTAATCTGAAACCGTAGAAAGACTGTTAAATTTACAAAGCGACTTCCGAGATATTAAAAATATATAAAAAGGTTTAGTCTCCACCTACACTTTTGATGGTTGATCTATGGTGTTTAACGCCACTTTCAACAATATTTCAGTTATATATCGTGGCGGTCAGTTTTATTGTTTTATTGGCAAAGGAAACTGAAGTACCCGGAGAAAACCACCAACCTGTCGCAAGTCAATAACAAACCCTACACTTCTGAAACCAATTGCCTTCCCGCTGTTCCTTGATAATGCTTAATCAATGTCACAAGATTACATTAGACATCAATGCTGAGCTTAATTACAGAATCTATCAGTGAGTTTTGTAGCTGTCTTGACAGTGAGTGTATAGATTTACATTTCAATACTTTTTTTTGAAATTTGAAATTTGCAACAACCTGAACCAAGATTTATATTTGATTGTATATTAGAGTGGAAAGAGAGGTGCAATAAATTTCTTCCTTTTAATTACAAAAATTGCGTTATTGCGTGTTAAATAGGGTGCGAAATCCTGTGTTGAATTCATTCAAACGATGCGCTGACATTAAGCATTTATAAGACATATAATATATACAATATTGCGTGCATTTTCTCACATTTACTTGATATCTAAGTGTAATGTAGGTCAATAGCTTAAGACAGAGGTCAATTTTTTGAGGATATCAATATCTATTCATATCTAACATCACCATCTGTGTTGTCAAGTGATGGTACCTCTTATATTACTGCTGTATCATAGTATGGTGTCAGGATACAGACTTTACATTTACTGAAGGCACTCTAAGAAAATCGAAAATCGATCTTGAACAATGTTAGATGTCGATGTAATAATATTCAAGATTGATGAATTCCACCTACTCATTTTTCCTTTAAAAATAATGATAAGAAAAATCAGGTTTATTAAGGAGGCTTGCGACAGGTCTGTGGTTTTCTCCGGGTACTCCGGGTTCCTCCACCAATAAAACTGATCGCCACGATATAACTGAAATATTGTTGAAAGTGGCGTTAAATGCGTTAAAAAAAAAACCTTTAAGAAGGTAAATAAACTTATTCTCAATAATATAAGGTAATTATTGGTACAAGCAGGTAAATCCTAAAAAAAAGGTGTAAAATGTCTAATTAATATAATATACAATATGTCATTATTATATTATAGTATATAGAAACGTTGACAAGTGTAAAATGTTTATATAAATACGTATTGCTGATTGTAAAAGTATTAAAGAGATATACCTGAACAGGTAAAAATTCGCACCTGTTCTGTTATAAATCTGAAATACATGAAGGAGGTTTTAATAGCAGGAAAAAATTACAGGTAAAAATGTAGATATGAAAATTATCATTAAAAACTAACCTGATGCGAATTTTGGAATAAAATCCTTATTTTCAACCACATAATCTAATCCTATTGAAGTATCCATTATAATTTTTATACACTCTACACATCCAACTTGTAAAACGGAATCGAGAAAACTTGAAGTTTTCTGTCGACAAATTTCCTCCAAACTTTCAAACAATAATTCCAAACCATCATTATGTAGAAATTGTAAAATCCATTCCGGGTTGCGCTTAGCTTTCAACAGTTTCCTTTTCAATGTTGAATATATTTGAACGGATGGCGATCTCAATAATTCAACCACACTTTCTGGTTGACTGATTGAATCATGAATAGAAGGCCCCGCCCCTTGATATGGAGACCAACCAATCGATGCACGTCTAACAGCGTAGTTCCACCTTTTACTGCCTATTTTATGTTGTTGGTCATATTCAGATTTGTTGTGAAAATCAACTTCGGAGTCAGATACACTTTCCTCCATTTCTCAGCTTTACAAGTATTTTATCTAAAATTAATTAGAAAAAGAGAAATTTCATTAATAATGCAATGATTTTGTTTTATTCTCATAACTACATGAATTGTCTTATGAGTAAAAATGCGTGTTTAATAAACATTTGCTTTAACGTAGTACGTTATTTTGTGCAGTGTCATTTAGTTTATTTTATTCGTTGAAAGGAAATATAATTTAATGTGAATATTTAAAAAGGATGAATTTTGAAGAAGCCTTTTATGCTTTGTGACGACATAAAGATCATACATTTTTTTATATTAAAAAGCATTGACAAAAAAAATGAAGAGTATACAAATTACATTTATTATATATTTTAGATTAGATCCTTATTCAGCAGGTAAAGGATATGTAAATGAAGTCTTAAGTTTGACTTTGTTAAAAAGTTTTGCTTTAATTATAAGGCTTTACAGATAACCACACGGGGTTGTCTAATTTACATATTTTTGAAAACATGCAATATAATGACAAGATTTAAAAGTTTTGTAATATTTTCACAGCTTTTTAGACCAAAAACAAATTTGGCCAAACTGTGTCTAATTCGTGTCAAGGGGATTGATTTTCTATACATACGGACACAAGAGTGTCATACACTGAAATAAAAAAAACACGAAATGAATAAAAACGCTTAGCTGGGTTCAGTTGTTGATTCTCACGGTTTTTCGCATTAAAATTGTGTGTAACCCCATGTGTTCTTTTTTGGGAGGGAGGGGGGGACACAACTTATGAAGTTTAGAACTGAAATGCACATGTCGGTCAAATTCCAAGCAAAACAAAACTGTGAAGACTTGTGTGCACATGTTAATTATGCCTCTTGTGTGCAGTTAAAGTCTGGTGGTATATGTCTTTTTCGATTGTCATTTTATTAATGGATATGTGAAAAATGGAATTTAAGTTCGAAATTAAGCTAAAATCGTGTGATTACTTGAAAGTCAAAGAAGACAAGAAATACAATATAGAAAGGTCACACCGGACGTAGCATGGGTCGTCGTTGTCGTGATCGTATGGTAGTTGGATTTACAACTACCTGTGCAATCAGAGCCTATCGCCACTAAAGTTGTGAGTTCGAACCCGGTTCATGGCGAGGTGTACTCGATACAACATTATGTGATAAAGTTTGTCAGTGACTTGCGACGGGTCGGTGGTTTTCTCCAGGTATTCCGGTTTCCTCCACCAATAAAACTGACGGCCATGATATAACTGAAATATTGTTGAAAGTTGCGTAAAAACACCATAAACCTCAACAAATCGGACGTAGCATCTACCATTACAAGTAGGCGACAAGGGCTTCCTTCTGCACGAGTTTTACTATGAAGCGATTATAGTCCAGCAAAAATCTGCAGCATAGGTGAAATCTAATTTAGAAGTGCAGGAAGGTATTTCATATCAGGGATTTAGAGAAGCAAACAAGAAATTGAAATTGCACTAAAAATAAAAATTAAAATGTTTTGTGTTGTGATCCCCTTTGGCCCCTTTTATATCTTGGAAACTATTAGAACATTATTAATTCTGTTGGAACATTCAGGAAAGGAAATAGTCTTTTTGGTCTATTTAATCGAATCGTTTAAAAGGGAAATTATATTAATAAAGTTGACCTCCCTTATAGTTCTATTTTGCACAAAAGATCATTAAAATACAATATTTCACTTGCTTTGTAAACAACGTTAAATTTTACCATCCATTTCTATTTTGTATAACAAAAGATCTTAACAAACAGAGCTTTTATACTTTTTTTCTCAAACCTGTCGATAACAAAAAAGATATATTTCAAACATAAAATTTCTATACATGTACTGGTAGTCAGTCACGTGTTATAGCAGGTAAATTAACATAAGCTTGCATTGAATAATGCTTTTAATAATTATTTGTAAATAATAATGATCCTGGAGCACAATCTGCTGCGCCTGAGTTTATTGAATAAAGTTGAAAGTTGAAGTTGAAAAAAGCTGTGAATTCATTCATTAAAACTACAGTAAATAAAACAACAATTATTGCTGAATAAACAAAATACAAAACAATCCTTAACTTTATCATTTGAAACATTATTGTGGAAAATATAATATAGTGCATATTCAAGCAATGATATTGCTTTACAAACAGGTCTACTTACCATACAAATAGAGCATGCATGAAAATACAAATTACTGAAACAGACGCCACCGCTGGCAAAATTGTGTTTCCTTGAATGTATTGTGTATTATGCCAGGCTATTTCTACATGCTGCCTGATTTGTAGGTCAAGAAAGGTGACGGGTGAAAGATCTTGAAGGGGGTATATGTTACATGTCATCTAAATTACATGCACAAATAGAAATTAGGCATGTCATAAATTATTACAAAGGAAGAGTTGTTCAAAAAGTTGTCATCCATTGATACGGCACATAACAAGACACATTATATAGATTACTTATATAATACATGTCGACGTTATTATTTGTGTTTTGTATGCAAAAGTTACGTTATTAATGTGAAACTTGCATCTTATAGTACATTTGTATTTATATAAGTATGTATAACATGCACTATACAGACATTACCATGACAAGCTATTAACACAAAGATCAATGCAGATTTTTTGCAAGAAAAAAGTTTGATCATGGTTAGCTATTAGCAGAACGATCATTGCAGGTTTCTGTGCCAAAAAATTTGAAAATACAAAAAGTGGTAATCAGAATCCGTCCACCGAAAAAGGTCTGACATTGCAATTACCAAAAGAAAAAGGACAAAAGGACATAGCACTACACAAAAAACTAAGGATTGAACTAGACACAAATCGGGGGAGGGGTGCAAATAGTGTACGACGATCAAGATGACTATAGCAGAAAGGAACCGTTATGTTGTATCATTTGTGCTGAACTCAATATGGCTATAGAAAGTACCATTGTGTGGGCGGAGTACTATTTATGATACTCACACAAACCTTTTTAAAGAAAGTACCATTGTGTGGGCGGAGTACTATTTATGATACTCACGCAAACCTTTATAAATATATAATATGAAGAATATAATAGTTGTATGCAATCACAGATAGATTACAAACTATTTAATGTCTAACACATTTTTCTTAATATTATAACAAAAAATGTACAAATAAACACCTGTGACCTACATGCTAATATCTGAACGCACCGTAAAGCAATATTTATATATTTTTACAAACATACACAAACAATACTATTACAATGAAATATATATATATATATACGTCTGAAAATTAAACCAAACAGTGTTAGAATTAGATTTTAGAGCTGTCAAATTTTTCTGATAAACTGCAGCACCATTCGCTTAGCCTTACGTCCAGCGCCCTAGACCACTCGACCACATCCACTCCCTATATATATAGAGGGGGGGGGGGGGGGATGAGAAACAAACGACTAAACGTGTATAAATAAGCAATATGCTGCATATACGAGCATCGATGCTAAAGACACCATCACACGTTTAGACACGTTAAGGATTTGCATGTTGATCTTAATTCTAAACGATTGACAGATTGATTGTTGCTTAACATCAACTGAACAGTATACCAGCCATTTTCGTGACAAGAAGAATCTTTCAAACAATGAATAATGTAAGTAAAAACGTGTCACTAGGATGATAATTTAATACGGATGGCAGTTAAGTTTTCCACAGGGTTACATATGGCCTTGCAACAGTCTATCAACGACCACCAAGGATGATAATTTTACTGAAAATCAATGTTTATTGTCTTTAAACCAATACACATTTGTGAGAAACAAACAACAAACAATTAATAACATGGCATGTAGATAATAAATGAAATACTATATTGTTTTTATATATATTACTAACTAAAAAATAATGAAGAATCCCCTGTCCTCAGTTCTAACGACTGTTTTATGAAGGAACCTAGTTTTTCTGCTTCCATAGTGTTACGTTTTCAATTCAATTCAATGTTACGTTTTGGCTTGTAACAGTCTATCAACGACCATTCCTACTAATCTATTTGTCACCAATTATCCTTTATGTTGAAGGAGTGTGACATTCTCCAAATATACATGTATAACTTTTCCCCATCACCAAATACATAGGTACAGAGATGATATAACATCACAATAAATATGTACAATATTATAAAATACAAAATGTACATATGCAATGACTCAAAAGGAGGATGGACAATAATAATGGGAATAGATTTACATATCTTAATTATGTTTATGTTTTCTGGACATTGTTTTCTTAAAAGATAAAATATTTGGTCGGTCTTGTTAATTTTCTCTAAATGATGTATATATCCGCAACGGAATTTGGACAAGAAACAAAGTAATGAAATTCATCGCTTATTTCCAAATTACGCAAATGACACTTTCTAATTTCATGCTGACTATTAACCCATCTTTCGTATTCAAATCGCAGCTTATAATTTGTTGTTCTAAATGTGGACAAAAAAAATTCATCAAATATATTGAAAACATGAGGCTCTCATTTACAACAAGCCTTAAGGGCAAGTTGTGTATTTGATTTGGTCATAAACAACGAGAAATTCTAACCGTGTTTAGATATTATATATAGATATAGGCCTCAAGTGGTTTAAATTGATTTTAGAATCATTTTATAGTAAGTTCTGTGCATTTCATGTAAATTTTATTATTTTCATCATTATGGATTTAAAATAATTTAAATGTAGCGAATCTTAATAACTTGTGTCAAATTAACATGGAAATACTAGGTTTAGTGTATTATTTCAAAATATACATATTCTGAAATTTATTGAAAAAACTGTTAAAATTTGCTGAAGGCAATTCTTTATACCCCTGCATACTTCTAACAACAAAATTTAAAAGCTTAATAATGGACCATTCGGTGTGAGGGTCTATTCAGTATAACATAAAATAAAACATTATCTGTGCGAGCATGTTGATTCAGATTTGGAGATAATCATTTAAGTTATTCTTCATTTTCAGTTCATTCAAGCACTAAAAATCTTCATTGTGTAAAGATCACACAAGCAACAAAATATGGCACAACATACGCTGTTAAGGTTAAGACTCTAATAACAGTTATTTGTACCAAATAGCTTTTTGAATTGAGATAACTAGTCCAAATTATATAAATTTAAGCCTAGAAATATCCAACATGGAGATATTTTGGACCCAAAAAGCAACTTCACGATACAGACATTGGTAAGACATCTTATAACCTAAACACAAGTGGTTTTTTGTCTTCCCGCTAAAACCACGTTTCTTGGCTCTAGTATTCGTCCAACGATATTATTTTTGACACCCCTCCCTTTGAAAGGAGGGTTGGTTTAGGTGTATGATGCTTAACGCCACTTTCAACAATATTTCAGTTATATTGTTGCGATCAGTTTTATTGGCGGAGGAAACCGGAGTACCCGGAGAAAACCACCGACCTGCCGAAATTCGTAACTGAAAAACTTTATAACATAACATTGTATCCAATACACCTCGCCATGAACGGGTTCGAACTCACAAATTTAGTAGTGATATGAACTGATTGCATAGGTAGTTGTAAATCCAACTACAACGATGGTCCTCCCATGAAAAAGGAACCAGTATTATTAGTCTTACTGTACTAGTTCAAGTTTATACAATCTTACAATATGTAGTAGTATTTGGGCGTACACACATATTATATATAATACATGTATATTTATATTGTCTGTCTGAACCAGTTTTATTTAATATGGACACACTGATATAAATTTGAGCTTGTTTACATCTTGGATGTTTGACATGTCAGAGGAGGGCAATAGTTGTCAGTTTTTTTTATACATGTCAATTACCAAGGCTTCGCTATTATCGTGATTTCTTGTGTATTACTCAAGATCTAGATAGACCACATCCAACATCTTCAGTCCCTCGACACATTTCATTGATACCAATGTTATGCATGTAAAGTGTTATAAGAACGCTCAATCCCTGCTAAAATATGACAAGATATTACAATTTATAGCATGTTTAACGTCATTTTCAGCTATATTTCAATTATATTATGACTGTCAGTTTTATTAGTTCAGGACCTCTGAGGAAATATACTTTACGTCAGACACATCCTTAGCTTTTCACACAATGTTGTATCGAATGCACCTTGACATGTGCAATAGTAGAACTAGCCAATCATAGTCGGACGAAAGGCATTAATTGCTTTTTTTTTTAAATCAAACTATACGTTTACCATCCAGTCCACTCAGTGGCACACGACCCTTATTCAATTGGAATCTTACCTCCAAATTTAAGGCTTTGCTAGAAGACTTTCCATAAATATTGGAATTTAGCCCTAGTGCACATGCGAATTATAACAGAAAGGATAACACACGTTCGAAGCAATTGTTTTTACTGTAAGAAATGTTTGAATATACCAAAGGGGTAATCGGAAGGCGTCATTTGAAGGACATACAATACAATGGCCAGAAGAAAAAGGAAAAATAATGATATACCAGACACTAGACAGAAAACTAGAGATTGGGCAACACGAAATTTAGCGGTTCATAAGTATAACAAACAAACAAAATAAACTGAGTACACAATTTTGAATGTTCATTTCATATTCAGGTATGAACATGGTTTAACATGAACATATAATTAGTATGCTTCTATAATATACATACTAATGACGTTATGTTATGCTTGGTATTCAATCAGAAACAAATGAAATGCCAGATGATGTTGCAAGTGATTTATCAGGTAGTTTTACCATAGATTGCATCTTTTATCACAATGTAATAAGATTTGCCAGAAAGCAAGGAAGATTAGAATTTTTAAGACCTCCAACAGTAAACTTATTACTTGTCATTATAATATTATAGCATTTGAAAATAAATTATGTTCAGAGAGATATTAAGAAATATACAGAATAAAACGGTAACCCACATCATGTTAAAGAATTAGGTCGTGCAAACATGGGTAGGTTTCCAACACTAAAACTGCTAAATGGACAAATAAATGAAACCGTTATCACGACTAGTCTTTAGCTAATAAAATAATCCTGATTTTAGCACACATTATCTGAGAAGTCAATCTCATTGATATACTCCATGTATTTCTTTAAGAAACATGTCAATCTCAACAGCCTTTACTTTCAATGTGCTCATTTATTACTGCTTTACTGACGCAGGTTTTCTAGCTGAGTAAATACCAGTTGATATATCAATTGTAAGTATATATTTAGGATATATACGTTTATGAAATACAGTGAAACCTATTTGAACCGAAACTGATAGGAACCAACTATTGTGTTCCAAATAGACAAGTGTTTATGGAGGTAAAATTAACAAACATTTCCCATATTCAGACTTTATTTAATAAAAGCGTAGATCTATCAAATTTAGTGCGTACGACCCGTTTATGGAATAACCTTCATCAGGTACACTCAAAATCGAAAGATTGGAAAGCCAAATAATTTAAAGTTTGGGAGCAATAAATAGGATAGCCAAAATTGGCTATGGTCGCTTTAGACTGGCTTTACTGTACATAATATATCCATGATGAAACGACGATGTCCATTCTACATAAAATATTAAAAAAAAAAGAATAAGAGAAAAATCGTATAAATAAATAAATCTGACTCCATGCACTTTTAGTTAATGCTTTCAACACTGAAATATACCACCTGTTATTTTTGTTTTTGCAGGGGATATGTGTAATGGATTTCTTATTCTGTAATTTATTTTTCGTTTTTGACATTTACAACAAAAACATTAATTACTACAATCTTAATTAAAAATAATATTATCTGGATTAATCTACATGGACCACACACAACATGATGTTACTGTGTACGTTCTTAAATAAAAAAAAGTGAAAATTTATGTTTTAACGCCCAGATATGTTGTCTCTTTGTATATACAAGCTTATTTATTCTTTCACGGTGATTATTATAACTCAGAACAATGAATTACGTTGTCTATTGTGGGACTGAATTAGCGAAGGTGACTTCAAGCATCTTGAACTTTGAACTTTAAATCGTGTTCAACGAAACATTTTGAAATCTCTAATGCAAAACGAATTGCATACACCGCATCGCAGTGTAAAGGTTCGCGTGCTTTCATGGAATGTGGTAGATCGTGAGGTGACGTTTCCGAGTGGAGTGACATGTCTTCCTTGCTCGCAGAGACTTTTAGATTATTTGGCATTCCAGTTGTTTGACTTTGAGCTACCTGATAAAGAGTTATATCTGAAACGCTTTGGGTGCGATGCCCTAATTGGATATCTGCGTTTTTACTAGATGCATTGAGGCAAAATATTTTGACACGCATGTATGTAGTATTACTTTCACATAGACACTTGAAATTAATTGTAATCATGTGTGTTTTACTAATAATGACGAGGAGCAAAAGATTAACCTTGAAAACGTCTGAAGACACCCACCTATAAATAGTACTTTACATGAGCACTTAAAACCGATCACTCAAAAACATAGCAGGAAATGAAACCGTATAATTTCCGTGTTTAGTATAACGGCATGTAAAACAAATATGATTTTTATTCATTTAGACACATCTTAAGTTTATTTGAACTCTTCTAAACGACAACAATATCTACTTCGTGTCGACAATACAACATGTATATAGACAGAGAAAATAACATGTTACTTCTCATAAACTGTAAATTAATAGATACTGGTGACGGCCATTGGAGGATCAAGAGTTTTTGATAATTAAAATGACATTGTAAACACACATTTAGAGAAATTTGACAATTACTGCCTCTTGTTGGTGGTGTTCTGAAAGACACGAATTTTTATATTTCAATTGTCCATTTCCTTGTTCGTATGTCATAAAATAAATATACAGGTATGTTATTGTTGTTTACCTAAAAAGTCTTAAACTATTAAAGTAAGTTATTTTTATAAATACCTTTACTTATCTTTATCGTCGATGTGGACATTGTTCCTTTGATCTCACCGAGTAATATTGTCAGTATAAAAGAACTGACTGATACCGAAAAATATCGGCCAGTGTGAAGTCAAATATACTATGACAATATTGTGAATTTTGAAGGTCTCGATATACATTATTACTAGTATCAGCTCGTTTTATTGGAATCGCTGCGATATTAGTGATAATGTCTGTCTCAACCTGCAAATCTGACGTTATTCTATACGAGTAAGAACATGAAACAACGACAGCACATAGTCAATTGAATCTATCGAAATAAAAGCATCTTCGATTCACGACCAAAACATAAGGAACGGAATGAAAGGCTAATGCGTTAAAATTCAATAGTCAGTCTGAGATAATCGGTACATACAAGACCAAGCTAAAATCACAACTTTCATTGTATACAGGAAGTCACAATGATAGTAATGTACTTGAACTGATAACATTTAAGCTTGAGCGAAAAGGTTGAAGTCGTTTCCTTCCCAAGGCCTTTTATTATGCACTTTACCGGATAAAACTGCACTATCACGTGCCCGCTATTCCAAGGGCCTTTTTAGTAACATATAAAGTAAATCTACACTCGTAGAACCGTTTGATTCAGTTGCCATTGTTCTTTTTGTTATATAATTTCTATAAAACCTATGACAAACGACTCATTTTCACAACTCGACTTGATGGTTTTATCATTAACATTGTTAGTAATTAGCTTTATTCAAATATCATCTATTCAACATGTCACACAGGAGCCGTGTAGATGCATTTATTCGTCTTGTTTTAAAATAAAATAAGCATTTATTTTTTAAATGAATTGTTCAAATTGATAATGGTACTTATAATACGTTAAAGCCGACAACAATTACATCATGAAGATGACGAAGAAAACACAACACAACATCAATTCTGAAGAAAAAATATTCATATAAAATAAAACTACAATGGAGCATAAATCGCTTTTATATACTTTTGTAACTACGTTATTAAAGTAGTTTTACATGGTGTATTGATGTATCGTAATATATTGAGAAAAGCTTGAAGATACCAAAGGGGTAACCAGAATCCGTAAAACGAAGAGGAACAGGACAGATAACACAATGGTTAAAAGAACTGTAAGAAACATATTGTTGTAGATTCTCGATTCTTACCCCTATAAATATCCTTATCACCACCAGGAATAAGTTTGTCATTGACTTGCGACAAATCGGTGTTTTTTCTTGGGATACTCCGGTTCCACCACCAATAAAACTGACCGCCACGATATAACAGTAATATTGTTGAAAGTGGCGTAAAGCACCATAGCCCTAAACCCCCCCCCCCCCCCCCCCACCAGGAATAGGATCGAGATTCAACTTCGAATTCAACTCACTGTCGAGTGTGACAATTATAAGACATTAAATTGCAGTATTTTTGTCCGAGAACCTGTTTTTCTCAATCATTAACACTTGGTACCCACGATATCGATGAGTAATGAATAATCGCAAACTGTCAGTCGATAGGTTAATTGTTCGCCAGTTTCCCTGCCTACTCTTGTTTACCATGTTATACCGGTACTCGTGTGGGATGTTTGCTCAAAATCTGTTGTTGTTTGTGGATAAAGCAGTATTTTTAACTTTAGAATTTCTATTTATGATATAGTGCTAATGTTATTGTTGCTATTTGCTATGAATTTTCGTCCTACAATAACATCTACGGTGTTAGAACGTGATGGATATATCATCAGTATGTGGGTCCACAAGATTAAACAACACGATAAGACGTATAAACTTGTCACCACGACAGAAAACGTGTGACCATTGGATTTTTTATTTCATAACTTTTACAAACGCTTAAAAATATAATCTGAATCTAGGAGTCTCCATATTACTTGTATGGAGAGAAACTAGCATGACCGTATAATTTCACTAAGGAAGGAGGTAAAGCTAGTCTAACTACACCACTTTTTATTGAAGTGACTAAACCAAGCACATAGACTGAGGTGTATATATTCTAGGGTATCGACGTTGAATCTGTTTCTACCATTTTCTTATTGGATTTTGGAACTGTTTTGACTGTGTGGTATTTTTGTATACCATTTTCTTTGCAAATTTTAAACACATATTTACTAATTTGTACATCATTTACTTTACAGATGAACGTGAAAAATGTTGAATCATCTCACTATAGACAAGACTTGTTTTGGAGGTCGATGAATAGAGACTTCGTCACCTGTGGTTCTTTAATCACCATTATATAGAGTATATATTAGAAAAACATATTAACCTAATGGCCAGGACAAATTTTATGTTGCGTGGTGGACATTTATTATAAGCGTTCCTTTTGAAATCGCACTACATCAATATTAATAATAATTTATCGCCATTTCTGGTCACCATTGACTGAGTCTATTTTATCATTTGTTTTGCTAAGTTTATTGTATACAAATTATTGATATGAATATTCAGCTGACAAAACTCAGAAGGAATTCTAACCTACGTCCTAACAAATGAATAATTAGGCATTACAAAATAAATTTCTTCTAACAGGTTAGATTTGTACTTAGGGTAGGATTATGGTGTTGGACTCCAGTATCAACAATATTTCATTTATATCGTGGCAGACTATATTTTATAGTGGTGGTGGAGTTGTAGGGTTTTGGCGTTTAACGCCAGTTTCAACAATATTTCAGCTATATCATGGCAAACTATATTTTACAGGGGGTAAGGCTATGGTGCTTAAAGCATTTCAGTTACTAATATGTCGTGGCGGACTATAATTTACTGGATATATTTTTGTACACCATTGGTATATAGTGTGTGCTATGTGTCCACAACTGGTTAGCTAACGAACTTAATCATTCGAACCAATCCAGTACACCCAACCAGGACACACAAAAATAGATAAGTCTTAATTAGTGAGAACAAAATAATTCATTCTGTAAAATACATGTGCTAAGCAAACCTTTTAATTCATACCGATGATTGTATTATTTGAAGGTAAAACAAAAATGAGTGACCAATACAAGTACGCATGCCCTGAAAGCAATAAACAACTGAAATGGAAAACAAAATCACAATTGAAAATATTAGGTCATACTAATGAAAATATGTGTCCCCCCCGGGCTAAAAATTGTAACAAATCTTGTCCTTTCTTCCTCTTGTACATCTGTATATGTAAGTTATTGTGTATTGTAAATTACTTTGTGTCTTATTGTATTCTGTTGTGTCTGATTACCATTGTAAAAATAAATAATATATACTATAAGTCATTGTAAGAATTGTTATTGTTTATTTCTTCTTCCGAAGTTTGACAGACCACGTTCAGTTCACACTTGACCAGTAATTAACCCTAGTACACATCTCACGGTGTGGGATGACCGGTCCTTTGATCTCGTTGTCTTCTTGACATTTATAAACAATAAATGATTCAGACAGACTTTACCTACATGTAGTGTACCTTCTACAACAATTGATTGGCCCCCATGCCGTGATTTATGGCTATTTAAGTACTTATTTATTTACTTAGTTAGCTAATAAAGTTATCTCCCTTTGAGTAATTCACATTGTTTTGAACGTATTAGGATTATAAACTGTACTGGAGTAGCTCCTATAGTGGTATATAAGTAATAAATTCTACAAACGAAAGTGAACTGTCCATTTTTGGCATTTATGATAATTATTGTCAAACATCCCCTGTGCATTTCTTTATTATAACGTAATAAAGTATATATAATATTTTAAACCTATACTTTTGCCAGAGTTAACGGGAACATATAAATGTATACTCGATGACTGGTAACTAACAGATGATACAAGTTTTAAGTGGTTTCAAAACAAATCTAGTCATATTGATCGTATTTTTATAAAAATGTTATAAGTAAAATTCAATAAAAATCTGTCAAAGCGAAATAAAATCCATTTAAATAAATTCTCCCCTCATTAGGTATTCATATATGACATAAACAACTCATAATTTACATCGTTTATAGTTATCTATTCACAATAGTCTAGCAAACATCTGAACGTGTATGGGTATTATATTAGATAAACAAAATCATCTAAACGCCTAGATAATCCCTTGAAATTGATTTCATAGATTACTTTTATTTTTAAAAATTTGTTATTTATCAAGATTTTCATGAATAAATTGATCAAATTTGAATATTTTTCGCGGTAGAGTATTTTCCGTTGACAAAGAAGTCAAGCTGAAACCGAGGTAGTGACGTGGTTACCAGAACTTATCTAGTGTATCTTGACAATTTAGTAACATTTTTTAAGTCACATGACGTGATAAAACAGGATTTTATGTCGTCAAATATTATGATAAATGGGTGATTAACTTTGAAAATTAACTTTTTCTCCTCATTTACTGCTTGGTGGTCATTTGGTAGAAACAGCATGATTAAAGAAAAGTTTGAGAATACCAAGGAGAGTCTTAAATAAGGAATGACAGAAAAGACAATAAAAATACACTTTATTGGAGAAACCATACTTACGGCAAATAGATTCAATCTTTGGCAATGGAAATATACTACATTTAGTATAACTGCTATGATTTACCGGCAAACTACGAAAAGTTGAAAACCAAGAGAGAGTAACGAAAGAAAACACATTATTTCTCAAAGGTTTTTGTTTCATTACCCTTTGATTAAGTTTTCACTTTGAACAGATACCAAAGGGCACAAAAACATTAAAATGTTTCAAAGATGCACACTGTGCTCGGTAAAGTGATCTCTGGATATTTCGAGAAAAAGAAAAGAAACAAATAGCCGATAGCAATAAGGTAGTTACGGTCAATTAAAAATTATGCAAGAAACAATGTTCAATGAAAACCATGTTAAAATATTTCTTGTTATCAGATAAAAACAATGAAGATATTGATCTCGTTGACCTTATAATGTGAACATAATCATATGTCAAACTTAATGTGAAATTGACAAGTACGTAATATTAGTAATATTAGTGTATTGATATGAACATCTTGTAAACACCAACACATTTTAACATTTTTTTTAACATTTAGCCTACACATTCATGAATCAAGTCAATGCTAAGTTTCTCCAAGACTGATGTTAATTGATTGTAATGTCTATGTTTTGTAAGCTCTGGTGGGAGGAATCAGGAAGTGTAAGCCAAGAAAATGTTCAATTGTCATTAAACATAATTGAAATCGCCCTTTTCACATGGTAGGAACTTTTTTTCTACTCCCAGCAATAACGATTTTCTGTAATTACGCATTGTCTATCCACTTTCATACAAAGAAAATCTCCATATTTATTTTTCTTTAGACTGTATATGTTATTGTTTCCATGACTACACAGAATGTCGCATGTGGTATATTAAGGTTCGTTAAAGAACATTCGCCATTGTGCCCTGTGGTTCAGCCTTTTTGTTGAAAAATATCCAAGACGTCTGCAAATATTTTTTTTTATACAAAACTTTCATACAGAAATAAATACTAGTAATTGCATTTTTTAGGGAAAAAAAACATATCGTAAATGAAAAAATATATATCTGAAAGTAAAAAGGTTTTTTTTGCAGATGGTTTATTACAGATGTCTTCGTTTCCTGTTAATATTTTCTTGTTACTAGTAAACATTTTCAGTTAAATAAATGACGTGTTGATAGAGTGAGTTGGAATATTTTTTAAGTTGTATATAGTAGACTATTTAGGTGCTGATAAGTTTCTATACATGATTTAATGCTAGACTATGTATTCTATAAAAATGTGAGAACGAATAATAAAGTCGGGCAGATATTCCAAAAACCAAAATGTAGATATCTAAAAAAAAAGGGAGGAGGGGTGGTAAATATATTTAATTCAACAGAAAGTCAATATTGGTGGTCATTTACTGTGCTGATCTGAACTTGGTATAGATATTTTGTGGTGGAGTTAAGGAAAGAAAGCAATCAGAAATTATCCATGCAAATGGAACTGTCAAATTCAGCATGAAAATTATTGAAACAGAATGAAAAAAAATATATACATAAATATAAATGTCTACTTCTCTACCAGAATAAAAACGTAGATATCTAATTTAGTGCGCATGATGCGTTCATGGATTAACCTTCATCATGTACGCATAAAATCGAAAGATTGGAGGTCAAATAATTTAAAGTTTTGGGAGCAATAAAACAAACAGGATAGACAAAATCGGTTAAGGTCACCTAGGCCTGAGGGAGGAGAACCTTAGTTTTTATTGATATTCAACTTTCAAGAAATGAACCTAAGCAAACTAAAACATATGTACTTTATATGTAGAAATGGCTACGGGATACATATGGTAAAAATCTAAATTCTAAGATGTATTTCTATTAATTATATCCTTACATGTTTAGTTTTAGGTCACGATTCATCATAATCTTTTCAGTTTAAGAGATTACATCTGGTTTAATATTGTCTCTCATAAAATATTTCTTACAAAAGATAACAAAATAAGTCCTGCAGCTACGACCGTTGTTTGAAATACACTAAGTGTTCATATAGTGAACTGTCCTCATGGTCATATAAGTGCGTCATTCATAAAATTTCCACGAGCTATAAAGTTGAAGGAATTTATTTACCATTCGTTATCGTGGTTTTATCATACATGCTCGGATACACATTTTCTAATTAATGATAAACATCATAACTATTGTGCCGACATTGAACCTAATTTTAATGTTTGTTGTCTGCAAAATTGCTTCCGGTGTCAGTTTAAAACATAATGATATATTCACAGTTATTTATTTTTAAGTCAATTATATAAACAATTAACACTGACCCCTTCCACTAGAAAATTATATTCTTATTTCATAAATCATCATCAATTGGTATTTAAATAAAGAAATTTAAACGATAGGAAGATAATAACAAAGAAAAAACGAGAAATTTCTAGTATGAGAACAAAAAGGCAAAATATGATTTTCACAGATAGTGGAAACAAGATACAATCTTGGTGTCTGACTGGACATAGCATACCAGTGAACCTAAATCTGTGGTATTTTATTGTATTATGTAGCACACTATGGTCTATTATATCTAGAAAACCACTTCCTTACGTGACAAAATATATATATTAAATATATTCATATTCCATTACATGTCCATTGCACCGATTTGAAAACACGGATATCAAAACAAATATCGATCGATGGTTCATCCATTTTCATGGCTTCCTGTCCATGATTAATAGTGAACCGCGGATAAATTCCCACACTAACAGTCAGAACAACAAGAAAACAGTATTCTAAACAGTAATAAGACAAAAATAGACTAAAAGCAGATGAAAAACAGTACAATGACAAATACTGACCATCTTCAATAAGTTGAAGATTATGTTAGAGGTTACACATGTATGACAATTGAAAAGAGTTAAACCTGTTTACAGGCTTCATCAATAAATGTTTGATAGAGGAGACAGTAGCCTTGAATGTTGTATGACAATTGAAAAGGGTTAAACCTGTTTACAGGCTTCATCAATAAATGATTGATAGAGGAGACAGTAGCCTTGAATGTTGTATGACAATTGAAAAGGGTTAGACCTGTTTACAGGCTTCATCAATAAATGCTTGATAGAGGAGACAGTAGCCTTGAATGTTTCAACCGAGCAAAGAAAATATGGCAACTAAAACGTCACATTGACGTCAAATATTATTAGTGCTTAGAGACATTTTCAACATACATTTCAAATCTTGTTACATGACAACACATTAAAAGTTGCCGTTGAAAAAAGTACAAGGTGCAATTTTCACAAATATCATTGGTCTTTCTAAGCTGCCTGATCATTTTCCGTCATGGTCATCTCACGAGTCAAAACATATTACACACTACTTATACACTTGTCAGGATAAAGCTATTTGCGATTCGTAATTCATTTTGATTTCAAAACATTAACTGTAAAATTAAATTCAATGCCATTAATACAACTTTTATGGATCAAAATACAAATTGACTTTGATTGATTGATTGATTGATTGATGTTTAACGAATACCAAAGCTAAAATATTATATATGTAACCAAAGTCAGTTATTTCTATTGTTTTAAGTTTCACGTTATATTAAGCAGATCCTATTACGAAGCTCTTAAAATATTTATTTTAATTTGATCTCTCAAAACCTGCTAAATAATGGTTCAGCTACATTAAATCTAATATCACTTGTTTCTAGCGGAGCAATCTCTACGTTAGTCAGAATTTTTATTTAAAGTTTAATAGAACCCTGTTGACTTAGACCTAGATCAGGAATCAGTTTATCATTCTAAATGAGCAAATACTTACCATATAATTGATATACCCTGCTACTATCTATATTTCCCGTTTAATTTACCAAGTTTAATTTATCCTCATCAGATTGCAATCTCTGAATCATCTTGAATCATTTCACTTTACACTGATAAAGTTATCAAAGATATGTTGTCAATGTCACTTTCCTTGGCGACAAATCATGAAATTTATAATGTAAAAAAATGACAAAAATCGTGAGATCTATTGTCATTGTTTCATTTAGAGGCTAATTACCTTAATAGGATTTGTTGTAATTTAATACTTAGTAAATTAATTCCCCCGATACTTTTTTATTAGTAAAAGTTAAAAAAAAAAGTTTGCACACACAATGTACAGTACAACAAGAATCACACCAATATTCTTTTATATTTATTGTTGCTACTTATAGTTGTTGACCTTGTGTTGTAAATATACTCATTTGTAGACGTCAAATAAATTGATATAACTTCGATTTGATCAAGTTACAATACAGTTAAAAATCAAACAACATATACTACTACCATAAAGAGAGGGATTGCGAAAGGTGGTAGGACCATAAAGAGAGGGATTGCGAAAGGTGGTAGGACCATAAAGAGAGGGATTGCGAAAGGTGGTAGGACCATAAGGAGAGGGGTTGCGAAATGTGGTAGGACCATAAGGAGAGGGATTGCGAAAGGTGGTAGGACCATAAAGAGAGGGATTGCGAAAGGTGGTAGGACCATAAAGAGAGGGATTGCGAAAGGTGGTAGGGCCATAAGGAGAGGGGTTGCGAAATGTGGTAGGACCATAAGGAGAGGGATTGCGAAATGTGGTAGGACCATAAGGAGAGGGATTGCGAAAGGTGGTAGGACCATAAAGAGAGGGATTGCGAAAGGTGGTAGGACCATAAAGAGAGGGATTGCGAAAGGTGGTAGGACCATAAAGAGAGGGATTGCGAAAGGTGGTAGGGCCATAAGGAGAGGGGTTGCGAAATGTGGTAGGACCATAAGGAGAGGGATTGCGAAATGTGGTAGGACCATAAGGAGAGGGATTGCGAAAGGTGGTAGGACCATAAAGAGAGGGATTGCGAAAGGTGGTAGGACCATAAAGAGAGGGATTGCGAAAGGTGGTAGGACCATAAAGAGAGGGATTGCGAAAGGTGGTAGGACCATAAGGAGAGGGGTTGCGAAATGTGGTAGGACCATAAGGAGAGGGATTGCGAAAGGTGGTAGGATCATAAGGAGAGGGATTGCGAAAGGTGGTAGGACCATAAAGAGAGGGATTGCGAAAGGTGGTAGGACCATACAGAGAGGGATTGCGAAAGGTGGTAGGACCATAAAGAGAGGGATTGCGAAAGGTGGTAGGACCATAGGGAGAGGGGTTGCGAAATGTGGTAGGACCATAAGGAGAGGGATTGCGAAATGTGGTAGGACCATAAGGAGAGGGATTGCGAAAGGTGGTAGGACCATAAAGAGAGGGATTGCGAAAGGTGGTAGGACCATAAAGAGAGGGGTTGCGAAAGGTAGTAGGACCATAAGGAGAGAGGGTTGCGAAATGTTATAGGACCATAAGGAGAGGGATTGCGAAATGTGGTAGGACCATAAGGAGAGGGATTGCGAAAGGTGGTAGGACCATAAAGAGAGGGGTTGCGAAATGTGGTAGGACCATAAGGAGAGGGATTGCGAAATGTGTTAGGACCATAAGGAGAGGGATTGCGAAAGGTGGTAGGACCATAAAGAGATGGATTGCGAAAGGTGGTAGGACCATAAAGAGAGGGATTGCGAAAGGTGGTAGGACCATAAAGAGAGGGATTGCGAAATGTGGTAGGACCATAAGGAGAGGGATTGCGAAATGTGGTAGGACCATAAGGAGAGGGATTGCGAAATGTGGTAGGACCATAAGGAGAGGGATTGCGAAAGGTGGTAGGATCATAAAGAGAGGGGTTGCGAAATGTGGTAGGACCATAAAGAGAGGGATTGCGAAAGGTGGTAGGACCATAAAGAGAGGGATTGCGAAATGTGGTAGGACCATAAGGAGAGGGATTGCGAAATGTGGTAGGAATAGTTTAAAGATATCAAAACGGTAAGCAGAAGCTATAGACAGAAAAAAAACAGGCAATACAATAGACAAAAGGAAAAAGACAAACAGACAAAGATATACAAAATGATACACAGTGAACTAAAGATTGAGCAGCACGAATCCCACAACAACAAGGTGAACTTAGGTGCTTCGAGAGGATCAGCAGTTCCTACTCAATTGTGGTATCATAATATTACTCTTGATAAAAATCAGGTGATACGTAATGAAACAGGGCAGTAGGACTAGGTTGTGAGTAATGAAACAGGGCAGTAGGACGCGGTTGTGAGTAAAGAAACAGGTCAGTAGGACGAGGTTGTGAGTAATGAAACAGGTCAGTAGGACGAGGTTGTGAGTAATGAAACAGGTCAGTAGGATGAGGTTGTGAGTAATGAAACAGGTCAGTAGGACGAAGTTGTGAGTAATGAAAGAGGGCAGTAAGACGAGGTTGTGAGTAATGAAACAGGTCAGTAGGACTAGGTTGTGAGTAATGAAACAGGTCAGTAGGACGAGATTGTGAGTAATGAAACAGGTCAGTAGGACGAAGTTGTGAGTAATGAAATAGGTCAGTAGGACGAGGTTGTGAGTAATGAAACAGGTCAGTAGGACGAGGTTGTGAGTAATGAAACAGGTCAGTAGGACGAGGTTATGAGTAATGAAACAGGGCAGAAGGACGAGGTTGTGAGTAATGAAACAGGTCAGTAGGACTAGGTTGTGAGTAATGAAACAGGTCAGTAGGACGAGGTTGTGAGTAATGAAACAGGTCAGTAGGACGAGGTTGTGAGTAATGAAACAGGGCAGTAGGACTAGGTTGTGAGTAATCAAACAGGGCAGTAAGACGAGGTTGTGAGTAATGAAACAGGGCAGTAGGACTAGGTTGTGAGTAATCAAACAGGTCAGTAGGACGAGGTTGTGAGTAATGAAACAGGGCAGTAGGACTAGGTTGTGAGTAATCAAACAGGTCAGTAGGACGAGGTTGTGAGTAATGAAACAGGTCAGTAGGACGAGGTTGTGAGTAATGAAACAGGGCAGTAGGACTAGGTTGTGAGTAATCAAACAGGGCAGTAGGACTAGGTTGTGAGTAATGAAACAGGGCAGTAGGACTAGGTTGTGAGTAATCAAACAGGGCAGTAGGACTAGGTTGTGAGTAATGAAACAGGTCAGTAGGACGAAGTTGTGAGTAATGAAACAGGTCAGTAGGACGAGGTTGTGAGTAATGAAACAGGTCAGTAGGACGAAGTTGTGAGTAATGAAATAGGGCAGTAGGACGAAGTTGTGAGTAATGAAACAGGGCAGTAGGACGAGGTTGTGAGTAATGGAACAGGTCAGTAGGACGAAGTTGTGAGTAATGAAACAGGGCAGTAGGACTAGGTTGTGAGTAATGAAACAGGTCAGTAGGACGAAGTTGTGAGTAATGAAACAGGTCAGTAGGACGAGGTTGTGAGTAATGAAACAGGTCAGTAGGACGAAGTTGTGAGTAATGAAATAGGGCAGTAGGACTAGGTTGTGAGTAATGAAATAGGGCAGTAGGACTAGGTTGTGAGTAATGAAACAGGTCAGTAGGACTAGGTTGTGAGTAATGAAACAGGTCAGTAGGACGAAGTTGTGAGTAATGAAACAGGTCAGTAGGACGAGGTTGTGAGTAATGAAACAGGGCAGTAGGACTAGGTTGTGAGTAATGAAACAGGTCAGTAGGACGAGGTTGTGAGTAATGAAACAGGTCAGTAGGACTAAGTTGTGAGTAATGAAACAGGTCAGTAGGACGAAGTTGTGAGTAATGAAACAGGTCAGTAGGACGAGGTTATGAGTAATGAAACAGGGCAGTAGGACGAGGTTGTGAGTAATGAAACAGGTCAGTAGGACTAGGTTGTGAGTAATGAAACAGGTCAGTAGGACGAGGTTGTGAGTAATGAAACAGGTCAGTAGGACGAGGTTGTGAGTAATGAAACAGGGCAGTAGGACTAGGTTGTGAGTAATCAAACAGGGCAGTAGGACTAGGTTGTGAGTAATGAAACAGGTCAGTAGGACGAAGTTGTGAGTAATGAAACAGGTCAGTAGGACGAGGTTGTGAGTAATGAAACAGGTCAGTAGGACGAAGCTGTGAGTAATGAAATAGGGCAGTAGGACGAAGTTGTGAGTAATGAAACAGGGCAGTAGGACGAGGTTGTGAGTAATGAAACAGGTCAGTAGGACGAAGTTGTGAGTAATGAAACAGGGCAGTAGGACTAGGTTGTGAGTAATGAAACAGGTCAGTAGGACGAAGTTGTGAGTAATGAAACAGGTCAGTAGGACTAGGTTGTGAGTAATGAAACAGGTCAGTAGGACGAAGTTGTGAGTAATGAAATAGGGCAGTAGGACTAGGTTGTGAGTAATGAAATAGGGCAGTAGGACTAGGTTGTGAGTAATGAAACAGGTCAGTAGGACTAGGTTGTGAGTAATGAAACAGGTCAGTAGGACGAAGTTGTGAGTAATGAAACAGGTCAGTAGGACGAGGTTGTGAGTAATGAAACAGGGCAGTAGGACGAGGTTGTGAGTAATGAAACAGGTCAGTAGGACTAGGTTGTGAGTAATGAAACAGGTCAGTAGGACGAAGTTGTGAGTAATGAAACAGGTCAGTAGGACTAGGTTGTGAGTAATGAAACAGGGCAGTAGGACGAGGTTGTGAGTAATCAAACAGGGCAGTAGGACTAGGTTGTGAGTAATGAAACAGGTCAGTAGGACGAGGTTGTGAGTAATGAAACAGGTCAGTAGGACGAAGTTGTGAGTAATGAAACAGGTCAGTAGGACGAAGTTGTGAGTAATGAAACAGGTCAGTAGGACGAGGTTGTGAGTAATGAAACAGGGCAGTAGGACTAGGTTGTGAGTAATGAAACAGGGCAGTAGGACTAGGTTGTGAGTAATGAAACAGGTCAGTAGGACGAAGTTGTGAGTAATGAAACAGGTCAGTAGGACGAGGTTGTGAGTAATGAAACAGGGCAGTAGGACTAGGTTGTGAGTAATGAAACAGGTCAGTAGGACGAGGTTGTGAGTAATGAAACAGGGCAGTAGGACTAGGTTGTGAGTAATGAAACAGGGCAGTAGGACGAGGTTGTGAGTAATGAAACAGGGCAGTAGGACGAAGTTGTGAGTAATGAAACAGGTCAGTAGGACGAGGTTGTGAGTAATGAAACAGGTCAGTAGGACTAGGTTGTGAGTAATGAAACAGGGCAGTAGGACTAGGTTGTGAGTAATCAAACAGGTCAGTAGGACGAGGTTGTGAGTAATGAAACAGGTCAGTAAGACGAGGTTGTGGGTAATGAAACAGGTCAGTAGGACGAGGTTGTGAGTAATGAAACAGGTCAGTAGGACGAGGTTGTGAGTAATGAAACAGGTCAGTAGGACTAGGTTGTGAGTAATGAAACAGGTCAGTAGGACGAGGTTGTGAGTAATGAAACAGGTCAGTAAGACGAGGTTGTGAGTAATGAAACAGGGCAGTAGGACGAGGTTGTGAGTAATGAAACAGGTCAGTAGGACGAGGTTGTGAGTAATGAAACAGGGCAGTAGGACTAGGTTGTGAGTAATGAAACAGGGCAGTAGGACGAGGTTGCGAGTACTGCAAATGGAATATAAATTGTGAAAGATAAAAAAAAAACATTTGTTTTGTCATGTCATTGTTTGAGTTTTAATTCAAAACTGACCAGTTACCTACTTGTGAAAATGACATGCTTTAGTTAACGATCAAATTTGTTAATACAATTTGTCCTTCCCTATTATCTCCTAATTTAATGGCGATGTGTCTTTTTATAGCGCAGCAGGATTCGAAACCAACTTTATATTATTCAATTTTGAAGCATCTTAAATTCGACCGTGGAAGAGAATACATTGGAGTGATTCAGCATTTATTATTGCACGTCGAGTAATAGTAAATAGAATTAAAGAAATTCACAACTGAATTAGACAAATTGTTGCAAATTACAACTTTTAGCAATTTAATTTGTGGTTTCACACTGCCATTTAACAAAGAAAACGCTAAAGAATATTCATTAAATGAATCATAAAACTTAACATAATTTTAAATGTGATGCACGTCTGTCTACGAAATGTAGTCTGTGGATAAAGAAGCCAATTAAAAATGTGCATGATACATCCCCTCATCACCATTTACCTAATTTACACAAACGACCTGTCTAATGTTCGGTTCGTCTTTACCTCCAGTTGTTTGCTGGATGGCTCATGTCTTATTGTGTTTGTTTGCGTATACTGATGTCTAACACAAGTTGTGTTGTTTGTATTCGTGTTGTGTCTTGTGTGCCCAATGTTGCCAGTTTCTCTGGATTGTCGTCCATTCTTGATTGTCCCTTCAGTTTCTCTAACGTTTATTGAAAAAACATTTATGTTCGTTTTGCCATAACAGTATTTCGTCAAATTGTTGGGATATCAATGGAAGCGAATTGTGCTTCTCCCATTGCTAATTTGTTTTTATATTGCTATCAAAATCAGTTGTAGGGGAAAAATAAATGCACATTGAAATGGATTAAATGAAGGAATATTTATTTAATGAAGTTGGATTGGGATATATTTTTCAGAACCAGGTTGGATATTTCAACACGAATATGGTTAAGTAAATTTTAAGTGATCAGTTTATGCAAAAATGGTGCAGTGTCTTCATAATTCATCCCATTTGCCCAGTATTTATAATTGAATTGTGTCTAGAAAACTATTTATTAAGCTAAAACTTACGCTTACAAATTGAAACAGGACGCTGGTATAACATCCCAAGGGAATATATACCGAATTATTACACAATACATCCATAATATATTAAACTTGTAGGTCTACTCTCAATTTGTAATTATCAATTGTGCAAATAAGTATCACTGTATGATTATAAAGAAAACATCAGCTTTAAAATGATATTGTATACTTCATGGTCGTAACTTTTACGAAGTATATTTGTATTTACTATTTTGCTTGTCATTTGTTTATTTCGTTGTGTTAATTGATGCATTATTTGTTTATTTGACCTCATGGTACACGTTGATAATTGTTTTTTATTTAATTGCCAAATATTGATCAAATTGGATTAGTTAACTTATGAATTCTTCTCCAAATTAAAGAGTTATACAATGCAATAATCTAGATCGGTATGCACTAATACGAACAGAAATGCACAATATATATAGTATGCACATAAAATATTTATGGAATGAAGACAATAAAATGGAGTTGATTTGATATTATATTAACTCTGTATCAATCACCAATCAAAAAGGAAGCTTAAGCACATTTATATATGTCGGTTTGTTTGATGTTGTTTAACGCCACTTTCAACACTATTTCAGTTATATCGTGGCGGTCAGTTTCATTGGTGGAGGAAACCGCAGGACCCGGAGAAAACCACCGACCTGTCGCAAGTCACTGACAAACTTTATCACATAATGTTGTACACCTCGCCCTGATCAAGATTCGAACTCACAGCATCAGTTGTAAATCCAGCTACAATACGATCACGGCCACGACGTCCCCTGTATATGTCTGAGTGTTTTCCTAATAAACCATAAATTGCTAATCTTCAAGACTACAATTTAAGAACACACTAATATTCAACAATAATTGTAGATAACCAGATGAAATGCTAACTTTAATTAATCTTCAAGGAACAAACGAGTTATTCCTTTCTTTTCATGATATTTAATCTGCGCTAGCGATGAAACTGGATGCAGCAGTCCATGGTTATATCACATTTTGATCGTCTAGATTAGAGAAGAGAACACATTTATTCCTTGGGTATCTTCTAACTCTTCTTAGTTTTTGTCTACGTTTCTTAAATAATCAAACTAGAGTACATTATGAAATGAATCTTGAAAATGAAGTTTTTGAAAGGTACTTGTCAACAACGTCCTTACGTTTTTACCACAATATACATACATGGTAGTATCTTTTCCATTGTTTATTTTAATGGTGTATCTTTCACAGTATGGCTCCTACAGATTTATACCAACATAAGTCACAAATGTTATTCGTTTCACTAGATGAAGTTGACCCCTTCATATGAAACTTGACCGCATAATATATATATATATATATATATATATATATATATATATTTACGTCTGAAAATTAAACCAAACAGTGTTAGAATTAGATTTTAGAGCTGTCAAATTTTTGTTCTTCACTCGACGGGATTTGAACCCACACCATTGATACACTGCAGCACCATTCGCTTAGCCTTACGTCCAGGGCCCTAGACCACTCGACCACATCCACTCCCTATAAAAAGGAGCTTCAATAATCGTAGTGTTACCTTTTCTCGGAAGGCAAATCTAGGGATAGACGTAAGACATGTGTATAAGCCTGTGTAGATGGTACATATATACTTAATATTATAATTTGACAGCAATCTAACTCAGCATTTTTAGTATATTGTATAGGATAATGAAGAATTCATTATACAGTCACAGGAAATAAAGTATGTTATACAAACGTCTAGAAGCAAGTGACAACCATACAATATATCTGTCCAACTGGATCTCAAAGTTACTAAGGATACTAGATTAATACTAAATATTATATACGTTTAGCATGTCCTTCGTTAGAATAATTGTAATATTCTGATATACCAAATATTAAGCACTCGTACAATTATTAAAGGAATCATATGGATTATAAAATAATTATTATGAGATATACATGTACTAGTAAATATGTACTTATACAACAATTAGAAGACAAGTACGTGTACAGTTATTATAAGATTCACATAGATTACAAACAAGTACTTGAACACCTGTTATGAAATTCACATGTATTATTAGTAACTAGGTACTCGTACAACAATTTGATTGATTGATATGATTTTTGGTGTTTTAACGCCACTTTCAACAATATTTCAGCTATATCATGGCGACCAGTTTTAGTGGTGGAGGAAGCCGGAGTACCTGGAGAAAACCACCGACCATGGGCAAGCAACTGGTAAACTTTATCACATGCGGCTGCGAGTCGAGTGCACCCTTTTTGTAATATACAAAGCCGGGCGCGAACCCACGCCGTATTGGCGATAGGCTTGAATGAGTTGTTAGATCCAACGACATAAATCATTGAGCCACCCGGGTCCCCAACAATTTGAAGTACATTCTCTTTATCATTCACAGTTATAGCAAAAAGGTAGTACACGAGACGTTTCTCGAATAGTCTTCACTAGGCACTCTCAAAGTCGAAAGATTGGAAAGCCAAGTCATTTAAAATTCTTTGTGAGTATGAAAATGATAGGGCATAAATAAGATACAAAAAATTCGGATATCATCACCTATGACGTAGGATGGAGAACCAAGCTTTTATTAATAATTACATTAGGAACTATATTAATGGGCCCACACCTGCTCACTCATAATAATAATTAAGTTCTCTTACAATTATTATGCATACAGGTATCCATACAGTTATTACGAGAATATATGTCATAACACTCCTGTAAGAAAAGTTTGAAGATACCAAAGGGGTCATCAGAAGCCGTAAGTCAAAAAGAGGTCAGAGAAAAGACAAACAAAGATATAAAAACACTATATAGAACACTAAATATTGAGTAACAAGAATCTCACTAAGAACAGCGGGTGAACCCACGTGCTCCGAGAGGCTAAGTAGTTCATACGACATACGCTAGAAAATGTGCTATGAAACAGACTAATAAACACTGAGAAAAGGTGTATGTTTTTTAATTTAAAATGTTTACATAACACATATCATTGCTCATCATATAGACATTAAAGATGAACACTGATAGTTGTTTATTCAAAATAAGTATGACATTTAATAAAACTGAATTAAAATTTAATTATCTGTTTAAGACATCTTTAAGGTGTAAAATATTTCTATAGAGAGAGATGAGTAATCTTGATACATCATCAGTAGAAAATAGATGTAGGTGGTATAATAGAGCTTAATAATCGCTTCTTATTAATGTCAACAAGCTACATGTACAGTCAAACCTGTATTAAGAGGTCACATTTGAGACAAAGAAAAAGTGGTCTTTTAAGACAGGTGACCTCTTAAAAGAGGTTCAAATCATATTGATATTTTCTATGTCAGGACAAGAAAAAGGTGACCTTTTATTATTATTATTATTATTATTATTATTATTTTTATTATTATTATTATTATTATTATTACAATTCGTCTATAGCGCTTAATCTAAAACAATATTACTCTAAGCGCATTACAGTGTATAAAATATAATATACATGTACAGTCAAACCTGTATTAAGAGGTCACATTTGAGACAAAGAAAAAGTGTTTTTTTAAGACAGGTGACCTCTTAAAAGAGGTTCAAGCTATATTGATATTTTCTATGACAGAACAAGCAAAAGGTGATCTTATATTACAGGTGACTGCTTAACAGATGTAACTACATGAGCAGGTGTGACTGTATAGGTATCGTTAGAAGAATATAAACGTAGATATCTAGTGAGCACGACGTGTGTCTAGAATAACCTTCCGTAATCGTTAGATCTCTGTGTAGTGTTCAGTAGACCTTTATTTGTCCTTTTCATTTAGCGATTGTATTGTGTTTCCTTCTATTAGATCTAGTTACCGCTTCTGATTACCGCTTTGGCACCTTTAAACTTTACTTCATCAGGTCAAATAATTTAATAGCATCGTGATGTGACATCTGCTCGGTCATGCAATAAAGTCGGTCACTTGTTTTGATTTACAATTCTCGCGCAGCACGAGACTAATGACGTCATTCTGTATATTCATAGCGTACATAAATACAGAGGGAATTCTTTTCAACGTCAAAATTACAAGATGAGATTAAAACAGAGAAGTTTGAATTGAATAAATTCCATGCAAGTAAAAAAGATCCTTTTTACTAATGTCTTTTTCCTGATCATTATGCTTGTTAAATATGTTTCCATCGATGGTATTCCCCAAGCATTTTTTCCCCCGATTTGTTGACATAATCGTTATCACAGGTCATGACCGTTTCTGGAATGTAGGCCAAGCAAATTGTATTTTAAAATACTTTGAAAATATGCTGATTGATCATTCAGATTCCACCATTTTCTAGAAAATGGCCGATTTAACCGAGAAAATACATGCAAGTGCTCTCCATTAGTCACAAAATGGCAGATTATTTTGCATTTCCACTGCTGCTTTGAAAACAAATATACCCCTTACTTCTTGGGGTAATGAAAAGAAATTCACAGAGAAGATAGAAAAATAATTAATTTACAGCAATAATCAAAATTTATAGCATAAATTGAACAGAGAATTAAATTAACCCAGACAGAAAAATGAGATTATCTGGGCAAAAAAAACCTGTCATTATTACAAATAGCATCAACAAAACTGTATTGCTACCACTCTGTGATAATAAATGTGATTAAAATAAATTAAATCGGTCATTAATTATCTTACAAAAATATGGCAGAATGTAGTCAGTCTAATATATTGTATTGACAAAAGCAAAAACACCAAATTCACTGGATTAAATACTTTATTATATGGGTAAGCAAGTTTAATATTTGCATCAAATAATTAATTTTTAATACTTCAATTTCAAACATTTTAAAAAAAGACATCCTTTGAAATTTTTCAGACAAAACAATTACACTGAAAAAGCTAAAATACTGTACTTTCTTAATCTGGTTTACTTTTTAAGCTTGGTTGGCCTATGACAAAATCATGTGCTTTATTGACCTTTGACCGACTTTATGTGACGTAATAGGACGCCATTTGGAAAAAGGGTAGTAAACAAATATGGGTCAATGTGTTATTATTATCTATCTTTTTTCCATTGAACTTTACACATGTGAGCAAGAATAGATGAGGAACATAATTAAAAAGGAAAAATTGTTTACTTTTCAAACATGAAAAAAGTAATCAAGCAATATCCAATGACTGACCGACTTATTGTCAGACGAGGATAGTTGGGAGCAAGTAAACCAAAGGGTCTAAACAGAATAGACAAAGTCGGCCAAGGTCACCTATTTCTAGGGAATATTGTCCTTAGTTTTCATAAATAACATTATTTAGTTAGCTTCTAAGATGTATTAAAGTATGTTTTGTACCTCAGTTGAAACCTTTAAATGAGCAAACTTCTCAAAGCAGAACATTTAAAGTTTGTTTTGTAGATTTTAACTTTATCTTCCAGGTTAATGCTATAGATTTGCCATTTTATGTGTAACTGTACCATTTATAGGACACAGTTTATTTCACTTTGTAAATAGGTTCTAGATGATTTGCTTTATTTCATCTTTCATAACTAGTCAATAATATGTTATTGTATCTTATATGTATCAAAAACAAATGACTAGCTTTTATTGTATGCATAAATTTGATAAATGTGAAACAACAAATTTCATTAAAAAATATATATCTACCCCTTGGGATATATTGTTTGAAAATGGAATGTCTTTTTAATATCAACTATTTTCTACTGTTTTGATTGAAATACAATGCGATGACTAAAGGTCAGACCAACCCGTACACAACAACACGGTCAGACTAACCCGTACACAACAACACGGTCAGACTAACCCGTACACAACAACACGGTCAGACTAACCCGTACACAACAACACGGTCAGACTAACCCGTACACAACAACACGGTCAGACTAACCCGTACACAACAACACGGTCAGACTAACCCGTACACAACAACACGGTCAGACTAACCCGTACACAACAACACGGTCAGACTAACCCGTACACAACAACACGGTCAGACTAACCCGTACACAACAACACGGTCAGACTAACCCGTACACAACAACACGGTCAGACTAACCCGTACACAACAGCAGCATTTAAGTATATACAAAAACAATATAAAAAGCATCAACAGAACTAAATGAACTCCAAAATATTAGCGGGCACAATTGCTTCTTTGCAAATATATTATTGTAAATCCATCTTTGTCAAATGTTGTCAATAGTTCCATGAGAAAGGGTGGAGAAAAATGTGTTGTGCTACAATGAAGCGGTCACGAGTATCGACAAGACAACGACTATTACAAAAAAAAAGAGAAGAAAACACATACTTACGTACACATATAATTATGACAGAAGCAACACAACACTGAATACTAAGAAAATGAGATGTGATAGTACCAATGGTCAAACAGTGAGATCTATGCATAATTTTCGGCCTTCAGGTAAAACAGAGGAAGCATACATATAATTATGACAGAAGCAACACAACACTGTATACCAAGAAAAATGAGATGAGATATTGCACAAAAACGTGAGACCTATGCATAATTTTCGGCCTTCAGGAAAAACAGAGGAAGTAGACACATGGCTAGGACAGAAGCAACACAGCACGGTATACCAAGAAAAATGAGATGTGGTAGTACAAAAAACGTGAGATCTATGCATAATTTGTGAACTTCGCTGTCTGCTAATCGTCGTTGAATCGTATTACTTTATATAAATGCATGAATATGATAGCTTTTACTTCTGAAGTGACAAGATATAAACCATTAAACGTTTTAACTACTCACAAGGTATAAATCATTACACGTTTTAATTACCCACATTAGTTAGAGGTACACACGTACGCAGTTATTGATATTTATACCAATCACATATTTCTCACGTTTGAATGACCAGACGGACACACAAACAAAATGTACTATTAACGTCTCACATTAAAAATTGCGGCCAGGATGAAATAAGGTAGGACCGGGTGGCTAAATGAGATAGGTAGTTGGATTACCTAACAACTCATACAAGCTTATCACCAATACAGTTCCATTATTTATTTTGTAATTTAATTATTAATGTGATGTTGAATTTAGTAAATAATAAGGAATAAGCTATATACAATTTCAATTCATGGCAATTTATGTTGCTTTTATATAAGCAAGAAAGCAAACCGTATTTAATAAATTCTCAAAAATTAGAACCTTTTAGTTTATTTTGCATAATATTTATTTCACATCTTAACAATAGCATTTTTTTTTGGCCAAATACCGAAATGAACACCCTATCATATGTGTATATACCTAACATATTCTAAAACATGTTATCCTCAAATGACCGGAACAACATCCAGATTGCTCTACTTGATAAAGTTTTCACCGATGAAGGCTAAATTATTTGAAACGATAAAGCTATATTAAACTTACTGACTGACACTACTATACCATCGTGACCACGACGGATACGCAGCAAAGAACACATTTAGATTGAGGTTCCATGATCATTTGATTGGTTTTGACAAAATAAAAAGGTGCAGCAACATTTAAGTTAGGACATGCCTCAGATACACAATTATTATCAACATACACTATGTTTAAGTGGAAGCGAATATATGCAGGTTTAAACAAAAATAATTGGTTTTCTATATTTGTATTGCAGTTGAAGATCCAGTTATCAAGAGGGAGGGTTGGGACATTATTAACAGATTTAACTGCGCCATACCGCTATGCCTATCCCAAGCCAGGACCAGGATTTCATATGTCGCCGTCATTGTCGATTCTGGCTATACCGTTTAGGCCCGTTTGTTTACTAGTTAACACAATCTTTTAATTAAATGATTTGACTTTCCAATCCGTGTACTTTGAGCATAGATCATGAAGGTTTTTTCAGAAACGCGTCATGTGCCCTAAATTAGATATCTACGTTTGTTTAACATACACTTGTACTTTGTACTGTGTAGTGTACCAAGATCATGTCGGCTTAAAGTGTCGTTTTAATATACATTTGTTTAATCATGAGCACATGTATTAGTATATAATGTGTTGATATTAACATTTTTATTGATATCAGATGACACTTGTAAGGAGTTAGATAATATTAAATCTAATCATAGTTATAGAAGTACTAGTGTCCTGTACGAATAACGAAGATACAGCATGACCATAATAGGTTTGGTTTTGCTTGTGGTGTTTAACGCCACTTTCAACAATATTTCAGTTATATCGTGGGGGTCAGTTTTATTGGTGGGGGAAACCCGGAGAAAACCACCGACCTGTCGCACGTCACTGCATGACAAACTCTATCACATAATGTTGTATCGAGTACACCCTGCCATGAGCGGGATTCGAACTCACAACTTTAGTGGTGATAGGTATTGATTGCACAGGTATTTGTACATCCAACTACCATACGTTCACGAGCACGACGGTCCCTGACCATAATAAGGGAGAACACTTTAATATAATTTAAGGATATAGCATATGTGTTTTAAATAGGTGTTATTCTTGTTTAAGCACGAATAAATAAATACATATGTTTTCCAATCTTTTGTTTTTGATCGTACCTGATGATGGCTTATAGTTGGATTCGCTTTGCTCAATCTTTTGTTTTTGATCGTACCCGATGATGGCTTATAGTTGGATTCGTCTTGCTCAATCTTTTGTTTTTGATCGTACCTGATGATGGCATATAGTTGGATTCGTTTTGCTCAATCTTTTGTTTTTGATCGTACCTGATGATGGCTTATAGTTGGATTCGTCTTGCTCAATCTTTTGTTTTTGATCGTACCTGATGATGGCATATAGTTGGATTCGTCTTGCTCAATCTTTTGTTTTTGATCGTACCTGATGATGGCTTATAGTTGGATTCGTCTTGCTCAATCGTTTGTTTTTGATCGTACCTGATGATGGCTTATAGTTGGATTCGTCTTGCTCAATCTTTTGTTTTTGATCGTACCTGATGATGGCTTATAGCTGGATTCGTCTTGCTCAATCTTTTGTTTTTGATCGTACCTGATGATGGCGTATAGTTGGATTCGTTTTGCTCAATCTTTAGTTTTCTGCATAGTGTTTTGTAGATCATTCAAACATTGTTTGACCGTTTGTCATTTTTCTTTTGGCCATTGCATTGTCTGACCTTCTTCGATTTGCAACTTATCAAAAAACAAATGACTAGCTTTTAAAATATGCATAAATTTTGTAAATGTGTAACAACAAATTTCATAAAAAAATATATATCTACCCCTAGGCCTTGGGACATATTGTTTGAAAATGAAATGTCTTTTTAATATCAATTGTGTTGTATTTTTTAATTGTAGAGGAAAATATGTAAGCCATCATCCTACACTTGACTACAGTAAAATGTAACACATTCGTCTGTTTTGATTGACATACAATACGATGACTAAAGGTTAGATCACCCCGCACACAACAACACGGTCAGATCAACCCGTCCACAACAACACGGTCAGATCAACCCGTACACAACAACACGGTCATATCAACCCGTACACAACAGCACGGTCAGATCAACTCTTACACAGCAACACAATGTAAGTACAATGTATACACAAAGACAATATAAAATGCCACAAAAGAGCTAAATGAACTCCAAAATATTAGTGGACGCAATTGCTTCTTTGCAAATATATTATTGTAAGCCCATCTTTGTCAAATGTTGTCAAAAGGTATACCTTTACAATATGGTTCCATGAGAAAGGATGGATGAAACGGTCACGAGTATCGACAAGTCAATAACTATAACAAAACAAAAAGAGAAGAACACACATACTTGCGTACACATATAATTATGACAGAAGCAACACAACACTGAATACTAAGAAATGAGATGTGATAGTACCAATGGTCAAAAACGTGAGACCTATGCATAATTTTCGGCCGCCTTCAGGTAAATCAGAGGAAGCATACATATAATTATGATAGAAGCAACACAACACTGAATACTAAGAAATGAGATGTGATAGTACCAATGGTCAAAAACGTGAGATCTATGCATAATTTTCGGCCGCCTTCAGGTAAATCAGAGGAAGCATGCATATAATTATGACAGAAGCAACACAACACGGTATACCAAGAAAAATGAAATGAGATATTGCACAAAAACGTGAGATCTATGCATAATTTTTGGACTTTAGTGTCTGGCAATCGTCCTAGAGTCGTATTACTTTATATTAATGTATGCATATGAATGTATCATGCTTCAAGCATGAAGCTCTCATCCTTATGCAGACGTTTGTGTTGTTGCAATATTGGTAGTTATTCTTATATGGATTGTCATTTTATGTATATTTTCTCTTTTCTACTACTATCTAATTTTATGGTTTTAATTCCAGTTAATAAATTCCACATTGTTACACTGATGTGTCAGTACAAATAAACATTACAAACTGTCAACACGATTTCCCCCTAATCCATATTCTATTGGTATGCTCCATTAGTATTACCTTTATGATATTTTATACTGTTTTTATAGGAAATAACCCACCAATCACATTGATTTATGGAAATTAGGATTTCATTAAAAGTTTGCATTCTTTCTTTCTTTTATGTTCACTGCAGAAATCCCAATTTGATTAGATAAAATATTGTGTCTTTTTTGCCATTATACTGTATATGATGATAATGACAGACATTTTATTAAATATTTTCGTTTACAATTGCATCATCCATCATATCAGTAGCTCATATGCATTTTGTATTATACTTAAATACGAGATGGATTTAACAAACTAATTTCATATCATTAGACATCTAATTTGCTTAATAACTTCATTTTACACGCATCTACCAGTTCAATATACACACATTTTAAGTGCACAAATCATTTGACACCATTCATGTTGTCAGTTCGTGTTGTTTTTTCCAAGTAATATTAAGCTGGATGACTTCCAAGACAAATTTACAAAATCACACCATATTACTTACTATCAAGTGACCCTCACATTAATATTAAATCAAGTAAAAAGGAAATATTTTAAGAAGAATTTGAATATACCAAAATATGAAAAGGGGTAATCAGAAGCCGTAAATCGAAGGAGAGACAAGACAATGGCCAGAAGAAGGACAGAAAAGACAATGGCCAGAAGAAGAAGGACAGACAAGACAATGGCCAAAAGAAGAAGGGAAGGACAGACAAGACAGTGGCCAGAAGGACAGACAAGACAATGGCCAGAAGAAGAAGGGCAGACAAGACAATGGCCAGAAGAAGGACAGACAAGACAATGGCCAGAAGAAGGACAGACAAGACAATGGCCAGAAGAAGAAGGACCGACAAGACAATGGCCAGAAGAAGAAGGGAAGGACAGACAAGACAGTGGCCAGAAGGACAGACAAGACAATCGCCAGAAGAAGGACAGACAGGACAATGGCCAGAAGAAGGACAGACAAGACAATGGCCAAAAGAAAAAGTACAAAAGGAGAAACAACGATATACAAAACATACACATAAAACTAAACATCGAGGAACACTAAAGATTTGGGGTGAAGTCAGGTGCTCAGATAATGTAGACCGTTATTTCTTTCATAAGTAGCACCAAATATATAATGGGCTAGTTATTTTAGTAACGCTTACTCCAAAGACGTGGACCATTACCTACTGATGAAAAGAAATATGTATATAAAACTGGATCATACTTTGAGTTTGAAGAAATATTGAGTTCAATGATAAAATGATTTTTTTATATGGAGACATGTCCCAAAGATCATGAAATATAAGACCGAGTATTAATTTGAGACGAAAGAATATTGGATCTACTGAATCTTTCTTCCGAACACAAAATGCAGAGAGCACGACAAATCTATTGACTCTGAACATATGCCAAGAAACGACAAAATCATTAAGTGCGTGTAAAATTGTTAGAGGAGTAAAACGGACTGCTGGTTGTAATAAGTACCATTGTTAGAGGAGTAAAAAGGACTGCTGGTTGTAATAAGTACCATTGTTAGAGGAGTAAAAAGGACTGCTGGTTGTAATAAGTACCATTGTTAGAGGAGTAAAAAGGACTGCTGGTTGTAATAAGTACCATTGTTAGAGGAGTAAAAAGAACTGCTGCTTGTAATAAGTACCATTGTTAGAGGAGTAAAAAGGACTGCTGGTTGTAATAAGTACCATTGTTAGAGGAGTAAAAAGAACTGCTGGTTGTAATAAGTACCATTGTTAGAGGAGTAAAACGGACTGCTGGTTGTAATAAGTACCATTGTTAGAGGAGTAAAAAGAACTGCTGCTTGTAATAAGTACCATTGTTAGAGGAGTAAAAAGGACTGCTGGTTGTAATAAGTACCATTGTTAGAGGAGTAAAAAGGACTGCTGGTTGTAATAAGTACCATTGTTAGAGGAGTAAAACGGACTGCTGGTTGTAATAAGTACCATTGTTAGAGGAGTAAAACGGACTGCTGGTTGTAATAAGTACCATTGTTAGAGGAGTAAAAAGGACTGCTGGTTGTAATAAGTACCATTGTTAGAGGAGTAAAACGGACTGCTGGTTGTAATAAGTACCATTGTTAGAGGAGTAAAACGGACTGCTGGTTGTAATAAGTACCATTGTTAGAGGAGTAAAACGGACTGCTGGTTGTAATAAGTACCATTGTTAGAGGAGTAAAAAGAACTGCTGGTTGTAATAAGTACCATTGTTAGAGGAGTAAAACGGACTGCTGGTTGTAATAAGTACCATTGTTAGAGGAGTAAAACGGACTGCTGGTTGTAATAAGTACCATTGTTAGAGGAGTAAAACGGACTGCTGGTTGTAATAAGTACCATTGTTAGAGGAGTAAAACGGACTGCTGGTTGTAATAAGTACCATTGTTAGAGGAGTAAAACGGACTGCTGGTTGTAATAAGTACCATTGTTAGAGGAGTAAAACGGACTGCTGGTTGTAATAAGTACCATTGTTAGAGGAGTAAAAAGAACTGCTGGTTGTAATAAGTACCATTGTTAGAGGAGTAAAACGGACTGCTGGTTGTAATAAGTACCATTGTTAGAGGAGTAAAACGGACTGCTGGTTGTAATAAGTACCATTGTTAGAGGAGTAAAAAGGACTGCTGGTTGTAATAAGTACCATTGTTAGAGGAGTAAAACGGACTGCTGGTTGTAATAAGTACCATTGTTAGAGGAGTAAAACGGACTGCTGGTTGTAATAAGTACCATTGTTAGAGGAGTAAAAAGGACTGCTGGTTGTAATAAGTACCATTGTTAGAGGAGTAAAGAGGACTGCTGGTTGTAATAAGTACCATTGTTAGAGGAGTAAAGAGGACTGCTGGTTGTAATAAGTACCATTGTTAGAGGAGTAAAGAGGACTGCTGGTTGTAATAAGTACCATTGTTAGAGGAGTAAAAAGGACTGCTGGTTGTAATAAGTACCATTGTTAGAGGAGTAAAAAGGACTGCTGGTTGTAATAAGTACCATTGTTAGAGGAGTAAAAAGGACTGCTGGTTGTAATAAGTACCATTGTTAGAGGAGTAAAACGGACTGCTGGTTGTAATAAGTACCATTGTTAGAGGAGTAAAACGGACTGCTGGTTGTACTAAGTACCATTGTTAGAGGAGTAAAAAGGACTGCTGGTTGTAATAAGTACCATTGTTAGAGGAGTAAAACGGACTGCTGGTTGTAATAAGTACCATTGTTAGGGGAGAAAAAAGGACTGCTGGTTGTAATAAGTACCATTGTTAGAGGAGTAAAAAGGACTGCTGGTTGTAATAAGTACCATTGTTAGAGGAGTAAAAAGGACTGCTGGTTGTAATAAGTACCATTGTTAGAGGAGTAAAAAGGACTGCTGGTTGTAATAAGTACCATTGTTAGATGAGTAAAGAGGACTGCTGGTTGTAATAAGTACTATTGTTAGAGGAGTAAAAAGGACTGCTGGTTGTAATAAGTACCATTGTTAGAGGAGTAAAAAGGACTGCTGGTTGTAATAAGTACCATTGTTAGAGGAGTAAAAGGACTGCTGGTTGTAATAAGTACCATTGTTAGAGGAGTAAAACGGACTGCTGGTTGTAATAAGTACCATTGTTAGAGGAGTAAAAAGGACTGCTGGTTGTAATAAGTACCATTGTTAGAGGAGTAAAAAGGACTGCTGGTTGTAATAAGTACCATTGTTAGAGGAGTAAAAAGGACTGCTGGTTGTAATAAGTACCATTGTTAGAGGAGTAAAAAGGACTGCTGGTTGTAATAAGTACCATTGTTATAGGAGTAAAAAGGACTGCTGGTTGTAATAAGTACCATTGTTAGAGGAGTAAAGAGGACTGCTGGTTGTAATAAGTAGCATTGTTAGAGGAGAAAAAAGGACTGCTGGTTGTAATAAGTAGCATTGTTAGAGGAGTAAAAAGGACTGCTGGTTGTAATAAATACCATTGTTAGAGGAGTAAAAAGGACTGCTGGTTGTAATAAGTACCATTGTTAGAGGAGTAAAAAGGACTGCTGGTTGTAATAAGTACCATTGTTAGAGGAGTAAAAAGGACTGCTGGTTGTAATAAGTACCATTGTTAGAGGAGTAAAAAGGACTGCTGGTTGTAATAAGTACCATTGTTAGAGGAGTAAAAAGGACTGCTGGTTGTAATAAGTATCATTGTTAGAGGAGTAAAAAGGATTGCTGGTTGTAATAAGTACCATTGTTAGAGGAGTAAAAAGGACTGCTGGTTGTAATAAGTACCATTGTTAGAGGAGTAAAACGGACTGCTGGTTGTAATAAGTACCATTGTTAGAGGAGTAAAAAGGACTGCTGGTTGTAATAAGTACCATTGTTAGAGGAGTAAAAAGGACTGCTGGTTGTAATAAGTACCATTGTTAGAGGAGTAAAAAGGACTGCTGGTTGTAATAAGTACCATTGTTAGAGGAGTAAAAAGGACTGCTGGTTGTAATAAGTACCATTGTTAGAGGAGTAAAAAGGACTGCTGGTTGTAATAAGTACCATTGTTAGAGGAGTAAAACGGACTGCTGGTTGTAATAAGTACCATTTTTTGAGGAGTGAAACGGACTGCTGGTTGTAATAAGTACCATTGTTAGAGGAGTAAAAAGGACTGCTGGTTGTAATAAGTACCATTGTTAGAGGAGTAAAAAGGACTGCTGGTTGTAATAAGTACCATTGTTAGAGGAGTAAAAAGGACTGCTGGTTGTAATAAGTACCATTGTTAGAGGAGTAAAAAGGACTGCTGCTTGTAATAAGTACCATTGTTAGAGGAGTAAAAAGGACTGCTGGTTGTAATAAGTACCATTGTTAGAGGAGTAAAACGGACTGCTGGTTGTAATAAGTACCATTGTTAGAGGAGTAAAAAGGACTGCTGGTTGTAATAAGTACCATTGTTAGAGGAGTAAAATGGACTGCTGGTTGTAATAAGTACCATTGTTAGAGGAGTAAAAAGAACTGCTGGTTGTAATAAGTACCATTGTTAGAGGAGTAAAAAGGACTGCTGGTTGTAATAAGTACCATTGTTAGAGGAGTGAAAAGAACTGCTGGTTGTAATAAGTACCATTGTTAGAGGAGTAAAAAGGACTGCTGGTTGTAATAAGTACCATTGTTAGAGGAGTAAAAAGAACTGCTGGTTGTAATAAGTACCATTGTTAGAGGAGTAAAAGGAACTGCTGGTTGTAATAAGTACCATTGTTAGAGGAGTAAAAAGAACTGCTGGTTGTAATAAGTACCATTGTTAGAGGAGTAAAAAGGACTGCTGGTTGTCATAAGTACCATTGTTAGAGGAGTAAAAAGGACTGCTGGTTGTCATAAGTACCATTGTTAGAGGAGTAAAAAGAACTGCTGGTTGTAATAAGTACCATTGTTAGAGGAGTAAAAAGGACTGCTGGTTGTAATAAGTACCATTGTTAGAGGAGTAAAAAGAACTGCTGGTTGTAATAAGTACCATTGTTAGAGGAGTAAAAAGAACTGCTGGTTGTAATAAGTACCATTGTTAGAGGAGTAAAAAGGACTGCTGGTTGTAATAAGTACCATTGTTAGAGGAGTAAAAAGGACTGCTGGTTGTAATAAGTACCATTGTTAGAGGAGTAAAAAGGACTGCTGGTTGTAATAAGTACCATTGTTAGAGGAGTAAAATGGACTGCTGGTTGTAATAAGTACCATTGTTAGAGGAGTAAAAAGAACTGCTGGTTGTAATAAGTACCATTGTTAGAGGAGTAAAAAGGACTGCTGGTTGTAATAAGTACCATTGTTAGAGGAGTAAAAAGGACTGCTGGTTGTAATAAGTACCATTGTTAGAGGAGTAAAAAGGACTGCTGGTTGTAATAAGTACCATTGTTAGAGGAGTAAAAAGGACTGCTGGTTGTAATAAGTACCATTGTTAGAGGAGTAAAAAGAACTGCTGCTTGTAATAAGTACCATTGTTAGAGGAGTAAAAAGGACTGCTGGTTGTAATAAGTACCATTGTTAGAGGAGTAAAAAGAACTGCTGGTTGTAATAAGTACCATTGTTAGAGGAGTAAAAAGAACTGCTGGTTGTAATAAGTACCATTGTTAGAGGAGTAAAAAGGACTGCTGGTTGTAATAAGTACCATTGTTAGAGGAGTAAAAAGAACTGCTGGTTGTAATAAGTACCATTGTTAGAGGAGTAAAAAGAACTGCTGGTTGTAATAAGTACCATTGTTAGAGGAGTAAAAAGGACTGCTGGTTGTAATAAGTACCATTGTTAGAGGAGTAAAAAGGACTGCTGGTTGTAATAAGTACCATTGTTAGAGGAGTAAAAAGGACTGCTGGTTGTAATAAGTACCATTGTTAGAGGAGTAAAACGGACTGCTGGTTGTAATAAGTACCATTGTTAGGGGAGTAAAAAGGACTGCTGGTTGTAATAAATACCATTGTTAGAGGAGTAAAAAGGACTGCTGGTTGTAATAAGTACCATTGTTAGAGGAGTAAAAAGAACTGCTGGTTGTAATAAGTACCATTGTTAGAGGAGTAAAAAGGACTGCTGGTTGTAATAAGTACCATTGTTAGAGGAGTAAAAAGGACTGCTGGTTGTAATAAGTACCATTGTTAGAGGAGTAAAAAGGACTGCTGGTTGTAATAAGTACCATTGTTAGAGGAGTAAAAAGAACTGCTGCTTGTAATAAGTACCATTGTTAGAGGAGTAAAAAGGACTGCTGCTTGTAATAAGTACCATTGTTAGAGGAGTAAAAAGAACTGCTGGTTGTAATAAGTACCATTGTTAGAGGAGTAAAAAGAACTGCTGGTTGTAATAAGTACCATTGTTAGAGGAGTAAAAAGAACTGCTGGTTGTAATAAGTACCATTGTTAGAGGAGTAAAAAGGACTGCTGGTTGTAATAAGTACCATTGTTAGAGGAGTAAAAAGAACTGCTGGTTGTAATAAGTACCATTGTTAGAGGAGTAAATAGAACTGCTGGTTGTAATAAGTACCATTGTTAGAGGAGTAAAAAGAACTGCTGGTTGTAATAAGTACCATTGTTAGAGGAGTAAAAAGGACTGCTGGTTGTAATAAGTACCATTGTTAGAGGAGTAAAAAGAACTGCTGGTTGTAATAAGTACCATTGTTAGAGGAGTAAAAAGGACTGCTGGTTGTAATAAGTACCATTGTTAGAGGAGTAAAAAGAACTGCTGGTTGTAATAAGTACCATTGTTAGAGGAGTAAAAGGAACTGCTGGTTGTAATAAGTACCATTGTTAGAGGAGTAAAAAGAACTGCTGGTTGTAATAAGTACCATTGTTAGAGGAGTAAAAAGGACTGCTGGTTGTCATAAGTACCATTGTTAGAGGAGTAAAAAGGACTGCTGGTTGTCATAAGTACCATTGTTAGAGGAGTAAAAAGAACTGCTGGTTGTAATAAGTACCATTGTTAGAGGAGTAAAAAGGACTGCTGGTTGTAATAAGTACCATTGTTAGAGGAGTAAAAAGAACTGCTGGTTGTAATAAGTACCATTGTTAGAGGAGTAAAAAGAACTGCTGGTTGTAATAAGTACCATTGTTAGAGGAGTAAAAAGGACTGCTGGTTGTAATAAGTACCATTGTTAGAGGAGTAAAAAGGACTGCTGGTTGTAATAAGTACCATTGTTAGAGGAGTAAAAAGGACTGCTGGTTGTAATAAGTACCATTGTTAGAGGAGTAAAATGGACTGCTGGTTGTAATAAGTACCATTGTTAGAGGAGTAAAAAGAACTGCTGGTTGTAATAAGTACCATTGTTAGAGGAGTAAAAAGGACTGCTGGTTGTAATAAGTACCATTGTTAGAGGAGTAAAAAGGACTGCTGGTTGTAATAAGTACCATTGTTAGAGGAGTAAAACGGACTGCTGGTTGTAATAAGTACCATTGTTAGAGGAGTAAAAAGGACTGCTGGTTGTAATAAGTACCATTGTTAGAGGAGTAAAAAGGACTGCTGGTTGTAATAAGTACCATTGTTAGAGGAATAAAAAGAACTGCTGGTTGTAATAAGTACCATTGTTAGAGGAGTAAAAAGGACTGCTGGTTGTAATAAGTACCATTGTTAGAGGAGTAAAAAGGACTGCTGGTTGTAATAAGTACCATTGTTAGAGGAGTAAAAAGGACTGCTGGTTGTAATAAGTACCATTGTTAGAGGAGTAAAAAGGACTGCTGGTTGTAATAAGTACCATTGTTAGAGGAGTAAAAAGGACTGCTGGTTGTAATAAGTACCATTGTTAGAGGAGTAAAAAGAACTGCTGGTTGTAATAAGTACCATTGTTAGAGGAGTAAAAAGGACTGCTGGTTGTAATAAGTACCATTGTTAGGGGAGTAAAAAGGACTGCTGGTTGTAATAAGTACCATTGTTAGAGGAGTAAAACGGACTGCTGGTTGTAATAAGTACCATTGTTAGAGGAGTAAAAAGGACTGCTGGTTGTAATAAGTACCATTGTTAGAGGAGTAAAACGGACTGCTGGTTGTAATAAGTACCATTGTTAGAGGAGTAAAAAGGACTGCTGGTTGTAATAAGTACCATTGTTAGAGGAGTAAAACGGACTGCTGGTTGTAATAAGTACCATTGTTAGAGGAGTAAAAAGAACTGCTGGTTGTAATAAGTACCATTGTTAGAGGAATAAAAATGACTGCTGGTTGTAATAAGTACCATTGTTAGAGGAGTAAAAAGGACTGCTGGTTGTAATAAGTACCATTGTAGCAGTAAACCCACTAACTTACTTCCTCAATAACATAGCAAAAACATTAAAAAAAACATACCTGATTTGATACGAGACTGGACACATCAATTGAAACATTCAATAAGTAGGGCGATAAAAGCGTTGCCAACCGGACACATTCCACCAGAGAGATACTAGTATTCTGAGTTAAACAGAACAATCAAAGAAAAAACTAAGTGAGAGGACAATCACATGACGAAATTGATTCCGTATATATTACGTCCAATAAAACACAAGATACTGTTTCAGAGAAGTTATATCTTAACATATTCTTAAGCTAAATCTTACAGATAGCTACATACAGAATGACATTTAATGCACACCAATTGGACAATGTCTGCAAATAATATTTGAGAAATATGCTGACAACATATCAAGGATATTTCATGTCAAGGTGTATTCGATTCCATTATTTATTTTGTAATTTAATTATTAATGTGATGTTGAATTTAGTAAATAATAAGGAATAAGCTATATACAATTTCAATTCATGGCAGTTTATGTTGCTTTAATATAAGCAAGAATGCAAACCGTGTTAAAAAAAAAGAAAAAAGAAAGCAAACCGTATTCTCAAAATTTAAAACCTTTTAGTTTATTTTGCATAATATTTATTTCACATCTTAACGATAGCATTTATTTTTTTGTGTGGCCAAATACCGAAATGAACACCCTATCATATGTGTATATACCTAACATATTTTAAAACATGTTATCTTCAAATGACTGGAACAACATCCTGATTGCTCTACTTGATAAAGTTTTCACCGATGAAGGCTAAATTATTTGAAACGATAAATCTATATTAAACTTACTGATTGAAACTACTATGCGATCGTGACGACGACGGATACGCAGCAAAGAACACATTTAGATTGAGGTTCCATGATCATTTGATTGGTTTTGACAAAATAAAAAGGTACAGCAACATTTAAGTTAGGACATGCCTCAGATACAAAATTATTATCAACATACACTCTGTTTAAGTGGAAGCGAATCTATGCAGGTTTAAACAAAAACTATTGTTTTCTATATCTGTATTGCAGTTGAAGATCCAGTTATCAAGAGGGAGGGTTGGGACATTATTAACAGATTTAACCGCGCCATATCGCTATGCCTATCCCAAGCCAGGACCAGGATTTCATATGTCGCCGTCATTGTCGATTCTGGCTATACCGTTTAGGTCCGTTTGTTTACTTGTTAACACAATCTTTTAAATGATTTGACTTTCCAATCCGTGTACTATGAGCATAGATCATGAAGGTTTTTCCAGAAACGCGATATGTGCCCTAAATTAGATATCTACGTTTTTTTAACATACACTTGTACTTTGTACTGTGTAGTGTACCAAGATCATGTCGGCTTAAAGTGTCGTTTTAATATACACTTGTTTAATTGTGAGCACACATATTAATGGGTTGATGTTAACATTTTTATTGTTCATGATTTATATGATATCAGATGACACTTGTAAGGAGTTAGATAATATTAAATCTAATCATAGTTATAGAAGTACTAGTGTCCTGTACGAATAACGAAGATACAGCATGACCATAATAGGTTTGGTTTTGCTTGTGGTGTTTAACGCCACTTTCAACAATATTTCAGCTATATCGTGGGGGTCAGTTTTATTGGTGGAGGAAACCCGGAGAAAACCACCGACCTGTCGCACGTCACTGCATGACAAACTCTATCACATAATGTTGTATCGAGTACACCCTGCCATGAGCGGGATTCGAACTCACAACTTTAGTGGTGATAGGTATTGATTGCACAGGTATTCGTACATCCAACTACCATACGCTCACGAGCACGACGGTCCCTGACCATAATAAGGGAGAACACTTTAATATAATTTAAGGATATAGCATATGTGATTTAAATAGGTGTTATTCTTGTTTAAGCACGAATAAATAAATACATATGTTTTCCAATCTTTTGTTTTTGATCGTACCTGATGATGGCTTATAGTTGGATTCGCTTTGCTCAATCTTTTGTTTTTGATCGTACCCGATGATGGCTTATAGTTGGATTCGTCTTGCTCAATCTTTTGTTTTTGATCGTACCTGATGATGGCATATAGTTGGATTCGTTTTGCTCAATCTTTACAAAATCACACCATATTACTTACTATCAAGTGACCCTCACATTAATATTAAAACAAGTAAAAAGGAAATATCTTAAGAAGAATTTGAATATACCAAAATATGAAAAGGGGTAATCAGAAGCCGTAAGTCGAAGGACAGACAAGACAATAGCCAGAAGAAGGACAGACAAGACAATGGCCAGAAGAAGAAGGGCAGACAAGACAATGGCCAAAATAAGAACAGACAAGACAATGGCCAGAAGAAGAAGGACAGACAAGACAATGGCCAGAAGAAGAAGGGAAGGACAGACAAGACAGTGGCCAGAAGGACAGACAAGACAATGGCCAGAAGAAGGACAGACAGGACAATGGCCAGAAGAAGGACAGACAAGACAATGGCCAGAAGAAGGACAGACAAGACAATGGCCAGAAGAAGGACAGACAAGACAATGGCCAGAAGAAGAAGGACAGATAAGACAATGGCCAGAAGAAGGACAGACAAGACAATGGCCAGAAGAAGAAGGACAGACAAGACAATGGCCAGAAGAAGAAGGGAAGGACAGACAAGACAATGGCCAGAAGGACAGACAAGACAATGGCCAGAAGAAGAAGGACACACAGGACAATGGCCAGAAGAAGGACAGACAAGACAATGGCCAGAAGAAGGACAGACAAGACAATGGCCAGAAGAAGGACAGACAAGACAATGGTCAGAAGAAAAAAAATGACAGACAAGACAATGGCCTGAAGAAGGACAAACAAGACAATGGCCAGAAGAAGGACAGACAAGACAATGGCCAGAAGGACATACAAGACAATGGCCAGAAGAAGAAGGACAGACAAGACAATGGCCAGAAGAAAAAAGGACAAATGGACAAACAATGATCCACAAAACACTACACTAAAAACTGGGGATGAACTCCTGCTCGATTAGAGGCACCCGTCGTGTTTATCTAGTTACAAACCCGGTGATAAGTCACGAATGAGGAAAGGACCGGGAAGTGTTCGCATAGAGCTGAAGAATTGATGTAGACCGTTATTTCTTCCACAAGTAGCAACAAATATATAATGGGGTTAGCCATGTAAAAATGTGATCATTACCTACTGATGAAAAGAAATACGTCCATAAAATTGGGCCATTATTGGAGTTTTAAGAAATATTGAGTTCTATCATATAATGCTGAGAAAGTAACATTTATGATTGAACACATGTCCCAAAAATAAAAAAATGTAAAACCGAGTATTTATTTGAGACGAAACAATATTGGATCTACTTAACCTTTCTTCCGAACACAAAATGCAAAGAGAATGGCAAAAAGAGTTTGAAGATTCCAAAGGGGTAATCAACATCCGTAAGTCGAAGAAGAACAGACAACACAATGGCCAAAAGAAAAAGCACAAAGGGACGAACAACGATCTACAAAACATACACATAAACCTTAAGATCGAGTAACACGAACCCACTGAAAACCGGGGGGTGAACTCAGATGTTCCGGAAGGGTAGGTAATTCCTGTGCCTATAGTGGCACCTGTCGTGTTAATCTAGTTGGAAACCTGGTGATAAGTCAAGAATGAGGAAAAGACCGGGAAGTGTTTACGACAAGTGGAACATATCCGTTGTCATTTGTGACACAGATATTCTATAACGGTTAACCAAGTCATGGTGGCGACGGTAAAACTTTCAAAGTGATGACTTCAACTTAACCAAGAGGAAGAAGGGGGAATCTACTGATTCTGAACACATGCAATGAAACTACACAAGGAGTGAAAACGGCCTGCTAGTTGTGATAAGTACAATTGGAGAAGTAAACTCAGTGACTTACTTCCACAATAACATATGGCAAAAACATAAAAATAACATACAAGATTTAATACGATACAGAACTCATTAATTGAAACATTGAATAAGTAGAGCTATAAAGGTGTTGCCAACCGGACACATTCGTCCAGACATATACTATAATTCTGATTTAAACATAACAATCAACGGAAAAGCTAATTGAGAGGACATTACTGAAATTGATTCCCATTAATAAATAAGAAAGTAATTGGAGCGTTTGTTTAATTATCTAGCTGAAATAAACAACGATAAACTTTCTAAATCTTTCTTGCTTTATCATTATTGAAGCAAGTATTATATTAATTCAATTAATCCGTTTGTCATCATGCGGTATATTATACACAATAAAACACAAGATACTATTTCAAAGCAGTTATATCTAATTTTAGAGAAGCTATGAAATAACTGCTTTGAAATAGTATCTTGTGTTTTATTGTGTATAATATACCACATGATGACATACTTATTGTGCAGTTAGTTCAGATAATACTTGAGAAAAATATGCTGATGGCATCTGAAGGCTGTGTAAGGTCAAGTTGTCCTCGATTCTACTATTTCTTTTGTAATGTAATAATAAATGATATGTTGAATTAAGTACATATTAAGGAATAAGCCATATACAATATTAATTCATGGCAGATTTATGCTACTTTAATATAAGCAATCAAGCAGACCGTATTTGATAGCTTCTCTAAAATTAGAACTTTTTAGCTTAGAGTGTACAATATTTATTTCACATCTTAGCAATGGTATTTAATTGCTTTGCCAAATACTGGAATGAACACCCTATCATATACCGGTATTCTTAACATAATTCAAAACAGGTTATCCTCAAATGACTGAAACAACATCTTCAATTTCTCTACTTGCTAAAGTTTTCACCGATGACAGCTAAATTATTTGAACCAATTAAGTTAAATTTGACTTACTGATTGAAACTACCATACGATCGCGTTCACGACGAATCCGCTACAAAGAACATATTTAAATTAAGCTTCCATGAGCATTTGGCTGGTTTTGAAAAAACAAATATATTTATGCTACAGTAGGACATACTTTAGATACACAATTATTATCAACATACACTCTGTTTGAATGGAAACGAATCTATGCAGGGTTTTGTTTTCATCGTTTGTCTATATCTGTATTACCGTGGGTGATCAGGTTATCAAGACGGAGAGTTTGGATCTCATTAACAGGTTTAAACCCGCCATATTGTTATGCATATCCCAAGCCAGTCCATGACCTTTAACGTCATATGTCGCGGTGATAACCGATTCTGGCTATCATGTTTAAGTCATTTGGTTTACTTGTTCCCAAATCGTTGAAATTATTTGACTTTCCTATCTGTATATTATGAGCATAGCTGGTGAAAGTTGTTCCAGAAAAGCGTCGTGCGCACTAAAATAGGCATATGTGACCTTAGCCAATTTTGATTATCCCTTTTAGGCCCTTCGTTTTTATTGCTCCCAAAACTTTAAAATATTTGGCTTTCCATCTTTCGATTTTGAGCGTAGCTGATGAAATTTATTCCAGAAACGCGCCGTGTGCACTAAATTTGATATCTACGTTTTTTATTTAGATCTCTACGTTTATATTTTTATGATACACTTGTACTTTGTAGTGTACCAAGGTCATGTCGGTTTAAAGTGTCGTTTTAGCATACACTTCTCCAACCATGAGTACATATATTAGGACAGAATGAGTTGATATTAACTTTTTTATTGTTCATGATTTATATGATATCAGGTGACATTTGTATTTGTAAGGAGTTGGATAATATTAACATTCAATTACTGAAGTACTAGTGTCCTATGCGAATAATGAACTTACAGTTAGCACGACCATACAAAGATATAACATATGTGTTTCATATAAAACAAAGAAGCGTTGATCTTGTCTAAGTACTAAATATATAAGTTTTCCAATTTTTTGTTTTTCAACGTACGCTAGCTTTTAGTGGAGTTTGTGTTGCTCAATCTTTAGTTTTCTGTGTAGCGTTAGGTAGATCATCTTTTGTCCTTTTTTCTTTTGGCCATTGCATTGTCTGTATTTCTTCTATTTGAGACTTCTGATTACCCTATGGTGTTCTGAAACTTTTCTTATTTCATAGACGAGTCATGTACACTAAATAAGATATCTTCGTTTTTTTGAAAGTTAGTATTATACCATGACATGACTTGATGATGTTTTAGAAGTTCATTGGGAATATGCTAGAACAATATACAAAATGCACACCTCTGTCGATATGAAAGCGTATATATTCAAATTTAATGCAAAAGACGCGTTTCTTGCTTAAACATAATTTGTTACATTTAACGTCAAAATATTGGAAAACCAAATAATTTGAAATCGATGGAAGCCAGTAGTCAAAAGAACCTAAGCAGGAAAGCCACACCTATATATACAGTGTGCATAAACATTAAATAAATGTTGCCAATGTCGGATTTCTGTGTTTAACGTCTTCGGTAATGCGCAATTAAACGGTATTTTTTTTTGTTTTTCACGGATCTCCGACGTAAATATAACACTTAATTATAAATATGTATTATAAACAGATGTCTCTTGTCCTGAAATATCTTCAGATTTAGGTAACATACGTAAGACTCAAGTAATATACTATAAAAATAATTGTACGTGATAAATAACCGTTAAAGAATACCGAAGGAGCAATCAAAAATGGACAATCCAGAGAAACTGGAAACATAGGGTACACAAGACGAAGAAAAACGAAACAAAAACACAACACAATATGATTGATTGATTGATTGATTGTTTGTGTTTTAACGCCACTTTCAGCAATATTTCAGCTATATCATGGCGACCAGTTTTAGTGATGGAAGAAGCCGGAATACCCGGAGAGAACCACCGACCATGGGCAAGCAACTGGTAAACTTTATCACTTGTAATTTACAAAGTCGGGCGCGAATCCACGCCGTATTGGTGATAGGCTTGTATGAGTTGCTAGGTAATCCAATTACCTAACTCATTGAGCCACCCAGGCCCTTGCACACAATATGTGTTGGACACCACTATACACAAACAAATACAAATAACGTAAATAAGACATGGTCCTCCTTCAAACAACTTCGTTTTTATGCGGAAATCATAACAGACATGACAACACGGAACTCAGAACGTAAAGACATATAAAAGGACAACACAAAAAACTTTTAAAATGAGCAACATGGACCCCATCAAAAAACCGGGGGTGAACTCGGGTGCACGTGAATGGTAAGCAGTTTTAAAAAAATTTTGATTGGATTTTGGAACTGTTCCGACAGTATGATTTTTTCCAATATATTGAAGCCATGTACCTGACGATTAAAAGATATTATAGTGTTACTAACTGGCTGTTTCTGTATTGGCTCTGGTATAGATTCGAGATTAGCAATATTGGCCCCGAGGCCCGTCGTACCGAGGGCCAATACTGCTGACCGAGAATGTATACCAGAGCCAATACAGAAACAGCCAGTTCGTAAACACTTTTATTAAATAATCTAACTGGTCCGTATGACAGGGCCGTATGAATATTTTTCCAGGACCGTATGGATAAATTAACAGGACCGTATGAATATATTGACTGGGCCGTATGAGCATGGTTTTTAGGGCACTAATGATGACCAATAATATAGTGATACTAACTGGCTTGACAATGGTGATTACTTTTACCTATGTAACATTTTGCCACCAACAGCAGCACTATGAACGCACTTATTTGTTTTGCCATCAACGGCAGTATTCGGAACGCACCTATGACAACACATGTTTCCTTCCCCTAAACTGTAATATACCCTCGAACGGCTGATGACGATCTCATATATGAAAACATGATTTTAAATAAAAGTATGATTCTTCATTTGTACAATTATGCAAAAGAGAAAGTTTTGAAATGAACTCCTCTATGTAAAATGCAGCTTGGATTAAAACCGGAAGTGAATGTATCCGTATAACCCCGGATTAGTACTTATTGGCCCAAGGCTGAAATGCTGTATTAAAATAGGCAATTAATATGAGAGGAAAATTAAAACCGTATTAGTCAGGCAGATTTTGTCATAATAGGACAGATTTTTACATATTATTTAATAATAAATGATATTACAAGACCGGCACAGAAGTTTAGATCTTGTATTTGACTCCACTAAGAGTGTGGATACACTGATTAGTATAACCGTGTGATATTTAATATGATGCACATTCTGACCTTGACAGAGATTAAATATAATTAATTTTCGGATGGGAAGTTTGGTTTTGTAATTCGTTTTAAAAACATACTATAGTATAAACAGAAAACGTTATTGACATATAAATATAAAATCCACACAGGCGCCATTATATTATGTACCAGAAGAAATATATATTTCATACGTTGTACAAAGGGCAGATAATAAGTAGTGATAAGGGAACTTTAATTAAAATTAAGGATTTCATACACGTGGTAGTTCCTAAAACATATTAAAAAGTTTGTAATTTTGGTCAGCACATTTTCAACTCTTCGTTTCTGCTATTAACGGGATATTACTATTAGCTAATCTCTACTCACCTGTTGAATAACGTCCTTGAAATCCAATTAATATATTGACATTTTTGATAAGTATTCATTACACTAATTAAATATTTGTGTGTCCACATGAAGTCTACACACGACCTCCAAATGACTAATTATTGTGATGTTATTTTAAATCTATATCTCATGGCCAGGGACTAGTGCCAAACGTACGGACAATTATTCAAAGGCGACAATTTCAAACAAAGGACTACCCGTGCTATTGTTTAAAAGGTTACAGTTCAAAGCAAGAATTTGATAAGTCACAAGCTTGTATTGAAACAAAAATGCTTCAAAGCGGAATTATGTTGCTTGCAAAGACCATGGAGTTCAATACAGAGCTTTCATCATTATGAACAGTTTCGTCCAACCTAATAGTTTTGTTATTTATTGTGTTTTAAATACCCCTAAGATGAATCGTATCAGGCTACTTTATGTTTACTAAACAATCGTACTATATAATTTGTTGCTTTGTTGATCTTTAACTGTTAAATGTCAAATGTGTTACAATGATACATAAAGTTCAACGTGCCATATGTCTTTGTCAAAGAATTGGCTCAACATGCTTAGGGACAGATACCTTAATTATGCTGCCCATGACATTCAGCATTGACTCTATATCCTCCATGCTTAGCTGTTGCTTATGTGTCATTATTATATTGTACCCATTTACAAATGGCCAGTACGATTTTAACCTGATCGACATGATATAGATTTAAAACGCTACAAATCGCGTTAAGCAAACACCATATTAAGGTACGAAAAGTAATTCATATATCCACGGTGCTATGGTAAGTGTGCTCGCCTCGAATGTAGAACACTGTATGTTTGGTCTCTAGTCAGATCAAATTAAAAGCTGGAATTTACTGCATCTTCGCTAATATATTCATATATATTGATCATTATTATAGTAAGGATAAAATATGGGTTAGATTATTGGCATTTAAAGCCGCATTTGTGAATATTTCAGTTATATCAAGGCTGAGAAGATTAATGCGTGATGAATACTATTGTACATTGATGATTTAGGCTTATGGTGTTTAACGCCACTTTCAATAATATTTCAGACCATTGTATATTGAGAAAATCATCTACCTTTCTATTATATAAAGTTGTATAAGAATACGGTACTATGTTTTTTCAAAAGGAAGTTGAGAAATGATCAATAAATATAAAGCCGGGGAATTGTAGTTGGCCTTGAAAACAGTACTTTCCAATATTATATAATAATTAATATCAAATTATTCAAGCAATAAAATTACTATTGGTTGGCAATTCTAAAGAAGTGTTAAAACATGAAATTCAGCAAAGTCACGATTTATCTCATGAATAATAATAATTAATGCAAAAACGGCTTGAAAAAAGCTTTAAAATGTTTGGGGAATTGAATTTAAAGTTTCAAACTTGAAAAGCATAATTTGTACATGCAAATAGGAAAATATTAAAAATTCTGGTTTAATAATATAGATATATATCAATCAAACAAATTGCAAGATGATATCATGATTACTGCATTTTTTTTTTTTTCATATTCTGCATAAGAAATTATCTTCAAATTGCGCTTGCATATTTTACATTAATAGGTATCTTTTTTGTTTTTTAAATCATCACGGAAATGCCCATTATAAATACAGTCAAACCTGCCCATGTGGTCACCTCTATTAAGCAGTCACCTGTATTTAAAAGTAAATTGTTTTGTCCTGTCATTAACAATTTCATATGAATTGAACCTCTTTTAGAAGTCAGCTGTATTATAAGGTCACCTTTTCTTTGTCTCAAAGGTGACCTCTTAAGAAGAGTTTGAATATACATAAGGGGTAATCAGAATCCGTAAACCAATGGTCCAAAATAAAAGGACAAACAACATTTGATTGTATTCGCGTCCGATAATGAACAAAAAACGTTCAACAAATAGACTGAGTATCTCAAAACATTAACATTGAGTCAAAGTTAAAAAAAAAAAAAAAAAAACTATTTTTATGTCTGAATTTAACCAATAAAGCGATTCAGCAAATATCTTTTTATGTCTTAAATTCGTCATGATAACGATGAAAGAATACGGTTTAATGTATTATAATTGGCGAGATATAAATAGTTTATTAATCCACCATTTCCTGTTATTGATCAGCTATATTAGAAAGTTATCATGTAATCTGTTAGGCTTTTTTACCTCCAATTTTATCCTCTATTTATTTTCGGGCTGATAACATCAACCTTTCTTATAAAAATAGCTATGACAAACTGTAAAATAACCCAGGGTAGCATAGCATTGACCTATGATGAGGGAAATTCACAGACGTTCATGATGTGGTAACCAAAATAAATATCACAAGTTTTATAATGTATGTCATATTACTGTTGCTAGTCAGTGTTTTGAATGATGATGTTTAGATGACCATGTTATAATATGTTAAATAAATGCCGTACAAGTTATTTTTAGAGTTTTATTAAGAATGATACCAATGAGAAACATACTACTCTTATAGTCAGTCCTTAAACAAAGACATACTATCAGTCAAAGTTGTAAATATTTTTTAAAATTATTACTGAGTTCAACAGGGGCTTAGATTACTATAAATATCTATTTTCCCCCATTTTCTTTTTATAGTACCTCGTTTTACCCCGGTATTTTTGGTGGTGGTCCGTGCAGCTAATCTTTTGAGTTTTCTGTTTTGTATTTCATGTTTTGTACCCAGTGTTGCCTGTGTCTGAATTGTCAATTCTTGGTTGCCCCGTCGGTTCTCTTTAACGTTTATTTATAGATTTGTGTTGCCCAATAGCTCTTTGATAATTATTTGGCGATAGATTTTGTCTCTATATAAAGGGCTATCCACTCGACAATCTAAGAGGATGCTTATATTTCAAAAAGGATATAACGTGTTTTCTCTGTTGAATATAAAAAAGCTGCCTATAATGACGTACATAGGATACAAAGTTTAGTATTTGATATTGAAAAATATCCTGTTACATGTATTTTGTCAGTATGTTTTCTAATTCACATCCAAAGTTCTAAAATGGGAATTAAACCAAATTTAAAAGTAATTTTTTGACAATATGAATGTCAATTGTATATGTATCGAATGGTAATCTTTTACGACCTGGGTAATCAAGTTCTGACGTAGTTTGATATACATGTACATACTTATTATTATATATTATATATTACGTATATGGACAGTAACAAATTTAATGTATGAAGCGGGAAATATGCCTGATACTATCTAAGCAATCAAAATCTTGCTAATTCCAACCAATCATGATGGTAAGCCTAATGGTTTTAGTTAATATGTTTCTGCAATTGAATTAAAAGAAATTACCACACTGTCGGAACAGTTCCAAAATCTAATAGAAAAATCGTATAACTGAAATTGAAAAGGGTTAACATGCACATCATATGAATTCATCTTAATTTTATTTTTCCTTACATTTTGCTTGTGAATATCATCATTGATTCGTCATTAGTGCTATATATAGTAATGCATGTACATGTACTTCTGTAATGTAACAACTTGTAATTTGGAGAAGACTTCATAAGGTTGTGAGTTCGAATCTAAAAGAGGCGAGGTGTGCAATATTATGTAGTAAAGTTCGTCCGTGACTTGCGACAGGTCGGTGGTTTTCTCTGGGTCCTCCGGTTTCCTCCACCACGATATAACTGAAATATTGTTGAATGTGGCTTTAAACACCATCAAGCAAACAAACAAGCAAACACAATTGGATTAACTTGTGTTTAATCCATTTTGTCTATTTAATTGGAAAATAAAATATGCTTAAGCTAAACTAGAAAAATCGTAGAAAGAGGTAATATCGATACCCCTAACATACAAATACATGACCGCTCACTTTCCTGGATTAGTACAGGCACTTCAATAAAAAGTGGCGGGGTTAAACTAGTCGTATGTTCCCAAACCAATTGAGTGAATATCTTGATGTACATAAAACTTTAAATTAATGTTTTGATAGTGACATAAACAGATAGCGATAATAAAGCAAGAATAACATATTTTTGATAAGTTCCCAAGTGAGATGAAGGCAATATCTGGCAAAAGACTATAGATACAAACAAGTACAAACACTGCTGTCAACATGCATCGCTGATTGTGAAACCTACCAACCAAAGTCAGTAAAAACCATCAGTGATCTTAAAGTTTATTTTGTAGAAACATACAATCAATTGAAGCACGGTGATACTATGTGAATAAGACCATGTAATTGATGAAGCGTATGAATGTCCATATCATTATTTAGAAGAATTTGTAATGGTCATAATGTATATTTGATCTTACTATATAACAGTGCACGTCTTATAATATCGATAGAAATACCAGGACGTTTGTTTCGAAAATATATGCTCGATGAAGAACATGAATTTGCATAATAATTCTCTAGTCATACACTACATATTATTTTCCCGCTGTATAATTAGATTATAAAATTTTAAACCGCTCCTTATGAGGGCTAGTTATCTGTGTTGAAACAAATTCTGAAGTACGTTCCTCTTCTATGATTTCATTTGCGTTTTATTTAACTTTTCATAGATTCTCTAGAACTCTACTTGAGTGGTCTTGAATAGTTTCTAGAAGCCTTTCCTTTCTAGCACAGCTTGTGGTAAGTGTATTTCCCTATGGTTAGTCGTGCTCAAATAAAGCGTAAGCCCTTCAATATTTGGTCCTGAATATTTATATTATGAAAAGAAAGATTAAACAGTATTGTTTAGCTTAGCAATTCAAGGTGCAATGTTAAAACGGTAAGAATTCACAATCGCACACGTCCTACGTGTTTCTATATAAAGCACTTTAAGACAGGAAGACCTTCAACGGAAGAAGCTCTTTTGATTATGTCAAACAAAGTTCAAAGGTCAACTTCATCAAATGGAAGCGCCTCCCGCAGAGAAAAGGAAGGTATTAGTAAATACGTTATTCACGACTTTGAAAGGTATCTAATTTCAATGGAAAACGAGTCAATCACAATTTTATTTAACCTTTCAAATTTGATAGTCATTGAAAATCAACTGTCATTGAGATTTATTGACAAAGGAGTTTCTTCAGTTTGCTTAGAGACTAGAGATAACATTTGGTATCTATTTTTATTTTATCATGTCGTGTTTTTTTTTATTCTACAATGAAAAATCGGTTTAAGTTGAGAACATTTTTGGATAATAAACTAATTTCGTAAAACATATACAAATATTCTTTTCTACGTTAATTTTATTTCCTTATTCATGATACATACTTTTCTTAAAATTTATGTTGTAGGTGTTAATTTATCGGAATGCAAATGTTCACAATTTGCCTTATTTTGTGGAAATTCGCCACACACAAAAGTATTAATGCAAACAAAAGCAAAACCCATAAAAATTTAAAACAAGAACTATCATAAAACAACGAGGAGTAAAACTAGTTCTTAAGTCCATACTTAAGGTAATCATCTGTTCAATAAAACGTAGACATCAAATTTAGTGCACATGAAGCGTTTCTGGACGATTGATTGATTGATTGATTGATTGATTGATTGATTGATTGATTGATTGATTGATTGATTGATTGACTGATTGATTGATTGATTGATTGATTGATTGATTGATTGATTGATTGATTGATTGATTGATTGATTGATTGATTGATTGGTTGGTTGGTGCTTAACGTTTCTGGACTATAGCCAATCTAAACAACAGGATTAGTTTCAAAAAATACATTATAAAGCTAGAATACTGAAAAAGATTTGAATTTTAGTATGCTTGAGTACCGATTTGTAATGTTAGGGGGTGATGAGTAGATATGAATAATACTGGAAAGAGTTTATCTCACTGACACAGTGTATTGTTGTATCTATGTGAACAGTCAACACATGTTTTTGCATCTGTTCCAATCATGTCATGCTTTATTACATTCTATGATTTTAAGCCTGGCTTATCTCTACTTTTCTCTGGTCTAATACACGTTAAAAGTGGATGATTTTCAAGCTTACAATTGTATTCCTATTATGAGTATCAAATTATATTAGTTAAGTAAAGTTTTAGTGTCTAAAACAAAACAAAAGACAAAGTCGCAATCAGTTCATTCAAAAATTTCCGTTTTCTCATTATGTCCTAGTTGTTCAGATATAAGTAAAATTTATCAAATAAGGGTAGTAACAAAATTACCGAACTCCGAACAATCTTACAAAGGGAAAGTCAAAACTCATAATTATATAAACAGACAAAATCAGTCAACAACCGAAAACTGTGAAAACCGTAATGACCCTGAAATTTATTGACTGATTATCTGAATTTGATACGACTGGTCCATAACCGTCCGCAGCATTGGTTCATTTGTGACTGCGTATGAACCCCCATGTTTGATACTGATAAAATTATATTTTTATTATTCTATCATTTCAACGTGCTTTGAACAAACCATGTTAGTCCTGTAATTCATAACACAACAATGATTACTGTAAAATGTTGATAACGCTTATAGCAAAAATGAAAATCATTTCCAGTAGTATATATACTTTCTTGAATAAAACATTCAACCTAAAATTAGTTTTGTACGATGTTGCATTTATTTGACGACCTATGATTGGATAAAATCATTCCTAAAAATAACGATAGAAGGCAGAGCCATGTATGAAAATCTAGGGAATAAGATTAATACGCTTTACTGGCCAGTGGAAGATTCCATTCCTAAAAATAACGATAGATGCAGTATCCAAATGTTTTTCCTTTAAATACTCGCGTAATAAAATTGCCGCCGCAATATTCTGTTTAATGTTTTTTTGTGCATTCATTTTAAATCTCTTTTGTTCGATTTCCTCATCGGTAGTTGAAACAAATCTCCTCTTTTTCTCCATTGTGTTACGCTAGTCCGTTACACACCGATGTAGACGATAGATAAACGTGCAATTACGAAACGATGCAGACGGAAAATTACAGAAGGTCAGTGAGCGGTGCTTAATTTTGTCTAGTGACCATTACGTCTTTCGCCTTAGAACTTCCACGAAAGTCCGTCAAGCATAGTTAGTGGAACAAACTTAGTTACTGTTTCAAGTTATAGATCAGCAGCATCGTACAAAAATGTTCTAAGCTCCCGTGACCGACTATGATTATTTAGACGGTAAGTAAATAGTTGAACGGTTCGCGGTAATGTGCTCACCCTTCAACAATTTACTGACCGTCTAGATAATCATAGTCGGTCACTAGGGAGCTTAGAACTTATAATGTCAGTATAACATCTATATATAGTTTTAATGATGTTATCGTTAACTTCTTTCATGTTTTTTTTTACATAGGATACAATTATAACAACTAACTCCTTTATGAAGCACTGAAATCCATGAGAACTGTCAAAGATACAATGGTAGATTTTAACAATCTAAGATACATTTAACCTTTACATAAAGCAACATTTAGAATGCCTTTTTGACAGGTTTTATGAATGAATTAAAAATCTTTAATTTTGACATGTATAAAAAGACGATACCATCTTTGTGAAGTCATAAATAGACATCGAGAAATAATTAAGTTTTCATTAAAGACTCTTGTATAATAACAGGTATGGAACATTACCCAACATTTAAATATATATAATGGTTGAAATATCTTTTCTTGATACGGTGTATAGCTTTTCTTGATACGGTGTATAGCTTTTCCCTTTTTTCTGTGATGTTTCAAATAAAAAATGACAAGTTTAGTTACCTTTTGCTCAGTTTTAATATCGCTTTTTACTAAAGCTTTATTCACAATTTATGGGCTATTAATTGATGTCTTAATGTAGGTTAATGTTTATCTAACACAAAAGACTTAACACATTCAAACGATACGCCAGTTGCAAAATTGAGGCAGATTATTTGTATTCTGTGCAGATTAAGTACAATTGTGTATCGATGTGTAAACTGATTTACGTTCAAAGGATTTTATGTTAAGAGCACCTGGATTCACGGCTGGTTTTTAGTGGGGTTCGCGTTACTCGATCTTTAGTTTTATGTGAATGTTTTGTAGATCATTGTTTGTCTTTTTGTTCTTTTTCTTTTGGCCATTGTGTTTTCTTTCCTTCTTCGATTTACGGATTCTGATTACCCTTTTGGTATCTTCAAACCCCTCTTGAAGATACCAAGGTGGTCATCATAAAACTGTAAATTGAAGGGCAGACAATGCAATGGTCAAACCAATTAGGACATACAGGACAAACAATGATCTACAAAGCACAGCGCAGATATTCAAACGATACACTAGTTGCAAAATTAAGGTAGATGATGTTTGTATTCCGTGGTTTACTAATATTATAGGATAAAATACGATTGTGTAAGAGTTTTTCGGAGTGTATACTCGACCACGTCATTTACAACAAGACATTTTGTGAGTGGATGACCGAGTGTACACATCGATAAAGTCATAGCAAGAATTACAATTGTTCTCTTTATGTACAAGGGTGTAGTCAGTAAAACCGGTATGTGTGGCTGCTTGATACATACTTCATACAATTTTGCAAATAGCTGACAGATTATATCACACAAAGTTGTATGAGTCGAGAACACCTCGCCACTAGTGGAATCTAACTCTATTGGAGTTAGACGCTAATTGTGCAGGTAGATATACATGTAACTACCATACAATCGTTGCTATGACGACGCCACAAACGAAATGGCAATCCTGTTGGAAAATAAAACGAGACAACAGACAAAGAAAAGTCATTGATAACCTAAATAAGCAAATACATGTAAATAAATAAATGAGATTCCCCATAGATTTTCTGGAATTTTCAATATTTTTTTTCCATTATGAGTAATGTTTCGAAGATATAATTTGCATCATGTATGCTTACAAATCTAAAGCTTTAACCCGTAGCTACTTGGACATCGCCATATTGATACAATGTAAAGAATACTTGTAAATGTACAGAAGACTCCACAACAAGACAGTCAGTGACATGATATTTGACCAGGTTTTTGTTGTATTTAAAGGAAAATGCACATACCTTTAGGTTATTTTTCATCCAATATATATTTAAATCAATATCTGGAAAAAAAAATAATAATGTGTAAAATGTGATAACGAATTTTTAGTAGATCTGACATTATTAAGAAAAATGGTACACGTTGTCATAACAACCATTACGTATTTACCATATATTGGTTATATAAAACACAATTGTACTATTGTTTCTGTTTCTATGGTATTGTGTATAATGGATGTAACATTCTAGTTTCCTTATCATCCATCTTCGCATGATATTTAAATAGTGTTTTGTATGTGATTTTCAGTTGACCGTTTGAGCGTTGCTAATTATAACTTTTTCATATATCTTTTTCATGTGCGTATATTTATTCATTCCTCGATCACCTCCATGGCCTCTATCGAAGATGACTATAAGTAAAACGGCGGGTGTCCTCCCTCTGGTTGTTTTGTGGAGTTCGCGTTGCTCATCTGTTAAGTTTCCTGTGTTGTTGTTTTTTCTTTGTTTGTCTTCGTACTCTGTCTTATGTTACTTTTACATGTGTCCCTGTGTGACCTCTTTGTTTTATCTAACACATATTCATATATTATTTATTGTTTCTGAGATGAACGCGTATAAGGAATCCAAAAGATACCACTGACGTTCATGCTATTTCAAGATACAAATAGTTACTATATAATGTAAATGCAAGAGCCGTGTTATATTTTGTAACTATTTGGTCAATTAGTATTACTCATCACGATGGTCATGGACTCCCGAATTGAAGCATGATAAGTTTCTAGACAAAAACACTTTTGTGTTCAGTGGGTTGAGGTGAAGATTAATTTTTCACTTGTTGATATTGGTGGATTTGCTAACCATCAATGTTTAAATGTTCTTTTCACAAATAAACTTCCTTATTATTTTGGTTTGCTTATAGTAACGTATGCCTACGTTAAGGTGTATCCACTAATGATTCATGCATGTGTATGATGTTTAATGTATCTTACAGGGATATAATGTTATAATGTTATGTCATTTGTTTTCATTAAATATTTAAAAATGGATACTTTATCAAAAAAACTTCGTCTTCAACTTTTCATTAAGCTCATATTTACGTAAAATTATCAGTCTATGTGATAGAATATGACAGATAGTCTACAATTGCATCGCTGGTTAACTAGGATGACGTCATTAAGTATTCAAGTGTTAAAATAATGTACCTGTGTATGAATTTACCAAGTCATAACAATAGGTATGACGAAAAAGTAAATAACATTGATTTACGACTTTCTAGTACTAGTCCAACACGCTCAACTGAATATTTATAGTGCCGACACACGGAAACTACATTCCGCAGATAGATATGTCGCTCCATTTGGACACATTATCCTGATTCCGAGCCATCCAATCTTTGTCTTTGGTCTTTCTCCTTAATGCTGCATGCTTAGTGGAGAAGCTACAAATACCAATTCTATAGTTTTTGGTTAGACCAGACTTGGACTCGAACCCACATTCTACTCGATGCGACCACACTAACCATCACCAATGCAGTTTTATAGGAGACTCCATATGATAATCAATTTTATGCAATATAATAGTACAACTGACAATTGTCTAGGAAAAAGGAAATAACATTGACTTGATTTATTTTGTATCAAATTGAATTTCCATTTTTCTCAGAAAGTACATAATTAACAAAGAAAACCGTTGGTATCAAGTTTTATTAGCGCCTGCTATAGGTCTTGACCTATCTCACAAATGTTATCAGCACCTGCTTTGATTATGAAATGGTCTTGATTTATCTCACGATTGCTGTTAACGAAGTCATCGTCATTGAATTGATAATCATTACAAATGGTTTATGTCATGATGAATCAAATGTTTCAGAGGATAGAGGTTTGCACAACTAGTGCCATTTACAAGCTTATTATTTCGAACCAGCACGTTCCGGTTTCATGATTGCCTCGTTTCGAGCTTTATAAGGTTTACACAACTAGTGCCATATACAAGTAGAACAGGCTTATTATTTGTCACAATCAAGTTTGTAGTTCCTTATAAATTATTCACAAAATGAATTGTATTGTCATTGCTATGGAATCCCTTGAGCGTCAAAAGAAAACGATTATTTAAGGTGTTGCGTACGAGTTTACATAATAGTGCAAGCGACATGGAAACTGATATGCATGACTTTATCAAATAATTTGACTCGATATGCAATTGGTAGATATCATTTTAAAATAGTGTGCACGACTTTAATCCTGACGCGCACCAGTTTTAAAAACAAAACAAAACAACAAAAAACGTTTTGAAAATATAGAACAATTTTTACGTAATTCTTATCTAGATTCTGACATAAAGTACATCACAGATCACGCCATGGATACCATTTCGAAAGCGTGCATCAATTAATCTTTTTGCTTTTTTAATAGCAAAAAGAGCTTCATATAAAATGTGAAACAGAAATGTTTTGTAATACTTAGTATGATAAAAACATACGTTTAGCAGTACTTTACGTCCCCAAAATTATAGCACCAATCAATTGTCAACATTTTTGCTAGAAAATCATTTCAGAAAAGACCAAGCGCGAAATATCATCGTGATATTTTATAAGATTATGTATGTATTTGGTATAATCGCAATATGAATTTCGTTGCTTTTTTCCTTTCTTCGCAGCTTGTTCAATACTATTCGAGTTAATTACATCACATCTGATAATGAAGTACATTGCATTATGACAAACGTAATATATTGCTTACTTTATCCAACCAACTTAATGTCATGGTAAGCAAGTAGTCTTTTTTCAGATGACATTTTTATATCGTGGTCTACAAGTCAGCAAAAAACCGCAGTAATAATTTGTCTATGGGGAACATGTACTTTTCCAAATCATCTCTACGTAAAATTTTTCATCACCATAGTGATTTTGTTTGTTTGTTTCCGCATTTGGTTTCACATAAACGGTCTCGTTTTTATGAAATATAGTATATTTATTTTTGCATAGCTCTACGCAGAAGCCTAATAAAAACCATGAGTTTACTTACTTTTTGAGAATTCTAAATCCACGGTTTCAATTATTTTAACCATATATAGTTTTGTATGTCACCATAAATGTATCGCTGTTATGTATCAGCATATACTATTATAAACTTATTATATATACATAAAGTTTTGTCAATGTTTAAACTTAATATCCTCCTTTATGGAATATGAAATATGTTAAGTCCAGTTTAAACAATAAGAAACATTAATTCTTGTAACTACATGTAAACTTAGGACACAAGGACACTTGTAAAGTGTGCTCACGTCATAGGTATCTCTATATGATAGTTCGTTTTTCTAAATAAGGTAACATCAAATTGACCTTTATCGTTTATGCAATCGTTTTCATTGCCATTATTATATGTACAAAAACAATGTCTTAGATAAAATGAAAACACAGTTCCAAAATTTAATAGGAAAATCTGAAAAACAGAGGAGAAATCTCTACCCCAAACACACATATACATGACCGCTCTTTTTTCTGGATTGGTACAAGCACTTTTAACAATATCTCAGGTATATCGTGGAGGTACGTTTTATTGGTGAAGGAAACCGGAGTACTCCAGAGAAAACCACCGACCTGTCGCAAGTGACATACAACTTTTTCACAAATCACAACTTGCCATGAGCGGGACTTGACCTCACAACTGTAGTGGTGATAGACATAATTAATTTAGTTCTAAACCCAACTACCATACTATCACGACTACGACGGCACCCACTTTCTAAGAAATGACGATATCCTATAGACGTGAGAGCATAAATGCAAGGTCAGTGAATTCTAGAATGTATCTGTTTATTAGCTAAGAAGGCAGAAATAGTTGATTGTTGACATTTCTTTGACAGATACACGTAATACAAGTACAAAATGTCTCATCCAGCTCTAATTTGCGGACATGATAACAATTAAGAATATATCTGAATTTCTGGACAAATTAGCAAAGTATCCACATCTAAAAGACTTCGATAATGATGATACATTATAGGTAGCCATGTCAGATAATAATGCTGATGTTCATCACCAATAGGCATTATAAAACTAGCTTGAACCCGCCACTTTTTTTAATGAAGTCCCTGTACCAAGCTGTGAGAGTGAGCAGTCATGTACATACATACATGTGTTACAGTATCTGCTTCTACATTTTTACGTTTGAGTTTTGGCGATGTCCTGAGGATGTGGTATTTTGTGCAATCATATACGAGGTCATATTTAGGTGCCATTTTATGTGTTTATAGGCCTTTGACACGGTCGTGAGCCTTCCTGGGGGAGGTAAGTACCAAAGGAGTGTTTCTTGTGATTGCTGTTTATTATTTTGTTAACTGTTTAACGTCATTAATGTTAATTATAATAATTTATGATTAAAAAGAAAAAACGCATAGACAGCCCTTTCATATTTCAGACCTTCGTGATACAAGATTGTTTCAATAATGTTTCTTTCACTAACGTTTACAGGATGGTTTTACTCAATGAAAAATCGCGTGATATGTCGAAATTCTTCAAATACATTCTAGATAATTGATGTTATGAGGTCTACGGGCACGTGACACATATGTACCTTTACTTACACAAGTACAAATGTCATTTGCAAGTGAACTAGATTTATAATGACTACATTAAGACGTCAATTTAATACCATTTATAATGCTAAATGAAGTCCAATTAATTGCTACAAAAAGATAGGAGCGTGTTCATTCAACTACCTGTACTCGTTATTTTTAAATGAAAAAAAACGTACGTGGGTTTTAGTAGATGAACGTGAATTGTAGTATAGCATTGAATATATATATTGTTCACCTCCATTAAGAAAAAAAGTTTAAGTAGTTATGGTTGACAACATAACCAACCAACAATATAAACTACACCTTGTCATAAGTCATCAAGCAAAATTACAAAAGCAGATCCATATCGAAGTTGTGGCTAGGGAACAGGGTCGACAATATGGCGGGGTTAAACTAAAATATTAATAAATCAAATAATCCACAGGTTCGCTCGAACTCCCAAGACCAAATACCCTCGTAGAAAATGATAGTACAAAAACAGCTTCAATAAATGCTCGCTGTTAACTGAGTATTGGCGAAGACCTGTTAATATAAGAATATAATATCACAATGGATGCACCTAACATAAGTAATGTCAATACATCTTCTACAAATATACACCTTTACTCAAAGCTACATTTTCGCTGTACAATTTACGTGCATGGGATTTGTCTTTCCAGAGTACACTTAAATGATGCATTTGATTTCAATTAGTTAACAGATCATCTTAATTTAAGTTCATAGATAGAATTGTCCTCGTTTGATATGTGTAAATGATAAATGGAACGAAACTTCTATATTTTCAATGTTTGGGTATGACCTAAAAAAAAACACGATAAAGGTCTACTCAAATTTCCAAATCATGATAACTATGATAACTATGATAACTATGATAACGAAAAGACAGTTTGAAAACCTGTTATCTGGTCCTAATTACTATCAATTACATAAATCACAAATAAATGGAAAAAAAGGAGAAAATGAACAGGGTTTTCTTCACAATAATAGTTAACATTAACCATTGTGATAGATATGATCAGATATACATTGATAAACTCTGACAGAAAATCATGTACCGGTATAGTCATAAATTTAACTAGTAAAAATATAGGTTCTTTCTTTATGTGATCATCAGTGAGACCACTTTACAAATATCGAACTGCTCGAAAGAACAAATACAAGAGAAATTAAATATTAAATCAAAACTCAAAATTTCTGAACAAAAAAGACATTTACTTGTGAATTATGATGCATACCATATAATTATTATAAATCATAAAACATGAGCACCTTTTAACCAACCTTAATTTATCATTTAGGTAAACTTTCACGACATTACTTGTATATATCATGCATTTATTTTGTCTACATTATAAATAAGTTGGGTAATTGAGCAAAACATTCAAGTTTAATTGCAACCATAAAGTAATTATATAACCAATAGGAATATGTGTCTTTGTAGTACACATATTTAGTTGGTAATGTAATGGGGGTACCAAATGTATGCTTCAATATTGCCATATAATATGGGAAAAGTTCGTTATAATCACAATCCTGTTCGTTCCTCATTCATGACTTATCACTGGCTGTTTAACAAGAGTAACACGATGGGTACAACTAGTGGATTAGGAACGGCTTATCCCATCCGGGGCACCTGCGTTCACTCCTTCTGTAAATGGAGTTCGTGCTCTTCAATCTTGTGTTTTCTGTGTAGTATTTTGCAGACAATTGTTTATCCTTTTAACCTTTTTCTTTTGGCTATTGTATTGTCTGTCATTCTTTAATGTTCGGCTTTTTATTTCTCCTTCTGTATCTTTAACCTTTTCTATATATTGAAAAAAATATCAATGAAATTTACCTAACTGTGATAAACTTGGTAGATGATAAATCTACACTCTAATAGCACTTACTTCTCTATTTCGCAAAATAATATGAATTGAAAAAAACAACATTTAAAACTAATAAAACTCACCCCCTTCTCAATATAGAAATATTATAATCTCTTCGTATCTAACAGAGATGAATTCCGAGCATTTTCTAACACCAAGTATATACTTTAAAAAGCTGCTATCCTTATTTCTGTTGTTTTTTCCCCATTCTTTTTTGTCTTTTGGTTCCATTATTAAATATAGAGTTTCAAATTATTCAAAAGGATATCATATTTAAATCTCTACTAATTGAAAAAAAACTAACTTACATGTACGCAAATGTCTGTACTTGAAATAAATATTTTGGATGTTTTCGTTCATATTTATATGCACCATGTGTTTTGCATGGGGCGTAGCCTGAACAAAAACAATGCCATGAAATTATATACTTATCACCTTATATTTGCTAACAGTGATAGCATCACAAAAATTGCTTATAATTGACAGTTGAACTTTATCATTGTAAGGTATACTGATATTTTTTGTTTAAAACTATAAATGGGTGGAGATTGTTGATGTCCATTTTCCACTGAATCGCAGATGAAGGTCATTTGTCATGATTTAAGACCATAGCTTACTGTCGAATATATAAATAAGAAACAAATATTCATACAATTGACTCGTTCTAGAGTAATAAACAAACACACCCATAGATGGAACCAAGACATTTACAGAAAAAACTTCAACCCTGTGACGGGTCCCATGGCCCATACCACAGAGTTGCGCTCAGAACGTCACCGGTGTGTCATATCAAGGAGATACCCAATGATAAATCGGAAAACCTAATCGTTGACAATACATATAATCTGTGCCGTGTTTGGATAGTTCCACGCTCCTTGTATGTTAAAGCGCTCTGTTGTAGATTTGGGAAAAAAGAATTGGCACATAGAACAATCACAAAGGATTTACTCGTACATAATCAATTCTCTATACATTGCTAGTAAAAAGCCAAGTCGTTGCCTCGATTATCCCATTCATGTCTCATTGTTTGTAAAAAAAAAATATTTTTAAACATTGTTGAAATTATTTTTTTTGACGATGTACTAAAAGCAACCAATAATAAATCAACAACCAGTCAGACTTTTGACCATATACATTAAAGTGGAACCCTTTTCTAGAACCTAGATGCAGCCATTTTACCAAAAATTATACAGTAACAACACATAATACCAATAAGTATACTCAATCTTTAGTTTTCTGTGTTGTGTTTAGTAGATCGTTGTTTGTCTGTTTATCTATTTTCGTTTGGTCATTGTATTTTCTCACTTTTGAGACAGACCAGTTCCTATTTTTAGCAATGTGAGATTTTCTTATCTTGCACTAGTGCAAGACAAAAAAATCACGTGCGTTTTACCGGCAAATGCATGCTGTACAGTTTATGTCAACTGCCTCGTAAGAGAACGATTGAAATCTTACCCTCGGGTGTCGGAGATTTCCCTATCTTGTACTCCCCCCGGTGTTAGATTCTATATGTCTGTCTTTCTTCAATTTACGGCTTCTGATTACTTCTTTGGTATCTTCAAACTCTTCTTAAAGCTCTTCAGATGGAGAAATTACCATCACGTGAATACATATCATGTATACTGTATAATTTATATATAAACATAACATTGTATACTACTACGTTCCCGATGTGATGTTGATTGATTTTCTAGTAATATTTATTAAAGCATAAGCAAGTTTTCATCTGAACAGGTGTCTGTATTTCGTTCATGCGAGTTAGTTTGCACATATGATAATACAGTGATCGATTGATTGTGGTTGGTTAACGTCCAGCTGCAAATATTTCATGCTTATTTGGGACCCAATAATTATTCTCCGTTTTCAGCTAACAACTTCACTCTTGTACCAATAATTCTAAGAACAATTATACCATTTATACACATGAAGTTAGTAAAATATGCATAGCAAGCGATTCCATCTACCATGTCAATTTTGTGAGAGCTTATTTCCTTCATATTTTTTGTAATATATATTTTATGCTGATCAATTATGCATACATCACAATACAAATAGCAAAACAATCATGGATAATGTCACCATACTAGTATAAATATAATTTCCTTCATATTATATACCAAACGTAGTAACTTTAGATTCAGATTGCAAGAATCTTATTTTCAAGATTATTTCATTTTGATATTGTGAGCATTTGAATTTACTTGTGAAATATACTTACCATTCGGGATATCCACATTTTTGTTACCATTCGGGATATCCACATTTTTTTGTACAACCTATGTGACATACTCCTATCTACTAAGATATGTAACCTAGCGTGGTCTATAAGTTAATTATATTAAGACTTGATTGATACAATATCTTCAGGAGATACGATACATGGAGATTAGATGTATCAATTTTCAATCATATTATCAACTATTTCTAAATATTGTCTTTTGTTTCTTCTTCTGCTGTCAGATTAGATTTATAACCATTGTTTGATATCACCTTGACATATTGGAGAGCCGCCATCAAAAACCTTGACATAGTTATATATGTATGTATATTAAGAACAATGACTGCAAAATATGCACACTGGTTTTCGTGACTTACATAAAAGACATGTATTCACAGTATCGCGTATAATATTATACAATTATTGCATATCATATTGCACAAAACGAAGTGCTGTAATTGTTTTATTATATTTAACATTCCCAGTTTTTTTGTGTACCTGGATAAATTTTTGGGGATTGTTTGTTGTTTTTTTTCAAATTCAAAAGCACACGTGTTGATCCATTTTAATATCATATATACTTGTATTAATTCATTGTGTTCCAATTTATATTACTAATTCGGTGTGTACAAATTTATACTTGCATTCTGCTTGCGTTTGTAAAACTTCTGTGCCACTTTCTGTTTGTGTGCAACGGACGTAGAACAATTTTCAAATTTTGCCGGGATATCGCCCACCGCTAAACAGATCGTTCAATATGAAATCCTACCGTGCAATATGACGATTTATCACAAAAAACGAATTATATGGTTTTATAATACTGTATAAAACCATAAATGTAGTCAAATGTAAAACTTGTGAAATACGTCAACAATAAACTGTGTATTATGAAGATGCACAGTAAATAGTGAATGGAAAGCTTAATCCAGTACAGGGCCCATTAAGAAATTGTGCGTTCCAAACAGTATTGTATCAAAAACTTCTAAAATACAACAACTTTACTATTACACCGCGCATTAATAATTTTTAGTATTACACGTGTAGCATTAAAATTTATATATAAAAAGAGAAGAAACATAACATAGCAGTAGAAGTCATCGGCTACAACAGGACGAACACCAGTTACCAGATCTTAGTAGCATCAAACCTGTCGTATCAAGCGCCTTCATTTCAAACCAAATGACAGATGTATTTTTAATCTTATTCAAGTTAATTTTTGTTGTCAGTCTTAACAATGACGCAGATTTTCGAGAGTTTACATTATTAGAGATCAAAACGAGAGTCTGTGCAATATTAAAGCAATATTATTTTAATACATGTATATCAAATCCATGATAATTGGACTTTTATCGGTGGATTATATTAATTTTAAAGCTTGAAATAATAAAAACACAGCCAATACAAAACGTATGCTATTGTGCATGAACAATGTGCACAATGATCTGTATATGAAGAGCTTAAGGCAATACATGGCGCATTAATAATGTGTGGGATCAAATGCTGTTCACAAAATTTCTGCAATACACAACTCTTTATAAAATTGTGCATTACACAGCACATTATAATTTTTACTTATAAAACGGGGATGCAATGCATAACATTAGATGGTATCGTCTATAACAGTACGAACATCAGTTGGCAGGGTATACTGCCATCAAACCTGTCATAGCAAGGCTTCATTTTTCAAACAGAATGATAGATGTATTATTAAGGGTATTCAAGTTCTTTTAAAGACGTTTGTAGTTCTATATATAAATGAATACATATAATTTAGACATTAAAGTCTTTCATTACTAAATCAGTAAGTCAAAAATCATAGAAATTATTATCAATAAGTACAAATAAATATGTTTACTGTAGTGCCGATATGACGTCAACAAAGTGAGAAACATATACATCTGTTGACTAGAAGATAAAACTAAAGTTAAACAAATTTAATTTTTGAAATGACTTACAATATGAATATCGTCGTTCTGTCTGACTTCAATATTAAATTGATTTGACCTTTGGCGAAATTTAAAGGATCATTTAAGATATAAATCGAGTAATAATTGATCACTTTAGATAATCAATCGTTATAAGTAGGCCAAAAGAACATTACACGTATGTATTCATGCCAATGATTAAGTAATTGAGACGTAAGAGTGTATATTATATGCATGTTTGGCAAATTGCACATATAAACATGCATGATGTAATTTTCTTTATTTTTGCTCCGTCAATTGATTATTTTGATATTTCAGGACCTTGGATGTTACTACTTTGGTACATACTATGTGTGCACGGTGTACTGATAAGTATCATTTTAAGTACAGTTCTTGCAATGTTTTACTTCCAGTTTGTAGAATTTTGATAACGGCTTTGAATGTATTATTTGTTTTATATTAATCGGTTTTGACTATTAGAGATTTTGTCACAAAACATTATATTGCTTACATCTGACAACACCCCTGCATTCTTTATGTTCACTGGTCCAAGTTACAAATGCTGATCGATGCATTAAAATAATAATTTAGAATATTTTTGGCTTTTGTTTCAATAAAAACCAATGTCATCTCACACAAAATGTTTTATCATTTTTACAACTGATAAATACCGACGGTACATGAATTAGGAATATATTTTATAACCTTTAACTCGATATTTAGTTTCACTGGTGTTATATATACCCGGATTCTGATATATGTGTTGAAAATGGCGATAAACACCAAAAATCAAGCAATCAATCTGATATAAGTGTTGCTTTTGCAGATTGTCGTGGATATAGATAAAAAAAATTGTCCCTCTTCTACAAAATTATCGAAATTAGTTTTTGCTTTAGCCATCATAACAGTGCAGCAAACTGTTCATGAGGTAATCGTGATACATTTCGGGAGCCACATATTGATCAAAATCTGATACCGTTTCAAACTACTTTTATTCAAGAATTAGTGCTTTTCGGTGACTTGTGCTCTTGCTTAGAAAAGATGTGATAAACCTTCCGAAGTACATGATCTCATGTATTTTTCCGGAAATTCATGTCGTCTTATCTGTTGCCCATTTTGACTCTACTCTTTACCAGATTTTGGTTAGTTCGAGCAGCACGGGCGACGAATTTCGCATCTGTTTCATAGCGAAATATCGTATCTTTATAAAAAACATATTTTATTTAGGTTTTAGGTTTAGGTTTATAGTGTTTAACGCCACTTTCAACCATATTTCTGCTATATTGTGACGGTCAGTTTTATTGGTGGAGGAAACCGGAGTACCAGGAGAAAACCGAACTGCCGCAAGTAACGGACAAGCTTTATCGCATAATGTTGTATCGATTACACCTCGCTATGAGCGGGATTCGAACCCACATCTTTAGTGGTGATAGGAACTGATTGCACAGGTAGATGTAAATCCAAATACCATACGATCATGATCATGATACTTCCCCTAAAGCGATATTTAGAACTAGAATATACTTCACAAATGTTTAAATCACATAAAATTGATTATTTTCAACAAAAAAAGCCACGCGTCATTCATTACAACTTAACCTATATCAAATAATTGTTATCATATTTTCAAAACATCTTTAACTTGAGATAGATAAATTAGTTACGGTAAACACAGGCCGGCATTATCAAGCATATCAACATAAACATACCTTTAATTTAATAAGAAACAAAAATATGTGAAACAGTAAGCATGTTGTATATTACTAGAACTGTTGTATTACTTATGTTGATTAATCTAGGACTTGTTCAAATTCACACCTATTTAAATAGTCCTTGTCATATCTCAAGAGGCCCTTCGTTCAACTTGAAAGAACTTTTCAGCGCAGGAAAGTATGTCTTGTTAAGAAAATAGATACAAGGAAATGTAAGGCCTTGATCTGTCAATATGATTTGCACTCTGACCAGCAGTTTATCTGGTATGGCACGGTGCAGACAACACTTAGATATCGTCTGCTACATCCGTCTCACAAAAGGTTCATTGTCAATATACTTATGGTGCGATTATTAAAATAGGACATGATACCATAAGAACAAACAGTACATTTTCTGACAAGTGTTAGTTTTCTAAAACAGACTATGCCATTTCAATTGTCTATTGAATTAAGAGATGAGGCTATGGATGTTTAATGCTGCTTTAAACAACATTTCAGTTATATGTTGGCAGTCAGTGTTGTTGTTCGAGGAAACCAGAGAAAACCAGCTACTTCATCATATTAATTTGTATCGAGTACACATCGCTATAGCAGGGGATCAGCTTTCATTGGTAAGTCCAGCTATCATACGATTGCGGCCACGATTTCCCCATCTTCAACACTAGCAAGTCCATAAACTTGACTAACATTTACAAAATTCGAGACAACTAGTGCAAATATAAGCTATAAGTTAGGACTAGCTCATAATAGCCAGATTTCCATAGAATAAACTTATATAGAGCCGGACATTTTGCTACAGGCCACCAACAACAACCCCAAACTGGTGCAAGCTGTCCCTTACGTACAGGGAGCGTGAATTTGTACTCCGTGGCGGAAATAAAAACACCTATCCCATTTCTGTGTCGTTTTGTTCTTTCGAGCATGATAGAATGTTTAACATTCAGCTATTGATAAATATGCCATGCATAGTAAAGAGAAGGACAAGTTCAACATGATCTAAAACAATATATAGAAAGAGGGAGGAATGTGACAACAGGGACAAAAACCTTGACATTCACTGGTAAGGTATGGAGAGCTGGGTAGGAACAATAAATTTATTTTTACTAATAGTTACAATACACATACTCTTCTGTCAGATGTAATGAACAAAATGTATCTTTTAACGTCCAAGGAGCATGGTACTCTCTATGTATATCAGTCACTATGATCAACAATAAAGATTTCCGTATTATAACCTGCCATCTCCCCATCCAGAGGACAACCCCTATCCGCCAACTTGGCAGCTCTTTGGGTGCAACATCGGGATCTGTAACTAATACCTAGGGTTCCCTCGCGATTGGTTCAATCAACAATTTTGGGAAAGAATATGTACATATTTATTTTATTCAATATGCCTATTTTGCATGATCGAAAAACTGGTAACATTTAACAAGAAAATCTAATCATTTTTTTCATCTAAGAAATTAAATACTTTCGTTAACACATGTCTGATGATCACCACATCTAACTCTCTTCTAACCGAGAGAATCAAATATATATACATGTATATATATATATAACATTTAGCTAATTTATTGACCGAAAGGTTTAGGATCCCATGCCCTGGTAGAATCAAAATTGAGCAAACGTTAAAAGATTTTCAATAAGTATCCAGTCAATAGTTTTGGAAAAAACGCATCAAATAAAAAAATATATATATTAAAATGTGCATTTTGAATTAACACGAGTATTTATCTTGATGTCTTTTTCAAATATTCCTGAAAAATTGTTTCTTTCATCTCTCTATTTAGGTATAGAATAAAATCTAATTGTCTGTAATTTAACAATGATGATAATAATATATTTATATACTCACAAATGTTAATCAAATGTTAATCTCAGAACTCCGAGGGGGTACAAGAACAGGAAGGGTAATCAGCTTGGTTCCACTTTCCTTTCACACTAACTATACGTCTACTTGTCCATACGGGTATTTTGACTTCTGTGTGCGTCAACTGCTTTCTTTTATTCGACAGATTCGGTGATAAATGAACAGTTCATTTGAACTAATGCTCTGAAATTGTTTGGCCTTTAAGATAAAGTTGTCTTGATACCATATAAACGCAGTATCCGTTAACGAAATATTCATGATACCCTTTATATGGAATTAGACAGTGATGTTGAAATGTTTATTGAATGAAAAATTAATCCACGATTTATGTGCCCCTGTTCAAACAAATGTTTTTATCAGTAGAATAATACGTGTGAGTTTGATATTCATTGAATTTCTCTGTGACGAATACATGGTACAATGTATGTCAGTTTAAAAACAAATTGTACATTTACAATATGGAAGGTCGTTAAAAATCCCTACTTATGGAGGACGATGTGTGGTTTGGGTATAAATGTGTTCGCGATTGAATTCAGATGTCACGGTATCTTTTTGATATACATCATTACTATAGGGGTCATCAGGTTGTTTACTGTTTATAAACATCTGCGTTTCCTTTTTTCTTCTGAAGACCACTAATGAACTTTTATCATACTCTGATGTACAAATACGTCCACTCGCATATAAATCCGGAGTTTTTTTCAAAGATGTTTTTGCAATGTCCAGAAATACGTTAAATGTATTAAGTTATTAAATGAAGTAATTGTGGTGAAATCATAAAATACAATAGAACGACTACACAGTATAGATGTAGTTTAATTCTCTTATTTATTTATATTTATTCTGAAAGTATTTTTATGTTGATGTCTAGCTTTATTTTTTACAGTCTATTTCTTTTTTTTTTTTTTTTTGTGTTCCGTAAGTATATATTGGATATATTGTTTTTTAACGTGAAGAGGCAGTATATATGCTTTTGTTCAAGACAAACTTTCGTAGATTGCTCATAAATTTCCATAAGGAAAAGATCAAAAGATATAAAGCTTATTATTTATTGGCATTGTTCCCGTGAATAGAAAAAAAATATTAAACGTTAAACTCGTTGAATTCTTAAATTCGTAAATCTGTTTAATTACGAATTCCACGAAAATTGGTTACTACTTCACAGTGCACATGAATGGCGTAGCGCGAAAGACGGTAAAAAGGTGTCACTGTGGTTGGCATAATAAAAACGTAGATATCAAATTTAGTGCGCACGACGCGTTTCCGGAATAACCTTCAACAGATACGCCCAAAGCCAAAATATTTGAAAGCCAAAATGATTTAAAATCTTTGGGAGCAAGAAAACCAAACGGCCTAAACAGAAATGCAAAAATCGGCTAAGGTCACATATGCCCAGAAGTATCTCAGTATGATTTTATTGCCATAGCGAAAGGTGAGATAACGAATATCGTTGGAAATTGTCTTACATTGTACCCAACATTTATACCACAAATGTTCCCTTACGGACAAGAGGATTAACATTCCACAAGCACGAATCAATCATTTACATCCCATCTGGAAGTGGTTGTGAATGTGATACAATCTGCTCATCCAGCTGACATCAATATGAGGGGGACTATACCCACAATGGAGAAACTGTTGAGGTACAGGTGTTTGTGTGGTCGAGTATAAACGATACATTCAGGTTGTAGTTTTATTTGTTTTTAACATTTTTTTTTAATAATGGAGTATAAATAAATTGCTTTAAGCAAGGTATTATTCTGAAATTTTTGCAGGGCAAAAATACACAATATTCGTATTCTTCACCTTAAATCATGAGGGATAATATGCCACCATTTTCACTGCTAAGTATTGAATGTTCGCCTAGACCTCAGGGTCGGTTATGACACTCGTTGGTACCATGTTGAATAAATATAATCTAATTCAGTAATTCATTGTCCAACCTTTAGTGAAAATATAATGTATTAAACTGCCATGAATTATCAACCTAATCAAGCCAACACATTAGAAAATGGAGTGTAAAACATGTAAACAGCGTCACGTTACAAAAGAACCCATTCAACTGTTTAACCCTCCAGATTATTCAATACTGATATTTCTTTTAATTCACTCCTACTTCTTTAATATGTGCAATGTGAGCCATTACAAGTGTTTACACAATCAAATTACTCTTAGCAACGCAAATAATTATCCACTTATATAAAGTAGCTCATCACTAGGTGCAATATAGTGTAGAAATATGTATGGCTGCCAATGCCATGCTGTACCCACATCGGTGATGTATTGGTTAGCGTGCTCGCTCGAGTGTGGTAGATCGTGAGTCCTGAGTCAGACCACACCAAGACTATGAAATTGGTATTTGCTCAAGGAGCAAGAGCAAGGTTTGTTTGGCGTGGAGGCAGAATAATGTGTCCGAATGGAGAGACATGGCTACATGTGGACTGTTGTTTCAATGAACTAGCACTATACGGATCCAACTAAGTGTGTTGGTCTAGTACAAAATGGACCTCGTCATCAACTAATTAAAAAATAACTCGTTGCCTATTTGGAGTCTAACCATAATCACTCATTCATACAATACCATTCTACGACTTAATGCTTCACAGGGAGAAATATGTAATGAGTTGCTAAAGCATAACTGTATGCTTTGCTTCTATCTTGTCGGTAGCCTTTCTGAGAAGATGATATTTTCACACTTTCACATTCAACACATTAGTTTCCATAACAACACAGTCATTGCAATGATTCTGGATGAATGAAATTTATTGTAAACACACTCGAAAGTACTCTTCAAATTTGATGTTTAATGTCCGGTAATTTATTATTATTTCAATGAATCCCGTTATTTACAAAACACTGACATTTGTTTTTGTTCCCTTCAAGTGATTTCATCCATGGTTGCTGTGGATCAAATTGATTTTTAAAACTGGTTCTAGATCACCAAAAGATGAGATTTAATAACTGGTCCACGGAACAACAAATCTCTGTTAAGTACTTACTTTAGGGTTAAGATAAATGTTATATTTGTAGAAATTTTACACGAATTAAGTCTTATATATGATTTACATAGATATAAGCGTAATGAGATATGATAAAAATAGCTTGGTAGCCAATGACAAATAAATGGTTTGTTGACAATCCCTCAATCCAAGATCAAAAGAATTCGGACATGCAAATGCCTTGTAAACTGTCAAAGTTTACTTATGTTAAGTGAAACATTCAGACATCTCAAGAGTTATATAATGTTTTTGTTTATATATTAAGATCATGTATATATTATGATTGAAGTTGTGATGATACGTTTGTACTTTCAGTTCTCGAAATCCTTTTATATGTTATTCGGTTCAAGAATACGACCTAATACATTATTTGGAGAACTATATGACTTTTAGTAGTAGTAAAAACTGAACAAAAAAACATACCACTGTCGGAATATTTCCACAATCCAATAAAAACAATCTTAGAAACAACGGCAAAATCGACATCCCTAGCACACGTATACATGACCGCTTTATTTCCTGGCCTGGTACATGCATTTCAATGAAAAGTGGCGGATTTAAACTACTTTTATGAAGAACCCAACTCCCTTTTTTAGTGGAGGTGGAAAAAACAATATTTCATTATTAGGTAGGAAAATTCGCAATATAAGTTGGGCAAAAATATACACAGTTCTTGTATTTGTGTAGAGCAACATATTGAGGAGGTATATTCTACAGGATATTAGGAAGGACAGACACACGAAGATGCCAATAACCCATTATATGTAGTATTACATTGACCGCGGACCCTCTTCAGTATCGCATATAATATTTTATATATGCTCGTCGTTTTAAAATTCGTTTTATATCCAGTCAGACCTGATTTAGTGACCATCCCTATTAGGCAATAATTTTTAAAATGTTATATTAATTTTATTTTCCATTTAGTGCATTTCGCACAATATGGTATATAAACCAGAATGTAACAACATCTTGTCTTATTTGACCTTCTTCCAATGTTCCCTTAGAAGGTCACATAAGACAAGTTTGTTTGTACTATAATTATATATCGAGAAAATCCTAGTATCTCTAAGATAATAGAGTTACAGTTCAAAATATTATTATATTTTCAGTATAAAAACTTATGAATAATATTATCTACATATGTTGATGCTGATTAAGCAGACAGAAAAAATTAACATCTACTCACCTTCCTCTTCCTAATCCAATACACATATACATTTTGTACAAGCTGATCTTTAATTGGGCATTTATTTTATTTACTTTTCGAAGTTAATTTAAAGATTTAAGATATTTTCAAATTACAATTCTATATGTATTTCAAATAGAAAATTCGATTTGAATTAAACTAATATAAAGGAGATATTTATAATAAATTACATCTTGTATAAAACGTTTATAATATTGACTCAAGGAATCGAGGTATAAGACATTTAAAGAAAGAACAAGTAAAAGTCAAGATACGGTAATGTCTTGTTTAAATACAACATTCTTTTGTGGGTCATGTCTCTATTTATCTATTTTTTGTAATATTTATTATTATTTATATTAGATAAATTGTTCTTTATAAAAATATATATGTTTTCCTTAATTATGTTTTCGAAGAGTTTATTACATGAATTTTTCATATATCTGACTCATCCTGAATGATACAACCCCCGTTTGTTTTGCAAACAACAAGGTTTTTATTAAAACCTAATGCGAACAACGTCTTTCTGGAATAACCTTCATCGGGTAAAAGATCAAAGTCAAAAGATTAGAAAGCTAAATACTTAAAAAATCTTTGTGTGCAAGAAAGCATAAGGGCTTAAACAGAATGGCCAAAATCGGCTAGGTCACGTTGCCTGAAGGAAGAGAACCATAGTTTTAATAATAACAACCATTATTTAAGAACTGTAAATTTTAATAATAATTTCATCAATAAAACACGGTACACTAAATGTTATCAAAGATTTAAAACTATATGAATTTATAATTATTCAATATATCAAATAATGTGGAAAACATTTACAAGACCGCATCATTTGACTAAGAAGGGAAGTTCGGTCCCATACCACTAGTTTTAGCCCCGCAACTTTTTATGGAAGTGCTCGTGTCAAGCCAAAATTGGTCTTTGGAATTGTTCCGACAGTGTGGTATTTCTTTGCTTTTTTATTTTATCAATCGAAAATATTGAATACGAATGTAACTTCAATGCATACATTGATTTTCTGAACAGGACCAACGGAAGAAAAATGACGTCACGTCATGATTATCACCTTGGTGGAACTACCGTTAATAGTGATAACCTATTTCTGAATGCTTCATTTATTAATATTTATCGATACCTTCCGATATCTTAGGAGAGGGATATGGTAAGGATTTGACTTTATACATTAAATGTGTTTGATAAAGTCAAAGGTAATATACCAATTAGATAGAACTCTACAAAATTATCAGGAAAAACATTAATCGTATCTTATTTAATTTGCAGCAAATTAAATCAAAGATCAGAATAAAATAAGGATGAATATCAACGTGAACTAGTCGAAGAGCCAAATGTAAAACATAATTATGTATAATGTTTGAATTCAAAAGAACACCCATTGCAACAACTGATGGCAACATCAAAGATATATTTTGACCAAACAACAAAATCTGCTATTTTGTGTGTATGATAACAAAAATGTAATATCAAATGAAATGTGTGTCTATGGCCGTATATGATGAAGATTATTCAAGAAACACTCTGTGTGTACTAAATTAGATATCTATTAAACAATCACAACACATGACGATACGGCCCATAGTAATTTGAGGTATGATTAGTAATAAGTGACCTTTACCGATTACCATTGAGGAAATATTTTCAATTTGATGTTTTGAAATCTAGGTCAGATATATTCATTGTCCAAAGAATATGTCAAGCACACCTCGAATATATCATTCATTGATGAAATGACACATAAATGTTTGAATTATTTTGCCTTCCTATGTTTTGGCACTGAGTGTATCTGATGCAGGTTATTCCAGAAATACGCAGGCACACTAAATTAGAAATCTACGTATTTACTACAGCTCATATGCAGTCTACGGCACGCATCACACTTATGATATGCGATATGTTCATCGTTGAATTCTCTATTGTAAATACACGTTAGAGAAAACCGAAGGGGCAATCAAAAATAGACAATTCAGAGACACATACAACATTGGGTACACAAGACACAGAGTAAAGACAAGTAAATAAAACACAACCAAACACAGAAAACTAAAAAGATGAGCAACATGGACTCCACCAAAAACAGGCATGAATCTATGTTCTCGCGATGGCCCAACAGTTCCTGCCTCTTATAAGACACCTGTCATGTTGCTCAAATAGTCGAGTCGTGTATGACAACTCTGTGTGCGACTATGAAGCGAAGGCACCATTCAAATCATACATTTTTGTACCAAATTGTACAGGGAGAATCTGAATGAGTAAGAATAAATATAACCGTAAAATATTATGATAAAAGAGCAGATCTCCCATCTCACATTTCTTTTCAAATTCATATTTTATTTGCGAGTAATTTATTATGAATGTGCGAGAAAATATGCTGGTATTTATATGTTTTTGTCTAACAAAGCAAAACAAATTGCTTTACAAATGAATTGGAGGATGAAATATTTTTTCACATTATTCATAAGTCAGAAATGGATTCATTATGTAAAATAAATGTACATATTTCATAACTTATCGCCGTATGTTTTCCTTTAAGCCATATCATACATTGTTTATTGACGTATATGAATTGGACTGTGCTCGGTACATTCACACACAATTGTTTTAGAGGGGACATGACGTAGTTGTCTAGGTCAGCAATGATTTTATTTCAATTGCTTTTTCAAAATGGTGTGCAAAATTAGTCGAAAAAGTACGTGGTGCCTCGATATTGAAGAACGAAATGCCTACGATGCAAAACATGATTTAATAAAATTTTAAATCTGGAAAAGACGACACTCACGAGTCCAATACATAAGAAATAGTCGTCGACAAACTAAAAGTACCGTGAACAAAAATACAAAGATAAAATAACGACCAGCAACACCGAAACCTCCGGAAGTGAAATCAGTTCCTCTTCTACATCTGGCATATGCCTTCTTACCTAGGATAATTGTCAAAGTCCAGTAAATGTCGTACACGTGGTACACTGGGTGACGGAACGCTGAAACGACAATGCAAGTAGATTCTATGTCATTTGCGAGACAGGCACTGCGTAGAGATGAACCAATTCATTGTGACAATCGTAAAGCTTCTGAAGTGAAGACTTTTATCATTGAAAGTTGAAATCGTCACGTTTGGCGTACAATTTAGATGCCAATCAGTCCTCAGAACCAATTTCTAGATAAATGTCAAGTGGACTTTAGAAAGTCAGTAGTATCCTTAAATTCGAGCTCATTTGGGATAGAGATCATCCAGAATATCACCAAACCACGTGATTATTTGAAGGGCGTCAAATATATGGTTTAATCTGAAATAACAGGATTGAGTTAATTCCGTTTTTTCTCTCTAGAGTAGTCTCTGTATGAAGTCCGGCTCTTATCAACACATGAATAACTCTGTTAAAAGGGGAGCACATTTATTTCCTATTGGAATACCAACTGCTTGTCGAAAAACACGACCACCAAATACAACAAATACGCTGTTGATTACAAAACAAAGTCCAGTATTTTTAAAATGGCAGTAATAGCATACTAATGTCAACATTAGAGTGAAATTTCACCAAGTAAAGTTTATCAGTACCGATAACAAAATACTAATATCTACATTTGCCTTTTTTTCTTAAATTAGACAAAGTTGGACCAATTCCTTAAATGGGTAGTGTCTGCTATTTGAGTTTGTTTTTCTTCTGTTATTTTTTGGCAGTGAATCGTTAGTTGATATACATTTATATATAATGTTTTACAACATGTTTCGGTTGAAAACCTTTCTAATATCACTAATTGAGAATGACCTACATAGTTATTGATTGAGATAAATACTGCTGTCATTCATTTTTGTGATAGTGTGTGGTCTTTTTGGGCGGAATCGAATATGTGCAGGTTTTTAATTCTTTATTTATATCTATAGTAAATGATCTCATTACCCGGTTTAACACCGCCACATCTTTGTTCCTGTCATAAGACATAAGCGTGTTTAGTGTTTTGTGGTGGGAGGAGGTTGTTGCTCGCTTTGTTGATATTTGTGGCATTGTTGACGTTAAACAATCAAATGAATTGCTACTTTCTCTGGATTGCACATTTTTTATGACCCCTTCGGTGTTCTCTAATGTTTATTTTAGAAAGCTTAGATGGTTCGGGTTCGATCGTCCTGAATATGCATAGAATATTTGTCCCATCAAGTTAAGCAACAAACGGTTAATCAATAGATCGCTCGATTTTGTCAAACGACATAATTGATTACATGAAATCATTGCTAAGTCACAGAAGACATTATATAAAGGTATATCATCCGGGTTGAATCACCTTTCACCTTCCTTTGATATGTAATGCTATTTTATGTACTTTAAAACATCTCCTCTTTACTTTGTAAATTAGTTATATATCTGAAGGTTGAGATAATTTGATTTGAACAATTTAGTTGACCGCAGAATACCGCAGATATTAGATAGCCGCAGAAATTACCAGTTAAACGGTATTTAAATACAGCGGAATTAATTTGAAAATTTTAATTTTAATTTATAATGTACTTTACATGATCGTTGTCTATATAAGGTAGAAGCTTAAAATAATATCACTGATATGCTCAATGAATGAAAGAGAGACATGTCTTTCGGTTAATTTGACAATTACTTTTCTTGATTGCCATTTGTCAATTAGGTTGAAAGGGTTCCTTGGCCCGAATGTAGTATATAAAAATACTTTAGCCCGTCCTTGATTGAAATTATGAATGAATTAGGAGTGTATGTATGAATCAAAATTAATAAGCAATTTAGGTATTGTTCTGTATTTTAAATGAACTTGTTTTCTACGTGGATAATTTCAAAGTAATATATCATGCCTTACTTCAAAATGCCCACCATTTGAGTCAATCTGTTGACAGGTCACACAGAAAAACGTACAACGTACGAGGAAACGTCTGATCATGTGGAAGATTACATTGAAAGTGAGTTAAAAGACCGAAAACTGTTGACAGCTTATCGCTTGAGTTCTGTCTATTATAAACACAACACTACGCGATCACAATGAGCAGACGATAGGCTAAATTATCGAAAATAGTACCCCTTTTAAAAATTCCAAAATATCTGATCATACGCAGGGAATCAATTATAATTGATATCTTGACTTATTTATACTGATATAGTGAACATTCAAAAAGATCTTTAAGTATACCAACAATAGATTGCGTTTCCACAAATAAAAAAATAGAATAATCAACTATATATAAACTCCCTTCTGGCCAAAGTGCATTAGATCTATATTGGATTTCCAAAATCAACATATATATAAGAAGAGTTTGAAGATACCAAAGGGGTAATCAGAATCCGTAAATCGAAGGACACACAACACAATGACCAAAAGAAAAAGGACAAACAATGATTTACAAAACATTACACAAAAAACTAGAGATCGAGTAACCCGAATCCCACTAAAACTGGGTGTGAACTCATGTGCTCCGGAAGGGTAGCAGTTCCTGCTCCACTGGTATTAAAAGTAGGTATTTTTCTATATTTCCACGTATTCTGTATTGTATTAGCTCTGCAACAGTTGATAACCATAATAAATTAATTACTATTTGCAAAATGGACCAACGTATTTAAGCACAAATTGATGTAGATGCCAGCTGATAGTGTGCTTTTCGGCTTTTCGGAACAGGATAGCCGTAACATTGTTTCACAGTCGAATATTGGGATTGCTATCGAAAGATTGGTCTTACAAATGAATACAGAAATATTTATCTGAATTTCAAATAAAAGACGAAGCTTGACAAAATAGAAACGTAGATATCTAATGTTGTGCGCACAACGTGTTCCTGGAATAGCATTGACCAGGTATGCTCATAGTCACTATATTCGAAAGCTACATAATATATAAGTATGTTGTAGCAAGTAAACCACAGGACATAAACAGGATAGCCAAGACCGCTTAGAGCGTTACCCAAAATCTTAATTTCTGTTCGCAGTCGTTTACATTGGCAAAACGAGACCAACAGTTTATTGTAACTTGTGTTGTGCTTTGGTCAACTAGTGCATGCATGTCGGATACCATTTTCGAATGATCTATTGGGATTGATTGAACATGGATATGAGGCCATATAAAGTAAATGATGTACAACCAACCTTATCACTGCATGCATATAGAACATAACAATTCATTTGTTCTTTTTTCGTAAAACAAATATAAAAAGTAAGCTAAGCAAAATTAAGTCAGACTGGATACAATGTCACACCGCGTCAACAACGAGCAAGGAAATGGAAATAAGATACAAAAGGGGTAATCAGAAGTCATCATAGACAATACAATTGTCATTTGAGAAAGGACGAAATAACAAAAGAGAGCAATCTCAAACTATCCCGAGGACTAATGATGAAACTCGGGATGAACTCAGGTACTCCGGAAAGGTAAGAATGTCTTTCTCCACTAGTGATCCCCGTCGTCTTACTCGTGTCAAAAATCCGGTGAAATGTCATACTGGGTGAGAGGTCATGAACGAGGACAAATGGATGGGATTATGATAAAGAAACACGGAACATAGCTGTCATAATCTGTGCCAGAGACATTGTGGAATGGCTATTCTAGACAGTTAAATTTTCGACGTGATGACTCCTACTTTACAACTATTAATCCTGGTTCCATAGCTTTCATGAAGCAGCAACCCTTTATCCAATGAAATCTTGATAAGAAAAACAAGCCCCGGAAGGGTCGATCAAGAATGCACAATCCAGAGACACTGGCAACAATGTGTACACAAGACACAGGACGAAGACAAACAAAAGAACAACAAAAGCACAACACAGAAAACTAAAAATACGAGCAACACAGACCACACCAAAAATCGGAGGTGACCAAGTTCCTGGCGAAGAGTAAGTAGTTCCTTCTTCTTATAAGACACCCGTCGTTGTTACTCATAGAAGAGGTGACCAAGTTCCTGACGAAGAGTAAGCAGTTCCTTCCTCTTATAAGACACTCGTTGTTGTTACTCATAAAGGAGGTGACCAAGTTCCTGGCGAAGAGTAGGCCGTTCCTTCCTCTTATAAGACACCCGTCGTTGTTACTCATAGAGGAGGTGACCAAGTTCCTGGCGAAGAGTAAGCTTTCCTTCCTCTTATAAGACACCCGTCGTTGTTACTCATAGAGGAGGTGACCAAGTTCCTGGCGAAGAATAAGCAGTTCCTTCCTCTTATAAGACACCCGTCGTTGTTACTCATAAAGGAGGTGACCAAGTTCCTGGCGAATAGTAAGCAGTTTCTTCATCTTATAAGACACCCGTCGTTGTTACTCATAGAGGAAGTGACCACGTTCTTGGCGAAGAGTAAGCAGTTCCTACCTCTTATAAGACACTCATCGTTGTTACTCATAGAGGAGGTGAACAAGCTTCTGGCGAAGAGTAAGCAGTTCCTTCTTCTTAGAAGACACCCGTCGTTGTTACTCATAGAGCCAAGAATTGTTGGACACCACTATATACGCAAGCAAATACAAATAACATAAATAAAACATTGGCCCTCCTACTAACAACTAGAGGTAAAGACGAACCAAACATATCTTTTATCTGGAGCCCTTAGCGGACATCATAACACGGAACTAAAACAGTACAACTATGTACAATCATCTCTTTTGTAATAGTGTTGCTCTCAACAGGCTCTCGTCGTCATTGTCTATTTGTGGCAGCTTCAAATTATTAATATTGTATGGTAAAATAATATAATGTCGAAGTGTTTTCAAACACGGGCCTCACAACAACCATGTCACATTATTAACGGGAAATGGAATAAATCGGTTTCTATAAAAATCTTATCAATTTTCAAATAGAAAATGACTCATGTGTGCAATAAATTTATAATATAAAATTTAGAAAAACTCTCCCAATATCTGTGAAAGTGACACTGCAAAGACGTAGATATCAAATTTAGTGCGCACGATGCGTTCCTCGAATAATCGTTTTCAGGTGAGCTCATAATCAATAGATTTCAAAGCCAAGTGAATCGGTTTTTATCAAAACTTTTGCTTTTTCAAATAGAAAATGATTCACGAGTGGAATAAAATATAATATAAAATATAGTACAACTCCCCCGATGTCTGTGAAAGTGACATTTAATTTGATAACTAGGTTATGACTTAAATGATGTAGATTATCTTCATGTCAACATCAGTTAATCTTTTACATCCTCTCTTAATGCTGAGTGGGTTGACACAAATACCAACCTGTTACTATCTCTGTTGCTGGCGACTACTGGGGATAGGTGTAACAGTCCAACCGTAAAAATATGTATCTCAAGTTTAAGAGGGGTAGTTGGAGACATTATTTAAGACGTTTTATAAGAATTGAAAATTAACGATTATGGTCAAATACGATGACAGAAAATGTCTTAAATATGTTACATGGATGGTGCTTCACTTATTAGTGATCTGACGTAAAGTTGCAATATACTTTAGAGATATTATTTGTACAAAAATGTATTTGTGAAACACTCCTCGCTTTCATTCAAAGTATGACAACCGTATGGAGCCTCATTAAGGATTGTTGCGACATTATAACCACTAAATGTTTTATATATTTATGGTAGGTGAGCATCAAGAAATATATTTAAAAAAATGAGAAATGAAAATACCACTTCACCCGTGCATCCATGTGATAAATGATACATTTACTCTTTTATGTGGTGTCTTTTGTATCTATCTTTTGTAACATGAGCCAAGGGCTATGAATTTTTAAACAGACAAATATGAAAAATATGAATGAAAGTTATAATCGTCTTATCTATGTGTTTAAAGCGTATGCAGCTGTTTGTCGTTATAATAGGTCAACTTCTATCAAGTCACTAGATTTGTTTTAATCTGATGTATCAACGAATTTAAGCTGCTTTTCAAACTGACCAATCAGATAAATGTAGGTGAATATTGTTGTTATTTGATTTCCAGCAAGTAACTATGAAATGCTAATGTGTCCAAATAGGTGTAAAATATATGTAGGTTGCAAAGATTTTTTAACATGCTAGAAATCTTCTTACATCTCAACTTTTTGTACTAGTTAAATATTAACTTTTTATTTGTTTTATGATTTAACATTTTTATTGCTGACCAATCATATCGTCTCTAAGAGAACCGGTATTTCCACATGAATTGATTATAGATTTGCTGGATATATTTTATTATTTAAATTTACAATCCCTATATAATATAAATAATTGATGAAACTAATGTTCTCCTTCTTTAGCCATATGTGACCGTCGCCGATTTTTGAACATCCTGTTTAGGCCCTTTGGCTTTATTGCTCCCAAAATTTTTAATTATTTGGCTTTCCAATCTTTCCATTTTGAGCGTACTTGATCAATGTTATTCTAGAAACACGTCGTGCGCACTTAATTTAACATCTACGTCTTTATTCTCCTTTCCCAACCATAGCTGACCTTCGCCGATTTTGAATGTCCTGTTTCCTTTGGCTTTCAAACTCTCCAAAACCTTTATATTATTTGATTTCCCAATCTTTTGACAATGAGTGTACCTCACGTGTACTAAATTATATATCTACGTTCTTATTTCAAAAATATTATGAAAGTGCTATGAGTTAATAATGCCACAGGTCATTAGAGTTCAATCATATCAGTACACTCTTAACGGTTATTATCTAATATCCATCTTACATGGTTCAGATATTTGTGGTTGACTGTGCATTTGCCTTCCACTCCTATTATTTTTATCCTTCTGTTTCTATTCTTTGATCTCCTTCGCCTTCTTCATGATACCAATTACTTGTTATATTCAAATGAGCCGGCTAGTGTGGGATATACAAAATAGTTTTTTTTTTAATTCCTGAAATTGGACATTTGTACATGACGTTTACATGCAATAAATAAATGTGTGTATTTAAAATAAGCAGCATATATGTTATAAAAAAGTTTAAAAATAAAATGCTATAAATAACATTATTATATTTGATATTACATTTATAAACATTCCAAACCCGAAGTATGCAATCATTTAAGAATATATTTTACATTATTTTGACTCGTACATGTATGTATTTATATGTATAAAACAGACGAAATCCCACGCAGCCACCAGGCTATACATATCTATTATTTCAAAGGCACCATTGAATCTATATGTTAATCTTTGACCACACAATTAGCATACGTGTCTTTTGTTCACCTTTCATCTCTTAATATGTACGTGATATGTGGTTTCATATGATAATCCAATATATGACATACATATTACAAATGTTATCTTTACCACCCGTCTACTCAATAATGCATTCATTAGCTGTGTTAGCTTCCCACTCCTTTCTTCCTAGTTACAATAGACTGTAACACTGTTTTTGGGCCTTGTGTTCTTGTTTTTAGTTACCCGCCCTTTTCTTCTCAGCAACAATAGACTGTAACACTGTTTTCATGCCTTACGTTCTTGTTTTACAGTGGTAATTATCTGTGCATCTAACACATGTGTGTGATCTAACGGGAAAGTTGTTTGTGGTTCGTTTTGAAGTCTTATCTACTATTGCCTATCTATGCACAGCAGTTACGTTATCCCAACATCAAAATTATGCAAGCTTAGAATAGGACCCGAATGATAATAAGGATTGGCAGTTAAGACCACCTACAGGAAAGTATGTGAAATTTATTTCAAATACGTTACAATCAAATTGAGACTTTTAACTACACACACACATACAGAATAAACGCTAAGGAATACCGAAGGGACAATTAAAAATAGACAAACCAGAGAAACTGGCAACATTGGGTACACACGACGAAGAAATCAAAACAAAAATACAACACAATATGTGTTGGACATAACTATGGCCAAGCAAAAACAAATAACGTAAGTAAGGCATAAGCCCTCCTTCAAACAACTGGAGGCAAGACGAACCCATCATCGTTTTTATGCATAAACCGTAGCGGTCATCACAACACGGAACACAGAACGTAAAGACATATAATAGGACAGCACATAAAACTAACTAGATGAGTAACTCGGATCCCACCAAAAAATCGGGGATGAACTCAGGTGTTTGCGAAGGATAAGCAGTTCCTGCTTCTTATAAGACACGCCAGTTACTCATATAAACAGTGAAGTCCGGTAAACGTCTAAGCAGTCATAAAGGAAAGAAAGCATCTAAATCAAATCTAAAAGATCCATTGTCATTTGTGATATGGATATTTCATAATTGTCAACCAATTTGTGATGATGACCGTAGAATATTTGTAGCGATTACTTCAAACTAGGCACAACGTGGCCTTGTTTGAGTAGCTTTTGCCTCAGCAGATGAGATCTGTCCAGAAAACCACTGGAAATAATGTGTACATCCTAAGTTCAGAATATTATAAATTCTAAGAGTCTGACGTGGTCACGATGGTTTGATAGTTACATTTGATCGATGTTTATCAGCACTAAAGTGACGAGATACTCAATAATTGCCAGAGGATGAGCGTGGGATCCCATTTACCGGTTAACCCCCGCCACAGTTTTCGGCTTGACTCAAACATGCACATAGATTTCGAACGCCATATGTCGAGGTCTTTTTGTTTGCGTTCAATGGTTTGAGGCGAGAGGTGATTATTCATTTTGTTGATATTGGTGAAATAACTGACGAAGCATATTGCATATTATATCTGAGCACATCACGACACGTGAAATAACTGACGAAACATAGTGTATATTATATCTGAGCACATCACGACACGTGTAATAACTGACAAAACATATTGTATATTATATCTGAGCACATCACGACACGTGAAATAACTGACGAAGCATATTGCATATTATATCTGAGCACGTCACGACACGTGAAATAACTGACGAAACATACTGCATATTATATCTGAGCACGTCACGACACCTTATTGGAAAATTACTGAAAAACGTTCAATTCAACTCAAAATACTTTGTTTGAATAAACATTAGAGAAACCCGAAGGAACAATTTATAATGGGTAATCACGAGAAACTGGTAACATTAGGTGCACAAGACACAATGACGAAGACAAACAAAACAAAAAATACAACACAGAAAACTGCAATCAGTTCCTGCATCGTATAAGCCAATCAACGAGGTTGAATAAAAGGTAATGCTTATATAAATTATTTCCCATACCAGATGGATAGAATTACATCTATGCATATGTATCAGATATACTGCAGTAGGTCAGGGGAGACAATTCTCCCTCAGCAATAGATAAATAAATAAACACATAGCTGTATAGTATCACAGAAAGTTTGCATAGAGTACATCGTCGCCCCGTCAGTATGACTTTATAGAGTATGTCTGTGACTTGCGGCAAGTCCGTGGTTTTCTCCGTGTACTCCGGTGTCCTCCATCAATAAAACTGACCGCCACTATATAGCTTAGATATTGTTGAAAGTAGTTTTAAGCACCATACCCCCTCAGCATGACTTTGTTCTGGTATATAAAATGACATAGAAACAGTCATAACATTGTCAGTATAATAATATCGTAAATCATGAACTCAAAAGACACAAGAGGAAGACGAGTCACAAAAGATATACAATTTCTGAATATTAGTTTAACCTTGATGTTTGAATTTCTAGCCAATCACAGCACAGCCTTTGATGTAATTCACGCTGTCGTTCTGAGCTCAAATTGAAATATTTGTAGCATTGAAGCGGAGTGATTTGAAAGCCCCTCTTAGAACTCATAAAATCGACAAATATGGAAAGCATTACAAAACTTCTACTGTTGCATGCGACGGGTCCACTAGTAGAGCAGGAACTGCATACCATTCCGGAGCACCTGAGTTCACCCCCGGTTTTTGATTGGGTTCGTGTTGCTCGATCTTTAGTTTTCTGTGTAATGGTTTGTAGATAGTTATTTATCCTTTTGACCATAGTGTTGTCTGCTCTTTTTCGATGTACGGATTCTGATTACCTCTTTTGTATCTTCAAACTTTTCTCTCTACTGTTTCAGGTATTGTAGAGTAATGTTTTATTAACATGAAAAATGAGATCTTCATACACGTCATTCTGGTATCCTTACTTTGTTGAACACAGTCATTGGGTATATGAACTGTGTTTGTTAGGTTGATTTGTTCCGTCTTGTCACGACATATTTAGTAGATCATTTGCATAAATTTACGAGATACTTACAATCACTAATTACCACAAAGAAAACATAATCCACATATCACGCCAAGTAACTTTAAAAATATGATAATTGTCTGAAATATGTACCCTAATTATGAAATAAAAGAAACATAGAATGACTTCAAAATAGATTGTGTTTCAAATATTGATAAAATATATCTTAGATTCATCTAAAATACAGGTGTCTAAATGTTTTATTAAAATGTTGATGTAGCGATTTTAAGTTGAATACAGACTGCGGTAGACTGTGTATATCTTTCCAAATGGTAATGTTATATCTTAAAATGGACATAATATGGTAGATTCCATTTTGTTCGTCGGGATGATTTCCATAATTGTGCTTGCAATTGGCGTATGCTGTAGAATATAGCATGTGATTTAAGAATTTAATAATGAACAAAATACTTAATGGCAACTAATCTACGAAGTAAATATTGAAAATAATAAAGAACGGTTTACATACTTTTTATTTAAACTGTAAACCATTTCACTGCTCCCTCAATCATATTGACGTGGAACGGTCCAAGATACAAACTATGATCATTTATCTGTTCATCGACTGTTGTATTATAATAATTCAATTTTACATTAAATTTAAAGATTTTAAAATCAGTTTGGTGTTAAGATGAGCACGAGGCCTATTGTTAAACAGTGTAAAACGATAGTTTACACCTAGGATTTAAATCAACTAAATGACTCTTTAAAAGACATGTATCAGCTAAAAATGATTTAGAACTTGTGTAAAGGTCAATGATTTGAAACACTGGATATTCTACATAGTTGTACCAACGCTAACATAGTACTTATAATGGAGTAATACGAAAAATAAAATAAAGGGAATACCCCGCTATAAGACAATGTAGTGCGCCCGTGAATGTACTTGTATGAACTGAATATGGTATGCCTTAAATCTCGTCAATAGGTAGGAAATGACATAACGATAAAATGGTATTTTAGAAATCCCCAGAACATGTTACACCACATTAGACTGAGTATAAGTACTTATATTTTGGGGTTAGGGTTAGGATTATGATGTTAAACGCCACTTTCAAAAGTATTTCAGTTATATCGTGGTGGTCAGTTGTATTGCTGGAGGAAACCGAAGTACCCGGAGAAAACCACCAACCTGTTACCTAGTATTAAACAATTTAACAAGTTTAATGATCCTGAATTTAGAAAGCATTAAAATGTATTCCATAATCTTAAAATAGTTTGTTGTCCAATAAAGAGAACAAATTATTTGAGAGAAAACACCACACAAGGACAGTAAAATAAAACCAATTGTATGACAGTGTAATATAATGGTCTTCCTTTGATATTTGCATAAAACACGTGCAATGATTACATATTTTAAACACAGGATGTCATTTCCTTTTCTGGTGTTCCTGTGACCATTTAATACAACGGGTGCTATTCACGGAGCTAAATTGCTGGCGAATTTAAGCACCTGAGTTCGCTGTTAGTTTTATTATGGGGGTTGGTTTGTTCCTGTTTTTGTTTCTTTTTAACTTTAGCCTTCAGTGATGTTGTTGTTGTGTGTGCTTGAGCAATGTTATTTATTGAACGAGTGGTGTTGGCTTATTATTCCTGCAGAGGATTTTACTGATCACGCATGTTACTAATGATCTAAATATTAGTACATTGTCATGTCACTGTTGGATTTATTCTATCTAATTTGAATGTAGTCTCGGCATAAAACTAGTCTAACCACGCCACTTGTTATTGAAGTGCCTGTGTCAAACATAGAAAGTGAGAGGTCATGTATTTGCGCTAAGGCTATAGATTTTACCTCTTTCTACGATTTTTTTATTGTATTTTGGATTGTTCCGACAGTGTGGCATTTGTTGTTGTGTTTGTTCATTAAATTGCAAAGTGCGTCTTATCTAAACATCGAGTGATGCGCATATATCAGATTATACTTAAGCGATGCAAAAACATAAAATATATGTTTATTAAAGCATAGCATCAAATATTTCATGCATATTCAAGGACGGTACTATATATTTCTAATGTCTATATATCTTTTTCAATTTCCTATTTACTCTAGGAATGAATGTTTTCCTCCTTAATATTCATTAAAAACGGATTTCCATGTACATAAAACATTGACTTGATGTAAATTTAATCATATTAAATGTGCTTCCTTTACGCCTTTTCTAATGTTAATTTGTCAATTAAGGAATGATTAATGTTCAGAATTTGTAAAGATGTTAGATATATATATCTAAAACTTTTGCAAAACCATCTAAATTTTCGTTATACGTTCGTTCCTATAAAAATCACAAATACATTAAAATTCAATACAATCAAATATTATATCACTATAATGTTTAATTCATTTGTTTAACCCAGGCAATTTTTATTGAAGTGCCGGTACCAAGCCAGAAAAGTGACCGGTCATGTATATGTGTGTTTAGGGTATCGATTTTTCCTTTGCTTTAATGTTTGTTTGTTTGTTTGTTTGATGGTGTTTAACGCCACTTTCAACAATATTTCGGTAATATCGTGGCGGTCAGTTTTATTGGTGGAGGTAACCGGAGGACCCAGAGAAAACCACCGACCTGTCTCAAGTTACTGAAAAAATGTATCACATAATGTTGTATTGAGTACAACTCAGCATGAACGGAGTTCGAACTCACAACGTTAGTGGTGAAAGACATTGATTGCATAGGTAGTTGGAAATGCAAAGTAAAGCGGTTTTGATCAACATTACAACCAATAACTAACAACCAATCATTGCACCGTCATATTTATGCATAGTTATTATCAAAAAGGCTTAAATAATGATGGTCAACAAATTCCACTGATATCAACAAAACGAATGACTTCCCACCTCATATCATTGAACGCAAAAAAAAAAAAAAAAACAAGTGCCGATCAAAATCAAATTAATGTTGGAAATTCTTCCAAAAGTTTCATTAGCACTGCAATGTACTTCTTTAAATATACATTTAGTAACCGGGTGTAATATAATAATGCACCCCAAGAACTAGCGCCGTATTGTAAACGCCCCAGCACTAGTTAGGTTTCGTACTACAGAAACTAAAAATAATCAATTGTCAAACAAGAAAAAAAAAAACAAGCAATGGCACGTAACTTTACGATGTTTTGAAAAATTAATTCTGTTATGTGACCTTTATGAGCACAGAAAAAAACGTACGCTGAAGCAGATGGTAGATTGTGCCATAAAATAACGTCAAATCACAGCACTGTTGCGGTACAGGTGTGAACTCGAATATCCGGTATAAAATATGAATTACCATATTCATAACAGAAAAAAATATCAATTGCTTGTTGCAATAGATACAAGGAAGATATAAAATGCATAAAAATTAATACTTCGCATAAAATGAATATCAATACTATAATCATACCATTATAAGTAGCCCTGGATTCGCTTCTTATATAACTGCAATGCAACATAAATTTTTGAGTGTATGTTAATATTGAACGTGCAATATAATATTGCATATAATTAGATCTCTATATATATCTTTAAAACACTAATGGTCCAATCAAAGCATGCATATCGAAGCTTAATGAAATTTGTAATGTTATCATTATAACATATGTACTTTTGGATACCTTGAAACTAAAAAAAAATATCACATAAATATTCTGTAACCACAAAATAGTTTAGGTATCTATCCTTTAATCAACTTACATATTTAAAGGCAAGAAAAGTCGGGAGAAAGTTCTTCTAGAGAAAGAGTAGAACCAGCGTATCATTTTTAGAATCGCGGACCTAAAGACACTATCATTATTATCACTATAGATTTCATAAAAACTCGTAATAAAATTAAATTTTCACAAGAAGTTCACGTAACAAAAACTGTTTCACAATTTTGTTCCAGTGATAACATTGTGACGACATCAAAAAGTAACTTTTAAAATATATAAAAGAAAAACATCAAAGCAAAATATTCTCAAAAATTTTAGTAAACATTTTACCTCGACTTAAATTACTTTTTAACTTTCCTATTACATTATCTTGACCGTTTTAAGAAAATTTCACGCTGGAAGATAAAGGCTATAAATTTCATTTCATTCTATTGTAGCATTTCATTTTGATAAAACAGCCACGAAAAATATGTTATCGTTTTGTAAAGTGCAATGTTAGGATTTTAGAGTACATGTGCTGCTACACAGAACATAAACTATTGGCATTGTTAATGACGAGAAAGAACTACTTACCTCGTATAACGCATAGGCTGATATTACTACTTTTTATATGGTTGCTTGTTGTTTAAAACCAAGTGGACAGTATACAATCTATCTATAATCAAACATTCAGAAAATGATACGAATGAGGGGTTGGTATGCAAATATGCAAATCATTTTAAACAAGACAATATCTGAAAATTATACCTACATTCACCAAATCAGATTTTGAGCCGGTTTAAAATACAATATCTGTTAAATAAGATGCATGCATTTCTTACTTTCTGGTTGTAAGTTTTAAATAATGAAAAATGGCAATTGTGATAATTTGCTGTGATTTAATTATTACAGGTGTCATCATTGAAAATCACACAATCTTTTACGCCATTTAAAAGCATCAAGGTGAAATAGAACTTTTGTTTTATATTGAAATATGCACGCACTGAAAACATTAAAATGACTTCAGGCCGCCATGTTTTCAATTACCCATGCGATATATAATAGTTGCCAATATTATGCAGGCGTCTTTGCTTTCATTAAAATGGTATCTTGTCTGATGTTTAGACTAAGACCTTTAGTAGAGTTCGCTATCTGATTTATAATTATTTCAAATTTAATTTCAGTATATACCAAGACCTATATTTGAATACAGATTTAACACGAAAGTAACAAATCAGGAAGTCCAAAAACAAATAAAATCAACACCTGTCATTTTTATAGTGCGGATGAAATCACAATTTTAGATAAAACAAGTGTAACCAGTTATCATGAAGATAAAATGAAAAACACAAATTACTACACTGTCGTGACTGAGTAAATGTTTGAAAGATAAAAATAGTTCTAGCATACTTGAAATCTTTACATGTCAAATACGCGCCAATACTCTTGACACTGTGACTAGGGGTGGATTAATCCTGATTATAATATTAAGATAAAAGGCTTGACAATAACTCGAGATGATTTGTGTTCATATTATCAAAAGTTCTTCAATACCAGGAAGAAACCAAACCGAAACAATCACTACATATTACTGACAGGTGTAAAAATAAACTTTAGAGAATACCGAAGAGGCACTAAAAAATTGACAATCCAGAGAAACTCTGGCAACATAGGGCACACAAGACGAAGAAAAACGAAACAAAAACACAACACAGTATGCGTTGGACACCACTATGAGCAAATAAAACACATATAACGTAACTAAGACATGAGACCTCCTTTGAGTTTTTCATAGATGGGCATTGTATACGATTTGCTGTTACCAAGGAAATAATTAGTGTTTCTCAATCTTTTGTTTTCTATGTAGTGTTATATCTACCATCATGTTTCCTTTTTTATTCTGGCCATTGCATTGTCTTTTCTTGGATTTAAGACTTCTGGTTATCTTTGGTATCTTCAAGCTCTTCTTCTGACATTAGATGATTTTTACTCTATACGTAAAGACTAGATGATTGCTATTGCTATCCTGGTGTGGATAGATATTCAACTATGTATATAATATTATAGTAGGTATTTTACAAAATACAAAATGGAAGAACGTACAGCGAATTTTAACCAGTCATTGTACATTGTCTCTCAAAATTGAAATTGAATGTTCTATTTTTTAATATATGGAATATTTTTAAAATGTGCTTAGAATACAGCATATTCACTTACTTAAAGATAAAATAATATTAAAAACAAATGATAATAGCAGCCATGGCATATAATTTTCGAAAGTTTTCTTAAAAATACTTACTGCAAAGTCTTATCAATTCTTCTTTCTAAAAAAATACAAGGTCGATTTTTTAAACATCAAACATATCGAATGCACACCCCCGGATGTGTAACTTCTTACTAATGTGCATTGACCATATAAAAGGAACGCCCATTAGTGCAGTTTCTACCGCTATTTTCTCTTGTTATTTATAAAGGCCACACAGAATTCAACACCTCCATTGTTATTGTTATTGTTATTGCGATAACATTTGTTTACACGAGAATTATGCAACACTATTATATTAAACAATGAAGAATATAAAAAAGAACAACTAATTATCCACAGTGCAAACGCAAAGCAAGTTGGAACAGAGGCCAATCCTACTGTAATACCACATACTACACGCATCAATTAAGTTCTGAAATATTACAAAGCAAAACATTCCTCTTTCAGTTAATAAAGGGCTTGGATATTGGCGTGTATCGTTACTTTCAGTACCTTTCAGCTATATCATGACTATTGGGTAATGGGATTTAATGCCACTTTCAACAATTTCGAAGGGCCACACAGAATTCAAAACCCCATTTTTATAGTTAATACGATAACAGTTGTTTACATGAGCATTATGTAATACTATTATATTCCTATAACAATAAAGAACATATACATGTACAACTAATTCTACTAAATTCAAACGCAAAGCAATTTGAAAAAAGCACCAAATCCTACTCTGGAATACAACATGCTACACGAATCAATTAAATTCTAAAATATTACAAAGCAAAACATTCGTCTTCCAGTTAATAGAGGGTTTTTATCGTTACTTTTAGTACTTCGCATCAATATCATGGGCTATTGGCTTAAGTTGAGAAACCGCATGGCCGACATCGGACATAGTTAGTCAGTGGTGTATTTTCTTAGTTCCGTACAACCAGTGTACGTTGCTTTCGGAGGGACTGTTTCCAAATAGCAGAGAAACGATATCCTATTTCTATATATGGAGTTCACTCGTCCTTGACTTATAGCTAAAACCTAATCGAACATCAGTAGCTGTTCCTTTCAACATGTCACGTTACACTAAGTAACTTTAATAACCAAATTCAACCATCTCTCTCTCTCGCTCGCTCTCTCTCTCTCTCTCTCTCTCTCTCTCTCTCTCTCTCACACACACACACACACACACACACAATATATATATCTAAATAGGATCCTCAGATCATCTTTCAGATCAGATTACAGACGCTGTTGAAGTTTGTGGGTCAAGCGAAATATTCGTCAATTTGATTATAATTATAGTCTTTTTGTAGACTTATAGTCATTTTTGTTATATTTTAACATCTTTGTTTATGTTGTTGTGCTGCATTTTAGACGTTTATATATATATAGAGAGAGAAGAGGAAATAAGGTATATTTATAGACTAAGGACACTGTTGTAGCGCTTTGAGGAAAATTGCTAACCCCGAGGATCACTTGAATTTCCCTTGTTAGTGATATAGTACTTTGCTGTTGCTTTTTTATTTGCTTTGATCTTGTATATTATGTGTTTTGTCCTTATTAAGTCATGCCTTGACTATCTTTTAAATACTTTTTAATCTACTGCAAAATATTTTCCCAAGCTCTTGGTCCACTTGTATCCCCTAATAAATCAGTCAAGATATGACTCAAAAGCCCGACCACTACAATATTTAATTAATTTGAAGTGTGGTAATGATAGACTTACCTTAAACACCTGTCCTTGTATCTTATAAAGGTATTTTAATAATGTTAAAATTCTTTTTAAGTTTGTCGTAATTTCTATCGTTAAGATGAGTAAAACAGATAAAGAAGAAAATGATCAGTCTTTACTATTATTGTTTAATAAAGAACCTTGCAATATGACTACTTTGGGACTGTTTGATATTATCATTAAGCTTTTTAGCTACACAGATCAAAAGCTGTGTCATGAAAACGTTTATCTGACAGGTCCATCATTGTAATTAATCAACTTCCACAGAAAATGAGAAAAACAAATTCAATTTTTTTTTAAAAGTTATCAACTTGTTTGAAGCAAATGACAAGATTAAGCAATTAATCAAGTACCTGTTGGAATTCTTATATGTTGTCGCGCTTTACCCAATTGTTATTAATTTATATTTAATAGGCATTCCCATTATTTCTACATATCTTAAACATGAAAAAGATTTTTTTTTCTAAATAACTTTGAATACATGTTTGTACCGAATTATATTATCAAATAAAAATATATTAAAAATTATTGTAAATTGTACTAATCAAACACGTTCTGACTGATAGTGTCTATTAAATTATTAGTTCACGAAACATTAACATCGAGTGTAGGTCAGGAGTAACAAATTATGATATGAACTCTATACATTAATATTAAGGGATGTGTGACACCAGACATCAGAGTCATTACGATAGACATCTTAGCTGTCTGTAAATGTCCATCAAATAGAATAATTATAAACAGTAATAGTAGATAACTCTACAAAGAACAACAACACAAATGAGAAGACATGTGACTCATTATAATGTATTATAACCACAACAGAAAATTATTGAAGATACCAAAGAGATAATTAGAAGAAGGCTGCAAAAATAAAAAAGACAAAAGACAAACAACGATCTACAAAAGTCCGAAACAAAAGATTAAACAGCATGACCCTCACTAAACTGTCAATTAGTTTATCAGTGATGACGACAACCAACGATCTACAAAAGACCACACAGAAACAAAAGATTAAAGAGCTCGACCCTCACTAAACTGCAAACTAGTCCATCAGTCATGACGTTGGTTCGAGTTCCTATCTTCACCGAGTGCTAAAGTTTCCAGGGGGAGTGCGCTGCATCAGGTTGCCTTTTTCTTTTGGACATTGTGCTGTCTGATTGTCTTCGATATACGGATTCTGATTACCCCTTTGGTATCTTCAAACTCTTCTTGCCTCCCACATTAAGTCTGAGAGTCACTATCATATTTGAACAACAGATGAAAATGGCGAATAAATAGACAAGTTTGATGATGCCAAAGGAGTAATCACAGGACAGACAATACAATAGCCAAAGTCAAAAGGACAAAAAGACAAACTATGATTGACAAAGCATTCCACAGAACACTAAGCATGAACCTCACTAAATAATAACTGTTATATAAGATTGATTACTTTTATTATATTGCAAAACATGAAAAACAAAACAATACCACCCCTTCGGAACAGTTCCAAAATCCAATAAAAAAATATTACAAAGAGGCAAAATCGATATCCCTAGTACATATTTCAATAAAAAAAAATAGAGAACAGATAATGCAATCCATCAGCATGATTTATTTTCTTAACAGGAAAAGATGAAAAATCAACACAAACGTTGACATGTTTAAAGATAGATTGAAACGATTCCAATATTTGACAAGTATGATATGAGATTATAATGATATCAAAACAAAACCAACAGTTGTAACGTCGACAAGCTGTCAGACACAAATGATATGATTAAAACCAACAGTTGTAGCGTCGGAAAACTTACTGGCACGTATGGTATGATTAGTTCTATACTTAGAAAAGTGCCGTTGATAATATAAGTTAAGTAATGCCCTGGGAAACCAAAAGGACACGAGGGAAGGTTGAAGCTTGCTCTTAATATGAACGATTGCATAGATATCACAAATTATGAAACAATAACAGATATGGATGCCCTCTCAAAGATTAATCATAATATAATTCGTCTTAGAGTTTTGAAATACATCCTTTAAAAAATATTCCTACAAATAACTAGTTTACTACTTTACATAAGCTAAAGCAATACCACAGAAGTACTTGTCATCTGTGGAAACGATTATTGATCATATTATTAGAAATATAACATTAATGCGAAGGCACTATGGCAAATACAATCGATGAAGGCCAGACATGAGTTGGTAATAACTGAATAAGCTAATCAAATTATCTCGTAATGACGCAAGTAAGTGCAAACTGGGGAGGATTGTAGTTCAAAGTGGGAATTATTATTGAGGTTTTATATGTGTACTAAGTCCTTGTATGTGAAGCATTTTGTGCATACACTTTTGTTATAAATCGACATTATTTGAAATATACAGGATACTTAACATTTTATAGGTCATTACACAATCCTGTGTCTGACATCGGGGAACTTTGTCTCCAGAAAGTGTGCTTACCCTCAAGCTGACTAGGTCAACAATGACATGGTATTCTTCTGGTGAAATATCAAATAAATCAAACAAAATGTGAAACATTTAAAATTTTAAAACGTTAAATCAATAAGGAAAAGTTTAAGATCTGATCTAGGGATATCAATGATGATCCCTGTATATCAAATTTACAGAATATTTGAGAAAATGTACACAAACGACAAAGAAGATCATTTAGCTTTTCTTCGCGGGAGGTAGCACACATTTTTAAATATATTTACCATATAAAGTAAGAATTTGAAGAACTATTACTGATTTATGCTGTCCAAAAAATAGATAATGTGGATTAAGGGAATAACAATGCAGATTGACTTGGAAATAAAATATTTTAATAAATTCAAGCAAAAACAATCTTTCTTCATAATCAAAATACATCGAAAATATGCATCAGACACAAAAACGAATGATTATAAATACTCTGTTTTCATTATTATAGTGGGGTAAATTGAAAATCCGAACAGAATAATAATAACGTTCATGTTTTGGCCTTTTGACAACAAACGGTACATTCTAATACAAATTAGATCGGTATTAATTGCAACAATTGTCACAAAATCTGCATAATTTACAAAAGATATGGCATTAACCTTGAAACAAATGATGTATAGGATATTTGAGACGTTCTTATCGCTTGATAGATTGGTATCTATGGAATAAAATGACCATAGTAAGGCGTCGGTAATATTTGTGCTAGTATTCATATTAGTCATTCTACATTTATATAGATATTATAATATAGTCACAGACAAACTTTATCACACAAATTGGTTTCGAGCATAGTTCGCCGGTGCGAGAATCGAACACACTATTTTAATGACGATATGTACTGTTTGTAAGTTAGATGTAAATACCTCTATCGTACGAACACGACCACGACGACCCCCTATGTGGATATGTTATGTACTGTTATGTTATTGATTACACACAATAAAAGTGTCATGAACTGCATGTAGATACATGTGTATATGAATATCTCTTTTGCACATGGTAATTGGATCAAGAAGTGTGTTTATAGCCAGACTATTCAAATATATTTGGTGGTATATATTTATATCGTTTTCGAAAATCTGGAGTGAGTGAGCAAGTGGCTGTTGCTTAACGCAAAACGATCAAATGTTACAACTATTTAATGACGAGAACAACTTATATACGATGAGATAATAATGACGTTCGTCCGCTTTGTACTCTAGATCAACACGCACAGTTGGAGTTTTATAGTGCTAGCTCACTGAAAGAATAGTCCGCGGGTAGACACTCGGACACATTATTCTACTTTCGAGTCACCCATTCTTGTTCTTTCTCCTTAATGCTGTGTGCTTAGCGGAGAAGCAACAAATACAAATTTCGTAGTCTTTGGTTAGACCCGACCGGGGGACGAACCCACGATCTACCACACTCGATGCGAGCGCGTTAACTTCTACACCACAGATGGGGCCCAATTAAAGTGGAAATACTTTCTTTAAGTGAGGACTACTTTTGGAGTCTGACTTTATGCAATATAGTGAATCAGATGATATGTTCCTAAAAACTTTCTTATTGCTACAGAATATAAATTCCTAAAAGCGTTTTATTGCTTGGATAATATGTTCCTTAAAACATTTGTTCTTGTTACAGAAGATAAATTCCCTATAGCGTTTTATCACTATTATTTCTTATCCTTTTACAATACATTTTTAAAGTAACTTCTTTTGATCAATACTTCATAGAAGGTCATTTTGCTTTAAAGAAGGAATAAGGAAAGTTATGATTAAACATAACCGGTCTATGTATTATTAATGATAGTCACGGTATATACTTAAAAGTAAAAGACGTTATAGATATACCTCGTAGATTGTTATAATGTGATAAAATTATCCCTATTTGTTATATATGAGTTTCATATAAGTTTTATAAGATATCGGTCAATTCAGGTCATCATGGTTTATTCTCATTTATAACAAGTATGTATTGTAATTGTTGTGTATTTAGTGGGATTTCTACAGCACTGCGGTATATTGTACTTTAAGGAGATTTGTTACTGTAGTAATAACGTGAAGATAAAACTTAGGGTTTCAATTATATAAATAAACCAGAGGCCCCATGAACTATGTAATATGTCGCCTTAACAGAAAATAAATGTTACAGAATAGCGAAGGGACAATCAAAAATGGACAATCCAGAGAAACTGGCAATGATCCGTGATTTCAAAGGAATGATTTTCTTGATTTTCTTAGAATATCCAACACAATATATGGATTTTTTGCGACAAACTGTACCATTAAACAAGAACAAGATGGGATTTGTGAAGCCAATCATAATATTAAGCAAATATAGTTACAATATAATAACAATGAAACCATCAACACATAGTATATGCTTGTTAATTGATTAGGAATATGATTAATTAGCAGTTAATAGATCTAAGAATCACGTCAAGCAAGTGACTACAACGTATCTACCCCAAAATATAACGTTGAAAATGAGAGACATTAACTCCGGCTGCACATGTGGAAATCTAAAATATTCAAGTTGAAAATGAGGGGGAAAAAACTAGTATATGTGTGTTAGCGTTTTATGAGAAGGAATATAAAGTTAAGCAAATTTCATCAATGTAAATTGAACTGCGGATATGCAATTGTGTGCCGATGATGTAGACACAAGGCGATGGAAATGATCTCTATCTGTTGTCTAGATGTGACGAAGACGACACAAATTGTACATACACACCGCCAATCATTCCAACTATCAGAACAAAGAAATTATAAAAAAAACACTTTCAATGCAAATAAAATTTGAGTTGCACACATCAGTAGGTTGTAAGAAGAATAATCGTGAAGTTTGGTTAATTCCCATCGATTGTTGTAAGAAATGTTACGAATTAACAGATAATAGTGTTATCTGTTTTAGTTATCATGGATAAGTCGAAATGGGCATGTGGAATCCCGGTAAAGATAATTTATCAAAGACATCCAAACAGGAGGTGAACATAGATTAGTACAATTTGGGTGTCAATGAAACGAAAACCAAAACATACCACACTGTCGGAACAGTTCCTACAAAACATACCACACTGTCGGGACAGTTCCTACAAACCATACCACACTGTCGGAACAATTCCTACAAAACATACCACACTGTCGGAACAGTTCCTACAAAACATACCACACTGTCGGAACAGTTCCTACAAAACATACCACACTGTCGGAACAGTTCCTACAAAACATACCACACTGTCGGAACAGTTCCTACAAAACATACCACACTGTCGGGACAGTTCCTACAAACCATACCACACTGTCGGAACAATTCCTACAAAACATACCACACTGTCGGAACAGTTCCTACAAAACATACCACACTGTCGGAACAGTTCCTACAAAACATACCACACTGTCGGAACAGTTCCTACAAAACATACCACACTGTCGGAACAGTTCCTACAAAACATACCACACTGTCGGAACAGTTCCTACAAAACATACCACACTGTCGGAACAGTTCCAAAATCCAAAAGATAAATCGTAGAAAATCGATACCCCAAACACACAAATACATGACAACTCACTTTCCCTTCGGATTTCTCTAACATTTATTAGTACAGTCAAGTGTGATAAGAGAAATTGTTGATTGATAATCATGCGAAGACGAACTCAAATACCTCTTACAATGGTACTATTCGAGAAACAATCAAGTCTATATCTCCGAGTTTGCAATAGGCAGTTGTTTTAGATATCGGAGAAATCTGATAGAAGATCATTTAAAAACTATTTATGCATCGTGTTGCTGAAAATGACATAACAGATAACATTTGAATGCATCAACATTGGCTATATATACACAATGTACTGGTAGTAAAGACTTAGACACGCAATATAGTGCCTATGGTGCGTATCCTAAATCAAATGGCCTGAACAGGATAGCCAACATTCACTTACGGCTGTCTATGCCTGGGGATATTGACCTTAGCTTCAATAAATTACATTATTCAAACAAATATATCTAAAGAAAAAACATGTCAGTGCAGAATCACTGATTACCGGCCGGATGATATCATCTGGGACTAATAGTGCATCAGCATAGGTATCGATCCAGTGATAGTAACAATAAATTTAGTGGTAAAAAATAATTACTTATTAGAAAATAACAATTGTTGATGTTCGATTCGGGTCTCTCTGACATATTTATATGATATCGTTGGTCATGATCTATTATTTTAATATGTATACGTTGCGTCACTAATTTCATGGTATTCCTTTCTGACTAACAACATTTCTTGCTGTAAGCCATTTAACATTCTTGTCTACAAACAATAGTTTTTACAGTATCTAAGATTACATCACAAACAAAGACTACAATTATTACTAAGTCATATATATGCAGGTATGTATTTATTTGTTATAAACATCTATGATCGTAAGAGCGAATATACAAGGTTCTAAGACAATTTGTTTCAATGATATTTAATTTAACTTTGTTTAATATGCACGATGTTACCCCCTAAAGGGTTGAAGGCATAAACACAAAACAATACAATACAAATATACAATAAAAATCAAGGTGCAAAGGAAAATGCATCGGTACATAAACATAAATAATTCAACATGCATTGCAAATTAATATGAATAAAAGATGCATACAGAGGTCGGTTTCACTTTCCGCAGTGATCACGACTTTGTGAAATGGACAACGAACTGCACAAGACTTTCGGATGACAACATTATTGTTATTTTATTAAGAATATCCAAATGCTTTATTTATGTGCATGTTTTGTTCAGGTTTTAGCAAAAACTTAGTGTCAAATTCAGAGAACAATAATATTATTTCCTTATTTTACAATATTTTTTATGTTATTATACACAAAAAATATTGTAAAATAAGGAAAGTGGTGAAAATGCAACACATCAATAGAAGTTTGATGATAACAAAGGTGTAATCTGAAGCTGTAAATAGAAGAGAGGTATAGATAATACGGTGGTCAAAATATCAGGTGTGAAACCAATAAATAATTTCTTTAAGGTTTGCTGCTAAATTTGTTGTGTTTTTGGTGTTGTTTTTTTTTTGGCATACCTAGCTATTTTATCTTAAGTTTAACCTTTCCAAGACCATATATTTTCTGAAGCGTACATGATTCCTCTACGTTCTGTCAAATTATCATGGGATGTTTAAAGTCTTACAGTGAAATCCCAGGCTATGGAAAACATCTACTCTAAAAATAGCTTTTTCATCCCCGGGAAATTCAGTATTTATAGGTCATGCGTCAAATCCTTCATAGAGGTATTAAAATACAACTAAATCCATCAAATTTGAGCTCAAAATAATCCTTATATATTTAACTTCAATTATCAATGTTAATTATTCCATTCCATTCAGTATTTGTCACAATACAACAAAGTGAAAGGAACTTTTTCCTTTAAAAGGGACTACTTTCGTATATGCTCTAAGCTCTGATTGGTGAATTATTGGTTTGACACCTAAAAAGGACAAGAGGCAAACAATAACCTCTTTCCTCAGGCTTACGCTACCTTAACCGGGTTAGTCTATCTTGTTTATGCCATTTGGTTTTATTGCTCCCAAACTTTATAATTATTTGGCTTTCCAATCTTCCGATTTTGAGCGTACCTGATGAATGCTATTCCAGAAACGCATCGTGCGCACTGAATTAGATATCTACGTTTTTGCTACAAAACAATACAGAAACCTAAAACGTAGTTATACCTTAGTATACAGGAATGCGTCGTGTGCACTGAATTAGATATCTACGTTTTATTACACTTACGACTGGAAAATAGATTACCATTCTACCTAGCTAACTGATTTTTATATGTATCAACTGATGTAGAGCATCTACGCTAATATTGTGAAGTTCATCCCTCCAGTGAATAGCAGTACTTTGTGTGGTAAATCTTGTCAGTGGCTTGTGACAGTTCGGAACTAAGTTTACTCAGTGACTTGTGACAGTTCGGTAGTTGTCCCGAGATACTCCGGTTTCTTCTACAAATCAAACTGATAGCAACTATGTTATATGGTAACTCAAAATGTTGTTGAAAGTGGCGGAAAACACACATAGCCCATAACACAAGCAAACATATAGTTGTATTGTTTGTGTTGTTTTTTTTACATAAAAACATGGTTTCCGAAAATATTACGAAATCAATAGCTTTTGTAAATATTGCGATCATCTATCGTTTTGAATGCTTAAGTTATGGTCTTAATGCTTTGGCGTTTTAAATGTTCTAGTTATTATTTAAACTTATGGACGATCTCTTCCCATAACTTTTTATTACAACTGTATTTTATACATATCATAAGTCAATATGCACATCATTGCGGTTCAATAGATTATATATCTTGGAAGTGTAACGACCTTATTGAAGTCAAAGGAAACGCCATGCTATTTTATTACAATTTTATATTACAATGTGTAATTCCAATCATCACAATAATTTGTATGCGAAATCGTAACTTCCATTTACTTTTTATAGATAACAAAATTGTATTTGAACAAAATTAATTGTGTATTACAAAGATAATCAACAGTCACTAAAAATAATAATCTTAATCTATTAATGATAAAAGGATGCATAAATCTGTCTTTGATCTGATAAATCACTTTGGTTCCGACAGTGAGCTATTTTTTGCTTTCCATTTTTATTTTTGAATGAGATTATTGTTGGCGTATGCTATTTATCTATGAACTGAAGACAGCTTGTATCTCTCTTTGGAATAAAATACAAACGTTTTATAAAAGATATTTAAAGTATAACAGAACTGTAGTATACAGAAATGATTATATCTTTTGAAATATGAAAATAATATTGTCGCTATTTTTCAAAAATTGGCGGCAGGAATTTTCACATACATTTTCACACGTTTAGTATGGTTCTTAAAATGTTTGTTTACAATTCACAGGTATCAATATTATTTTCGAAATTTAGCCAAATTTTAAAAGGAGATTTAAAGTGTGGGATTTGGTAGATATTTTGTAAGATTGGGTGCAAACCTGTATCAAAAGAATACCAATAGTAGAGACTAATCCTTATACTAAAGCTAAGCAAACACAATGTTTGAAACTGTTCTTAATCAAATATACCAGTCATTAGACGAGAATGTTTCACTTTTTAGCCACTTATGAAAGTCTTATATTTCATATACAAATACCATATTATTTACTGGCGTGATACGCGAAAAATGACATTGACGAATTTAGAATATTTACACGATTTAAAGTGTCTCTAAAGCTATCATTTCATGTCCAAGTGTTTTAATAAAAGATAACAGAAAATAAAATTACTTTCGAAACTCTCGTCATTTTCCCTTTTTATCGTTTCCTTTAGGGGAATTAAACGCTTAACGAGAATTACAGAGTCACAAGACATCCTGATTTGTTTTTGTGTTATCAAGTCTCGTTTGTTGTATTTTGTTTTATCCATGGTGATACAGAATAAACAAAAAGTCTACCATAAGACATACATACAAAACTAACGATATGAAGCAAACGAAATATTGGTATAAGGGCTTAGAAGGGTTACTTTTCAGGATGGGAGTCTTTTTGCAAGCTTTGAATATTTGTTGAACATGTAACATGTTTTACCTCCGAAAAAAGCATTGTCCCCGATCGGATTCGATCCCGGGACCTCTCGAAATGTAAGCCACGACTCTACCAACTGGGCTAAAGGAGATCTCCACTAACGCAGTTAGCAGAGGTGGTTATGAACCTACTACGGTTCTTATAACCTTAGGGTAGGGGAGCGTTCCCGTTACAAATAGCATACAAGCGTAGATATCTAATTCAGTGACATGTGCTTTGTGAATCTGGTAATAGACCTTGATGCTTTTAAAGATGGTTAAATTTACATTAGGAATATTTGCCTATCATTACTAAAGGTGTGTGTTCCAGTCCCGTTTTTGTCGAGATGTATTCGATATAATATTATATGATAAAATTTGTCAGTGACTTGCAACAGGTCGGTGGTTTTCTCCCGGTACTCTGGTTTCCTCCACCAATCCTCTGCTGACCACCACGATATAGCTGTAATATTCTTGAAAGTGGCGTTAAACACCATAATCCTAACCTTAAATCAACATTAGGTCTTCAGTTTTATATACATTACTCACATTTAAACTGGTGTATTAACTGAAAAGCTAATATTTGTCAAGAAATCCAAGCCAATTAAAAAAGTGTTTCTATTTCAACTCTAAGCTTGATGCTATGCTACGGGCATGTTATTGTAGCGAACGGTGAAACGTTCGTACTGATTCATTGCTGTGGAACTCTACGAAAAATTACAGTAGTGTAACTGTACGAGGAATCAAAAATAACTACAAAATCATTTTAAATATTAATATGTGGAAACATACATGCATAGCACTGACACTACCAGTAAGCATTTTATTTAATGTAAATTTTATCAAGTCTGTGCAAGGACGAATGCTACAAAACAAAATGATCAACTCTAAGTTCTAACGTTTCTGCTATATAATGGATATGCATAATTCATTTTTTCAACAAAAACATTTCATGACGTCTTGAGAATATTGAACCCAACATTACGTGGTTGTTCATACAGGATATATATTCAAATTCAGCGCATAAAACTTCTAATCAAAATATAATTTATTGAACTCAAATATTTAATCGACCCTCATCAAAACATTGTATCTTTCAATTGTTTAACAAGTTACAAATTACTCATGAAATACCCACTATTATAAGATTTAAATTATATACTGGCGGTATTTACAATCAATCAACAAAGATCGGATATTTGATACTAAATCAAAAATTATTCATCGAAAACTTTAATCTGGCTGTAATCAAATATATTTACATACATTTTTGTATTTTGTATTTTGATACGATATGACGTCAACAATGTATTCTCCCTACCAAGCAGAAGATACAAGAAAAGGCGGGAATCTGTTGTATGTGGATTTACGTGAAACAGGACGACTTTAAATAATGAACGCTTAGCTGAACAAATCTTATTATTTATCATTGTAAAAGTCACACTTCAACTAAATCAGCAAAATAATGACTTTTTAAAAATAGGTGATAAAAACCATACTTGTTTTTCTATTTTGTGAATGGACAATACTGACCAACCCCCTATGAGGTCAGCATTATTAGAACTCATTGAAATTGTTTAAGTATATTGACAACACTGGTCATTTTGAAAGATGTGATGATTACAGGAACCGGTAAAAATCATCAGAGGAAAAAAGCAAAGCCATATATATACAGTCAAACCCGCCCATGCAGCCACCTCTATTCAACAGTCACCTGTATTAAAAGGTCACCTTTTCCTTGTCCTGTCACAGAAAATTTCATGTGAAGTGAACCTCTTTTAAAGGTCACCTGTCTTATAAGATCATTTTTCCTTGGTCCCAGAAGTGACCTCTTAATACAGGTTTGACTACTATAATACAGTAATAACGATGATTTAGCCAGTTCACTCCAAAGTCTAATATCTCAATTATTTAGAGCGGCGGTTTGGGCCCATAAATAAAGGTTAGAGAATACTGAATGGACAATCGAAAAATGAACAATCAAGAGAAACTGGAAACATTGGGTACACAAGACAAAGGACGAAGACAAATAAAACTAAAAGCACACTATGCGCAAACAGACACAAATAACATAGACAAGACATAAGCCTCCTACAAAGAACTGGAGGAAAGACGAACCGAACATCGTTATTATGCGGAAATCGAAAAGGACATCACAACACGGAACAACGAACGTAAAGAGACATAATAGGCTCGCCTTTTTGTATTGAAGTGCATGTACCAAACCAGTAATATGAGGGGTCATTCATTTCTATCTGTTTTAGTGGAGATACCAGACTTTGCTGTAATATGTGTATATCAAGAAAAGTTACTTAATCCTTTGACTACGACGTTCCGTGTATAATCGTAACGTCGTGTGCGGTATTATTCCTGACGCTATGACCCTTTAATCAAGGTGGCGTCATTTTAACAGCAATGTGACGTTACCCACCATTTCTTTTTAATCTTAAAGTGGTTCTATATGTGCAATACCTGTATCTGACTTCAAATTGTGTAATCTAATTATAATGTATTTGAATAACTTATTCGAAAATAAAAATAAAAGTAAATTTCTTCCCCAAGGGTCATACATATATATGTCCCTATCGCAATCTACCAACAAGGGACATATATGTCCATAGCGCAGTCAAAGGGTTAAAGGGTAACCAAAAGCCATAAATAAAAGATGAACAACCGTTACAATGGTCAAATGAAAAAGGTCAAAAAAACAAAAAAAGATCTACAAAGCACCACAGGGAAAATTAGACTGAGCAAGACAAGCCCCATAAACGACGGGCATGAACTGATGTGCTCTAGAAGGATAAACAGTTCCTGCTCGCAAGTGGCATCCATTGCGTTACTGTTAAACAACACGAACATCTCTGACATGGAAATCGTGTTGGACACCAGTATGCATAGATAAATATACCTAACATAAATATAAAATGAGCTATATATAAAACAAATAGGAGTACAGACGAACCGAGCATGACGGAATTCGTAGTAAACATCACAACACGGAACTGAAAACATGCAGACATGTCATTATACAACAATAACAACACGAATCCCTAATAAAGCCAGGGTAGAACTCAGGTTAAAAATCTAGTGATAGGAAATAAATGAGGAAATGATACGCTTGTGGTTACCACAAACAGAACATATCAGTGGTAATCTGTGACACAGATATTTTTAAACGGTTAACCAAGGTGGCGTCCATAATCTTTCGAAGTGATGACTTCAATTTATCCACTAGGAACCATTGCTTCAGTAACTTCCTTGTTACCAGCAACAATTTATTAAGGAAATAATGATAGGAAACACACATTCTGGATTATCATATCAACTGAGAGATATATACTCCATATGCAGATGCTGCTGAAATGATCCTACATATAAATGGAAGTCACAATGGGAAAAATGAAATCATTTCTTTTGTTGTAAAGTTTCGCTATTAACTGGACATCACTGTTACTTTCAGTCAAGGTATGAAGTATGCCTAGTTGTATCTATGGTATTATATATTTCAACCTCGAGATATAGATGCGATCAATATAGTCACCAAGCTTGAAAAATTAGTTAGTGAAATGATTTCATCTATATAACAGAATGGTAAATTGAAGGATAAGGCAAGCTTCTCTTCGTTTTCCTTGAAAAGCCAATCCATAAAGTGTGCTTGTAATGAATAAAGGAACAAGTCGACGAGGAGTGGAGCACAGTTAGTACTCATATGAACACCTACTGTCTGATGAAAAACATGTCCACTAAATATAAGAAATATGTTGTCAATCAATAACATCTCTTCACGATATAGAATATTTGTAATCTATTCAACATAAAAGCAAAACGGAAGATATATATATATATATGAAAACGCACCCTATATTTACAATTCAAATAATCCTCCGTCTGCTGTAAATACAGGACAACAAATGTTTAGGGTTATTAGAATGAACAGATAACAATAATGCTTTCAGTAGCAAGCATATTGCCTAACACTATTTATGTATTTCCACCTGAGTTCAATCACGGTTTTAATGGGGTTCGTGTTGCTCGATATTTCGTTTTCTCTGTAGAGTATTTGTCCATTTGTCCTTTTTATTTTGGCAATTTCAATGTCTGTCCTTCGTCACTTTACGGCTTCTGATTACCCCCCTTTGGTATCTTCAAACTTTACTGTCCTATATACAAAGTTGCTTAGCCCATTGATAACCGAAATAAACATCAAAGATGGAAAAATGTATATATGATAATTAGTGTCAACAATATTGGCGCTTTAAACGAGTGTAAAAGTGCCCTTTATCATAAAGCGCCAAACACCATTTTTTTTTTTGCTTCTTGTTGGTGTCATATGGACCTGAAGTTTTTATCATGATTCGGCAATCCCAGTTTTTCGAGATATCGTTAGTGGCAAGTCGAAAGAAATTTAATATTTATCGTTATTTTAATACAATCTATGAAAAATGTTGTTCGTCTTCAGTTTCTTCACATGTTTATATACTATTTGTTGTGTTGCTATGTTTTTGTATCGATCAATTTCAATTTCTAATGAATGAACGTTTAAGAGAAAAAAAAATGTCAAAGGGTTGTCTCGAAAAGTTGTCTCAGTTTACAACTATTTTCACTTTTCAAATAAATCTTCTAGTTTGATACCTGTTTTCAATTTACTATATAAATATACCTTTGATTTTATCAGTCAGTTTAGAAAGTTTTGTCCAAAGTTTATCAAACCCATGGGTTAAGTTTATGGTCCAATAACAATTTTCTGTCATGTTTACAATTAGAAATACAAAATGTTGTGATCTCTTTTGTGTTCAGTGAGAGGTGGTGAGAGGTGGTTTTTCGTTTTTGTTGATATTAGTATTGTTGACCATCACTGTTTTGACTTTCTTTTCATTGCTATATTTGATTACCAATCCCTGTTAATAGTATTTTCGTTAAAAAAAAAAAGCATTTTACTTCTTCATTTGTTTAACTCATTTCTTTCCTAAACAAGTCAAACATGCAGACAATAACCTTTTAATACAAATACAAAGACAAGTGAAAATAGAACTTATATATCTACGTTTATATTGTTTATTGTTATAAGACGTACTACTATTGATACACCATGTTTGGTTTCTGGTTACGAACCCCTTTGGTATCTTCACACCTTCTTAAATGGAATCATTGTTTTACTTTGCAGAAAATAACAAAGGAACGAATCCAACAAAAGAAGCAAACTACATCTGGTTCTACCAACACACATTGGATACATAGGTCAAACAGTATACAAAATATATAAAATCTCTATCTAACGTGTGTAAGCTGTATATGTATAACGTTATATTGGCAAATGTTTTTGTATAAGATTGTATCAAATAGCAGCATAAAACACTAATTATGACGGGAATCATGTCATAGGCAGAAATACCTGTGATCAGACCTAACTGTTCCAGGGAACCTTTGAACCGTAATGAGAGCGGGAGGTTTGACGCCTTAAAATCTGATTCAACCCATCATTTCTTTAGAAATGCCTGTACCAAGTCAGGGTCATTACGGTTTTCACAGTTTTCCGGTTGTTGACTGATTTTGTCTGTTTATATAATTATGAGTTTTGACTTTCCCTTTGTAAGATTGTTCGGAGTTCGGTAATTTTGTTATTACCCTTATATACCAATATACAGACACGTGCATACATCCCGCTTATCTTCCGCGTTTTAAGCATTAGAAAACGAAATAACTGTTTACCTTTCCGGAGAACCTGAGTTCACCGGTGGTTTTTAGTGGGGGTTCATGTTTCTCAATCTTTAGTTTTCTGTGTATTGGTTTGTAACTCGTTGTTTGTCCTTTTGTCCTTTTTATATTGGCCATAGAATTGTCTGCCCTTCTTCGATTTACGGCTTCTGATTTTCCCTTGGTATATTCATATGTTTATGGCTGGAAAATAACTTGAAACAAAGAAATAAAGCGGTTGCTATGTTGATTTAAAATGCAATATTGTCATTTCTAATTCTATTTCTGGCAATATCAACTGCTTTTGTTTTCAAAAAGTTTTTATCTGCAGTGTTGTTATTGTATGGTTCATTGCTTTGAACTAAATGGTAGACAGTAAAAGGGCCAACTGCAGTCATGGAAATATTACCACATCCTCAATTGCAGATATTGCGGGGGAAATCAGACTTCGATCGCCACATGAATCCTCCATTTTCTGGTAAAAACATCAAATATAACAGCTCTGATCTGGGTTTTTATTTGTAAAGTAGGTGGGGTATTTTCAGACATTTGTGAAGTAGAAATATAGGAAATACAATGGTGAGTTACTATGACAACAACCGTTCACAGTACTTTATTTTGCACAACAACCAAACAAAACAGAAAAAACAAACAAACAAAAAGACAATAAATGACACTAAACATAGCTAACACCGTTACGATTCTTTCCTTGTATATGTGTAATATTATTTGGCCAACCATTTTTTCAGTTCAGAAAGTTACATGTTAGGTACAGACCACTATAAGACAGTAAGAAGTCGTACAAATATTTATTCTACTGAATTTGAATAACGGGTGTGATCGTCATCCAAAAATAAAATACTGGACATAAACAGCTTGACAATGTTTACCCTGCTTCAACGATATACTTAACTAACTTATTTGTTTTCACACAGTAAAGAAATGATCGTTTGTACTTTTAAGGTGCTTGTCTTATGAAAAGTAACCTACACATTAAGTGAAAAGGGGTGAAGAAAATATGTTAATGCGTGAAGTATGTTGTATGAATAAAATTAATAGTATTATTATTTATTTTTGGTTCATGATACCGGTATATGTAATTTAACTAGTTTAACCCTGCCACTGTTTTATCTTAGCACATGTACCAAGCCAGGACAGTGAGCGGCCATGTATTTGTGTATTAGAGTATCGATTGTGATTGGGTATTGGAACTGTTCCGACAGTGCAGTATTTCTTGTTTTTGTTTTCCATTTTAACGCTATTTTAGAATCTGTGTGCATAGGATCCATGACAAAAAATCGAACTGCCATTAGTTTAGCATGTGTACGCTTAAAACAAATGTAGTGCTTTATGGGATGTTGTTAAGATGTCAGTTTATCGCCAAATACTAGTAAAATAAAATAAAATAAAAATAGAATAAACCTAAAGATACAACTAGCATACAATTTTAATTAGATAGAAGCACAACCATGCTCTTAATAGATAATGTGTATAAGGACAGTCAACACTTCAATACAAGGGTATATAATTTAGATTAACTCCCATCTCAAGACAAAATAATTAACAAATATGTCAAGAAAAGTTTGAAGTTTACAAAGGAGTAATCAGAAGCCGTAAAACAATGGAGAACACACAATACAATGGCCAGAAGAACATGGACAAAGGAGTAATCAGAAGCCGTAAATCAATGGAGAACACACAATACAATGGCCAGAAGAACATGGACAAAGGACTAATCAGAAGCCGTAAATCAATGAAGAACACACAATACAATGGCCAGAAGAACATGGACAAAGGAGTAATCAGAAGCCGTAAAACAATGGAGAACACACAATACAATGGCCAGAAGAACATGGACAAATGAGTAATCAGAAGCCGTAAATCAATGAAGAACACACAATACAATGGCCAGAAGAACATGGACAAAGGAGTAATCAGAAGCCGTAAATCAATGGAGAACACACAATACAATGGCCAGAAGAACATGGACAAAGGAGTAATCAGAAGCCGTAAATCAATGAAGAACACACAATACAATGGCCAGAAGAACATGGACAAAGGAGTAATCAGAAGCCGTAAATCAATGAAGAACACACAATACAATGGCCAGAAGAACATGGACAAAGGAGTAATCAGAAGCCGTAAATCAATGGAGAACACACAATACAATGGCCAGAAGAACATGGACAAAGGAGTAATCAGAAGCCGTAAATCAATGAAGAACACACAATACAATGGCCAGAAGAACATGGACAAAGGAGTAATCAGAAGCCGTAAATCAATGGAGAACACACACTACAATGGCCAGAAGAACATGGACAAAGGAGTAATCAGAAGCCGTAAATCAATGAAGAACACACAATACAATGGCCAGAAGAACATGGACAAAGGAGTAATCAGAAGCCGTAAATCAATGAAGAACACACAATACAATGGCCAGAAGAACATGGACAAAGGAGTAATCAGAAGCCGTAAATCAATGGAGAACACACAATACAATGGCCAGAAGAACATGGACAAAGGAGTAATCAGAAGCCGTAAATCAATGAAGAACACACAATACAATGGCCAGAAGAACATGGACAAAGGAGTAATCAGAAGCCGTAAATCAATGAAGAACACACAATACAATGGCCAGAAGAACATGGACAAAGGAGTAATCAGAAGCCGTAAATCAATGGAGAACACACAATACAATGGCCAGAAGAACATGGACAAAGGAGTAATCAGAAGCCGTAAATCAATGGAGAACACACAATACAATGGCCAGAAGAACATGGACAAAGGAGTAATCAGAAGCCGTAAATCAATGGAGAACACACAATACAATGGCCAGAAGAACATGGACAAAAAGGGCAAACAATGATCTCCAAAACATTAAACAGAAAAATAAAGATTGAGTAACACGAACTCCACTGAAAACTGGGTGTGAACTCATGTGTCCCGGAAGGGTAAGATATTCCTGCTCGGCGTGTTTCACCGTCGTGCTACATTTATTACAAATCCGGTGAAAAGTCATAAATGTGGAAAGGACCGGATTATGATTACACCAAACGGCATTTATATCCTACCTGATCTAAGATATAGGAAAAGTTTAAATATACGAAAGGGCTAAGGGCTGCAATTCGAAGAAAGACAGAAATGAAATGATTAAAAGAAAAAGGACAAAAGGACAAACAATTGTCAACAAAATACTACAACGAAAACAGCAGATTGGGCAATGCGAATCCCACTAGAAACGGGGGTTAACTTGTGTGCTCTGGAAGGGTAAGCAGTTCCTGCTTCACTAGTGGCACCAGCTCGTGTTACAAATACGGCGATAAAACAAGAATGGACATAGGACTGGGTTGTCTTTACGTAAAAAAGAACATATCCGTGGTCATTTGTGACACTGATTTTCCGTAACCCCGTCATGGATATCATTTCCAATCATTTTCAAGAGAGTTCATAGATCCTAGCCAGAGTCCTAACTTTATCTTAAATCTCCGTATTATTTGGTTTGATTTTGATTTGATTTTTGGTGTTTAACGCCACTTTCAGCAATATTTCGGCTATATCATGGCGACCAGTTTTAGTGGTGGAGGAAGCCGAAGTACCCGGAGAGAACCACCGACCATGGGCAAACAACTGGTAAAGTTTATCACCTGCGGCTGCGAGTCGAGTGCACCCTTTTTGTAATTTACAAAGCGGATGCGAAACCACGCTGTATTAGTGATAGCCTTGTATGAGTTGTTAAGTAATCCAATTACCTAACTCATTGAGCCACCCAGGCCCTTTCGTATGATTTGGTAAGTATTATGAAGATTGAATAGAAACTGGAAACACCTTTACACTTGTACAAAACAATTGTGTATAGCGTAAAATAGAGTTGAAACTGAAGCAGTCAAACCACCAGCACAGATGGGTTTTATTACATCGGTTGTTGCTTATTGTGTTTATAAAATGAAAAAGAAAACATACCACACTCGGAACATTTCTAAAATACAATAGAAAAATGAAAAACAAAACAAAGCATACCACACTGTCGGGAACATTTCTAAAATCTAGAAAAAAACAAAACATACCACACTCTCAGAACATTTCTAAAATCTAGAACAACAAAACATACCACACTGTCGGAACATTTCTAAAATCTAGAAAAACAAAATATACCACACTGTCGGAACATTTATAAAATCTAGAAAAACAAAACATACAACACTGTCGGAACATTTCTAAAATCTAAAAAAACAAAGCATACCACACTGTCGGAACATTTCTAAAATCTAGAAAAACAAAGCATACCACACTGTCGGAACATTTCTATAATCTAACAGAAAAATGAAAAACAAAACATACCACACTGTCGGAACATTTCTAAAATACAATAGAAAAATGAAAAACAAAACATACCACACTGTCGGAACATTTCTAAAATCTAACAGAAAAATGAAAAACAAAACATACCACACTGTCGGAACATTTCTAAAATCCAATAGAAAAATGAAAAACAAAACATACCACACTGTCGGAACATTTCTAAAATCCAATAGAAAAATGAAAAACAAAACATACCACACTGTCGGAACATTTCTAAAATACAATAGAAAAATGAAAAACAAAACATACCACACTGTCGGAACATTTTAAAAATATAATAGAAAAATGAAAAACAAAGCATACTACACTGTCGGAACATTTCTAAAATCTAACAGAAAAATGAAAAACAAAACATACCACACTGTCGGAACATTTCTTAAATCTACCAGAAAAATGAAAAACAAAACATACCACACTGTCGGAACAGTTCTAAAATCCAGTAGAAAAATGAAAAACAAAACATATTACACTGTCGGAACATTTCTAAAATCCAACAGAAAAATGAAAAACAAAACATACCACACTGTCGGAACATTTTTAAAATCTAACAGAAAAATGAAAAACAAAGCATACCACACTGTCGGAACATTTCTAAAATCCAGTAGAAAAATCGATACCCCCTAACACACAAATGGAAGACCGTTCAATTTCCTGGCTTAGAAAAATTTACAGTTTCTATATCATGTAAGCATGATTAAAACTAAAGTACTCCTCCTTTGGGAATAATTGACCTTAGCCGGTTTTGACTATTCTGTTTATGCCCTTTGGTTTTCGTGCTCCCACGGGATTTAAATTACCGGGAATATGCCTCTGTGTGTACCAGATGAAGGTTATTCCGGAAACGCGCCGTTTGCACCACTAAATATGATATCTATGTTTGCATTAGTACAGGCACTTAATATATTTAGTAGTATGCATGATAGTTATTGAGAAATACGATATTGAAATACGTTTGAACTAAATATAGTTGAACCTGTATTGTCACATTCTATGTCACATTCTATGTCACACCCCATCTTTAGTTTTCTGTGCCGTGTTTTGTAGATCATTGTTTGTCCTTTTGTCCTTTTTGTTTTGACCAAATGTTGTGTTGTCTGCCCTTCTTCGATTTACGGATTCCGATTACCCCATTGATATAACTATCTTCAAAATCTTCTTTGCTATCTATACGTATATGGTAAAAGGGAGACAACTCAAATTGGTAATGATCATATTGCATTTACGTTGAAAACAAACTTTTATATGTTATATGTTAAATTGTGTTTATTTAAATAATATCGTCAATATACATTTATTATATCTTTTATTAACTCATATCGTAAAAAATCCTTTTAAAACATCATCTTTCAAAAGAATATGTTTTCGTTTGTAATTTGGTATGTTTTATTTAATGATGTTGAAAGCAACAATAACTAACTACATATCAATTTGATCTACAATGAACTTGTTGAAGCAACTGAGCCTCATATGGTTCGCACATTGGTAAATTACAATAAAAAGAATGAAAACTCTTCTTTTACAGTCGTCTAAATATTGGGTACACAAAACACTGAACGAAGATACACAAAATACACACATAAAACACAACAGAACACAGAAACCCTAAAGATGAGCAACACGGATCCCGCCACAAACCCGGGGAAAGCAGTTCATGTCTCTTATAAGACACTCGTTATGTTACTCATAGAGTCAAGACGTTTGAACGCCACTATATACGCAAGCAAGCATAAATAAAACATGGGCCCGAACATCTCTTTCGTGCAGAAATCGTAGAGGACATCACAACACTGAACTGAGAATGCATATGATAGGGCAAAATGTTGGACACCACCACTCGCAAGCAATCACAAACAACACAACAAGACATGAGCCCTCATGTCTAAATACAGAATTAAATATTATCTACATCCTGTTAAAAGTTCCTCAGAAATTTTGTTTGTACATGATGTAGAGACTGTTTACACAGCAATGGGCAACAATTCAACCAACATCAACCACAGGAACAACTACATCTTACCATAAGAAAATACCACGACATGTGCCAAGAATATGTTGAAATATGTTGAATCAAAGTTGAAAATATGCTGAATCAAAATAAAATGTTCTTGTCATGATCTCATAGCAAGTTGTATAGCCTCTGTGTTTGTCTGTATTTGTAATAACAGCATATGTATATAATTTAGAGGGCACGACACCTTTCTGGAATAACCTCCATCGGTTATGGTTAAAGTCGAAAGGTTAGAAAGCTAAGTAATTTAAAAGTCATTTAAAACAGCCATAAACAGGAAAATCAAAATCGGATACGGTCACCTATGTCTGAGGTAGATTGCTTCCACTCTTTGTATATCAGTTGAACTACTACACATAAAGATGTTAATATATAAACTAAAATCAAAGAATAAAGCTAAATATTCCTAATGTCTTTCGATATCCCTCGGACAAATTTCGCGCCATACGAATAAAAACAAACTCCGCAATTTGTGGTGCACAATTCTTTCCCATTGGAATGTCGACAGTCTGGTTCATAATCATTCTGACTGATGATCTGTTTATTATACAGAAAAATCCCTAATCTTCTTTATCTTTCAGGAAAATATTTAAATGTTCCATTTAATTATCTTCTTGTGTCAACAAGTTGTGTATGAACAAAAAATAAAGAATATTTGTTAGAGACATTCACATTTTACCGAATTTGAAAATAAATGATATCCGTTTGTTCAAACTATGCCCTTCGTACAAACTTAATGACACGTAGCGTTGTTGTTTTCAATACTAAACTTTTGTAGAAATTTCACAAACAAGTCAGATTGGAGAACGTTTCCATAAACAGAGGTACAATTCGTTCATTAAGGTCATTAAACTTTAAGGCAAAACAAATTTCAAGAAATATTCAAATTTAATATTTGTTCCATATTTCCAAACAAAATGATAATGGGTTGTGAATCTTAGAAGCAAAAATGTAGCAAATGAGATATTGAAATAAATGTGCCACCACTATACAGGAGCGACAACTGTGCAGCTACAAGAAAGATTTATTGACTGTAGCTTAATGTAAAGTGAGCAGTATTTTAACATATTCATGGCGATATAAATTTTACAAACAATAAATTTATAAGGTGAAACTGTTGGCTGGTGTGGCACTAGACGGATGTTTTGGTTGCCTCAAGTAAAAGAGGGGGATTAGTTTTGTCTTGTTACAAACCACAAATATATTTAACGTGCAAAGATCTTGGCATTTGTATATTTTCCAAGCTATCGTATCATTATTCTGTTCCGCTATGTACACCCTTTTCTACTGTGTGTTGCATCGACTTAGGTATCTATATTTTTCACAAATTTCTTAAATATCGATATAAAAATGACCTTCACTTTTTTGTACCTATTGTTTACATTATAACTCTGATATCTTGAGGTTCCAAAGAGCATATACTCTCTCGCTTAGTTTACAATTAGCTTCTCCTTATGATATATCTATAACATATATGGGCGCAACATGGCATAATATGTCGAAAAATAAAAAATGAAATCATTGAAGACGTTAATTGGACATTTGAATCGTAAGAAGAGTTTGTTTGAAAATACGAAATGATAGTCGTAATTCGAAGTACAGACAATACAATGGCCAACAAAATGATCTACAAAACACCACACAATACTAAAGATTGAGCAACACGAACCCCACAAAAAACCGAGGTGAACTCAGGTGTTCCAGAAAGGCAACCAGCTCCTGTTCCACTTGTGGCACCCGTCGTGTTAATGTTAAACGACACGAAGATAATATGATATGGAAATCGTGTTGGACACCAGTTTACGATAATAAATACAAATAACATAAATAAAGCATGAACCCCTACAAAACAAATGAGAGTAAATGCCATTCAATCTGGTTAAAACCAGATCTCTCACTGGTTAAAACCAGATTTTTCACTGGTTAAAACCAAATCTCTCACTTGTTAAAATCATATCTCTCACTGATTAAAACCAGATCTCTCACTGGTTAAAATCAGATCTCTCACTTGCTAAAATCAGATCTCTCACTGGTTAAAATTAGATCTCTCACTTGTTAAAATTAGATCTCTCACTTGTTAAAATCAGATCTCTCACTTGTTAAAATCAGATCTCTCACTTGTTAAAACCAGATCTCTCACTTGTTAAAATCAGATCTCTCACTTGTTAAAACCAGATCTCTCACTTGTTAAAATCAGATCTCTCACTTGTTAAAATCAGATCTCTCACTTGTTAAAATTAGATCTCTCACTTGTTAAAATCAGATCTCTCACTTGTTAAAATCAGATCTCTCACTTGTTAAAACCAGATCTCTCACTGGTTAAAATCAGATCTCTCACTTGTTAAAACCAGATCTCTCACTTGTTAAAATTAGATCTCTCACTTGTTAAAATCAGATCTCTCACTTGTTAAAATCAGATCTCTCACTGGTTAAAATCAGATTTCTCACTTGTTAAAATCAGATCTCTCACTTGTTAAAACCAGATCTCTCACTTGTTAAGTTCAGATCTCTCACTTGTTAAAATTAGATCTCTCACTTGTTAAAATCAGATCTCTCACTTGCTGCAATCAGATCTCTCATTTGTTAAAACCAGATCTCTCACTTGTTAAAATCAGATCTCTCACTTGCTAAAATCAGATCTCTCACTTGTTAAAATCAGATCTCTCACTGGTTAAAATCAGATCTCTCACTTGTTAAAATCAGATCTCTCACTGGTTAAAATCAGATCTCTCACTTGCTAAAATCAGATCTCTCACTGGCTAAAACCAGATCTCTCACTTGTTAAAATCAGATCTCTCACTGGTTAAAATCAGATCTCTCACTGGTTAAAATCAGATCTCTCACTGGTTAAAATCAGATCTCTCACTGGTTAAAACCAGATCTCTCACTGGTTAAAACCAGATCTCTCACTGGTTAAAACCAGATCTCTCACTGATTAAAACCAGATCTCTCACTTGCTTCCTTTTACTGATATGCCGTCTCTACCCATAAATAAAGGGTGACAAGTGAGAGATGCCATTTTAAGCAGATTGGGCCGCCATGTCTGTTTCTGATCGACTTTTATTATTTTTTAATCGTTATCTGCAACCTCCGTTATTTGAACATAAACATGAAGCATGTGTGGGCGATCCACAAGCGGTTATTCATCATATCGTTAGGACAGGAAATTCAATATGTTCATCAGTCCGTCATAAGAGCATCTACATATGTGACACTATGAAGTGCGACTGCTAACCACGCTTCTGATTATACATAGCTCCATTGGACCTATTTAGTGTCGTTCAACCCTACAATTGTACCACAGTTTAGCTTAAATTGGTCAATTGGAATTCCTTTCTAATGGCGTCAAGATTGGTGGACAACAGCTCCCATATATTTTTTTCGTCTTTGAAAATAAAATGTAATACTAGTAGTAATGAGAAGTCAAAAAACTAGAGGACAAAGGAGACCGTGAATAATTATGTGAAATACAAACAACATCAGTGGTCATTGTTGAAGACGCCATGTTGTCGTCTGCAGTACGAGATAAAGAAATAACAATACAATTAATCTGTTTTCAAGGTGATATATGATGGGGGTTTTCATGTTCATTCACATCCATGTCCCTTCTTTCAAATCAACAATTTTTCAGTCAATAACTGCAACAAGCTTGTACAAGAAAAGTTTGAAGATACCAAAAAAGGGAATTAGAAGTCGTAAATCGAAAAAGACAGACAATTCAAATGGCTAAAAGATTAAAGGACAAACAATAATCTACAAAACACTACAAATATTGAATTTACGATGAAAAGAATATATACTTATCTTCTTTCTAGGTAATTAGTTGGTTGGTTGGTTGGTTGGTTGGTTGGTTCATGGTGTTCAATGCCACTTTCAACAATATTTCAGTTATACCATGCATGGTGGTCAGTTTTATCGATGGAGGAAACAGGAGTACCCAGAGAAAACCACCGACCTGCCGCAAGTAATTGACAAACTTTATCACATAATGTTGTATCGAGTACAAATCGCCTGAGTGGCATTCGAAGTCACAAGGCACTGATTGCATAAACAGTTGTAAATCAACTACCATACGATCACGGCCACGACGGCCCCTAAATCTAAAAAGGACAGACAATACGATGGTAAAAGAAAAAAGGATAAAAAGGTCAAACAGTGATCTACAAAACACTATACAGTAATTTTGTAGTAATTTCTTCAGTTAATGAAAATATTAAATTTACAATAAAAAAATTACTTACCTTCTTTCTGTCCGATCTGTTAATGTTCTATCGTTACTCTATGTAGGACGTTTTTTTCCTTCTTTCAGAAAAATTAATTGTATGTATCACACATCAACAGATGTATTTTTGGTACAATAATCCTTCACATCTCTATAAAACCTCAGTTAATCCTTTACATCTTTTAAACCACTTGACCGCGTAAGTATAACAAGAGAAAAAGGCGTATTACACAGCGTATTAACGCAATTTATTATAAACTGAATAGCACGGTCAACGTCTTAGAAAGGAAATACCCGTTATACTACTGTACCTTTGGGTATTGAGGGGTAAAAAGTTCGTGCTGATCTTAACAAAACTTGTTTTATATTACATATTTAATTATGAATCTCATCATTTTCGCTTTCACAGCATCAAAATTTGCATCTCATTAGAATATGTTTAGATTCGGACTCTGATTATCATGAATAAATATATTTAAATATGTGTTTAATATCTCCATCTTGAAATGATTTGAAAGATATAATGGTAATTTGTCGAATACTTTTAAATTATAGTCGGAAATTGTTTACAAAAGTGCCCCTTAAACGAACATTTGCTGGTTGGATATATATTTTTGATATCGTTAAAATTGTAATATAATTTGAATAAGTTTTATATTTTGAAATATATTTATGATTTTGATTAATATCTATATTTTATATCAAAGGGTTTAACTGTAATGATACAATAATAATTCACAGTAATACGTTATAACGTTTTATCATAACTGTTACGTAAAAAGACGAATTAAATATAGGTATATTATATATTTTTTGTACATTTGTATAATGAATGGTATCGTCTATAGAATATGTACAAACACAAGCTTAAATGTATCCTATAATTTGGGGGAATTTAAATATTGTCATTTGTCAAAAATTTACTTTATGTTTTTTTGAGTGCTCAGTGACGTTTTTTTTCCCATGAGAACTTTAATAAATTAGTAAACAACTGCGTCATATCTTTAACAAACTTTTAACAAACTTCGCATGATATATCATATTTCGAGCAATTCTTACTTTTTTTCATAAAATAAACGTTAGATAACACCGAAGGAGCAATCATAAATGGACAATCCAGAGAAACTGGCAACATAGGGTACACAAGACGAAGACAAACAGAACAAAAACTCAACACAATATATGTTGGACACCACTATACGGAAACAAACAGGAATAACGTAAATAAGACGTGAACCCTCCTACAAACAACTGGAAACAACTGAAAATCATGTTCGAAAGGAAATTCTATAAACAACCGGTGAATTTAAGTTTAATTTGAATTGGCCTTGTAGTTTAAGATATATACTACTGTTTTTGTTTTCTCTTTCAACACACTTACCCTTAGCCATGTAACAATTCGCTGACTTAATCTAAGGGTTTTATTCATTCCAATAATACTTTATTTATACCTTGTACTTCAACTACAATGTACAGGCCTAGAGCAATGGAGGCAGTTTTCGACCCCTTAAGATTAAAATGTGCAAACATGTGACATTATTCCATTGTGCCCTCACGTAGTGAAATATTATTAATGTACAAACTCCATTCAATGATTTTCACCATGCACTGGTCCCGTAAAACGAATCTGAAATAAACATTTGTTTGTTCAAATTTTCCAACTTTGAGAGGCAGTTTTCGACATAGGGAGGCAGTTTTCGACCCCCTTGCTATATTTTTTGAGTTACACGATCCCATGTACTGTAGCTGCTGGAGCCAAACCTCTACCCTATATTACGTACTTGTTTCTATAAATGTAATTATGTTGCTTATTATCAGCTGGAACATAAATATTCCCAGACAGTTCAACAATCAGTGGAATCATATCAGATCAATTATGGCCAGATGTAATAATATTAGTTTATATGCTTCCGTGTCATAATTTTTTTCACGGACACATTAGGCCACATTACAACAGGTTTGTCGCAGTCTATCATATTCTGAGAGTCGGCAGAATCAACTAGCCACAAATAGTATTGAAATGTTGATGATACATCTAAAAAAAATAGGGGTCGAAAACTGCCGCACGTTAATTTTTGTAGAGGTAGTTTTCGACCCCCTTGGTCATGTGACCTTGACAGTTGGTATGTCAAAATCCACTGATCAGATTCACAGGCCATCGATGCCGACTTGCTTTATCATATATGTGAATATTTATCGTTGATAATATCTAATATGGAAATGTTAGTTTGAAGCTCCCTTCTAAACGATATCCATTAAGAAGCTTTTTTTTAAATGGTTGATTGTAGTCACACAAATATTTTAATTTTTTTTCTGCAGGTTTCGTAATGTTGACCTGTCAATATCTCCCTCGGTGGCTTGACAAGCGTTTTACCATCTCCTGACAACGCATCGTGTATTTCCTATGCCAACAAATAGATTAGAGACTCAGAATATATGGAGGGGGTCGAAAACACCCTCCATTGCTCTATGTGACTACTGATTAAATAGTGCACGAATTTATGACAATTTCCACCCACAAAAAGAAAACGAGAGAAAAAAATGCATGGATAATTCATGTCTGATATGATATGATATGATATGATAAGTTTTATTTATAGTCGGCATATTTAAATAGCAACACAACACAAGCCGTTTGCTTAATTTTTATGTATACTTTCTATTAAATAACCGATATATCATACTCTTACTGATTAAAATCCATGTCAATAATTTGTACATTGTATTCGCCCGTTTAAACCTTGTTAAAAGCGGACTTTTTACCAGAGTTGTTCCTGATATTAGAATCCGTTTACTATTTCCGGCTGAAGAATGCATGTGAAATATTTTTGTGAGATCACTTCAACATGTCAGTGTATCACGACGAAGTAGAAATAGAAGACTTTGAATACGACGAGGAAACAGATACTTATTATTATCCTTGTCCTTGTGGTGACAAATTTCAAATAACAAAGGTTCAAGTTCAAAAGCTTTATTTAAAGACGATATCGTCGTGTATTGTAAAGTCGAGGGTCGGCTATTTTGCATATTCATTAGATGACGTCGTAGCGAGCACGTGCCCTGTGACTGTCAAACAATAATAATGATGACCTAGTTGGAAATTACCAAGTATCTTAACAAAAATGAGATTCAAACAGGTAAAATAACATAAGAAAGCCTCAAGATGCCAATTTCCGCCATTTTTGCTAATGCCCATTTTTAAAAATTCAATTTCTGCGCCGTTTTTAGAGCCTTGGGTCACCAGGGTCACGGAAGATACGGTCGGCTGCTTTGTTTACAAACTTGGGTTAAAGGTTATATGACTGAATTTGGACTCGTGGGTTTAATCAATTGAGAAATATGTCTCACAAAACATGTGATTTCTTATTTATCTAACCTGTAAAATGTAAAAAGTCTGACAATGAGTGAAACAAAATAACAACTTGTAGCCTTTCAAAACACTTGGTCATGTGACTTTAACATATGGATAAAAGAAAGAATGTATATTGTGTTTAATATAGTTATATTGTATTGACCCACATTGTTGTTATTTGCTGTTTGAAATAGTGAACTAAAATGAACAGCTGAAAAAACTTTATGTGAAAAATATTTTTTTCTGCTGAGACAAATTAGACAATTTTGGTGTAATGCCAGTTTTTTTTTTATATTATATGACTATGACACTGAAAAAAGATGTTTTTAGCTGTGATTGTTATTACAAATTACTATCTTAATAATAGTTGAAAAAATTTAATTGGTATCATCTTTCATTTGTTCACAACCGTATGCAAATATGGAGTCTCAACTTTACAATACACTCTACAAAACATGGTGGAAATACCCTCCAAGTTTCAGATGGATTTTTAATCACTTGTTAATGATGCAAAAATAATGTAATCGGTACCAAAAGAGACTACATGTATGTTTATTCTTGATTATGTTATTTATAGAATAGTTGCAGTTATTTTAAAAATGTTTTGAGACAAAATAGTCTTAGGGTCTCGACTTTACAATACATGAGGATACATAGCAATACAAATAACACAAGCTCTTCTTCTTCTTTAGGTATACAGTACTCCTTCAAGACGTTGAAGATTACGTATTGAGCTTTTAAATCGTCTATCAAACAAACATAAAATAGTAATAGAAAACATGCATGACAGTACATATATAATACAGCAAGGCGCATATAAGGCATACAATCATTGACATTACAACATTAAATGTTATAGCACATATATATCGTGCCTACTTACTTAAGAAATAATTCATGGCAGGCATAGAGTTGTGCAAATTTACACATGGGCTGGGCCATTATATTCGAATTTTACCCCGAGCGTTAGCGAGGGCTAAAATCTAAGAATATAAAGGCCCAGCCCATGTGTAAATTTGCACAACTCTATGCCTGCCATGAATTATTTCAATTCTAATAGGACAAATACGATAATTTTTAACCATTCGTGAACTGTATACACACGGCATTTGGTGGCTGTTCCATTTACCTCCTTCGGAAATTTTGAATTATTTGTATTTGAAAGAGATATTTTAAAACAAAGATATGGATGTTAACATGAAAAACATATTTATTGTGTATTTTCCAACATAGATTCAATTGAACAATTCCTGCGTAAAAATATTTAAAAAAAGTCGGAGTTCATTCGTTCATAATTTCGTGCGCTAGCAAGATGGCGGAGGGGAGTTGTCAAACATAATATCGAACACTTGAACAGTTGTTAATAATTGACAATTATTGTTAGATATGAAATAAAAAAAATAAATGCCAATGGAAAAAAAAGCTTGTATTGTTGACAAAAAAAAATTCCGGAATAAATACTTAAGACAACCATCTATCGACTTTGACTTTTGTAATAATATATCGTCATCCTGTGACGTTGTTTACAAGGGACACTGATTACTGATTTATTTTACGATTTTGTGAGCATTTTACTTGTTTGAGTAGCAAAATTCAAAATGCCATCAAATTGGAAAATATCAGTAACTTAATTACATCACCGTCCAGTTATCAATGTATACGTAGGAAAACATGTAGGTTAGTGCATTTTCCGGTTATTCATGGCCGACATATCAATGGAATGTATGTGTGCGTACTGGGGATCCCCAAATGTAAATTTTCAAAACAAATGATAAAAAAATACTTAGTTACAGAATATTTATTTATAACTGAGGGGAAATATTTATTTTAAGGACTTTAAAAATACGCTATATGCCAGTGTTTTGTTTGTTTACACTCGGTCGTCACGGTAATTTCACAGCGGGAGTCACATCGGAACAGCCAGATTTGTTGTGTACTGCACTTGTGCTAAATATAGAGTTATTGAGTATTATGGTGTGTGCCGTATTAGAGACGTCATATTAGAATAATAAATAAAAACATAAGGCATTAAATAAATATACTTTATTTATTCAATTCATTGTTATAATCTATACAAGCTGTTTTTGCCTTTTTCAATACCTCTGAGTCAGGACAATACTCATAACATTCCATATTTTGATTTTGTTTGGCACAAATATTAATAAGTGAGCATATAGTGTCATTTGCCAATTCTGACCTATGTTCAGTTTTAATTTTTTTTAGCATCGAGAAAATACGTTCACTATCAGCATTACATTACTATTTGGCAGAACAACACATGCCAGGGCTAACTTAGACAAATTGGGATATCTAGGTTGTTTTGAAAATAACTCCTTTATAAATATCATACATTTCCCCAAAAAAAGTTCCAACATGTTACATCCGAAAAGTTGACTGAACATAATGTGCAAAAATGAAGATTCATTGCCGAGTGAACTTGGTCGTAAAAATAGAAAATCCTGCATCCAATCTGCTTGAAATTTGCAGTTATATTTCTTCTTTTTTACACTTCCGCTTGGTCCAGACAAAGTCCTCTTTCTTGTTGGAGTTGACGGGGCAGAAATGATTTTCGATTACTTATAAATCGAACATGAAAACTACTCGCCAAAGTTTTCAAATGATCGCCCATTGGTTGTTTACTTCTATTGACAGTAATGAAAAATCCCGAGAAATACGAATGCGGGTCGTTGCGGGTTGAAATATCCGAATGCGGGAGATTTTATACTCCCGCGTGGGAGATTTCCGGAATTTCATCGTTTGTGCTGGATATTCCCGCACAAAACGGGAGGGTTGGCAGGTATGAATAAAGCATTGAACTTGAATAGACTGTCGAAGCAATGACAGGGGCAGTGATATACCAAATTCTTCTGTTTTATTTCATTAATATTTATTATTATTTTTACATTTGTAATATAATATTAATAAAGACAGAAAGAGGTTGTATTTGAAACGAGGAGATTCCTATGCAAATTGTATTTGTTAGTAAAACTTGGAATTTGTGGATACAGCTTAGAATTGTATATTACATAGTTCAGTATACTATTAATCTTTGCTCCACCAAATATGCCATCAATTATTTTAGATCAGATTGTTTTTAATCTAATACCATACACTATTTTTTTTCAAATTGGTTGATAACTTTTATACAAAAACGGGAACAAAATGAGTTTTGTGGGTTCGCTTCAGTATTAACTTCACATTCAAAACAAACTTGGGTGTCAAATTTGCACATGTATGAGAAAAAAAATTGTTTCACATCTTTTGTGTATAATATCCATTTGGAAAATGATGTAAACATATATTGATAAAATCTATTAAAATAACCTTTTCTAAAATAATTGATTGAGAGTATATATGGTGGAGTAAAATCTATTAGTATATTGAACTATACATAATATATTTATAGAATTTTAAACTAGCAGCTCCTGCAAATTAGAACTATATATTAAACCTCAGTCTATTTTTATAGGGCAAAAATTATAAAATTAACAATAAAAAACCAAAATCATTGTAAAATAGCGAAAATGTTAATATACACAAATTTGTATGTCCTATACATTATATTTTATTAAGGTGTTTTAGTATTTTTTTAGTATTGATATAAAATTAGTTTAAATCTATTTCCTATATCATGAACATGGTTCTAGGGAATAGGTAAATCCCTAGACTGTTATTTACCATTTAACAATCCTATAGACTGTTTTCTTTTTTCTTTACTTCCACTTTATGAGAAGGAATATCGTGCTGTCTTTGGTATAGTCTGTTTGACTTCTATAAATGTTCAGAAAAAAATTCTTAAAAATCCAGTTTTCAGATCAACAATTTTTTTTCTAGATGTAAATTAATATATGATTATATATCATATATTAATTTACATCTAGAAAAAAAATTGTTTATTGATTCACCAATCAAGGGCCCACAGGGAGCATATACAATTGTACATATACAATATGAACATTTATTACAATTGTTTTATAAATTCTGACAATTAATTTCAAAATTGTTGGTCCATTTTTGGAGTGAGTACAAATAGTGTAAGAGCCCATCAAAACAAAATAACAGACATGCACTTTCAATGTATATTTCATTGTACCATGTGACATAGAATATTTGAATATTAAAAGGCTACATTTACTGACGATTAAGGTGTTAGTCAATTGTTATTGCTGTCCTTAATATTTAAATGTCCTATGTCACATGGTACAGTCTGTTATTTGTATTCACTCCATCCAGATTTTTACACTTCAGAATATATAATTAACATAGAGACCTAATGGGCAACTTTTTTAATAATGGACCAACAATTTTGAAATTGATTGTCAGAGTTCGTATATATAATATATTAACAAACATCTAGAAAAAAAATTGTTGATTTGAAAACTGGATTTTTAAGAATTTTTTTCTGAACATTTATAGCAGTCAAACAGACTATAGTGTACTGTAGTATTAACACAAAAATGTACCTGTATTTTCTTACTGTTACTTGTATACATGTATATTCTATTATAGGAAGAATTGCAAAGTGGTGAAGAGGTGGCAAAGTGTCCAAGTTGTTCTTTAATGATTAAAGTTATATATGATATTGTAAGTAATATGGCTCTGTACATTATATATTGTACCATATGTGCTAGTTATATATTTTTTTTAAATGTAAAATTAGATGACTGCATGAAAAACATATTTAGTGGTTTGTATTTTTGTGATTACTTTCAGTTAACATAGTAGTAATGGGTGACTTTATCTATATTTCTTATTCTAATAAACAGTGAAATGCCAAAAAGTCTAATATATTAGATTTTGGAAGAACTTTTTCCACTCTGTAAAATCAAGACATAGTACAATCTATAATTTTTATGCTATTATCCATTATGAAAACAAAGTTTTAACAGTGATGGCCAACAATTCCATCAATATCACCAAATTAACAACTACCTCTTACCTCATTGATACTCTCAGCTTTTTGTCCTGGAATGTTGCATTTCTTTAACATTAAATCGTGACAATACAGCTGAATTATTGTTGCAAGTAAAATATTATGGAACAAATCTAATATACGTATATAATTGATGAATTTTACGTCTGGGTCCCATCACAACCTGCCAAGATTTGAGGTTACCTGCACGATTATTACTGTTATATTTATATCTTTTGTAATTTTACAGGAGGACTTCCTTGAGGAGGAAGAAGTGATACCTGCTCCAAAACTTCAACTCCAGAAGGCTTGAATGTTTGATTTTTAAATTTGTACATTCATCCAAACTATCTGGTATGTTCGGGTACTGTGTTGTATTTTAAAGACAGAAAGCAAGTCGAGATACATTTATTTAATTGCTTAACTCCGAGAATAGCCGTCATAAAACTGTTCCTAAAATGTACAAAAAGACTTATGACAAAGTATTATGAAAAAGAATCTTATGTAATGACTTTGCATTTTCATATTGACTTCATACAAACATACTAAATCATCATTAAGATAAGGTAGTATTTTTTACACTTGTAATTTTATTAAGCTGATTTGTCATTTGATATTCACTTTATAGTGTCAAAATATTAAATTTGAACAAATAAAAAATTGAAATTTAATTGATTTAGATATTATATTACTGGTAAAACTGTTATCGTTCTTTTCAGAAGTTGAAATATGTATGATAGCAAAAAAGAATTGTACTTATTTTATGAAGCGCTGTATTATATAATCCCAGAATCATATATTTATAAGTAAGAAGAGTTTGAAGATACCAAAGGGATAATCAGAATCCGTAAATCGAAGAAGAACAGACAACACAATGGCCAAAAGAAAAAGGACAAACAACGATATACAAAACATATACATAAACCTAAAGATCGAGTAACACGACCCCCAAAGTTCAAAGTCATATTGTTAAGTATGATTTACTCAAACTGCAATCGCAAGATTTTATGCTTACATGTATTTAAGCATAAGCTTTTTTTTTCCACTGAAAACACTAAAATTGTAGAATAATTTAACCATGGGAAGTATTAATGATAAAAAAAATATGTTTGATATTGTAGGTTTAAAAAATCAGAAATGGAAGCGAAAAGCACAGACAACAATCAACAGAATACTACAACAGCTAAAGAAGCAATAAAATCTAAGGTTGGTATATATACCTGATTCTAAACTTGGAAATTACTGGTAAACTTAATTCAGGGTAAAGATTATGGTGTTTAACGCCACTTTCAACAATATTTCAGTTATATCATGGCAGTCAGTTTTATTGGTGGAGGAAAGCGGAGAAAATCACCAATCTGCCGCAAGTCACTGACAAACTTGTATTGAGTACATCTCACCATGAGTTAGATTTCAACTCACAATAAGCTTAATGCAGACCCATAAATAATATTGTATGTGAAAAAAAATAAACATGGCCACCACAGGCCATTCTTGTTTCTGATTGGTCGATTTCTAAAAATCTTCTTCTCTGTAACTGCTTAGCCAAATGACCCGAAACTTGGTGGGAAGCACCTATGGAAGGTTCTGTATTAAGTTTCCTCAAAGCAGAATGAAAGGTGAGCGACACAGGCTCAGCCCACTGAGCCTCTAGTTTTTTGCCTGAGCCTGAGGTTTCCATTAGTTTATAATTACTTATCTGTTTGGGTTGGATATAAATCTGTAAATTTATTATATAGACAATACATGTCAGTTCATGACAAAAGCTCACAAAAAAAACAACTTTGGTTATGTGTTAATTTAGGTTTTGTTTAAAAATTCATGTAGAAGTTCACGTATTTTTATTCCTCAAAAGTTTCTAAACCGCATCAGTGGTGTAATGGTTAGCATGCTCACCTTGAGTGTGATAGGTCGAGGTTTCGAGCCTCGGTTGGATCAAACCAAAGACTATAAAATTTGTTTTTGCTGCTTCTCTGCTAAGCATGCAGCATTTAGGAGTAAGAGCAAAGCCTGGTTAGCTCGGAATCAGAATAATGTGTCAGAGTTGAGCGACATTTCTACCCATGGACTGTTGTTTCATTGAAGAAGCACTATCAAAATCCAACTACCCGTAAACGTATTGGTCTAAAAGGCAGACATCATCTCATCAAATGTAACTTGTTATCACACAACGATCTGTAGCACCTTTGAAAACAATGAATATCATATTATTATCCACATTTAAAGACATTGTAGATACAGTGAATCTGTCTAACACGACACACCAAGGGACCAGGGAAATGTGTTGGATTGTACAGGATGTCAGAACCTGTCTAATCTGACACACCAAGGGACCAGGGAAATGTGTTGGATTGTACAGGATGTCAGAATACTCAGGGTTTTTTTTTGATTAACAGAAATACTTTGGGACCATAAATTTTTGTCGGATATCACAGGATGTCGGAAAACTCAGGTGTCAGATTGCACAAGTTCTGCTGTATATCTAAAACACTGAAAATCAATTTTTTTGACCAATAAAATTTAAATCTTAACCGTCCATTATCTCATCACTGTTTCATAGATAAAGACAGAAAATGTATCTGTATGTAGTAAACAGGAGAACGATGGTACTGCAGACTTTCTGAACCCTAGTGTATTAGATGAAATTTTAGCAGAGAAAAAAATGGTAAGGTAAAACAAAACAAAAATGTTTTTACCCAATTCACATTTTTTTGTCAACAAATAATAGCCCAATATAGAATGAACTGAGAATATGGAAGTGGGATTGTATCAATGCAACAAATACTTAAATAGATATTTGATTTACTTCTACCCATTGTTTTGACACAATATATTTCATTTTATTCAAAAAGTACATACCACTACCATGATTGATTGTACAGTCGCACTTGTCTCTCGTTCTCCATAAACTTTTACATTTTAATCTTCTTTTCTAAATCCAGTGGGCAAATAGGAACAAAGCTTAGCAGGAATGTTCATTTGATGATCCTCAGAAAGTTTCGCCCCCCCCCCCCCCTCAATTGGAAATCCACAACATGAAAAAAGTCACAAAGGAACCAATTCGTGTGTTTCTATATATATAGGTATCATTATTTATCGCCGGCTTGATAAAAATGTCGGCTTTTGATTGGTTGATGACCCGTTGGTACAAAACCCATGCCCCCGGCTTGTAGTCGCATAATGTCACGGGGGGGTCTTGTACGTTGCTATGCATGTTAACTCATAATACCAAAGCGCTTTGCATCCCACACGGAGATGGGAGGACGAATTCTTGAGAAAAACTTATAAATACCATCCCCTCCCCCAAAAAAAACAATGGAAGAAATCATATTGAGAAATTTAATATTCCTACGACCATGTTTCTCGGGTAGTGTAGCATTTGTTGAATCGCGCTACATGAAACATTGGTTTTTCAAATTTGTGTCTTCATAGAAATGGTCAAGTTGTTTGAATACAAGCATTTTAAAATTATTTCGCATTATTGTTATCACATGAATTCGTCATTCACTTTATCGTACTATAAGTGTATGAAACATTTGTATTTTATCAATAGAATTCTTGAACCTATTCTGGTGACGTCATTAATATTGTAACACTATCCACGTTACAATGTGCGCCAAATACAAACAAACTAAATCACAACAAAACAAGACGGAAAAACGTTAAAAACTTGGTAACTAGTGCGATACCAAAGGTATCTCCCTACACTTTGTCAAAATGCACCCATAGTTTCACCTGAGCTATGGTATTTTAGTCCGCATGTCCAAAAACGTTATGATTACGTTGTAAAAATATCAAGAAAATTCACTAAAAATTAGTTTTTGTTTTCAAACCGGGGACAAAATCTTTATCTATGTGTCTACCCATGGGCATTGAGATGGTACCACCCTTCAGCACCACTGTAAAACTTTCAGCTTCGCCTCATGTTATACAGAAGTGCTTCAGGGTGGTACAATCTCAATGCCCACGGGTAGACACATAGATAACTGATAATATTGTTCATCTGTTTCATAGCATTATGTTACTATTACCGTTTTTTTATACAAGGTGTAAAAGGGGTGAATTTCAAAACATTTGTTATTCATCAAATGAGTTTAATGACTATGAAATTGGTATTTGCTGCTTGTCCACTAAATACACAGAATTGAGGAGAAAGAACAAAGACTGGTTAGCTCAGAATAATGTGTCGGAATGGAGCTACATGTCTGTCTGTGAACTAGCACTTTAAAAATCCAACTAAGCGTGTTGATCTAGTACAAAACAGACATAATCTCATCGAAATGAAACGTTCTCACCATGATAGAGCTGAAAGATTGCTCAGTTGGCATTAAACAATCACTCATTCAATTGTAGCTCTGTTACCTTTATTTTCAGGCTTTAATGAGATCTCCAGATGTTGTCAAGTTTTTACAGATGCGCCAGTCAAGGTTAGCACAAACTAAAGAGAGCAGTAAAGATGATGATGATTGAGAAAACTAGGTCACTGTAACCTTGATTTATGTGACTTTAGATGAACTGCTATTATGAAGTTGGACAAAAAGAACATTGATCTCCAATCATTGCCATGCTAAACTTTATTTCTTGTGTTATTGTTGGAATTAAATCTCAAACTAAAGACATTTGACAATTCTTTTAATATCTTTGTATTATTGTATGTGTGTAAAATATGTATGATTTTTCATTCTGTTGAAAACAATAATTACTTGTTTGAAACGTTGATTTGAACCAATGCAATTTTCCAAATCTTACGGAATGTTTGATATCTAGAGAAATTTTTATTTGTGTTAATTTGATTTTAATTCATGTATGAATTGTGATATTTCAATATAATTTTATGAATTTTCCCATAAAATGTTACAAATCTCAATCATGTACAGTATTATCAAGTTATAAATTTCCATGAACACACTAATATTAGTCTTGATTGGCGATTATATTCTCTTTTATAGTGAGGGGTTTAACACTTGTATATAAAGCATTTGTATGGTTTTTCATCAGACATCTACCAGCAGGCATCCCATTTTGTTCTTCGAGGTCAAAATTTCAGGCAACACTTCTAAGTGAATTGCCTTTCAAACATCAATATTGAAGGGACCGAAAATTCAAAATGAATACAATTTTCTATAAAGTTCATGTTTGACACTGGAGCGAAAATGTGACATTTCATGGTAAAGTGATGAGATTGACCAACGATGGAACAAAAACCTGTGAAATGAATTTTGACAATTTAAACAAAAGCCCAACTTGTAATGATATTTCATCACAACTTTTCTATGTGTATTTCCTATCACATCTTCCACATTGAGAACAGCGGTGGTTGTGATCATATGGAAATTGGGGGTCACATCTACCTATGTGATTATGGCGAGGTGTGCTTGAGCGATTTATTGTTGTTTATCGCCAAATGAGCAATCTGTCAACTATATCAGGATGATGACTGCTTTGTTCCACACCAATATGCTTGGATGGATAATTATAATGCCAAGTGGGTAGGAATGTCGCTGTACTCGATTATCCTGAATCCAATCCAACAAGTCTATCACACTGGAGACAAGCACTATGCCACCGATGTGATTAGGTGCACTTCATACAGTTTGTCAGTCAGTCTTGGTTTTCTCAGGATACTTCTGTTTCCTCTACCAATAAAATGACCACTAAGATATAACTGAAAGGTATTGAATTTTTGCCATTTCTTCTATCTTTGCTGTTCTAACTTGTTGGATTCAACATGTTACTTACACTCCATGTGTCTCTTCCAGTCGGGGTTTGCACAGCATGTGTGCATGACAAGTCAAAAGATCAACATTGTGCTTTGAAAAAAAATTGTTCCACACCATGACAAAGTGAAGGACAGCCATAGTTTAATAATGTTACAAAGAAGCTTTGGTTTCTTTGTCTGAGGGACAGAATCCTCTAGATCAGCATCTGCAAATGCCTTTCTTAAGCATATTCTTTAAATATCCATGATAGATAATTCCTGTTAAGTATTGGTACATTTACTAGGACATATTCCTCTGTATTTCAGTTAATCCAAGATAATGTTTCTTGTCAGTAATCCTTTTTTCATGTTTGGCTTCCAGTGAAATGAAAATCCATGAAGTTGTACTATGAAACAAATGATTTGGTAAAAGGAAGAAACTGGGCTTCAATGACAATATAAAACAATAACTAAAGTAACACCTTTATTCCAATTGCATACAATTTCCTGGACATAAACAATAGGAAATTATAACTGATTTTTTTGTAATTTTCATTCAAAAAATATTAATATGTCAATACTTGTGTAAACATTCACAATTATTCCCTTAAGGTTGGATTAAAACAACTAAGATAATAATGCTGAGTATACATACAGTTTCATGCACCTAAACATAGATATGAATTTTAAATATTTTACATAGATCTTAATTCAAATTAGTACCAAAATAAAAACGATCATTATCCCAAACCCGACAGTGAAAAAATATCTATAAATATATTTTCTATATATCTGCAGCAATATTACTTATTTTAAGATCCAGATTTTATTTAGAATTGTTTTTAATTTTAATTTTAAGAAACAATGAAATGCATTGACAATTTCATAATGTGGTACCTCCCCAACCACAGAGTTTTGTATGTACTTACTGCCTATGAACTTCAATAATTATATTAAAAGTTGTTTTTTCTCTCCCAAATAATAATTTTATGCCATTAAAAAACATTTAAGATTTTAACAGAATGTAAAACAATTTTCTCCGTAATTCAGAATCTAAAATTCATATTATTTTTTGTTTGTACACAAAAAATGTATGCATCTAGATTTAAACTTTGTAATTACACAAAGTACCAAGATACTGCATTTCAGGCTTTTAAAAAATATCTTTCAAAATCTGCATCTTAAAACCAATCACCTAAGCAAGTATTAATATTGAAAAAAAATATAATATTAAAAATTATGAAAACCTTTCTTATATAAACATGAAACAATAAAATTCAACATATCAAAAGAAAACAACAGAACATCATCAGATATATTTCAATCGTAACAAGGCTGTCATTTTGTATTGTCTTGTCAAACAGGAAATATATCTGATGTTGTTTTTACCTAATAAAAATAATATTGGCACTCTTCAAAAGTAAAACAATATTGGATATCTTTTTAAACTGTAAGAATATATTGGTATGTATAAATGTTGATTGCATAAGACTTTGCCACATGGAGCCTATTTTTATCCTACTTTTTATTGTTTGAAGTTCAATATAAATGTGAAAAAAATTATAATAAAAGAAAAACATTTAAACAAAATATTTATTTAATCACAAGTCCCTTATGTTAATTATGGGACCTATTCATACAAAGATTTTTTCTTTGCTGTCTTTTTGTCTTTGCTTTTCAGACATTATTTGTTTCATTTGTTAACATAGTAGTTTGGATTTCAATGTATATGTTCTACCCTGAATCTTTTATAAAACTCCACTGAAGCTTGTCGTCATTTTTCCACAACGGTAATTGTTACTTAATAAATGTTTTAATAATAATAAAAAAAAGTCAACATTTTTATGGCAAGTTTTGGATGGCTTAGATAAAAATATCAACAGAACATGGACTGTTTCATAAAAAAAATATCGCAAATTACCTTTGAAGTATTGAATTTTATTCAATAGCTTATTTGAAATTTTTTGTCTGTAAATGGGACAAAATATTGTCTTATTTTTTTATTCTCCATTGAGGCAGTACATAAACATTTTGCTCTCGAGTTCAGCATAAAATGCATACATAAAATTAAGATTAGAAAAACTTGAGGTTGCTGAATATAAACATCAACACATGAGAAAAATACACTATATATACATGGAATGAATACTGTTCAAAAGCTAAAAGAATCCTGATATGGTCCATGAAAAAATATCACATCAGTAGTATATATCTAAACAAGAAACATATAACAAAATAGAAATTCTATCTAGATTTAAACATGTCTTCCTGTATTATAAGCTTCACTAATATATGTATATAGACACAGTCAATGTCTGTCTGATTTTAAAAGATTGTCATATTACAAATTTTTACCAAAATTCTAAAAAGATGGAGAGTGACCAGGGTCGTCCTAATGATTGCATAATTGCCAATGCCTCCCTTCCTAGCAAAGTCCAAAAATCAAGCTTCGAGAATGTGGAATCCATTAAAAATAATGAAATGACAAAACGGAAAACAATGAGCGATAACGAGTAAAGATTAGATTGATGGCACGGACTAGTTGCCTTGGTCAGTTAGGTAAGATTTAGCTTTTCAGAAGAAACATGTAGGTCCAGGTCATTCTGGTCACCGTATCATATCCCATATCTATATTGCAGATGCTATAATGAAATTCATCACATTAATGGCACCAATCCAAATTCAAATTATAAAACATAATAAAGTCAACGAATCTATTTTAAGAATAGACTTCACACGCACCAATGGACGCGAGACTACATTTTTAAAACAAATCAGTATTAATTTTTGTCAATATTTATGAATTTTATGCAGTTAAAATATTTTCTAAACGCTGCAATTTCAATGGCAACAATAAATGTGAAAACGACGTAAAAATCCAGGAAAGATTCCAGTCAATGAGGAAGGGTTGACAACTATGTGATCAATTACACTTTATTTTTTATTCATCCTGTTACCTAATCAAACATTACAAGAATTTTCCCATAAAACATTTCTGTTCTAACTTTTAATATTACAACACAAATTCACAACATAATCCATTTTGAAATCAATTGCTGCCATCAGTTTTAACAATTTTTCAGTATCTTTCATATTATTTTGGTTTAATATTAACTAAAATAAAGGGCACAGCATGATACGACCCAAGCAAGTCATTACCAGGTAGTCTGTTTGAAATGATTATGAAAGAATTTCATGATGAATTCAGTGAGAAATAAACAACCATTCAAACCTGAATTCAAATAAAAATTAATAATTTTGAGGGGCTGGTCTCTTGACACAAGTAATCTCTGACATCATAAGAGCTAGGTTTAGTTGTTACACTTCATATATAATATAGCTTATAGGTACATACAATAGAAAATTTAAATATTAGACAAACTTCTGTTATGGGACTCATCCCAAAAAGCAAGTAAAATAGTATTTTAGTGATGAAAAAAAAAAGAAAGATAAAACCAAACTGTACAGGAATAAATAAAATATGAGTACCCCATTATAAATCAAAATAATATAAAGTTTTAATGGTGAGTAAATTTCCTAGAGTGTCTAGTAAAATCAAAATTTATTGAAAAATAAATGCTCCACATACAAAACAACTGGACTTGTTTTGAAACAGGTCAGATTAGACCCCCACCCCCTTCCCCACTAAATGCCAACCTTCATTGTGAACCAGATTACTGTATTAAAATGTCAGAAGGACATGTTCACAAGAACAATAGATGTTGTACTAGAACAATTATGTCTACAGACTGACAACATAATAGGATCACAAAACGTTTGCAGTTGTTTAAGAAAGGTTAAAAAAATATAATGTTCATCTTTTGTACCCTGTCAACTTAAATTTTTTTAAATATATTAAGACCAAACAATACAAGAAGACATGTTTTACATAGGCAACATCTGTCATGAGCAATATTTTACTTGCAACTAATCTACTTCAAATTCAAGTTGATTCAATTCAAAGCACTTTGAATTCTAACTAGCATGTTGGTGCTACTAGAGTTTCTTTTTCAACATTGTATAAAAATCCAAGTAGGCTTGAAATAAAATATTTGGAGAAAATGAACTATAAAGCCTCTTTTATATATATATATATAAAAGTTGAGGTTTTATAATGCACCCCAATGTGTGTACTTTTGTCTTTATCAAGTTCAAAGTGCATGTTATGTACAATATTCAGCATATTATTAGTTGTAATGCTAACTTGAAAATTATAAATATATAAACACCAACCAGCCAGGAACAATGTGCAGAGAAAAAGTAAATGTATAATATAATAATTCAACATCAATCAACTTGTATATAATTGCAAAGTCATTTACAAAATTAAAACAAAACTAGAGGCTCAGTGGGCTGAGCCTATGTCACTCACCTTTCATTCTGCTTTGAGGAAACTTAATACAGAACCTCCCATAGGTGCTTCCCACCAAGTTTTGGTTATTTGGCTAAGCAGTTAAAGAGAAGAAGATATTTAGAAGTCGACCAATCAGAAACAAGAATGGCCTGTGGTGGCGATGTTTATTAACGGATCGGAATTAATTGAGCAATCTCTATAGATGACCTCCCAAGGATACTTCCTACCAAGTTTCGATTCATTTGGCAAAGTGGTTTCAGAGAAGAAGATTTTTTTTTTAGAAATCAACCAATCAGAAACAAGAATTGCCTTTGGCTGCCATGCTTGTCAACGGATCAGAACTAAATGAGCAATCTTTATTAAGGACCTTCCAAGGATGCTTCCTACCAAGTTTTGATCCATTTGGCCAAGCGGTTTCAGAGGAGATGATTTTTTTTTAGAAATCAACCAATCAGAAACAAGAATTGCCTGTGGCGGCCATGTTTGTTAATGGATTGGAACGAAATGAGCAATCTTTATAGAGGACATGATATAGATGCTTCCTACCAAGTTTCCTTTCATTTGGCCAAGCGGTTTCAGGAGATGATTTTAAAAAATAGGTCAATCAGAAACAAGAATTGTCTATGGCGGCCATGTTTGTTAATGGATCGGGACAAAATGAGTAATCTTTAGAGAGGACCTTCCATAGATGCTTCATACTAAGTTTCACTTCATTTGGCTGAGGGGTTCAGAGGAGAAGATTGAAATGTGAAAAGTTAACGGATGACGGATGCCAAGTGATGGCAAAAGCTCACGTTGCCTTTGGCAAGGTGAGCTAAAAAAAAAACACAAAAAAACTAGGAATGACAAAAAAAAAATAAAAGCATTTTTTTTCTTCTTTTTTTTTTTGATTAGATAAACTGTGTGTAAATCAAAGCCTTAAAATTTCCCTACAACAGGTGATTATTAATGTCCTGGATTATAAGATGAATTACATTTTCTTTCCATTTGTAAATAATCTTCAAACTCATAAACTTTGTAAATGTTAAAATGTGAAGGTATATATTTACATGTACCATGTGTATAGATCTTTCAGTTACCTTTTAATATCTTTTCAAATATTAATTTTGTCAGTGTAGTGAGAAAATACTTTTCAATAGCAAAATTTTTTTTAGTGTGAATTTGCTATTCTTCACATATTCCCCCCCCCCAAATAAAGTTTATTTGGCCCAGTATGATAGAACACATAATTAAAATTTACCGGTCTCCAAATTTGAGGGATGAACTTTTTTAATTGAAATTTTCACTGCTCAAATAGATCTTATCCATTTTAAGTTAAAAACAACAACATAAAAATGAAAAACTTAGTTATTTTTTGTTTATTTCTGACCATTTTTAAAAGGTAACTGAAAGCTTCACATCATTTGTACAATGTAATCATGGCTATGTATATATTAAAATACCACTGGGATAATTAAAAACTAAATAAACTGAACAAAATACACATGGCATTAAATGATTAAATATATAATTTGTATATGAAAAGTGTAATCAATAGAAAAGTTTTTCAAAAATAATAAAGAAAAAATAATAATACCAAAAACAAAAGTAAAACACCCTTGTTCTCAAGTACATGTATATCTTGCTCAAGCAATTGAAATCGGCACTAAATACTGATTAACAAGCTAAAAACATAACCAACCAAAAAAAATATTAATATAACCTGTTCAAATCTAGATCAATGAATTAACAAAAAAAAAATAATATTTAAAGGTATTAATTATATGAACATATAAGTAGACTATACATGGATTAAATTATAAACTCAAAATTAATGACTAAAGCCAACTGTAAATAAAAACAGACAAGTTGCTATAAATACAAAGATTAAAATAAAATGAAGTATAATAATAATCTGTTTAGGGAAATCTTGCCAAAACATATGTAAATATGTAACAGTACAATACAAGGAAATAAGCACCAATTGAATATATGTTAACTGTACAACATTACTTCCCCCTGTCCCCTCTAAAAGGACTTGTGTTGATAATTTCTGTTCTGAAACATGGAACAAACATATTTAATAACAAAACAAGACTGTTACTACATATTTCAATTTTTTTTTTAAATATTTACTACCTACTAACATTTGAAAAATTAAAAAAAACTTTTGATCACTGGAAATTTGAGACAAAAAAATATCGACAAATTTGTACAAATATCACTAGGTTGTAAATGAACACACTTTTACATTGTCAGATTTTATTATTATGCAGAACTGCCATGTTATTTTAAGAGTATTAATTGGTCATCTTCATGACCTAATCACAAATTGTTCTACTTACAGTGTAGAACTAGTAGAATAAGATCACCACTTATTATACAAGTAAAATGTCACATTAAATTTTTTGCAACATATATATATATATTTAATTTTAATCAAAAAGGTCGAAAGTTAACATCTAACAAATGTCCTAAATAAATTACAATTTTTTTTACTTTTTTTTATTATTTAAAGAATGCCCTTTTCAGTTGATGAAAGATTATGAACTTATACAAGTCTTTAAAAAGCAGGGATATTTATAAGCCCTTTCTTAATTGATTTGGCAGGAAATTTTTTGGTGAAAGCTATAGAAAAATAATGTGAACCTTGATAAAAGTACAGAAAGGGGCTCAATTAGAAGGACTTTAAATATTTCAGATTGTCAACATATTTAATATGACAATGAAGGTGGAAATTAATGTAGAAAGCACTTTTGGATTGGAAGTATATTTAAATAAAATTGCCTTTAACTTGCTGTAAAGTTGCCTTGCATTGATGGCTTCAACTTAAGGCAAAGTACATAAAGTATTACAGATTCATTTATTTTAGAAGATATTTATTTTTTATTGGCACACAATCAAAATCCAGAATTTTTACCATTTCGATATATTAAAATAGACCTACTTGCCGACAAGTCGTGTCACTGTGTTGTTCGTTAAACAGTGTATAATATTCGGTTGTTTGTTCCGCGATTTTGCTTCTTTTGCACGATTTTTAAGCCAAATTGTCTCTCTTTATCTTCCGAATGATATGTTATGTAAAAGATGGAGAAATACGAATGATGAACTGGTATCTGGTTCTTTTATTTTCGTTCCTGGGTTCGGAGATAAAAAGTACCATTCGAAAACGAAACGTGGTTAAATGTAAAAATGGACTGGGATAATCAACAAATTTTCCACTGGTTAACAGCCGTGGGCCTGGGGGAATATGTTCAGGTGTTTAGAGGTATGCTTGTACGATGCTACACAGTGCCATCATACAGTAAAACCTGTCTAAACCGAAGCCCTTTGGGACTGACAAATTTGTTCAGTTTAGACAGGTATTTGGTTTACACAGGTTCAAATTACAGACATTTAATAGATGGGACTGTAAAGTTTGTCTGGTTTAGGCAGGTTTTCGGCTTAGACAGGTTTCACTGTATATGAAGATTTGTATGGTACCTCAAAAATAGATAAACACACTTTATAGGTCACACTTGTACTTGCATTACTGCCATTAAACAGTATTACAGATTTGATCAGTCCGTTTCAAATTTAATTTCTATTTTGTAGGTGGGGGTCATTTTAAGTATTTATATTTATGTGGTGGTACCCAAAAATAATTAAAATTCTAGTGGTAGTACCCCAAATTATTGACGGAGTTCCGACCCCCCCCCCCCCGGTTTTTTTCCTGGCAAAGTCCTTAGTAAAAAGGTGTCGTTTTTCTTAATTTATGCATTATAATCCTTAACACTACATTATATACAATAGTTCTGAGCAAAGCAATTGCCATTCAATTATTTTTGGCCACTCAATCATCATTTTGTATCTATATTATTGGACAAGTTAGGAGCCGAGTCGCTTAGCTTAATGCCACTTTCAACAATATTTCAGCTATATTGTGGCAGTTGGGAGTTGAGTCACATAGACTCTTCAGGTCAATAAAAATATACAAGACTCGATAGAAAATCCATCCAATAGTCTATAAACTATATCGGGAGGATCTGGCTGGGTTTTGTCAGTCCATGGGGCAAGTTTTGCCAAATGTTCATTAAAATATAGATGTCCAAATGTCTGGTGAGTTTCATGTATTTGTCGATTACATTAATGATATTCATTTTTGGTCACCTTCCTGAACTATCTAATCATTGTTTAGTTTACCTCTACCCTCACCTTAAAAAAATTCAGAGTAACAGCAATGGGAGAGAAAGTCTATTACGATTAAAACTTTTTAAAAAAAATGTTGTTGCTTACATAAGTTTAGAAATGTGTGGCCAAATCATAGGGCGTAATTTTATGCTAAAAACATGGAAACCACATTAAAAGCAGGTCTGTCTCTGCAACCCAGACAATAATGACCCTCGACATTAAGTAGTTCCAATAATGAACATTTGCTCAATACTGTTTGAAGTCTTACCTTTTATCAGTCAGTAAAAAAGAAACTAGTATTACTGTCTTAAGATATACCCTCCGCTCCCCACATCTGTCCAACCTATTTCCATGACCAAAACATTACAGATTGTTCCGACCAAAAATGAAAGGGACCCTCCTCTCTTCACCGGTAAGCTGCTGATAAAATTTCAAAACATTCTGAGAAACACTACTCAAGTTATCATACGACATAGCGTAAAAATCCTATTTTCCGTCATATCAAGTCCAATAACTCTGAAACAGCAAAAGTGAAAATCGTCAAAAATGAAAGGGATCCTCCTCTCTTCACCGGTATGCTGCTGATAAAATTTCAAAACATTCTGAGAAACACTACTCAAGTTATCATACGACATAGGGTAAAAATCCTATTTTCCATCATATCAAGTCCAATAACTCTGGAACGACAAAAGTGAAAATCGTCAAAAAAGAAAGGGATCCTCCTCTCTTCACCAGTAAACAGCTGATAAAATTTTATCGTACGACATAGGATTTGTCTACAGACGGACATGGTGAAACCAGTATACCCCCCTTACAACTTTGTTGCGGGGGGTATAAAAACAATTTTACCAATAAAGGTTTGCTTTCTAATGATTAGCGCCATTCACTTCCGCATTACACAATAGAAATATCATATACATATGTACGTATCACAACATAAATTGGAAAATTCTGGTTGGGCATATTGTTTATAAGGTAGTTGACCAAATATAATTTCTATTTTTGAATTAATGTTGGGTAAAAAAAATATTATCCTTTAGGTCACAGAAATAAAGCACCAATAGCTATTAACGTTACACATATGATGTATTATTTGGCACAGTAAACGTGTAAAAAGTAAAGCTCAGCATTGATATGTCTAGTTTTATATTATACAAAAAGGAAATAAATAAAATATATTTCTATTGAAGTATTAAATTTAACTTTTTGTTTTCTCTATACAATAGTAATCTTGTGTGAAACTAAAATGCAGTTCTATAATATTTTGATATACTAAAAGCAGTCATATTTATGTTCTAGTTAAATCTCTATCATGTTAATAATGTTTAATTTACACTTAACAAATTCTAAACATCGACTAGCTACCAATACAGTAGCCTGCAGTAGAATTAAGATCATTTTGAAGTAAAAAATAAACTTTTTATAACAGTCTTGTCTTGCTATTGATAAAAGATGGCACTATATAAGTAAAAAAAAACATATAAAATTGCTTGATAGGGTGGCAGCAGCCACAACAAAGTTGACTTTCACACAAAACATAAGATGTGAAAATAAACATTGTAAATTACCCTAAACCTTTACACAATTGTACAAGTTATCTATGAAAGATTCTTGGCATAGACATTTAATTTATTCACAGTAACATTTCAACAATTAAGAAAAAAAAATGAACAATCAAAACATTTGTTTAAATGCAAACGTCAAAATTTGAAAGCATTTAAAATATTAAAAATATTTTCAAAACATCATATATTTTTTCTTTTTTCCTTTTGAAGTTATTCAAATAAGTGGAATACCATCCTAAGGTTAATCTCTATTTCTCATTCAAAATCATACATAAAATAAAATAACAATACTTCTTTGAATAACCCCAAAATTATTTTTTTAACTTTTTTTTTTTAATATATTTTTTTTTTATTTTTTTTTTAACATTTGGAACATGAAAACATATTTAACGGACTAAAATCAGTCTGTGTTAATTATTATGAATAATGAAAAGCTCGTTGTAACCACTAAAACTAGATTGTCATAATAATGAAAAGTGAAACAATGAGACTAAATAAGTAGATTATAAAAATGGACTCAAAAGGGAGCCACATTTTTAACCTTTTCTTACCTTTTAAACGGTTTCCAAAAAAAAAAAAAAAAAAAAAAAAAAAAAAAAAAATGAATAAAATATACATAAAGAAAATTGTTTAAATGAAGTGTATATAATAGACAGAGCCCTACAACATTTCTTTGTTGTTGTTTTTTCAATATTTGATTATTTTTTCGTATAATTGCAATACACAACTATAACTATTTTCTATGCATGCTTATGGTGGGTAGACATTATAATCATATTATTTGATGAAAACGAAAAATGACTTATGAGCAATCTGGTTCTAAACAATAAAATATAAGAACATGTTTTAAAAAATACAACTAATAATAATAATACAATGTAAGTGTAAATATATAGATATATATATATATCTTTAATATGTGTAAATGATCAACATCACCATTCACAAAATATGATATCAATTTGTAAAGCCATCGATTAGAATGAACACAGAAAAAAAAATTAAAAATCAATCCCTTTGTAAGGCACAGCAAAAACTGGTCATGTTAAATATATTCTGAGTATGTGACTAGAGTTAATACAAACAGTGTTGCATTTAAATACAACAGCATTAATGCAACTTTTCCTTGCACTCTCAAAATTACATTGTAGAAATAAGCATGCAATCCATGCCTTGGTTTTTATTTTTTTAAATTCTGCTTTGATAATTGACTCTCACATTTTGTATCTTTTTTTTGTAGCTGGAATCTGTATATAATCAATATTCAAAAATAAATAAAAAAAATTCCTGAGAATAAAAATCTTTTATCTTGCAATATTCAACAAAGCATTTCTTAAATTCAATATTTGTAAGAAATCTACAATACGTAAATCCCCATTGAATGCAGCTTTCTTTATGACATCCAAGTAAAAATATCTATGTGCATTTTACTGCAAGATTTGTCATTTGTCTTAAAATAGATTTTTTTTCATGTACGATTATCTTTAGTTTTTAATAAACTGCAATTCATATTCATAAATTCCATTCATAAAATCACCATTCAACACAAAAGCTCAGTTTTATAAACATTTTATAAGTTGCATTCATATCATAAGTAAACAATATTTGCTATAAAATAAAATTATGTAAATCTTTATTAGTATTATCTGTGTATAAAAATTGCAACTAAAAGAAAAACAAAGAAAAAAAATTGAAAAAAAAAGTATATTAACACAGTGGCTACAACTAGGCCCTGTAACACCTTTATAATAATATGTATAAAATGTATATAAATGATCAAGGTGTAACATTTAAATACACAAAAGTCTCAGTTTGCTTTTCAATACTTTCAAAAGCACTGATAAAACTGTAAAATAAAATAAGCACTTTCGTTTACACATTTTTCAAATAGTATAGTTCCCATTTTTATATCTTGTGCTTGCTTTCTAAACATCTCAAACACATTTAGGTAATATACAATGTATTGAGTACCAATACATGATGGTTGTTCTTGGCTAGGGTGACGACATATCCCTCTGATGTTATCTTTAATCCACAGCAACGACTCACTTTAACATAAGGACACTCAAATTCTCCAATCAGTGAACCATCTCTCTGGAACACAGCAACATGAAATCTGTTGCCATGGCTATCTCCAATGAGAACATCTCCTGCATCACTGATGTCTATACCATTAGGATAATTTGTGATGTTCTCACATCCAATTCTTCTGATAAAATGTCCTTCTTCATTGAAAACAACAACACAGTGACCCTAAAATGATAGAAGTTCAAGGTAAATACAGAAATAGTGTATAAACTTTCTGTGCATCTATCTATAAATATATATAAAAGCCTTTCAGGCCTAAATCAAAATATTGATTGTTTGCTGTCAGCCGACTGACCCAAAAAAATCTGCACCACTCAAAATATTTTATTGTCGTTTTTAAAATTAAAAAAAAAGTATTTCCGAAATTTTCGTTCCGTGTTTCAGTAAAGTTTCGGTTTCCGGTATATTCGGATTTCTCGTAGTCTTTCCATAGTTTGTGTCGATAACACATGCAATATAGCCCAAAAAGTGCAAGGTTCATGTATCTAAATCTAAAACAGAAACATGCACGGATGTCTATTTAGCTTCATGCATGCTCAGTACATGTATATTCATACTGTATGCTTAATATTTTAAACATACAAAAAATGTATGTCTAGTTCAGAAAAATTAAATAATATACCTACCTACCTACCCACACAAAAAAATCTGAGTCGGAGAATGGCAAAATTTTTTTTTTTAAATTTACGCCTCATGAGAGAAATGGCAACTATAACCTATCTAGTTAGCTGTGAACCAACACATTGTAATGGAGTGTCATAGGAATACCAAAGTTAGATACCTTGCCATGCAGGGTTGACAATATAATTCATATACAAGTAATACTTCAATTAGACAACAATTCCAATGATTGGAAGATACTTTCTTATACTGATGTCTTTATGTTTGTCTAAATATTAGATAATATTAGGTCCTGACAATGCCCAATATTTAAGCTAAACATCTCGACAGTTGTGTGAAACAGAGAACAATTGCATTAGATAAGTTAATAGAAGGTCATTCATGATAACAAAAGTTATATTATGTCAACATGTTTGTACCTTAAAATCACAAACAAAATAATCTTTTCCACTTATGGCAATGTCTGATGGCTCCCTCATGTAGTCACTGCAATCAAACCATTTCACAAGTTCACCAGCTTCAGAAATACAGAATACAGTGGGGGAAACACTGTCAACTGCTACTATGTGACCTATAGAGGAGGAAATAATTTTTTTTAACATGTTGTAATGTGTAAATTCTCCTGTAATTCAACTTCCATTATCAAACTATTTATCTGTAATTTATGTTGATTGATTGTCGTTTAAGGTCCTGAGCAACATTTCACATTAAGAGTTCAGAATATCAGCTACTGTATATTTACAACTAGAACAAGATTACAAACTAGAGGTTTACCTCACTATCATTTATTCCTGCAATGATTACATTTAAGCAAGTTATAGTCTTTTTTTATTCATATTCCCATAGCTAAACAAAGTCTTGTGGTGTGTGTCCACCTGAATTTCCAATTCCAATTCTTTCTTTTTTTTTTTATTAAAATCATAGATGCTATGCAGAGTTGCCTTCTTTTAAATTTACATTATTTCAAATATTCTGCAATCCAGTTGGGTATAATTTTATCAAATAAAACTAAAATCAAATCTTATTGGAACAAGCAGGTACAAAATGATTTTTTTTCCAAGTTGACTTAAGAAAATGTAATACTGCAAAAATGGTTTCAGCCAACACTGAATTTTTTCAGAGTATGAAAACCCAAATACCTTGCTGAGTTATGGCTAAGCCAGCTACAATATCAATGTATCTTATGGCAATTTTCTTCACATAATGACCATTCTTAGTAAATATTTGCATTCTAGACCTCTCGTTTCCACGGTCACACACAACATATTTCCCAGAATTTCTCATCACTGCAACTTTTCTTGGGTACCACAGCTGCCCTTCCTCTCTTCCTGTAAAACAAACAAAGCAATGACCTGTAAATACTTTACAAAATAGCTTTTAAAATTACACCATCTTACTATCTTGATAGAACTTGGGTCACGTCATAGAGATCTTCTTGCAGTACTAAACATTCTTGTTTATAATAATACTTCACAAACTGATATCTGGAATGTGAATTTTACAATCTTTCTGGATATAAATATTTTAAGTATGCGTCATCATCAATTTAACTTATGCTTGAAATGATGTGTCGAAAATCCCAGAGTTAAGAAAGCATTGTAAAATAGTTTATGGGCAATACATCAAAGTTTTTCTTCATTGTTGCTTCTTATAGGTCTATTTGTCTTATGAATTGTTTGTGTCAAAATTTGAGTTATGACAAAATATTACTATTCCTGCTTTAAAAAGCCAACAAGATGTTGCACGCTACGTCGTGCTAAGAATACCCCCACTCGTTCATTTGTGTTAAATTTGTATATATCTCAAGTTTTTATTACGGCAAACATGAAAAATTCAAGTCGCACGGTAAACCTGGAAAGGGGAGACACGGTACAAGTCACCATGCAAAAGCCATATATCAAATATAAAATCATTTCTTCCAGTAGAAGCTGAGATATGTTACGAAAATGTTCATTACGGCAAACATGAAAAATTGTAAGTCACACGGTAAACAGGAAGTAGAGGTGCAGTAAACCTGGAAAGGGGAGACACAGTACAAGTCACCATGCCAAAGCCACATATCATATATAAAATCATTTCTTCCAGTAGAAGCTGAGATATCTGTTACGAAAGTTTTCATTACGGCAAACATGAAAAATTCTAAGTCACGCGGTAAACAGGAAGTAAATGTGCGGTAAGCCTGGAAAGGGGAGACACAGTACAAGTCACTATGCCAAAGTCATGTATCAAAAATACAATCATTTCTTCCAGTAGCAGCTGAGACATCTTTAACGAAAATGTGAACGGACGGACAAGGTGATTGCAATATAGCCCCCTCACTACGAGTGGGGGTATAATTACTGTCATGATTTATGATCTGGGGGCAAACAAACAAAGTAGTTGGTTTGCTATTTGAGTGGGTAGGAAGGCAGTTTTAATTTTTTCTTTACACAAAAATTCCAAAATAAGACATTTCTGCAGTAAAACATGTCTATGAAGGGCCAATTTTGATTTATCCATCGGGAAACAGAATACTAGTTTATGGATTGTCTGACCTTTCAAAACTTTAAAATATAACTAAGCTAACCTGGAATTCCAAACTGGTATTTGAATTCACCAGTTTTCTCAAACACTTGTATTCTGTGGTTATTGGTGTCTGCAACAATAATGTCCTCTTCTGAGCCCAGACAAAACCCATGAGGTGAATTAAACTGTCCTTTTCCTGGCCCAAGCTGTCCAAATTTACACCTACAATTTTACAATGCAACTTTTAGCACCAATTGCTTGCCAAGTTTCCTCTGGAGACACTTTTAATGTCAGTTGGACAAGTTGAGCGAGTGATTGTTGTTTGAAGCCAACTCGGCAATTTTTCAGCTATATCATGGCGAAGTTAATTTTCAATGAATAGATGATGAGGGCCGCTCTGTACTAGACCAACACGCTTATTGGATTTGTATAGTGCTAGCTCAAGGCAACAACTGTCCGCGGATAGACATGTCCCACCCCACCTCCCCTCGCACACATTAGCCCGATTCCCAGCCAACCTGTCTATACTCTTTCTCCTTAATGCTGTATGCTTAGCGGAGAAGCAACAAATACCTGATCAGGGCTCGAACCCACGATCTACCCCTCGAGATGAACACACTAACCATTACACAACCGATGTGATTCCCATCAAGTTTACAAAGGGCAATAATAATGAATATCTTTGTAACTTCTTCAATTCACACAAATGTAATCAGATTAATATGTATTTGCAACAGAAAAGAAGAACTTACTAATTTTTGTAATGTGAAATTATATGAGCAAGAATATGGTATTTGAACCGTTTCTGACAACGATAGAAAACTGATAAAATTGGATATTTCTTTGATATATGTTGTAATTCTATGGAATGGTTGGTTGGTGTGTTAGATGAATGGTGACCATTGATATATTGTAAATATTTTATGAATACAAATTATTTTTAATGTCCGTCCATCTTCATACTTTTATGCGTCGTTTCTTATCGTTATTTTTGTCTCCGAACTGCGTAACGGAGTTGGATTTCTACACAACTGTGACATACAAAAATGTAAGCTAGCCATTAAAATTTTGACAAACATTGATAATGAAGAATGAAGAGAAGAAAATTTTGAGCAGAGCAAGTATTTCTGTTACAGGTGTCATATATTGCACGTTACAATGTTTTCCGATTTCGTAACGCTATTTTTAAGTTGTGTTATCTCCTTTGTTGCAACAGTCGCCATAACAATGATTAGCATAAATAAAATCTTGTGAGATGTTTAAATAGATTAATCACGGATGTTTACATTTAAGCTTTTCATTCAATCATCCACCTGTACCGTTATGCGTTACATGTCATCCAAAAAGAAAGGTTAAATAAATTGGTATGATTTGCAATTTCCGCCCAATTGAACTTCCGGTCACAAGTGAACCACGTGTAATGGAAGCGTGAACTTTTATCACGGCTGGTAATCGGCACAAGCAGAACAGTCGGTTCTGCAAAGAAATTCGTGAGGATAACTTCCGGTTTTGGTGGAGGAGAGTTCACGAAGACGCTTCGCAAGGTATGTACATGTCAAAAATTGAAATTTTCTTTTCTACTGCTCGAATATTGCAAAATCAGAGAATGCTATGCTGTGGCGAATGCTTTCACGATTAGAAACATGTATAGTTTATTCTTGTATATGAAGCGTAACTCTCGCAAAATCAATCGTCCCACGAAAAACATGACGAAAATTGTGACACTCTTACATTTCTAAGTTGTTCTTGACAAAGATGCAAGTTAAATTTTCAATATTTTTTCATCATGGGAGTCTAAATGTAATCGGGGATAAATTCTGATTCGTCAGAAGTAAATTGAAGTCTAGATAAATCTACAAACTGTCAATTTTCTCGTTTTCCTGCTTGAGGAGACCGGTTCTGATAGAGCACATTGCGAATGCATGAGGAGATTTGCTAGTTTTGGTACACACATGTAATCCACTGTATAATCACAAATTTTGCATGTCTGTCTGGTAATAAATTCACGAAAACTGATGCCCTTCTTCCCGTCGGGTTTTTAAAAGTATAAAAGTAATATTTCATTGTTCATGGGCTGTCCACCTAGAAAGAAACATTTCATTTAAGGAATCAATTCATAATTGTAACGCGGTTTCCCATGATTTAGCTTGACATTATTGATCATTTGTTGTTTGTGACAACTTCCATTGTGTATTGGATACACAAGATTAACTTCCCTTACATTGGAAAAAATTGAAATGCAATGCAAGATAATTTTATAATAAAGAATAATTAAACTTAATGTGAATCATATCTTTATAATTTCTAATACAAATGATACACTCTAAATTAAATATCATACAGTTGAGAATAATATTAATTTGTGGTTTGTTTTTCTATTATGTAGTGTGTTATATGTACACACTTGTAAATAAAAAAAGATCTCTGTTAGTAGTGGTTACAAGATGTAAAGCGCTTTACCTATTTTAAGGATATGTCAACAGTTTAATTGTGTTTAAAAGTGTCAATTTATCAATTTTGCAGAAAACAATTAACAAAACTAGCTAATTTCCTCATGCATTCGCAATGTGCTCTTATCAGAACCGATCTCCTCAAGCAGGAAAACGAGAAAATTGACAGTTTGTAGATTTATCTAGACTTCAATTTACTTCTGACGAATCGGAATTTATCCCCGATTACATTTTGACTCCCATGATGAAAAAATATTGAAAATTTAACTTGCATCTTTGTCAAGAACAACTTAGAAATGTAAGTGTCACAATTTTCGTCATGTTTTTCGTGGGACGATTGATTTTGCGAGAGTTACGCTTCATATACAAGAATAAACTACATGTTTCTAATCGTGAAAGCATTCGCCACAGCATAGCATTCTCTGATTTTGCAATATTCGAGCAGTAGAAAAGAAAATTTCAATTTTTGACATGTACATACCTTGCGAAGCGTCTTCGTGAACTCTCCTCCACCAAAATCGGAAGCTATCCTCACAAATTTCTTTGCAGAACCGACTGTTCTGCTTGTGCCGATTACCAGCCGTGATTTATACAATTTTTTTATGATAATATTATAACTCTGATAGTGCTTACGGTTTCTTGTGGTATCCTGTTGCGTTAAAAAATATACTACTTTAATATTTAAAATGGTATATAAATGCAATAAATAACCAAGAAAAAATCCAAATGGTCTTAGATGGTGCCGTTTCATACACATTATTACCATAACTTGTAATAAACATTTGGTAAAACTGTTTAAAAAGACGGGTAAATATTTTTTCCCCGATATCACTTGTTTCTCTTATAGTGTTGATATAAACATATTCCACATGTGAAATATTCAAGATTTAGTATTTAACAATTTGGATACCAAAAGAAACCAAAGTTCGAATACCATATTCTTGTTCATATATAAAAATAAAAATCTAATTGCTTCTATAAACAACATACCTAATCTGCATGGCGGATGTTTTCTGGTTTCTTCTCACAGGAGGATATTGACCAACACTACTTCCTGGACTGTTCATTCCACTTCCTCCCGACAAATTTCCAGCTTAAAAATAAAAAAATTACAATTATCATAGTGAGGTTTAATATACTTCATTAGTCAAATAACAGCTTTCCAGAGTTATCTCCCAAAACACAAAAAACCTTGCTCTCAAAATTGTTTGGGGGACTTAATCAGGTTAAAAATTGTTGACAATATCATAAGATAAATAACATAGACGTCACAATCTTCCAAAAAATATGTTTTTCTTGTCTTTCCGACATAGTTGTGATTTATTTTGTGCTACTTCATGAATTTATATCCCTCTCTTTTTAAATGAAAAATACACTGTTCAGTATTAACATTTTAAACATGTTCTATTGCTGGTCAAATTCTGAAGAAAAAAAAAATATTTTCACAAATGAACTCTTCGATTCACACAATAAGGAAATACTTACTTGAATTAGTCATCATGTTACTGAGACTAGTCATGTTAGACATAGATCCTATGGCTCCAATGTTGCTTCCTATTGTACCCACACTACTACTTCCTCCAATACCACCTCCCACTGTACTATCCATGGAGGATGGTGGTGTAGTTTGTTGTAGTAGCTGACTAAGGGCATCTAGGTTTGGTGTTTGTGATCTTGGAGTATGTGGTCTAAAAAGATTGTGCATGTTGGCATCACTGTGATTGGTCCCTACTCGATTTCCACTTGAATCACCTGTTATTAAAATAAATGCAATGTATCTGCTAATGAAATATGATACCACTACAGTATTCCAAAAACAGCAGAAACTAGAATTTTCATTCGTTGTTTAAAGCAATTTTTCCAGATACATCATGGCGAGAACAAACTACACTTAATGATGTCTGCTTTATACTAGACCAACATAGTTGGATTTTAAATTTACAGAATAGAATTATTGAAACCTGTCTAAACCAAACCCAGAGTAAAACAGAATCCTGTATAAACCAATCTAAGAATAAGTATGTAGGAAATCTTTGTTAATTTAACATGTATAAATCGAACACCTGTCTATTCCGAACACAAATACTGGCTGCATGGAGATTCAGATTAGGCAGGTTTCACTGTATTAGATGGAGATTTCAGTTGAGCTCAGAGTCGAATCCCAACGAGATTAGTTCCCCGTTAATTAATTTACTATTTAAAGTTATTGGCTAATGGATGAGCAATCCTTTATCTGGAAAGCATGTTGGATGAACTTACTTTGACCTCCAAATCCAACAGATCCCATCTGTGCAAGTGCGGCTATGTTGCCAAGCATTGGTGCACTTGAACCACTGTTGTTGCTGGCTGCATCTACAGATATCCCACTGTCAGACATAGCAGGACTGTGAGAACTCCTAGATAAACTAGCTCCTTCTGGCAAAGATTGAGTTCCTCCAGTTATTGCTGTTGGCATTGGTCCATGGATAGACGAGGCAATGCTGAAGTTGCCAACATTTGTTAAGCCAAGACCCATGTTATTGGGCTCTGCTACTGGTATGTGTGGAATAAAACTTGATGCAGACATCGGTGGAGGCATCATGCTGTGTTGATGCATCATCGGTGGCATGCCAAATCCTTCATTTTCAAATGAGGAATGCAGTGATGATGGTGGTCGTGATAATGATGGTCCTTCAGGTTGCTGAAGTGGAAATGTACAAGATATTAGACATTATATAAAAACTATTCTTTACTACAGATCCCTCCAAGTGTATCAACGATCAAACACTCGGGACGGACAGAGAGTTTTGTCGGACTTCACACCGACAAATGTCCGACCAAATCCTCCCAGGTCGGAGTGAGAGTCTCCACTCTCAGATAGTTAAACTGTAAACAGGAAACGTCCCCAAATCCTGCTAACCAATAAATTTGTGCATAAAGAAACATGTGTATCATAGTAAAGCTGAAGTAAATGAGTGATATACAGTGGTACGGAAAGTATAGATATGTTAACGGCTGTCACGGGCGATATATACAATAATATCCATGAATAAAATGTATTAACATGCAGTACCCATGTTTTAAGTGCACTAGAAGTGAATATTAATATGTCCCTATGTACTCGCGACAATCGATGCCAAGGCCCTTTCACTTGCTGCAGACAGTTGCCGGTTTACGATATCGGGTGCGTTTGCTCTTTTACGTGTTTGCCAAATGTAGGGCGAACGAACCCGGGTAAATAATTCTAATTTATACATTTATTTCTTTAAAGGCAAATTTGGATTAAAATTATTTAGTAAAATTTAAGTTTTATTTTGTTCATGGCGAATGGGTCATAAATCCGTAAATCCCGTTTTTTTCTTCTTGAAAATTGGCAGTCTGCGGAGTCCCGATATAGGTGAAATAATATTTTATTAGTGTATTCTACGTTTTTTTTTTTTTTTTTTACAGTTTACCTGTCAAAACATCACCCATCTCAGCATGTTGTCGCATCGTGCATTCATGATATACAAATACACCTATCACAGTTGTGAAAAAAAAATGTTGCTCAAGACTCTTTTTACTAAGACTTATAAACATAGATAACTATTCTACGTTTTCGATTTTCAAGCCGTCTTCCAATTTATTTGTACTTAAAAAATAAATTTATATCGTTTTTCTTATATATGTGTATAAATATCTTAATAAAATAAATACATTTACGGTGAGAAATTATTATACGTCATGATATCGTTATTTAGGTAAATACTTATTAGACAGATTTTTTTTAAAACCATTTTTGTCTTTTTAATTGACAACTGACCCAAGCTAAATAAATGAAATGTGACTTAATGTGTTAATTATATAAATCCTTGCCTTCTATAAATTTTAATTTCTTATCTAATTCTTATTTAACAATATGGTCAGGTTGTTATTTTCATTGAATGGCTTCACAGTAGGGGCTCTTCCTGTATATTGGTTACATCCTGTATATTACAACTGACTGCTAATGCATGACAAATAGAAATTTGGATTAAAATTATTTAGTAAAATAGTAAATCCCGTTTTTTTCTTCTTGAAAATTGGCAGTCTGCGGAGTCCTGATATAGGTGAAATAATATTTTATTAGTGTATTCTACGTTTTTTTTTTTTACAGTTTACCTGTCAAAACATCACCCATCTCAGCATGTTGTCGCATCGTGCATTCATGATATACAAATACACCTATCACAGGTGTGAAAAAAAATGTTGTTCAAGATTCTTTTTACTAAGACTTATAAACATAGATAACTATTCTACGTTTTCGATTTTCAAGCCGTCTTCCAATTCATTTGTACTTAAAAAATAAATTTATATCTTTTTCTTATATATGTGTATAAATAATAAATACATTTACGGTGAGAAATTATTATACGTCATGATATCGTTATTTAGGTAAATACTTTTTTTTAAAACCATTTTTGTCTTTTTAAATGATAACTGACCCAAGCTAAATAAATGAAATGTGACTTAATGTGTTAATTATATAAATCCTTGCCTTCTATAAATTTTAATTTCTTATCTAATTCTTATTCTTATTTAACAATATGGTCAGGTTGTTATTTTCATTGAATTGCTTCACAGTAGGGACTCTTCCTGTATATTGGTTACATCCTGTATATTACAACTGACGGCTAATGCATAACAAAAAATTTTAATCAGCCATCATTATCATGAAATACATTTGTTAATCTTTATTTTGATGATGGCACCCAATTCCAAATTAGTATAGTAGAGGAGTACCGTATTTTTCGGACGATAAATCTAGATAAAAATGACGATTTTGTTCACAGTACAAAAAATGTATACCTTTATTTTGCTGTAGGTTTATTTCTGAATAAGAAGACTCGTATCATCGATGTTCTTGGTACTATTTTTTTTTTAAATAAAGCAATAAAAGTGCAATTCTGGGGATAAAATATTCAACATTCGAAAAAAATCAATATTCAATGATTGAAGTGTTATCGAAAATCAGTTCAATATTGTATTTTATAATAAAATATATACTATAAAAAATGTATCTTGTTGAAAAAAATCACAGGGTGGATCGATTTACAATATAAAATTATTATCACAAAATATCTAAATATAGCTATAGCTTTCCTTTAAACATGAGCATGCGCACGTGATTGTAGTTAAAAATGGCGGTTACAATACATCTCACAGTGAACGTGTAGAACAAAGCTTTTTATACTAAATATACTGGAAAATAATTTATATCAATTTCGTTACTTCATCGATATTTTATTGCAATAATTTATATGAGGCTATGGGTGTTTAAACGTCAATTTTCAACAATATTTCAGTTATATATTGACCTTTGAGTTACCTTTCCTGGTGCGAATATGGTGCAAGGTAGAAATACACTAGGGTATTTACGTAACCGGACATTCTACATACCGGAAAGAAAGTACGCTTACAAATATGCATCGATCACAAAATGTTTGACATGCTCACCTCGAGAAATGTAAAAAAAATCTTTAAATATCCACTCTCATGTCAGACTTAGAGAGTGTTGACTCTCAAATTAAATTTACTTCAATGATTGCAAATGTACCTACAAACAAATAGTAATAAAAAACAACAACATTAAATAGAATTAATTATAATTGTTCTCCCACTGGCACCTGGAAATTTGTGTCGACAAGATGTTCCTTCCACTATTGACACCTGTAAACTGAGCTAATTAATTCATATCAAGCTGGCTGTAATACCTAGTCCAATACACATATTGCCGTCACAGATGAACAAGTATAGGGACTTGAAATATTTGTAAACGGAATATTGTGTAACTTTAGCCGGTGATTTTTGCATCCGTTATTTCACCTTTATATGGATATCACACTCCGAAAGAATTATTTCTTATTCATTCATGTACACAGCCGTACCGGCCTCATTGACTGTTTTAAGTGACAACAGATTTTTTTTTTTTTAAATCGTCAGTGATTTCTCCAAACAAACAAAGTCAAAACTTAAGTCGAGTTTTTACTCAAATTTAATTTGGTTTGTTAAGAAAACTTTTTTCGAGAAATCCAAGCCAGGGCTGGACTCGGCGTATATAATTTTAAAGCTTAGATTTCGGAAAAGTTGCGATATTTCTAGCATTCCGATTGTAATCGTAAAATTTAAATGTACTAGAAAGATCTATTAAAATTAAACAGATTAAAGAAACACAAACGGTGTAACTCGAAATTATTGTACAATTCTTTGATTATGAGGTGCTCCTATGCATCGAACGACTGTTGTGCCCGAGCGTGACAAATATTGACCTTGGAGCTACCTTTCCTGGCGCGAATATGGTGCAAGGTAAAAATACACTAGGGTATTTACGTACCCGCACATTCTACCCACCGGAAAGAAAGTACGCTTACAAATACGCATCGATCACAAAATGTTTGACATATTCACCTCGAGAAATGTAAAAAAAAATCTTTTAATATCCACTCTCGCGTCCGACCAAGACCAAAATGTTCGACCAAATAGTCGGACTTAGAGAGTGTTGACTCTCAAATTTGTCGGACATTTTGGGAGGAATATGTCGGACCTGAGAATTTTATCGTTGATACACTTGGAGTGTACTGTATGTAGTGCAATGAAATATTAACTATTGTAGGAATTTGAACATCAACTGATAAATCACAGTTGAAAAATTGAATGCCTTGATTAAATCATGTCAACTATTTCTCATATAAAACTAATAACTCTATTGTTTACAGTATAATACAGGGCCTAAAATAAAATTCTATTTGTTTGGCATTGCCGCCCAACCCACAGAAAAACTTCCCGCCCAAATTATTTTATTTGCGTTTCAGACAATTTCGTGCCGAATTTCGATCATGTCCGCGGAGTTTGTTCCGGGCTTTATTTATTTCAAATCTCGATCTTAAAAGCACTTGATGTATACTGTATTGAGAGCAAACTCTTAAACGACATAGAATAGAAAATGGTCTGCTACAACGAAAATAATGTCGAAGTGGCCGGCAGTGGAAAGCATCCCCCTATGCTGCAATGCATCAGTTAAGGGGGGGAGGGGGTGAACAATTGATCAAAAATAAGATCTTCAGTTATTCTATGGACGAAACATGGGAGGACGTTCTGAAAGACCTTTTAGAAGAATATAAAGCTTTCAAATGTATTTTTTTTTAAATAATTTCTCTACTTACCTACCCACCTGCCGATAGTGTGGGTCGGCAATGCCAAACAAACAATATTTTAAGGGTGGCCCCGGCCTTCCATTTACCATCTTTATCCACTTTAATAGTGCCCTGAACACATACATAAATATGCTATGAAGCCATCAATAAAGCTTCATTTAAAAATAAACATTTACAAGTCACATAATTACAGAATATTGTGATCAGATTCTCACATGATGTTCATAAAAACATTTGTTACTAGGCTTTCAAAATATATTTCAGTTAAACAAAAATGATGAAGGTTGTGTGCCCTTTCCCATGTCCCAATACACAATCTACATCAACTTTCAAATCACCAGTGTTCATAATTATGCTGGACCGCAGGCCTGCATCATGTTGAAATTTTGGTGGTACAAAGCAAACTCTCAACCTCAAAAAAGAAGTATAAATCGTATTTTGTATTTATTAAATGTATTTTATATTCCTTAGATCAACGAAATATGCATGCCCCCAACCACAATTTACCAGAAAACTCTGGCCTGCCGAGTGCTTGCCACCTACAGTGGTCCAGCACAACATCTTGATGTCCCGTCTTTTTTTTTTAACTGACCACACATCCAGTGGCTAATTCCAGTTAATTTTGAACACTGCCATACAAAATCTACATCATCTTACAAATCACCAATCTATTAATACAGATATACCTTGGGACTTATAGTGAAAGAGCCGAAAGTGTTTTCCACAGCATTTTGGAAGGTTTTTCCATCTGTGTGAAACTCGATGTTAATATTAACATCAGGTTTTGGAGTATTGTTGATGAGTGTTAACAGCTGAGACATAATCATCTTCTTCATTAGCATCAGTTGAAGACCACTTCCACTCTTTAGAACTCTTTCTGTAAACGTACAACAATCCTCCATCTTTTCAGAAATCTTTTCAACATTATGGAACAGGTCCATGATGGCAAGTTCTTGGCATGAATGCAGTTTTTCTAATTCTTCCAACATTGTTTCCTTTAAAAGAACACAAAAGTTTATTCAGCTTTGTTAATCTTATTTTTCACTCTTTGCTTCATATAAAATTTTATACAAACAAACAAATATGGTGTTAGTGAAAGGTTAACCAGCAGGGTTCGAAATTAACTATTGTCCGCTAGTCCGAGGATAGCAGAAAGTTTGTCGGACTAACTGATTTCGTTTTCCAGTTGTCCGTCGGACTATCAAAATCTTCAATTTATTGTCTACATCAAAGTGACGATCCAGTCTAAAATATGCTTGGAATAGTATATAAAATAGTCGTGCATTAAAGCGTCTTTGTGACCGATCACTTAAACGCTTTAGATTACGAATATTTAACATATTATTTCAAGCATGATACTGACATCTATGTTTTACCGCATTGACAAAATGCGGAAATTTAAAGAGGGGGTCGAGTCTCTATACGACAAAGATGAGATGACCGAAGAAGAAATTGCTCCATTGGAAAAAATGAACTAATAAAATTCTATTCTTGTTCCATTCCAAATTCTTACAGATTACTGGTAACTAAATAATGATAAGGCAGGCCAAATTTATTTTAATAGTTGAATACATCACAAAATAGTATGAAAATAGTCAGGTCTATCACCACATATTGGAGAAAGTTCTGAAAAGGAATCGATTTGGATGAGAATTTACAAATTACCCTGACAAGCCTTGCCCGATACAGTTTAGCCTTAGAGATACAGATGAGCATTCCAAAACCTTTTGAAAAATTTTATTCTTTTTTTTTCTGAAAAAACAAAAACAAAAAAAAACTGACATTTTTTATGCTTCATTTACACTCCAGAAACCATGCAGAATGCAGGATTTTATGTCAACATTTTCAAAGATCCCCCTAACAAGGCTCACAGCTTTACGCTGTTCCCATGGACTAGTCAGAATTCTGGAGGACTAGTCCAAATATTTTCTTAATAGCCCAAGGACTACTATCTCAAATACTTTAATTTCTAACCCGTCCAGGTATTTATCTGGTCGATATAGGGAAATACATATTTTCATCACCCCTTTGATATGAAATCTTTAAAACTTTTTAGCCGTCACCAGACAGCAAATCGCTTTTCTTATGGGAATCTGGCTGTTGCACACAATATGTAAGGAGGCCATTCAAAGGGCATGATGTCATTAGTAGTGATGGGAATCGGTAACATTTTCAAGATCGATGATCGTTATATCAACATCGACCGATGATTGATCATCGGTGACAATTGCCTTCTAAATGTATTTACTGACTATAATTAATCAAATAGTCTTTATTTCAAGAGTATGATTGACAAAAGTAAAGATATGAATAAAATTGTATCGTAAATTTATAAACAAAATTTTTTTCTAGTAAACATTAACTTAGAACAAAACAAAAGATCGTTTTCCATATGTGTAACACCTGATATACATGTAGATAGATAAATAATAGACTAGTCCAAATATGTGTTCGACAAAAGTACAGATTTGAATAAAATCAAATAATATATTTACAAACTACAATTTTTCCATTTGTAAACATTAACTTAGAACAAAACAAAAGATCGTTTTCCATATGTGCAACACCTGATATAAAATGGACTATTCCGGGAAGTAGATAAATAATAGACTAGTCCAAATATGTGTATTGACTGAGTGTCAAAAGTAGACTTGGACAAAACTGCCAGATGTTTGTCAGTATGAGGGCAAAAAAACCAGCTGGGATAAAACTGCAATATTTTTGCCAGTATGAAGACAAAAAAAAACCCAAAACAACCAAAGAACAAAGTTAAGCAATATTTTAGACACTATAGAATCAGAATCGACCACAAGGTTCAAGAATCGATCATCGGATCGTATGATGACGTCCGACTGATTAGTCGATGTTTCCGATGATCGGTGCACCACTAGTCATTAGCAGAGTTCGCGAAATGCGTCAGTCCTGTCAGACATGACCTGCAAAATTTGGGCAGATTTTGCCGAGTTCGCGAAATGTGTGAGTCCTGTCAGACATGACCTGCAAAATTTGGGCAGATTTTGTTAAGGACTGACACAAGATTGGTATTTTGCAATAGAAAATTACTGACATTTTTTTCACTAGGACCACCAAACCCATATGCAATTTCGCGAACTCTGCATTAGATGAACTAGATTCTAGGTGTTATAACATCTCCCTTCATTTAGACACGAAATCTCATAAACGATAGATTTGCTTAATGCATGGTATGAATTAGTCCATTGTTTCACCAAACGTGTTTTTACAAAAGTTGGAGATAAAATATTTTGAAATCTAATAGTTTATGTTAGATTCTACCTATCTGTATTGTCCTTGGAGATTGACTCATCAAGATGGGAAGGATTAATTTAACCTTGCCACAACCCAAGCTAGGATCTTGATTTCATCAGCATATATGATGATTTTAATTTTTGCGTTCAGTGATTGGAGGTAATAGGTTTGTTGTTGACATTACTGGAATTGTTCGCAATTACTGTTAAAACTTTCTTTTCATAAACTAAAAGCCTAATCTTATTATGAAAAGTTGGTGTATAAAAGATGAATTGCACTTTGTATTATAGTATTGTTGTACCACAATATAGGAATAGGCATGCAATGGCTCAGAACATGTTTATAGTATGAAATTACTAACTTAAGAAACTGATTTTACAATGAAGTTATGATAACTTTATATTGCTTATAAATGACCATATCAAATTAACCCCTACCTTTTGCTTTTCAAGAATTGTTTTATAGGTTTGGAATGTTTCTTGTACAAGCCCTTTAGCATTGTCTCTCTGCATCTGCAACTCAGATAAAGAATTCTCAAGGGTTGATGATGCTTCATCACACACAGACACTTTACTCCTACATTCAGTAATCAGTGCTTGGAAATCTTCTCTCTGCTTCTCTACAATGTCCGATATCCTTTCATAATGGTGGTCTGGTTGCTTGTGTTCTGCCAACATGCATTCATTACAGATGGGTACCTACAAAGAAATATTTCTATATATCAGACTGTCCCAATGTTATGTTGTGTTAGTGCTGTTCATAGTTATCCTACACAAAATTGTTTTAAAACCAGAGGTCCCACTAGATTGAATCGCTCCATTACAAATCTTATGTAAAATTTTAGACTCGGGCATTTTCTTGTGTGCTAGCTTGGCTATGTATATTAAAATGACATTAAAGGACATGCAGGATCTCACTTTCAGGTAACCAGAACCATTATTATCTTTTTATTTGGCCTCATTTTCCGTTTGTTAAAAACAATGGTTAAGTTCTTAGACATAACTTACAACTTATCCATCGATCATCATACCAATGTGTAAATTTCAGAAGCAACAAACCTTGGGTTTTCTAAATATCAACAAACTGCAAATAGTCTTAAGCGTTATAACAATATATACCATTGATGCAGTAAATACTATAAGAAATGAACATTGTAAACTGTATATATTATAATATACCTGACAGGTCATGCAGAAAAACTTCATGTTTTCAGTTGGATGGTTGAAACAGAATATTGGCTTGTGGAAAGATACCTTTTCTGTACCTTGCATGTCATCAAAAGATACAACCTGCAAATTAATGTCACCATAATAGTTATTTTACAAAAAATTATAAATGTTATTTGTGTCATTCATTCATTCTTATAAACCACTCATCTAAAATACACTGATTGCATGCCGACAGCTTGGTCCTTCTTTTGACAATCAACTATATTTTGGCTATTTAATCGTTTGCATGGATAAAACTTACCAAGGACACAATAGCCCTTGACAACTGAATTTTGGTCTGGATCCCTGAAAATGTTCAGACAGTAACTCAGCTGGCTATTGAATTTTGAATATTTTATATACAGATGTGTCTCTACTTGGAAATTATCCAAATACCATAGAAACTTAATAACAAAACAACACATGATACAACATAGTAATAAGACAATTATAAACTAAACAAACGTGTACTTTAAAAATAAGCATACTTAAAACAATTTTGAATTCTTTAAAATCCTCTAGGCCTATTCTTTCATGGTTCTAAACAACTAAAAGTAAAGTTACTATACCTTGTGATTATCAAAACATCTCATAAACTGGTGAGCTGTCACACAGTTGGCACAAAGATAGCTAGCACAATCACAACATCTTGCCACTGCCTTCTCTTTAGCTTTGCAACTAGTACACACAAGTTTCATTTCATCCATTGCAGACATTTCCAGTAAATCTGTGATGATATGGTCAGTTTGTAGATCTTGTACTCCATTTCTAGGAATCTGTGTCTCCTGTTTACATTTTGAACAAATTATAACATCTTTTTGGGAAGGGTCTTCAAAATCTTCGATTTGCTTTTCTAAACAGGACTGACAGAAAATGTGCAGACATGTCAAAATCTTTGGCTGGTTATACTTTGACTCGCAAATGTCGCAAGTGTTTTCATCATTTCCTATGCTCAATGAGCTCAGAGAATCAATTGGGGACTCCCTAGAGTCAACTGGAGAATCTCTTGGAGAACTTTCTTTGCATGCCATGCTTTGTTATTCTGAAAAGAGAAAAGAACAATTATGCAAGATCTGTCTTACAAAATCATTGTTAAAACACCTATTAAAGGTCACATCAAAGTAATGGGTCCTGCCACAGGCCAAGACCTGGTTTCTTTCCGCCTGCCTCAGACCAAGACATGGATTTCTATCTACATATAGATGTTGTTATCCTACTATCATATGAGGTCAGAGGTACTGTAGTTGATCATCACTGTTCATTCAAAAACAAAAATTAAACATATTATTAAATTCTGTTGGTCTATATTTTATAATATGGATGTACAGAGGAAACAGCATGTTTTTTACATTTCCCATTACATGTCGTGGGCGTGTTTTTTCAATCTCCAGCGTGATATAGTGTGTTTTCCATCGCGGAACACGCTATATCGTGGGAACCCACGATGTGGTGGAAATCCATCGCGAGAAAACATGACAGCACTTCATGGATTGGTATATAGCACACGTATATTTTGTGTAATCGTTTTAAAATATAAATATCAGTCTTCGAAATTAGGCGGTAGTCCGAAGCCTGTGGCGTGTACAATTGTACACGGGCGTATAAAATGAGAAATTCCACAAGTCTGACGGGCCCGTGAAAACCAGAGGCTCCCAGGAGCCTGTAATCGCTGCTTTCAATAACAACGCAACTGCACTGTGGCAGCCATCTTGGTGGGAGAGCATGACTGCCGGACACAATTTTGGAAGAGGACCATCCAATGACTATTCCATCAAAGTTTGGTTCTAATTGAGCTACTGGTTCCAGACAAGATGGTTTTTATGTGAATTTCCCATAGGGTCCTATGTTAAACTAAGTACAGCTGTGCAGCCATCTTGGTCAGAGGGCGGGACCACCAGACACAATTTTGGAAAAGGACCATTCAATGACTATTTTATCAAAGTTTGGTTCTAATTGAGCAACTGGTTCCAGACAAGAAGATTTTTATGTGAATTTCCTATAGGTTCCTATGTTAAACTAAGTTCAGCTGTGGGGGCCATCTTGGTCAAAGGGCCGAACCGCCCGACATATTTTTGGAAGAGAACCATCCAATGACTATTTCATCAACATTTAGTTCTTATTGAGCAAATGGTTTCAAACAAGAAGATTTTTATGGGAATTTCCCATAGGGTCCTATGTTAAATTAAGTTCGGCTGTGGTGGCCATCTTGGTCGGAGTTCTGAAATGCCAGACACAATTTTGGAAGAGGACCACCCAAGAATCATTTAATCAAAGTTTGGCTCAGTAGTTTCAGAGGAGAAGATTTTTTTAAAATTTCATCCTTCCTTTTTTCTAATTTGCATAATCGACAAAAGTTCAAAGTTCATAAAATTTTTGGCAATATATGTTAAAAAGCTCATCATTATGCTTATACAGTTCAAATTTGGGCACATTCTGGCTTAAAATAGAGCAGTTTTGGTCATTTGAAGAAATTTCTATTTTTAGTAATGGTGGCCATCTTGGATACAGGACGGCACTGACAGACACAATTTTGAAAGGGACCCACCTAGGGACCATCCCTGCCAGGTTTGGTTTAACTTGGTTCAGCGGTTTCAGAGGAGAAGATTTAAATGTGATCTTTTATCAAAATATGCCTAATTTGCATAAATCGACTGAAAAACCCGGAATATATGCTAAACTACTCCTTGCCATGTAGCTGCAGTTAAAATTTGAGCTCATTTTGACTTGCACTAAAGCAGCAATGGACAATTAAAATTTCATCCCCCCTTTTTCTATTTTTAGCTTGGCGGCCATCTTGGTTGGAAGTCGGGATCACCGGACACAATTTTGGAAGGGGGCCATCCAAGAACCATTCCACCAAAGTTTGGTTGCAATTGGCCTAGTGGTTTCTGAGGAGAAGATTAAAATGTGAAATGTTGACAGACGGACGACAGACGAAAAGTGATGACAATAGCTCAGATGGCCTAAAGGCCAGGTGAGCTAAAAAAAAGTCATATAGTTTCAAAAGTTGATTTCACAAGATATTGTGTGTAGATATTTAGTTTTTGTTCTCCGTTTACAGTTGCTGCCGAGTCAATGCAAAAAATGGGTAGGCAAATAAGTCCTTTTAAGAATTTCCGATATTCGAAATAGATTTAGGTGCGTCTGTTTTTTGCAATTTGATTGATTGATATTTTTACTATCATGTAGGTTTTAAAAAAGGACGAGAAGCAGGGCGAAGTAGTTGCCTTGTGAAGGTTGACTTTGATTTCTCGTTGGTCAAAAGCAAAGTTCAAGTAGCCTTGTAATTTTGAAGAGTCACCCTATGTTGCCCTCATATTTTTGCCACGTGCCATTTATGAAAATATCGACATCGTGTTTATTGAAATCTATGGTATTCATTAAGTATTTTGAAAGTGATTTTCTTGAAAAGTAATCCATTTCGGTTTAGGCCAAAAAAAAATTATATGTGTGTTTCCGATCGACCGACCCTAACATTTTGTATGCCCAAAAATAAAATAAAAATATATCGGCAAAATCCAAAAATTCATCTCCATTTCCCTGTCTGTTTCAGACTTCAACAATACTCGGTTTCCTGTATGAATTTTCTTCATTTCCTTGTACATTGAAGCCCGGGGTTCTATGGTATCACGGTAGTTAATGCTTAACCATAAATAAATAAAAACGGTTATATAGTACAGAAAGGGACATACCGTGATAGTGGTCATGTCTAGGAGTGATGGGGATTAAAAATTTTAATTCATGTCCGTGATCAGGGGGCAATAAAACACCAGGTGTTAATCTTGTAATCAAAGTGTGTCGTTTTACAGGTAAACTAATCAGATAAGATGTACAGGTGAAATTACATTTTTTTCAGGTACTGTCTCAAATTCCCCTCAGAATTAAGAAAAAAACATTTTTATTTCTTTCCTCAAAACGTAAAACATCCTTGAACGTAATCCCGGGAATGAAATCCCGAGATCGAGAAACTAGCACGAGAACGGAGAGTTCATTTGAATTGATGAATAAAATGTAAATAATAAATTATTATTCAACTTCAATTCAGTGAAATCATGGGTTGTGCAAATTTGTTTCAAAGATTTTTAACCTTGGCTGTGTATTGCGTATTTTATTTACACACATACACAACGTGACCTGGCTTGTGCACAAATGAAGTTTCATAAACACAAGCACGATTTGTTACGTTTTAAAGCATATTTCCAGTTCAATGTTACATTTTAATTCAATAATATTTTTTATACGTTCAGTATTTTTTTTATTTTAATCTTCATAGAAAACCCAGTTAAAACCCTTTTCGTTGTAGAAAATAACAAATATGTACTAATTAATTTGTATACGGTCATTGAAGAATTTGATTAAAAACAAGATATGATTATAATCCAACGATCATGAAGTCTCAAGTCTCTCAAACCGGTTACTGACAACAGGTTTAAAAAATAAATCAAAAGCTACCTTTGAAATCGAACAATATTGAATTTTTGCGGTATTGTGGTAGCAATTTTGAAAATGGAGACCAGTAGAAATTTTTCGATGTCAGGAATCAATTCGGGACATCATAATCTACCTACATATGAAATGTCGTTGAAATCGACAATGTTGAATTTTTGTGACCATTTTAAAAATGGCGACTGCTAGAAATTTTTCAATGTCGGGACATCATACATAATCTACTCACATATGAAATGTCGCTGAAATCGGACAATGTTGAATTTGTGAGGTATTGTAGCGGCCATTTTGAAAATGATGACCGCTAGTTACTTTTCAGTCGGGAAATCATAATCTACACACATGAAATGTCGTTGAAATCAGACAATGTTGAATTTGTGCGGTATTGTGGTGGCCATTTTCAAAATGGCGACCGGTAGAAATTTTTCAATGTCGAGAATCAATTCGGGACATCATTATCTACCCACATATCAAATTTTGATGATATCGGACAATGTTGAATTTTTGCGGTATTGTGGCGGCCATTTTGAAAATGGCGACCGATAAAAAAATTTCAATGTCGGGACAACATTATCTACCACACATATCAAATTTTGATGATATCGTACAATGTTGAATTTTTACCGCCCATATTTTATGCCGTGTTTTGGCAGCCATTTTTTAAATGGCAGACATCTCGAAAATTTTGAAAACGCAAAATTGCTCCTCTAATGGTGACCTATCACCATGTAAAATTTTATGTCTCTATCATTATCCATTTAGAAGTTATCAACATTAATGTACGAAATTTCAACATAGATAACTATTTTGCGTTTTCAATTTTCAAGCCGTCTTCCAATTTATTTGTACTTAAAAAATAAATTTATATCTTTTTTCTTATATATGTGTATAAATATCTTAATAAAATAAATACATTTACGGTGAGAAATTATTATACGTCATGATATCGTTATTTAGGTAAATACTTATTAGACAGATTTTTTTTAAAACCATTTTTGTCTTTTTAAATGATAACTGACCCAAGCTAAATAAATGAAATGTGACTTAATGTGTTAATTATATAAATCCTTGCCTTCTATAAATTTTAATTTCTTATCTAATTCTTATTCTTATTTAACAATATGGTCAGGTTGTTATTTTCATTGAATGGCATCTCAAAATAGATGGCTTCACAGTAGGGGCTCTTCTTGTATATTGGTTACATCCTGTATATTACAACTGACAGCTAATGCATGACAAACAATTTTAATCAGGCATTATTATCATAAAATACATTTTTTTAATCTTTATTTTGATGATGGCACCCAATTCTCATCACCTATCCAAATTAGTATAGTAGAGGAGTACCGTATTTTTCGGACGATAAATCTAGATAAAAATGACGGTTTTGTTTACAGTATAAAAAATGTATACTTTTATTTTGCTGTAGGTTTATTTCTGAATAAAAAGAATCGTATCATCGATGTTCTTGGTGCTATTTTTTTTTAAATAAAGCAATAAAAGTATACTAACAGGGGGTACAATTCTGGGGATAATATATTTAACACCTGAAAAAAATCAATATTCAATGATTGAAGTGTTATCGAAAATCAGTTCAATATTGTATTTTATAATAAAATATATACTATAAAAAATGTATCTTGTTGAAAAAAATCACAGGGTGGATCGATTTACAATATAAAATTATTATCACAAAATATCTAAATATAGCTATAGCTTTCCTTTAAACATGAGCATGCGCACGTGATTGTAGTTAAAAATGGCGGTTACAATACATCTCACAGTGAACGTGTAGAACAAAGCTTTTTATACTAAATATACTGGAAAATAATTTATATCAATTTCGTTACTTCATCGATATTTTATTGCAATAATTTATATGAGGCTATGAGTGTTTAAACGTCACTTTTCAACAATATTTCAGTTATATATTGACCTTTGAGCTACCTTTCCTGGCGCGAATATGGTGCAAGGTAGAAATACACTAGGGTATTTACGTACCCGGACATTCTACACACCGGAAAGAAAGTATGCTTACAAATACGCATCGATAACAAAATATTTGACATGTTCACCTCGAGAAATGTTAAAAAAATCTTTAAATATCCACTCTCACGTCTGACCAAATAGTCGGAGTTAGAGTGTTGACTCAAATTTGTCGGACATTTCTCTGGAGTGAGTCGGACATTTTAGGAGGAATATGTCCGACCTGAGAGTATGAGCGTTGATACACTTGGAGTGTACTGTATGTCTGTATCATATTGTATGTTAACTATTGTTATATGATGATGTCTATGTTGTTATTTATTGTACTAAATTATATAAATCTTTTTGTTTTTGATGATGAAATCAAAATGAAAAACAGAAGTACAATACAGACATTAACATTTGTACTAACAAATCCAGACCATTTATACATGAAACTGAACATGCCAGCAGCAATCATCTAGTTTCAGTTCGAAAAAATTGGTTCCTTGTAAAATTTTTAGCTGGCTCCTAACTTTGAAAACTGGCACCTGGCGATTTTTCTGGCTTCTACTTTTTGGAAGCCAGAGCAGCCCCTGTTAGGTGGAAAATACTTTAAAAGCATATTTTGCAGACATATTATACGTCAACAGTGAGTCAAGGTTAACAGGTCAAAAAAACCTCTTCAGGATTTTCTAGACTTTTCATTAGAACACGTGCTACATCCGAATCACTGGTTTCCAATCCTGAACAAAACTACGATGGTTGAGAACTAATGACACTGACAAACCATTTGAATTGTAACCCCCAGCAGCATAAGATATAAATAGACTACCTTTTAAAATTTATTCTAAAATTAAAAACAGAAAACACACATTTCGGAACAGGAGAAAGGTACAATTTTTGTACACTTGCTGAAATATGCGCATGCATTTTTTGTCATTCACATGACAATTTTCAGACACTAATATGAAAAAACAGACGCATTTAGCGTCTTTGCGTCCAGTAATTTCGAGCCCTGTCATATGCTTAATCAAATATATTTACCAATAAAACAAATACAAATATATCCGATCTTCTGTAAGGAGTCTCAATCCCAGTGTTAAATATTTGACAAGTATTTCATTTTACATTAAAAATATGTAGATATAACGTATATCAATTTCTAGTTAACTTTTCACAATTCGTCACACAACTGAAACTGTACATATAGATATACAGTAGATAAATATACAAAACTGATACTGATATCATATGCTTGTGAAGAAACAGGAAACAGGCTCAAGTTTATTTCTTGTAATCAGATTACATTTTAAATCACTATCTTAGTTTTGTTGTTCAGCCAGTGACATTCACTTCCTGGTGAAATGTATCCATTTCCTAATTAATACATAAAAGATTTACCGATAGTTTTTCAGAATCTATCACTATATATTTGTGCCAGTGTGTGTATAGTGTTTATTCCATCTTTTATATAAATATTTTAGTGTCAAGTCCATATCACCACGTCAACAGACATTTCCTGAATGTACACCTGTAGGCCAATAATTTTCATCAATATTTGACCTTGACCGAAACAAAATACCAATAAATCTATGCAAGGTGGTTTTGCAAAAACATACCTTTCACTACTTTACATAAAGATCAATATTGTGAATATAATTTTCTATATTTTTAAATATGATATTGCATTTTTTACTTTCGCTTTTACTTGTACTCGCAACAAAAAAAATATTGATATGCAGACATGCGCGATTCAACAAATGGCTTCCTGAATATTTCCACTTTGATGTAAATCTTGCATGCGTATTGTAGTTACTTATTGAGTTACTTACCAGCGACGTATTTTTAAATAAATAGTTGATATACCAATCTGATGGGAAAAAACGACTTCCTGTACAAAGAACAGATTAGCACGCGAGCGCGTGCGAAAACACCCCTTGGAAACATGAAAATTCAAAATCACATTTGTTTGCTTCAGACGTAGATTAGAACTAATTATTTTTACAAAATAAATTATATACACGAATCTATAACGGAGAGCTATATCAAAATATCTTCACATTCTAAATATAAAAGGACAACATTCAGAACATTGCCATGGATGATGATCGTCCAGAAATTGTGAAGCCTGAAGGTCACACAACTCGTCCAAATAAAACACAAATTCGCTTGATATTTGCAAAAATTCACTTACCTGGAATGTTATCAATATGTTGTGTTTAGTGCTGCTCTTCCATGTATCACCGACAATTCATAAATATGTTTAATTTTCTATCCTAAAGTCTGTTTCATTCCCGCCATGTGAACCCGTTTGCAGAATATTTTGCTCTGAATTGTATGCACATGCGCAAAAATTCCGCGGGAAACATGAATTCATAAATTATCGTCTGTTCGATGATAATTATGAAAAGTTGGATGCAGAAGTACGACTGGGAATATCCTCTATCATAACTTAACGGATATGCAAACGTGTGACGAAGGTGATAATCCGTTCATGATGAAAAAGACGATTTGACACAGTCCTACTCAGAGATGGCACAGGCTCTGCCTCTGATACCACACTGGCCGCACTTCTTCAGTAATGCATTGATTGACGGTGACCTCTTCTTCACTGTACTTGTCCCACAAGGCGAATATCCTGTGCTGCAGCTCCTTGGTTTTCTTTCTTTGGTAACGTCGAAGTTTTCCCTCTGTGACCATCTTGAGTTGAGTCGGTAGTAATTTGGCTTCCTTTGCACGGTGCAGTAGTACGATGAGAATGTACATCTGCAAGTTTGATTTCTGTGCTTTCCTGTTGAGCCGGTGGTGCCAGCCTTCAACGCCATTGGTTGTCCTCACTGACGCGGTAAACCGTCCATGATGCTGGTTTCCATGTGCTGCCGTTGATCCATGTGTTGTTGATAATCATATAATCCATTAATTTATAGTTATCTTTTCTGTGTCGACTGTATCCTTAATTAAGCGTGTTGAATGTCTCTGTTATCTGCTCCGCTGGAAGGAAGGGTAGTGCCAGTACTTTCCTAATGAACCTGAGTACTGCCTTTCTGTGAATACTCTACCTGCAAATTAAATCAAATTGTAAGTGATTTGAAACAATAAAGATTCAAATAAATAAAGTAAAATATTTGACAACTGTGAAATATTCTTTATCTTTATTTCCATACTAGTAGATTGTATCAGAAAATAGTGCTGATAAATTGTATTGGCATTCTATCTTTTAAATAGATAGGTTATTCAAAAACTGTTATTACCGGTATTTTCATAATTATGATAATATCGAAATACCTTCCCATTCTCATAACATTGAACATTTACAATATACCGGTATATTCTTTTTTTTAAAAAGTTAACGGAAATATCTGTAAGCCTAGTTCCTGAACGTGGCGCCACACAGCCTGTCCCCAGTGGAATGCACATCCTTGAATATGGATGTCAGTGAACACAGTCTTTACGGCTCTCCATAACCCGTCTTCAAAGTCTGCTACTGGTGGCGATGGAAGCAGTTTCAGAATCTGTTGAAGTACCCTCTTGTAGTCTTTCTTTCTCTTTCTGAACATTAGTACGAAGACCCCTGTAAGCTGCTTCATGTTGTCCTCGTGTTTAGCGAAGAAGTGGATTGAGAGTAGTTGAACAAACGGTTTGCTAACGATCTTGAACAGTGTCTTAGCTGTAGAAAGGTACTTAAGTTGCTGGTCGCTGGCAAAAATCAAGTGCCTGTGATCTTTTACGATGCCATCTCCACGGTAAAACTCAGGTGAAGTGTGGGTGCTGATGTAGTCTCTGTCTATCTGAAAAAATAGAAAAGACAAATTTACTAAATTTGAAAAATGACTACAGTGCAGGACAGGTTTGATTATTCTGTGCAGAGTTGGCTAAGATAGTAAAGGTTATGGAAAATGAATTCAGGGCTTGTTAAATTTTGATGAATTTTAAACCCTGATTAAGTATTAAAAGTATTACATGTATTATTATATTAAAAATACCTCGAAATCCATATCTTGGGGCTCTGTTGGACGGTCTATCTGCCGATGTCTGTTTGCAGTCCTGGCTATGTTGTTGTAGTTTGGTCTGGAATATTCTGGGGGTTTTTGGGTCAGCATCTTCTTTCATTATGCTGCTGAAAATATGCCGTCTTTGCAAAGGCCCACCTAATAGCCATTCATATACAGTTTTGGTTCAATTAGGTTTGTAGTTTTCTTCAGAAAGAGGTCGTATTATTACCAAAAAAAATACAAGCTTGGTAAACAACTATCTAATAATGATTCATGTACAGTTTGAATTGAATCCTGTTTGTAGCTTCGAAGAACAAGGTTTATTCATATTTCCTAGTTTACTATTTTAAAACTATGTCTTGCGGCGGAGGCATCTTAGTTGACCAATCAACACCATATTAACAACACTTGAGAAGTATCTAGCAAGGATCATTCAAACTTTATTTGGTTTCAATTAGTTAAGCAGTTCCGAAGAAGGTATTTGACATATTACCCAATCAGAAGCTTTTACAGTCCCTGGTAGCCCTATTTGATCGTCAATTGGCAAGAAACTTAAAATTGTACGGAAAAAGTCAGCCTGGTTGGGCTTTAATCCATTCAGTGCTTCTACAGAAGATCACGAAACAAGAAAAGTTTACAGGCGACGGAAGCTAATGTTGTCATTTTTTGTGGTTAAAGATATCTGTAAATGTGTAAATATATTTTTGATGAAGCACAAAAATTGCGATCACAAATACAAACACCCCATCTAGACAAGCACGTAAAAATAGCGAGGACAAAGCCAAACAACAACCAACTTGAGTTATTGATTTCTGTTTAACACAAATTGATCAATTTTCAGCTATATGATGGTGAATTTGATGCATGATGAGGTGCTGATAATATCCGCTATACTAGACCAACACGCTTAGTTGGATGTTTATAGTGCTAGCTCACTGAAACAACAGTCAACGGACACACATGCCGCTCCACTCGGACACATTATCCTGATTCCGACCAAACTAGTATTTGCTTTTATTCCTTAATAATGATGTGTTCTTAGCGGAGAAGCGGCAAATACCAATGTTATATTAATTGGTTAACCCCGACTCGGGCTCGAATCCACGATCTACTGCAGTGAGGGCGAGCACGCTATAACCATTACACCACAGATGCGGTTATACCAATGTGAACAAACACAGAAAACATGTACATACGAAGTATATCTTAATCAATACGATATTCTAGGAACTGTGTAGCCTGGATTTTCTGGATAGGGGATCGCTACTGACAAGCAAACTGCTGTCATAGGAGTTCGTAAGAGTCAAATTAAAGGCTTCACTTCTGCCTACCCACCCGGAACATCTGAGTTCACACCCGATTTTGGATGACGAATGTTGATTCAAATGATTTAGAAATTTACATTTACATTACAATCGGAAAGTTAAAATCAGTTCGTTTGTCGTACAGTTAGAATATCAATCAGTCCCCATCGTCTTTGTAAACAACTTAGATAAAAGTAGAGGATAAATAATTGCTTTTGTGTATAATCTAGATTTCAAATACAAATTTGACCTCAACTATTATTTAAATATCAGATATTATAAGACCATCGTATGATATAATAATTCAAAAATAGTCAACTTTGAACCAAAATATAATTGCCAATACCATATTAGATAATCTGTTCGCAATTTACAGAATACTTTTCAACAAAGTGTTGATGTCTTTCAAAAAACATTTTGAAAGATAAGGTGAGGCGATTCTTTAAAAATCCTTGATTAAATAGTTTAGTACTCAGAATACAGTAGCGTTGTAAAAAGTCTGCATGGATTCAAACTGCAAGCTCGAGCGCGGAGACTAACGCATGAGCTGTCTGTGAAATATAATCATTCCAAAACACGGGCGCGATTGGTATATTACTATCAATGTGTGTAAATTTATAATGCCGGGAACATTAAAGTCATCTCTTAAACTGTTGTCATATAGTCTGATAGAAAATTCGTTAACTATTGGTGTCAAATTTAAGGTAAATGTCAAGAAATGGGACAGAGGAAGCTGTTTAGTGTTTCTTTTATCTCAGGTTCTATTGTTTGTGATAATGGAATCAAAGTAGCAAAGTTTGGATTATTAATTGACAGATCATCATCAATAGAACAAGCACAATATTATTAGAAGTTTTCTCTGCAGGTACAACAACATAGTTGTAATGAAGAGAAGACACACATGCTTGTCTGTTTATTCTTAAAACTGATTTAAATCCAGCATAAACCAGCATTAACCATCAATATGAAAATGGTATGTTCATTTGGTGAGATGTATAAAAGACATTCAGATCGATTGAATTTATTATCTGATGACAGAGGGGAAAGCATACTAAAATTAATTGATCATTTTACAGAAACTTTCCAAGATTTACAATTGAAGATTTACAGTCTCATTGTCAATTAAGCAGATCAGAACTTTAAATAAAATTTCTTCTTCTGGTATTCAACAAGGGAGAAATTACTCGCCGGTATGCGAGGACATGCATAAATATTTAAAAAAAAAGTTACATTTAAATTTTCCATTTTTGCATTATTTTTACAATTTTTTTTTTTTCAATTTAAGATACAAAAACAAACATTGATTTATTTGAAAAAGCTTGTGTTGACAATATCTTGAGTGGGATGACTCTTGAAGAATCGTCACGATATAACTGAAATATTGTTGAAAGTGGCGTTGAACACCATACCCTCCCCTCAGAACGGCTTTGGGCAATGTGTGTGTGTGTGTAGTGTGTTCCATTCAGGGATAGTTCTGCATATTATAATGTTACAATGAAGTATTGGTTGAACTTTGTTTGGCTAACGTTCGCCCATGGGTAAACCTCGTGAAATGATTGGAACTTTGGTGAACCAAGGGCGAGTTTAGTGGAATTCCGAATGCACAATACACTTTTTTTCTATCAAGAAAAGAAGAAAACTTTTGATTGGCCTATATTTTAGTTTCAACCAATAAGCTGGAGTGTTTCTTGAACTGTCGGTAAACTTAACAAAATGGCGACTGACTTCAAGTGAGCACATGAAAATTTAAAAAAGGAGCATATTCTCCTTTTATTATGAAAAAAGAATAATTCCGAATTAATCTAGCAATTCTATGTAAAAATCACGAAATTTTCTTGAACTAAGAATGATGGCCAATGTTTTTAAATAGGATAAACTCCCAATGTGAACAGAAAAAAACAAGTTTGTTATCAATGTAGTCTGTACTGTAGTCGTGTAGAATAGAATAGAATATGTTTATTTGTCAACTAAAGACGCCCATGATACTGATAGGCAGTATACTTACATGAAAATCACAATATTTACATTAATTGGTATGATTAGATTGATTGGATTTAACATACAAGACATACAAATACATGTAAATATACAATTTTGTAATCAATTATTTTGACAAGTATAGTGATCCCTGTAATAGATTAAGAGACAGTGCATCATCCACAGTTGTATATCTAACACAGATACAATGTATATAATTATTATTATTGTATTAAATAAAATATTACTATTATTAATTTTGAATTATATCATTTCTAGATGAATGTAACTTTAGTATCATATCAGAAAGTTGATTTATGATGAAATTGTCTTCATTGGACATTAACCATATAAATTGCTCTCTAATATCTAAATGTTTAAAGTTATAATTATTATTATTTATAAGATCAATAAATGGTGTTCTCACATTTTGAAGTGCTTCACATTTTAATAAGAAGTGAATTTCATCTTCAACTTCCTTTAAACATAATTTACAAATTCTTTCTTTTGCCTGAAGCCCTCTGTGTCTTCCTCTTTCTATTTCTAAATTATGATTACTTATTTGTAATTTTGAGAGTAAAATTCTTTGTTCATCATTTTTCATAGATAAATAGGGTTCTAGACTTATGTTATTCTTAAATAATCTATATGTTCTTAATTTATTTCCAAAATCCTTATTAATTTTATCATCATGTAAAGATAGGAACCACAGTCTATTATAATTAGATTTAAGTTTAGTGTACAAAAAATGTTTTAAATTTGTTTTTGAGTTCATAACAAATCTTAAGTCAAGTTTTAAATATTTTAATAAGGACAGGATAGTACTATACCAACTTTTCTTATTCTGATCAGATAATAATTTTGATACAGAGAGAGCCTCAGACAAAAGAATGTCTTAAAAAAAAACCTCTTTACTATTAGATAAACGAGTTAAATAAGAAAACATAGAAATTATTATTTCAATAAATAAAGGATATCTTCCGAGTTCTCCAATCACTGCCAGGTTAGAGCTTCTTTTTCCAACTCCAAGTGAAAATTTACAAAATTTCATATGAGCTTTTTCTGCTTTTAGGTCATTACATAATTTTGACCCTCAATGTATAACCCTCAGAAATCAAAACTACTGAACTAAAGGGAAGACGACATTCAACTCCTTTTACGTTTATTTGTCTTTAGTTTCCTTCGTTATTGCTTGCATAGATCTCAGAGATATTTTTTTCTCTCAATGAAATGGCACATGATTTATTCTATGGGTACTCTAATGTATGCAAATATTTATTCAAACACTCAGGTTAAATCTTGACAACCTCTAGGTGGTCTAATACAAATCATCATCACTTTATTAAAAACTAAAAGTAACATGTTTTCACTATGTCGATGATATAGGATATTTATAACTGAAATATCTCGAACTGTGAATAAACTATTTTTATTAATACAGTGTAATTTGAAGTACAAGGGTTAACATTGATTCGTTTATCACTTTTAGTTTAATTTATCATGGGTAGCTGGAATACTCTGTTACTTAGAAGTAAAATCACAAGTACATTTAATTTGTACCTTTGACTTTGAGATTTTACTGTATTGCTCACTTGACATTAAGCATTAGTCACTCTCACCATATCATTGTATTTCGAAAAACATCACATATTTATTCTTCTGTAATTTTCTTATGTTCAGGGATATAACTTAACTGAGTATTCTGCATATGACATAAATATTGAAGAGTTCCAAGGTGGAGGTAAAAAAGCATTTCATTCAAAATAGGCTAGTGGGAATGGGAAGATGATGTTATAAATATAACTTGACACAAAGTACCAAACATGGCCTTGAATTTTGATATGTATAACATAACCATTTATCATGTTTATATTTATGTAGCTTATACAAATGTATGGATAATTATATAACACACAAAAAAAAATGTTTCATGATACTGTTGAAAAGGATGATCATTTCATTTATTACAGGACAGCAAGACCAAAGGAATACTATCGGAAATATCTGGTAAATATACAATGTATTCAAAAGAAGTAATAATAACAGATATAGTCAGAGATATAGCATGATAAATCACTGCGATAGACATATCACTCATCTTATGTGATATGGATATATCCTTTGGTCTGTTTGATATATCCTCAGAATTTCTTTTGTATTTAAAGTGTTACCTGCTATCACCCAAAATGCATAAGAAGTAGGTAAATAGATTAGACAGAGCAAAAGATATATCATTATTACTAAGAAGAGTGGTACGTCCGAGTCTATCACAGTGATTTATCATGCTATGTCTCTGACTGTACTTTTTTGGGAAGTTTATACAGGTCAGATACATGTGATTATTATATTGCTAAATAAAGGAACATGTACATGCATTGTTTTTTCATGTCGAGGATGATGAGATCTAATTGAGTCACAAGGTTGCTGTAATGTCTGGTGGAACATTAAGAAATCTTAAAGGGACAGTTACAATTCTATGATTACACATTTAAGTTGTGTGAAATGTTTTTATAGGACAGCAAAACTTGTACGGTCATATTATTATGGGTCTGCAAAAGTTGTGCATAACTGAATATTAAATAGACAAGACCTTTTGCTTCCCTGAATTTCTCTTGCTGCTATTTCTTAAATTCTTGGATATCAATGATGTGTTAATTTTTTATTATATTTATTACAAAAATTATAGACAGTAGATCTTTGTCACTTTACAATGGTAATTTGGGATATGAAAATATGTTTACAAAGATGTTAACTCTAAAAGTAATATGTTTTGTTTTTTTCAGGAACAAGAAGTAAGACCTGATGGCAGAGAACTTTCAGAATTCAGACATACTGTTTTAAACATAGGTTTGTTTGTTTGATTTTTTTTTTATTTCATGTTGCATGTAGAATTGATCAGTATACATCATATTTAGATTGCCAGGCTTCTTTAGTTAAACCTGGTTATATTTCAGCAACATTTTTTTCCACATTTTGAAAATTTGTAGTACATTTTTGTATTCAATAACACAGGATAAATATTTTGTGTAATCAACTCACTCCATTTTTAAATCCAGATTCTTGACCTGCATAATATGGCTGTGCATCTCACACTGGACTGCAACTAGTGTGGTTGAATATTTTTGTGATTATGTGAGAGATATCATTAAATGAGCAGCTCAGTTTTATTATGTATTATTCCTTTGTAGAATCTTACAAATCAGTTTATATTTTGTCTGTTTGTTATTTAATTGAATTGTTGGTCAGTATACATTAGGGGCTGTCATGGTCATGATCGTATGGTAATTGGATTTACAATTACCTGTGCAATCCGTGCCTATCACCACTGAAGTTGTGAGTTTGAATCCCACTCATGGCAAGGTGTATTCACAGCATTATGTGATAAATTCATCAGTGACTTGCATCAGGTCATTGTTTTTCTTTGGGCATTCTGGTTTCCTCCACCATTAAAACTGACCGCCACGATACATCATGTATTGTTGAAAATGGTGTTAAACACCCACTATACAATGTTTTTATATTTTTAATAGGATGTGTGACAACAGCTGAAGGTTCTGCACTTGTAAAGCTTGGAAATACAACTATAATGTGTGGGATAAAAGCAGTAAGTAGACATTATACATGTAGTGAATATGGGGGAGGTGTGAGAAATATTTGTATTACTGTTCATAACATTGAAGAAATATTTCTTTGAATTAACAAATTTACTGCACTGCCATGGTTGTACAAAAACATTAAGACTTGCACGGATTATTATATCCACTACTAGTGAACTGTGCGTGGGGGGGGGGGGGTTTGGATACATGGTATTCAGAAGTTCCATTCTACTGTCAGTCTGTCCTTTCGCTCCCTCTATCCTTACTTCTCTGAAACCAATGATAGGAATTCAATGAAACTTTTTGTGATTCTTCAGTAATTCAGGGCAATGTGCACCTCATATCTTATTTTTTTAATCTGAATTACTTTTGGGGATTCCCATCACAAACAATGAGCTTTTCAATATACCGGTATGTTATATGATTGTATAAAAAGTTAAGAATTCTCTGTCTGCAAGTCCAGGGTGGTCGGGGGTTGGTATGGTAACATTATTAATGCTTAAATGCACACATGTTCACATCCTTTGAACAAAACAAAACAAATGGAAAAAACTTTTAAGTACATCACTGTAAATTATTGATTGGTAATCATAATCACTGATAAAACAAATAGAAGTTGTTGTCTTGTCATGATAAAACATTTATTAAATTATAGTAACACTTATTCTTATGAAACATGCTTTTCCAGTAGACTCGTTAAGAATTTGTGAAATACATGACATAGTACTCCCCCTTTTTTCATCCTGGTATATTAATTAGGAGTTGGGAGCATAGTACTATTTGTTTGTGAATATAAATCAATAATGTACACAACTACCTTTTTTTTTATCAATAAGATATAGTTTATTCAACAATGCTTGATACAATTGATCTTCAAAGTCTAAGCTCCTTTGAAGTTACCCTGTGAAACCAACATTGATTATCCAGGGAGTTATCTATTTTTCCCCTTTATGTGACATTGTTATATTTCCCCTTTATGTGACATTGTCATATTTCCCTCTTGGTATGACTTCCCTCTTTTATGACATTGTCATATCCCCCCCTTTTATATGACATTGTCATATCTCCCCCCCCCCCCCCCCCCCCCCCCCATGTGACATTGTCATAGTTATGTGTATTTCATAGTATATTACATAATCTTTTCTTGAATTATAGGAACTTGCCAAGCCAAAGACAGAAACACCAAAATGTGGATTCATAGGTAGGAAGCATTTTCAGTATTTTTATACTTGAAGAAACATGTGAAGCATAATTTATCTTCATTAAGGATTTAATGCAATCTTGGAATTTTATTGGTATGTTAGAGCATTGCCTGAAGTACGTTTTTAGTTCAGTCAATCTATGGAAACAAATAGCCAAACCTCAAACTAATTGCAAAAGAATTATATTTTGGGTTTTCTTGTGGCACAATGTCTTCTCAATACCATATTAAAAGTCAAGAAAAATCTAGATAGGGGCTGTTTCATAAAAAATGGCTCCAACATGTGAAAAAAATGTCAAAATTAAACTCACTCCTAAAAACTTTCTGCTGATAATTTTCAATGTTGTATACATTGAAGTAAATGAAACAAGAAAGAAACTATGAACAGATAAGCAATAAATTTTTAAGAACCTTTTATGGAACACAAATTGGCATAAAAACCATGTAAAACACATACTTATTCTATATCAGTTAAACAATCTTTAATCTCAATTATTTTGTATAATGGTTTCTCAAACAATGCAACTGATATAAATGACTTTTTGTGCAAAATATTGGGTTATTGGTAGTTGTAGTTTTTCTTAAAAGCTATTTTTTTTATGAAAAATTCTCAATATTTTTGTCCAATCTACCTGATAAAGTTTTTATTATCAAAATAATAATGAATATTTTTACTTAAGACAGCAAAATTTTCAAACTTTAAAGATAAGTAGCCATTTGTAAAAAATAATAACATTGAACGATCGCAAAATAATTGGTTGTAGAAAAAACATTTTGTCTATTTTTGTTGCACTCCTGACATTTTATAAATTTATAATAAAGAAAAAAAAGAAGAAAATATCACATTTTAAAATGCCAACATTGAACAGTGATGTTACTGTTAACTCATACAATAATTTTTACCTGTTTTCAATGAAATATTTGAACAGAAATGACAGTATTTGGAAATTTGTAACAATTTTTTGCCATACCACTTCTTTAATACCCAGTTTTAGCAGCAATATTTTTAATTATGTACATTTGAAAATTTGTATTATACCACTCTAATATATTAGATAAATCATAAATAAATTATTAGAATATTTTTATAGGCTAGAAAAGGCAATTTATTATAAATTATCATTATTTTTTCAATGGTACTATTTTATCAGGATATGTTGCACTCCTGACATTATATTGCCATCAAGAAAAAGAAGAGTTATTAACTTAAAAACAATTCATAGGGGAAAAAATCAGTTGGTGTTCTTTCAAGCATTAGTTTTACCAAGTTTTAATGATAATTATTTCTTAAAGTAATATTTTTCTAGTTATTTGTAACTTGTTTACAGCCATACTTCTCGAAAATTCCAACTTATTTTTGAAATATACTTTGCAAAAACATTTAAAACATGCATTAATCTAAATTAATATTGAAAATAGATGTTTAATGTACAATTACAAGTATTTTTTGGATACTTAGAAAATTAATTATATGAAATTTCAATGATTTTTAAATATTTATGTCAGGAGTGCAACATTTACATGGTTAACCATAAATTATCTATTAGAAAATAGATAAATGCATTTATCATAAACTTTATCAAGTCAATTAATCTCCAATAACTAATGAACCTAGAAAACATATTCCCTTGTCAGAGAATGTCTCTAGTATTAATACCTAATAGATATTAAAGCTTGAGACCATTTAAAATGAACAAAAATGCTTTATTACATAAAATTAAAAGCACATAAAATGCTATTGGCACTTTTAATTTTTTCAAACATTATTCTAAACTTGACAGAATCTCATTTTATTTAAATCACCCATATAAAAAGCTATAATTTAGACTGTGTAGAAGATCACTTAAAACTAGTAGCACTCCTGACATGAATCAAATGCTTCTGTGAGAGATATTTTATGTATCTCAAACAGGTAAATGGGTTTTATCTGTTCTCTTGGTCAATCTCTGTTGAAATAGAAAGACAAATGTGATTTTAGTTACATTTAAAAGAAAATATGTCTAAGAAAATATCAAATGTTGCACTCCTGACATTTGAGGGTGCTGCCTTTAATGTGACATTCTTGGCCTTACTACTGATTTTAGTGTATCCTTTAACTATGGTTTTGAAGCAGCAATGATGTATTAAGATTTATTTACACCCCATATCTTTGAAAACGATAAGACAACATTTCTACAATGTAATTTAGGAAAACTTGCATAAATGTTTGTTGCACTCCTGACTACTCCACCTAGGTACATCTTTTTTACAAAGCCATATTTTTATGCAATAATAAATGTGAAGCATGATCTATTGCTATCTTAAAGTATGTCAACATATCAAAGTTTGTGATGAAATAGATTTTGATAACATATTGTTTGATTTAGCACTGTGGTAGGTTGTTGAAAATTAAGGATTTTTTAAATTGTCACATAAAAGGGTTGTACTGCTGACAATTTTGACATGTTTTTTGGACATATTTTTTTTGTTATTCTAGATATCTTAAAAATGTTTTGCAGTAACAAACATCAAATCATTACAGATCTTTTGAACTATTTAGATCCAATAAAATCATAAAAATGAGTAAATTAGACAGCTATAGCAGTAGGAGCCATTTTTTTTTTAAAACTGCCCATAGGGAATTTTTTTTTCCGTGAGATTTTATACACCCCTCTCACTACTTCAACATACAGTAGAGTTCGTTTATAGCGAAGTCCAGGGGACTCTCGATCTTATTTCGTTATAGGCACCGTTTGTTATAAGAGAAATAATGTAGAATTACCTCCCCTTTTGCAAAATGATGTATTTCAAAAAAATTATTTCAAGTGATGTGTTTGCTTTGTTTTGTTATTTTTTGACAGATAATAATGTTTTTACTTCGAGGATTTTGCTGTAATAAAATAATTTCAGAGGATTTTGTTTTGTGAGTCTTTGTTTTTTAGTAACCATTCATAATGCAAGCTATGTTGTGGAATAAATTAACGTGACCTACACTGTTAAAATATGACATCGTTTTTCTGAATAGAGAAAAACAAAAACGAGAATTGTTGAATAAAATTGATTAATTCAGCAGTTAAAATAAAACTGATCTGATATGATATTTTGTATCAAGATCTATTGCCTTTCTCTTTCTGCTAGCCATACTGATTACGGAATTATCACCACGAGGATGTGTTACCATATTTATGACAAAGTTCGGCTTGCAGTGTAAAAAACAACGGTAGAATTAAAATTTAAAAGCCGCTTTGTTGTTTAATTAAAGAGTCTATCATCAAAGAAAAAATAAACAATAGCGAATGAATTAATCTCACACATGACTTTGTTTTTAATTTCTTTAGCTTGTGCATCCATTCATTAAAATTTAGATTACGTTTTATTAATTTTTAATGCAATAAATTAGCGCGTGTGTTATTAATTGATAACTTGTTATTCATTAATACCCATTTTATTGCTTGAATATTTTAAAGAAAACTCTTGATTGACATCATTAACAACATCACAGGTGGGATTATTAATTTTTCAATTACCGATAACGGAAGTGTCAGGTGCCATTCTAATATGTGATCGTCCGTGCGTAACGGAAGACAGGTAAATGATTTGTTAGTTCAGCAATTTCCTTGGTTATATCAGGTCAATTTTGAGTATTAAAAAGGTTGTTTGGGTTTAAAATTCTCTTCGTTATAAGCCTGATTTTCGTTATAAAAAATTTGTAATAGGCCTTCAAAAATACATTGTTTAAATAGCGATTGGACCGGGGATTTATCTTTACTTCGTTATAAGCCTGATTTTGTTACAAGCCTGTTCATTATAAACGAACTCTACTGTACATATTTGTTTAACAAGTACAGTTTTAAATGTGAAAAAAAGAGCATCCAATGGGAGTGTAGTCATACCAATCATGCATCAAACCAATTTGAGGACTTTTATCTTTCAAATTATTGAAACAAAATACACGTCTTCTTTGTGTGCATTCTCTATTTAACCCAAAAATGTACAAGTACCCTGCCGAATTTAATAAATATGTGTTATAATTTAAAAAAATAAAAAGTGGTCTGTGCAATATGTAATTTTTAATCAAACTATTAGGTAAAACAATCACAACATATATAGCAACGTTTAAAATTGTATAGGACCAATAATATCGATTGTTTACAAATATATAAATGTATGCAAAATGGGAATTTTGGATTATTAGAATTTACCTTTTCTCTCTTTTTATAACCAGGTGAACGATACAGGCTCTTGAGAGCCTCTGGTTAGATTTTTCTAGACTTTTTATATGTTGAATATGTTTATGTCAAGAACTAATTACAGTTGAAATAAATTCTTTTGCAATTAGTTTGAGGTAAAACCGTAGATTGACTGGACTATTTGTATGAAGCACGGTTAGCACTTTTATGATGCTATAAAACTGTTAAAAATTTATTTCGTTCTTACATATAATTACATTTTTGCATTATTTGCTCACCTGACCTGAAAGGTCATGTGAATTATTGTCATCACTTTGTATTTGTCATCGTCATCCTTTCTTGGTCATCTGTCGTTCGTCATCTGTCTGGAAACCAATGGGTGAAAAGGAATCGATCTTGGCAGTGATGGTCCTTGGGAAGGTGAGATTCAGATTTGTACAAATGAAGTCGATCCTCCCTGGAGAATGGCTATTTATGGGGACAAAAAGGTCGAAATTAAGTAAACCTTGAAAAATCTTCTCAAAAATGAGTAGTAAAAATGTTTCTATATTTGCTGAAATGTGAGAACTTTTCTGTCTTTAGACACAGTTTTTTTCATATTTTCATATTTATGTATTAAGACATAACATAGTGTCAATTATAAGAATGACTTTACTGTGACCTTCACATTTGATGAAGGTTATTTTTAGACCTTGTTTGTCGTCTTGGCCCAAACTTGTATGTCGTCTTGGCCCAATCTTGTATGTCGTCTTGGCCCAAACTTGTATGTCGTCTTGGCTCAAACTTGTATGTCGTCTTGGCTCAAACTTGTATGTCGTCTTGGCCCAAACTTGTTTTTGTGGTTTGAGCTAGTCTCATTTTATATCAATTCCATCTTTGATAAATATCATGGAAGACTCTCAAACTTATTAAATTTTGGAAAAGTGCTTAGCAACTGTACATGTCTGGAACAAGAACAAATAGCTGTAACATGAAACAAATATCTTTATTTGTGCCCATTTTGGTAAATATTCAGGAAGTTTTTCAGACCTTTTATTTTTTGGAAACGTCCCCAACAACAATACATTTCTGAAATAAAAAAACCGATAGATGTTACATGAAAAAATTGGCTTGCAAAATATTTGAATTCCATCTTTTGTAAATATCTTAGAAGACTCTCACACAAATGACTGACATATTATTGGTAAAGTGCCTAACCAACATCCATATCTGAGACCAGAAGAACAATGCATGTAGCTGTGACATAAAACAATTACATTTCCAAATGTTCAAATTCCAACTTGAGTAAATGTCTTGAATGGCTCTCAATCCTATTAACTGGTCCATTGGTTGTGAGATTCGTCTCACACTCGTGGACTAGGCATTATTGGAGTCAAATGGAACGGAGACATATGTTTTTGTTCACTAAAACAGCAGTTCCTCTTGTATTCTGAATACAACATACTTATGAAATGCAGATTTTAGTCTGGTACAAATGGGTTCAATTTCTGAAATATCAATATTTAACATACCGGTATGCTAAGATTTGCAATAGATCCATAAATCTTGTTTACCAGGTGAGTGATTCAGGATTAGGTGGGCCTCTAGTTAAATGTAATTCAATTATTATTATGAAGAGATAGCTTAAACATGGTCAACAATTCCACCAGTATCAACAAAATGAACAACTACCACTCAGCTCAAATCATTGAATACACACACAAAAAAAAGACCATGACATATGATTGGGGAAATCCAGGTCCTGACTTGTTACCAATCGTGTGGGCTGTCTAAATGAAATTAACACATAATGTACTTATAAAATCTTAAACTCGCTTTATTTTACTGCCATCAATTAACACATAATGTACTTATAAAATCTTAAACTCGCTTTATTTTACTGCCATCAATTAACACATAATGTACTTATAAAATCTTAAACTCGCTTTATTTTACTGCCATCAATTAACACATAATGTACTTATAAAATCTTAAACTCGCTTTATTTTACTGCCATCAATTAACACATAATGTACTTATAAAATCTTAAACTCGCTTTATTTTACTGCCATCAATTAACACATAATGTACTTATAAAATCTTAAACTCGCTTTATTTTACTGCCATCAATTAACACATAATGTACTTATAAAATCTTAAACTCGCTTTATTTTACTGCCATCAATTAACACATAATGTACTTATAAAATCTTAAACTCGCTTTATTTTACTGCCATCAATTAACACATAATGTACTTATAAAATCTTAAACTCGCTTTATTTTACTGCCATCAATTAACACATAATGTACTTATAAAATCTTAAACTCGCTTTATTTTACTGCCATCAATTAACACATAATGTACTTATAAAATCTTAAACTCGCTTTATTTTACTGCCATCAATTAACACATAATGTACTTATAAAATCTTAAACTCGCTTTATTTTACTGCCATCAATTAACACATAATGTACTTATAAAATCTTAAACTCGCTTTATTTTACTGCCATCAATTAACACATAATGTACTTATAAAATCTTAAACTCGCTTTATTTTACTGCCATCAATTAACACATAATGTACTTATAAAATCTTAAACTCGCTTTATTTTACTGCCATCAATTAACACATAATGTACTTATAAAATCTTAAACTCACTTTATTTTACTGCCATCAATTAACACATAATGTACTTATAAAATCTTAAACTCACTTTATTTTACTGCCATCAATTAACACATAATGTACTTATAAAATCTTAAACTCGCTTTATTTTACTGCCATCAATTAACACATAATGTACTTATAAAATCTTAAACTCGCTTTATTTTACTGCCATCAATTAACACATAATGTACTTATAAAATCTTAAACTTGCTTTATTTTACTGCCATCAATTAACACATAATGTACTTATAAAATCTTAAACTCACTTTATTTTACTGCCATCAATTAACACATAATGTACTTATAAAATCTTAAACTCACTTTATTTTACTGCCATCAATTAACACATAACGTACTTATAAAATCTTAAACTCGCTTTATTTCACTGCCATCAATTAACACATAATGTACTTATAAAATCTTAAACTCGCTTTATTTTACTGCCATCAATTAACACATAATGTACTTATAAAATCTTAAACTCGCTTTATTTTACTGCCATCAATTAACACATAATGTACTTATAAAATCTTAAACTCGCTTTATTTTACTGCCATCAATTAACACATAATGTACTTATAAAATCTTAAACTCGCTTTATTTTACTGCCATCAATTAACACATAATGTACTTATAAAATCTTAAACTCACTTTATTTTACTGCCATCAATTAACACATAATGTACTTATAAAATCTTAAACTCGCTTTATTTTACTGCCATCAATTAACACATAATGTACTTATAAAATCTTAAACTCACTTTATTTTACTGCCATCAATTAACACATAATGTACTTATAAAATGTTAAACTCACTTTATTTTACTGCCATCAATTAACACATAACGTACTTATAAAATCTTAAACTCGCTTTATTTTACTGCCATCAATTAACACATAATGTACTTATAAAATCTTAAACTCGCTTTATTTTACTGCCATCAATTAACACATAATGTACTTATAAAATCTTAAACTCACTTTATTTTACTGCCATCAATTAACACATAATGTACTCTTAAACTCGCTTTATTTTACTGCCATCAATTAACACATAATGTACTTATAAAATCTTAAACTCACTTTATTTTACTGCCATCAATTAACACATAATGTACTTATAAAATCTTAAACTCGCTTTATTTTACTGCCATCAATTAACACATAATGTACTTTTAAAATCTTAAACTCACTTTATTTTACTGCCATCAATTAACACATAATGTACTTATAAAATCTTAAACTCGTTTTATTTTACTGCCATCAATTAACACATAATGTACTTATAAAATCTTAAACTCGCTTTATTTTACTGCCATCAATTAACACATAATGTACTTATAAAATCTTAAACTCGCTTTATTTTACTGCCATCAATTAACACATAATGTACTTATAAAATGTTAAACTCGCTTTATTTTACTGCCATCAATTAACACATAATGTACTTATAAAATCTTAAACTCGCTTTATTTTACTGCCATCAATTAACACATAATGTACTTATAAAATCTTAAACTCGCTTTATTTTACTGCCATCAATTAACAGATAATGTACTTATAAAATCTTAAACTCGCTTTATTTTACTGCCATCAATTAACACATAATGTACTTATAAAATCTTAAAGTCGCTTTATTTTACTGCCATCAATTAACACATAATGTACTTATAAAATCTTAAACTCACTTTATTTTACTGCCATCAATTAACACATAATGTACTTATAAAATCTTAAACTCACTTTATTTTACTGCCATCAATTAACACATAATGTACTTATAAAATCTTAAACTCGCTTTATTTTACTGCCATCAATTAACACATAATGTACTTATAAAATCTTAAACTCACTTTATTTTACTGCCATCAATTAACACATAATGTACTTATAAAATCTTAAAGTCGCTTTATTTTACTGCCATCAATTAACACATAATGTACTTATAAAATCTTAAACTCACTTTATTTTACTGCCATCAATTAACACATAATGTACTTATAAAATCTTAAACTCACTTTATTTTACTGCCATCAATTAACACATAATGTACTTATAAAATCTTAAACTCACTTTATTTTACTGCCATCAATTAACACATAATGTACTTATAAAATCTTAAACTCGCTTTATTTTACTGCCATCAATTAACACATAATGTACTTATAAAATCTTAAACTCGCTTTATTTTACTGCCATCAATTAACACATAATGTACTTATAAAATCTTAAACTCCCTTTATTTTACTGCCATCAATTAACACATAATGTACTTATAAAATGTTAAACTCACTTTATTTTACTGCCATCAATTAACACATAACGTACTTATAAAATCTTAAACTCGCTTTATTTTACTGCCATCAATTAACACATAACGTACTTATAAAATCTTAAACTCGCTTTATTTTACTGCCATCAATTAACACATAATGTACTTATAAAATCTTAAACTCACTTTATTTTACTGCCATCAATTAACACATAATGTACTTATAAAATCTTAAACTCACTTTATTTTACTGCCATCAATTAACACATAATGTACTTATAAAATCTTAAACTCACTTTATTTTACTGCCATCTATTAACACATAATGTACTTATAAAATCTTAAAGTCGCTTTATTTTACTGCCATCAATTAACACATAATGTACTTATAAAATCTTAAACTCACTTTATTTTACTGCCATCAATTAACACATAATGTACTTATAAAATCTTAAACTCACTTTATTTTACTGCCATCAATTAACACATAATGTACTTATAAAATCTTAAACTCACTTTATTTTACTGCCATCAATTAACACATAATGTACTTATAAAATCTTAAACTCGCTTTATTTTACTGCCATCAATTAACACATAATGTACTTATAAAATCTTAAACTCGCTTTATTTTACTGCCATCAATTAACACATAATGTACTTATAAAATCTTAAACTCCCTTTATTTTACTGCCATCAATTAACACATAATGTACTTATAAAATGTTAAACTCACTTTATTTTACTGCCATCAATTAACACATAACGTACTTATAAAATCTTAAACTCGCTTTATTTTACTGCCATCAATTAACACATAACGTACTTATAAAATCTTAAACTCGCTTTATTTTACTGCCATCAATTAACACATAATGTACTTATAAAATCTTAAACTCACTTTATTTTACTGCCATCAATTAACACATAATGTACTTATAAAATCTTAAACTCGCTTTATTTTACTGCCATCAATTAACACATAATGTACTTATAAAATCTTAAACTCACTTTATTTTACTGCCATCAATTAACACATAATGTACTTATAAAATCTTAAACTCACTTTATTTTACTGCCATCAATTAACACATAATGTACTTATAAAATCTTAAACTCGCTTTATTTTACTGCCATCAATTAAGACATTGTCATTTTCCACCTGTCACACACTTCTTGTAATATGTAACTGTATTTTTAATAGAAAAGGGTGATGATAGATGATAAATTCCCTCTTGAGAAAAAATAAATGCTAAATGTAATATACCAGTAGTCAAGTGATATTTTTCAATTATTGCCATGTTACATATATTAGAAAGTTATGAAAATAACATCTGTTCAATTGGAGGGCCCGGTGGCTCAATGAGTTAGGTAGTTGGATTACCTAACAACTCATACAAGCCTATCACCAATACAGCGTGGGTTCGTGCCCGGCTTTGTAAATTACAAAAAAGGGTGCACTCGATTCGCAGCCGCAAGTGATAAAGTTTACCAGTTGCTTGCCCATGATCGGTAGTTCTCTCCGGGTACTCTGGCTTCTTCCACCACTAAAACTGGTCACCATGATATAGCTGAAATATTACTGACAGTGGCGTTAAACACAATAAATAAAATCTATTCAATTGTGTTCATTTTTCACACATTTCTTTAAAATGTATTATATGTCACCTGGCGAAGCGTGAAAAATAAAATTGCTTTACACTTTAAACCAAGTACATGATAATGAGTCATTTAACATATAATCAGGTTGTTCTACAAAATTTTGAGAATTATGTAAATTAGATCTGTTTCGACAGATTCCTGCAAAAATCATCATCCCTGAAACCTATGGGCTGATTTGAATCAAACTTGAATGGATTGGTCCTTAGATAGTCCCTGTTCGAAATGTACTTAACACCATTACCTACCATATTTGTCAAATATACTTTCCATTACTAAAACTAGAAATATGTTCAAACAGTCAAAACTTTTATATTTAAAGTCATATACATGTACATGTAGATCTAGATTTATAACGGAGTGACCAGTACAGCCTCGTATGAGGATAAGTCTAGATTTATAACAGAAACGTCACATGTTTATTCATTTGTGTGGATTTCATTCAACCATTATGAAATTAGGGTATGTTTATTCATTGAATTTTTGTTTCTATTTATAGATAATATTATCATCTTTAGCTACTCTATAATTACATTTCAGTTCCAAACGTGGAGTTATCTCCCCTGTGTTCACCTCATTTCCGATCTGGACCACCAGGAGAACAAGCACAAGTTATGAGTCAGTTCATGTTAGAAGTTATCAACCAGTAAGTTAATGGTGAACAAGCACAAGTTATGAGTCAGTTCATGTTAGAAGTTATTAACCAGTAAGTTAATGGTGAACAAGCACAAGTTATGAGTCAGTTCATGTTAGAAGTTATCAACCAGTAAGTTAATGGTGAACAAGCACAAGTTATGAGTCAGTTCATGTTAGAAGTTATCAACCAGTAAGTTAATGGTGAACAAGCACAAGTTATGAGTCAGTTCATGTTAGAAGTTATCAACCAGTAAGTTAATGGTGAACAAGCACAAGTTATGAGTCAGTTCATGTTAGAAGTTATCAACCAGTAAGTTAATGGTGAACAAGCACAAGTTATGAGTCAGTTCATGTTAGAAGTTATCAACCAGTAAGTTAATGGTGAACAAGCACAAGTTATGAGTCAGTTCATGTTAGAAGTTATCAACCAGTAAGTTAATGGTGAACAAGCACAAGTTATGAGTCAGTTCATGTTAGAAGTTATTAACCAGTAAGTTAATGGTGAACAAGCACAAGTTATGAGTCAGTTCATGTTAGAAGTTATCAACCAGTAAGTTAATGGTGAACAAGCACAAGTTATGAGTCAGTTCATGTTAGAAGTTATCAACCAGTAAGTTAATGGTGAACAAGCACAAGTTATGAGTCAGTTCATGTTAGAAGTTATCAACCAGTAAGTTAATGGTGAACAAGCACAAGTTATGAGTCAGTTCATGTTAGAAGTTATCAACCAGTAAGTTAATGATGAACAAGCACAAGTTATGAGTCAGTTCATGTTAGAAGTTATCAACCAGTAAGTTAATGGTGAACAAGCACAAGTTATGAGTCAGTTCATGTTAGAAGTTATTAACCAGTAAGTTAATGGTGAACAAGCACAAGTTATGAGTCAGTTCATGTTAGAAGTTATCAACCAGTAAGTTAATGGTGAACAAGCACAAGTTATGAGTCAGTTCATGTTAGAAGTTATCAACCAGTAAGTTAATGGTGAACAAGCACAAGTTATGAGTCAGTTCATGTTAGAAGTTATCAACCAGTAAGTTAATGGTGAACAAGCACAAGTTATGAGTCAGTTCATGTTAGAAGTTATCAACCAGTAAGTTAATGGTGAACAAGCACAAGTTATGAGTCAGTTCATGTTAGAAGTTATCAACCAGTAAGTTAATGGTGAACAAGCACAAGTTATGAGTCAGTTCATGTTAGAAGTTATTAACCAGTAAGTTAATGGTGAACAAGCACAAGTTATGAGTCAGTTCATGTTAGAAGTTATCAACCAGTAAGTTAATGGTGAACAAGCACAAGTTATGAGTCGTTTCATGTTAGAAGTTATCAACCAGTAAGTTAATAGTGAACAAGCACAAGTTATGAGTCAGTTCATGTTAGAAGTTATCAACCAGTAAGTTAATGGTGAACAAGCACAAGTTATGAGTCAGTTCATGTTAGAAGTTATCAACCAGTAAGTTAATGGTGAACAAGCACAAGTTATGAGTCAGTTCATGTTAGAAGTTATCAACCAGTAAGTTAATGGTGAACAAGCACAAGTTATGAGTCAGTTCATGTTAGAAGTTATCAACCAGTAAGTTAATGGTGAACAAGTACAAATTATGAGTCAGTTCATGTTAGAAGTTATCAACCAGTAAGTTAATGGTGAACAAGCACAAGTTATGAGTCAGTTCATGTTAGAAGTTATCAACCAGTAAGTTAATGGTGAACAAGCACAAGTTATGAGTCAGTTCATGTTAGAAGTTATCAACCAGTAAGTTAATGGTGAACAAGCACAAGTTATGAGTCAGTTCATGTTAGAAGTTATCAACCAGTAAGTTAATGGTGAACAAGCACAAGTTATGAGTCAGTTCATGTTAGAAGTTATCAACCAGTAAGTTAATGATGAACAAGCACAAGTTATGAGTCAGTTCATGTTAGAAGTTATCAACCAGTAAGTTAATGGTGAACAAGCACAAGTTATGAGTCAGTTCATGTTAGAAGTTATTAACCAGTAAGTTAATGGTGAACAAGCACAAGTTATGAGTCAGTTCATGTTAGAAGTTATCAACCAGTAAGTTAATGGTGAACAAGCACAAGTTATGAGTCGTTTCATGTTAGAAGTTATCAACCAGTAAGTTAATAGTGAACAAGCACAAGTTATGAGTCAGTTCATGTTAGAAGTTATCAACCAGTAAGTTAATGGTGAACAAGCACAAGTTATGAGTCAGTTCATGTTAGAAGTTATCAACCAGTAAGTTAATGGTGAACAAGCACAAGTTATGAGTCAGTTCATGTTAGAAGTTATCAACCAGTAAGTTAATGGTGAACAAGCACAAGTTATGAGTCAGTTCATGTTAGAAGTTATCAACCAGTAAGTTAATGGTGAACAAGTACAAATTATGAGTCAGTTCATGTTAGAAGTTATCAACCAGTAAGTTAATGGTGAACAAGCACAAGTTATGAGTCAGTTCATGTTAGAAGTTATCAACCAGTAAGTTAATGGTGAACAAGCACAAGTTATGAGTCAGTTCATGTTAGAAGTTATCAACCAGTAAGTTAATGGTGAACAAGCACAAGTTATGAGTCAGTTCATGTTAGAAGTTATCAACCAGTAAGTTAATGGTGAACAAGCACAAGTTATGAGTCAGTTCATGTTAGAAGTTATCAACCAGTAAGTTAATGATGAACAAGCACAAGTTATGAGTCAGTTCATGTTAGAAGTTATCAACCAGTAAGTTAATGGTGAACAAGCACAAGTTATGAGTCAGTTCATGTTAGAAGTTATTAACCAGTAAGTTAATGGTGAACAAGCACAAGTTATGAGTCAGTTCATGTTAGAAGTTATCAACCAGTAAGTTAATGGTGAACAAGCACAAGTTATGAGTCGTTTCATGTTAGAAGTTATCAACCAGTAAGTTAATAGTGAACAAGCACAAGTTATGAGTCAGTTCATGTTAGAAGTTATCAACCAGTAAGTTAATGGTGAACAAGCACAAGTTATGAGTCAGTTCATGTTAGAAGTTATCAACCAGTAAGTTAATGGTGAACAAGCACAAGTTATGAGTCAGTTCATGTTAGAAGTTATCAACCAGTAAGTTAATGGTGAACAAGCACAAGTTATGAGTCAGTTCATGTTAGAAGTTATCAACCAGTAAGTTAATGGTGAACAAGTACAAATTATGAGTCAGTTCATGTTAGAAGTTATCAACCAGTAAGTTAATGGTGAACAAGCACAAGTTATGAGTCAGTTCATGTTAGAAGTTATCAACCAGTAAGTTAATGTTACATTGAATTTACATATTAATAATTATGCTGTTATAGAAAGATCATTTATTGTTATACAAACCGCAAAAATTTTGTGGCTATATGATGGTACACATTTTTGATTGGGCCATTTTCCAAGGAGTTAGCGACCTTTTTGAATTAGAATATTTCTTCAAATAGTTGGTACCTGCAACTCCTGCTACATTTTAATTGGGATTTACATAAGACTTTATTAGTATTATATTAAGATTTACATAAGACTTTATTAGTATTATATTAAGATTTGCATTTAGGACTACAGTTTGACCATTCTTAAAGGAGTTACAGGCTGAGAATAATTTATCAAAAAGTACATGGAACTCCTACATTCTACATGGGAATCCTCAAAAATGTTCATGCTTGCTTATTATCATATGCATATTATTATACCAGTTTGATCAAACGATTTAAAAATAATGAAGGAGTTATTGCCCTTTTTGAAAATTCTTCTACATTTTAATGGAATTACATTTACCAAAAGATAAAGAATGTGGGAGAGGGGAAGACATTTGTTTTTGTGTCAAAAATGACTTAATTATTATCAGTTTTGGTAAAGGTGTATGACATCTGCAGTAATATCAGCCATTCAACTGGAAATTATTATTATCAAAACCAAGCTGTGATTTTCAAATAACTTTGACATTCTTTGAAACATTGTCATTAGTCGATGACCGTTGATACATGTTTGTTTTTGTTTGTAAAAAGCAGAGAACCATTTTTCGTTCACAAAATTATGTTATTGAGTGATATATATATATATATATATAAGTGTATGATGTTGATGTAGTGTTCTAGATAGTACTTACTTTTATATACAGTTTACATTGAAGCTCAGATGTATAATGAAACAAAATGGCACAAAATAGCTGAAATACTGCTCAAGTTGGTGTTAAACATCAATCAATCAATCTTGAAACAGGTCTGATAGAATTAAATACTGTTGAAGGCCTTGTGACTATAACGTTTGAATGAAGACAAGGATTTCCATACTACATTGTACTTATTTTATTTACCCATTTTTTTGCACTTCATTTTGGCCTATTCTAGATTTAAAATCCGTACAAATTAGCTATTTCAACTAGCAAAAGAAGTCTTATTATAACTGTTTTTCTAGTTGTGCACAGCGCATATATTATACTATATGTGAATAACTGAACAAAGGTTAAAGGAGGTTCCTTCCCCTCAGATTTTCTGAAAAGATACAGACGAGAAGGAAAAACCTTTGAACAGATGGTGGTAATAATTTATTTTTTTATTTTTCCCCAGTTCGCAGTGTGTTGACTTGGAGTGTTTATGCGTATCACCAGGAAAGGTAGGCACAGTAAAAGTTTAATAAGTAATAGAGTATATAAAGTGTTTTCAAAGACTTGAAAGATTTGTGGATAACAATATTTCATGTAGCAAGATGTATTTTTATTATATAACTTAATGTGATAATCTTTGTCAGTGACTTGCATGACAGGTGGCAAGGTCGTTGTGGCCTTATCACAATTATTATTGAAGAACAGTTCTTCATGATAAGATTAAATTACGATAATATTATTCAATTGTGTTTTATACGGAACATTGTTGTGATATGAACATGTAAATTCAAGTTTGTTGATGTAAGACCATAGTCTAGGAGGCACAAGTACTGGGGAATAGTTTTAGCAAAATCTACTCTACCAGATGAATGGTAAATGGATGTGAACCTCTGGTATCTTCTTAGAATTTGTCTCAGAATTTTGATCAACTCCAAATTTATATTTTTTTGTCCCTTATTGTTTATTATTTTAATATGGTGTTAAGACAATTGTTTGGAGAGTTTAATTTATTGAGAACACTTTGAGAAAATAATAAAAGCTAAATTGATACCGCTAACATACATATACATGACTGCTCACTTTCCTTGCAGTCATGTTCAGGTACTTAAAGAAAAAGTAGCAGGATTAAATTAGTTTTATGGACTCATCCCCCCCCCCCCCCCCCTTTTAGTGGAATGATACGGCCACACAAGTATTTTCCACATGTGAGTAACATTCAATCTTCACCTATAACCATTCAAACTAACTAATTAAAACTTTTTCTGAAGGTTTTGACTTTTATAGGGTTAGTGTTTTGGTGTTTAATGCCACTTTCAACAATATTTCAGTTATATCATGGTGGTCAGTTTTATTGGTGGAGGAAACCAGAGTACCCGGATAAAACCACCAACCCACCGCAAGTCACTGAGAAACTTTATCACACAAAGTTGTATCGAGTACACCTTGCCATGAGTGAGATTCGATCTCACAACTTTAGTGGTGATAGGCAGATTATATATGTAGTTGTAAATGCAACCACCATACGGTCATGACCATGACCTTGGACTATATAAATTAAAAATATATTAGAAGATGAATATATAATTAATATGTTATTTATTTTACAGTTAGTATGGGTGTTGTATTGTGATTTGTTGTGTCTAGACTATGATGGTAATATTACTGATGCTTGTGTAATAGCCTTGTTAGCTGCCCTAAAAAATGGTAAGAATTACTTGCTGCCAGCCTATTGTCATTTGTTATGGAATACAGTAGTCCCTTTCGTATAAGACCACCATTTTTGTGATGAAAAAGTGGCATTATAACAGGGGTGGTTTCTCTTGGGGGACAAACGTCACCCTCTTATAAGGCCATCCCTTCCACAATGAAAAACAAATGGCCTCATAATAGAGGTGACTTCTCTTGGGAGGGACAATTTAATGTTATTCTCTTGGGAGGGACAATTTAATGTTATTCTCTTGGGAGGGACAATTTAATGTTATTTTATAATCTCAGTACATCTGAAGTCTGGCCTGATAAGAAAGGGTGACCTTTGTTGGGAGTGACCAAGAATAGTTATGCTGTTTATTACCGGTACATAGATTTTAGACTTTTGTTGTTTTAATAAGACTTCTAAAAAAAAGAACTTGTTTTTCTTGTAAATCTGTAAATGAAACAAATACATTTAGAACCTTAAAAATAAAACTACCATACGATCACGACAATGACAGCCCTGTATAGTAAATTTATGAGTATGCTAATTTTATAATAATTATGTATCTGTATATTGTAGTATGTTTACCAGCTGTTAGTATAAACGAGGAAACAGAAACTCCAGAAACAGATTTAACAAAGAAGTCACCATTACCAATATCATCACAACCTGTGTCATCTACATATGCTATATTTGATGAGTAAGTGAAATGATTGTGCTTGAATAATCTGAAATATTAAAAGAGTGAAATTTGAACAATGTAAATGCTCTTATGAAAAGAAAGCTTACACAGTGATGGTCAACAATTCCACCAATATCAAATTTGAACAATGAAAATGCTCTTGAAAAGAAAGTTTTAATCAGTGATGGTCAACAATTCCACCAATATCAACAAAAACAAGCAATCACCAGTAGGGTTTAACATTTTTACAGGTCTAGCATGATTTTGAGATATCCGAATTTAAAATTCTACTTTAATTATGCTCAAAATTACGTTTTTCATTGGTTTCCGTGCATTATCTTAAGTTTATGATTTGTCCAAGTTTGATAAAATAAAATTTTTGGTGTCTGACTTTTATCATTCCAAAGTTATGCCCCTTATTTATGCATTGAATAATGATTTTATTGGTTTTTGGGTATTGTCTTTAAGTTTCTCATATCTGATTTGACAATAATAGCATTTATATGGATAAAATACAAGTCAAGTTTGATATTGAAGTATCTGACTAATTTCGCTTTAGAGTAATGCCCCTTGATTATGAGTGAAAATAAATATGTATTGGTTTGTCTGTATTATGTTAAGTTCAGGTTATTACATCAATGTAGAATTTTAAATCTAACTTGTTATTCGTAACATACAAGTCAAGCTTGGGTTGGCAATTCCTTTTCAAACACGACAGTTCACATAGAGACCAACAATATTAACTCAACTTGTGTATCACTGATCCCATAATTTTTTTTTAGCTCATCAGTGCCAAAGACTCCACTGAACTTTTGTCATTACATGATCTGTTGTCTGTTGTGATACTCATTGCATGCTCCTCTTCCAAAATTGTGTCAGATGACCTTGCCCTTCAAGCAAGATGGCCACCAAGGAGTCTGATTGGTTTGAAATCTTTGATGAAATTATTCTTCTTCAGAAATACTGGATGGAATTAAACGAAATTTTAATCAAAAGTCCCCTTCCAAAATTGTATCTGTTGACCCCATCAAATTTCCAGCAAGGCTACTACTACATAGTAATACTGTGTTGTTACTTACTAATGATCCTCTTCATCCCCGATGGGACATAAGGCATCAACAATTTGTCGCCATCTCCCTGTGTAACGTACTGAGCCTGGCCCATAGAAAAACCCATTTCCTCCAGCTCTGATGTAATTGTCCACCTCCATGTTGTTCGTGGTCTGCCTCTTTTTCTCTTGCCAGGTGTTCACTGTAGGTAAACTTTAGGGATTCTATTGGGTGCCATTATCATCACATGTCTTTCGTCTGCTTTATCTCCCCAACAATGTTTTTGCATTTGCTTATTTTAGGTAGATCTTTGTTACTTATCTTGTTGGGCCAACAAATTATGTGATGTACTTGATGTCTAATGCCGACTGCAGTTCAGGATGCAGTTCTAGTACTGTAAGAACTAATAATAAAAATTAATATTATGATAACGAATAGGTTCCTGAAGATTTTTTTGTGAACTAATATAGATTTATGATCCTTGTTTGATACGTTATTGTCCATTTTTCATTTCAGTAACATCCTGTTTGTAGATCCCACAGCTGGGGAAGAAACCTTAGCTACTGGTATGGTTACCATAGTAACAACAGATGACAAGTTATGTTTAGTTCACAAACCAGGTATAAATGATACCTTTTAAGAAATTGTTTTAGATTTACAAACCCTTAATTTGTTTTTGCTTTTTTTTTAGAAAACATTGAATTAAAGTTTATACAAGTGAAACAATTTGAAGATTTTAGAACATTAATGATTTTAAAGGCACATTATATGTCAAAGTCATATTTATTTAAAAAAAAATGTATTTGCTAAAATATGTTATCACCTCATTGAATGTAACTTGTTCTCCATGATATCGCTGAAAAATTGCTCATTTGGCATTTAACAACAATTACTCACTCAATAATACAGAATGAAAATTATTCACATTTTATGTCAATTATTTCTCAAGAAATGTAATTATGCATGCAAAACACTTTTCAAAACAATGAAGTATTTACAAGGACGAAACCAACGAGGAAATTGAGATATTGTTAATTTTATTCATTAATTAATTTTTTTCTAGCAAGGGAACAGATGCCTGTCATGAAATTATTTTATTTGCTCATATTTTATAGAACATTGCATTATATTAAATGTACTTTTTGTAGGTGGCAGTCCTTTACGGCCAGAACAATTTACAAACTGTATTGAACGATCATTTGACCGGAGTAAAGAAATATGTAGACTGATAGATGAAACATTACATAGTATTGATAGATGAAATAAAGATTAAATCATAATTTAGAGTGTTTTGACATTAATATATACTGTGAAACCTGTCTAAACTAAACCTACTTGGGACCAGCTTTTGTGTTCGGAATAGACAGGTGTTTGGTTTGCACAGGTTAAATAAAGATTTCCTACATTGGATCTTTATTTAAAGTTCGGTTTAAACAGGAATCGTTTTATTCAGAATTTGGTTTAGACTGCTTTCACTGTAGTAGTAATAATATTTACCCTCGAACAGTCTTTTTGATGTATTGGTGAACTTACCCATCTTAAGTGCAACAGGTCAGGGTTCAAGTCTTGGCAAGGTCAAATCAAAGATAGTAGAATACAATGTATATGTTAGCTGCTTCTGCTAAGGAAGGACATGTCATACTAGACATCCATACATGTGTTTGTGTTGTCCTTTACATGGTACAGCCAAATAATTGTCGCTGGTTATCAAACAAAATTCAACAACAAAGGCACCTCTGGTGTAGGAATATGACCAGTCCCACCACAGAGGCGTTGTGCAGGACGAATGAAATACACAAAAGTTTTGAGATACATTGTACCACAGTAATAATTAGAAGCTTTAAATCAAAGAGGGACAGACAATACAATGACCAAAAGAAAAAGCACAAAAGGACAAACAACGATCTACAAAACACAACACAGAAATCTAAAGATTGAGCAACATGAACCCCCCTCATAACAGAAGAGTAAGCAGTGGCATCATTTTCTAATGAACAATAGTTTGTTGGGAGTAGTACCTGTTGGCATGCTGCAAGGCTAAATTGTCTGACCTTATCTATTATCTCCACCTTTCTTTGTGGTAATCAACACATATGTATAGTCTTATCCAAGTGCCATCTTTAAACTATATATACCAGTCTATATACTGGTTGCGAAAATAATATCGGTAGAGGCAGTTCTTCTCGGAAACCAATGATATGAATGATGGTATATCAAGATGCTTGGTTAGCAATGTATGAAAAAAGGCACTTGTTCAAGAGACTGTAATCAATCTCCTTGTTCTCCTAGGTTTTATAACAGTGAAAACTCAAGAGTCAAATCCAACTTAAAGTATAACATACATAAGGTGGCATTTCATACTATATCAGGGACTGTTGTTGCCAACAACACACCAAATTCAAAATTTAAAAATAACAACTGTATACAGTTGATAAAGGGAGAAATTTCAGCAAAGACATTATATAAAAGATTTTAGACATAATAGCATCTGGTCTAGAGTTGATACACAGAAGCCGTTTGTTCATTAGACCCATTCAGATACATTTCTCACAAGTTTGGAGAGGGCCCGGCTGGCTCAATGAGCTAGGTAGTTGGATTACCTAACAACTCGTACAAGCCTATCACCAATACCGCGTGAGTTCGCACCCGGCTTTGTAAATTACAAAAAAGGGTGCACTCCACTCGCAGCCGCAAGTGATAAAGTTTACCAGTTTCTTGCCCATGGTCGGTGGTTATCTGAAATACAATAATAGTTCATAACATTTTCTCACCTTGGGTTTCCAACCATAGACATATTTACGTCATACAGGAGAGAAACGCAACTGAGTCTACAGTGTTTATTGTTTTGAATCAAACCCATCAAACCTTTGCACTAGATGTTCTATCGACCAATCGGGAAAGAATTATATAACCTCCCTTGTCATTGATGCCAAAAGTATTATACAGCACATGATAAATTATCAATGGGATACTATTCTTATTTACTATCACTGGGTAAATACTTCTTGTGATGGACTATTAGTCCCCAATGCAAGGTTATCATCTGCTCAGTCGTCCATTCTTTGGCCATGACACGGTTTGTAATTGATTAAAATTAAGGTCAATCTTTCTCGGTTGTAGACGTCCATGGCCAATTTTTGCTATCATGTTAGAACCCTTTGGTTACTTAATTTACCCCCAAAGACATTTAGATTTTTTGCCATTCTAATCTTTTATATATGAGCATACCGGGATGACGTTTATCACAAAAGTGCACCATGCGCGCTAAATTATATATATCCATTTTTATTGTCCATTTTGACCGAGGTAGTGGTAGTTGCTACAGTTTGTAGAAACGTTTGATAGAAAAAAACCGTTGATGCTTATCATGTCAGAAAATGTGTTAAGACAATGCAAAGGAATACTAAGCCGTAGCACATTGTGCAGTCTAGACGTCTTCAGATTGACAGTATTATGAACATCGACGGTCAGTTCAAAAGAACATCAGAAAAAACTACTCTTAAGATTCATAGAGAACAGAAACACAAAAATGTACACACTCTATCCTTAGAGTCTAGTCTCGTACTTTGAAGAAGAAAATGACTATCGATGTAAATTTAAACAGTTCCATATATAGTTGATGTAGTCATCGGACAATTGATCCATATTAATCTTCTTTAGAGAACCGTGCAAATGTTTAACATATCTGTTTGAAAATGGGCTATAATACAGATATCTACGTTTTGATTACTACTGCATAGAGGGAGAGGCGTTAAGGTGCAAAATTGGCCCCACATTTTATTAAAAAATCATGCTTGACATAGAATAAAAACAATTTACTAATTTAATTGCTATATAAAAAAAAAAATCAAAAAATATATCTTTCCGTGAAATTGGGTGCGTTATGACTACATGTACTTGTTTCATTCAAAAAATATATGCCCCTTCCTCATCTTTACTTCAAGGTAAATATCTGCCCTTTTCCCCTTCCCCACTTCGCCTTAATATTTTTCGCTTATTTGTGATCCTTTCGCTGACCCAATTGTTGAATATATTCAATGAAATGCAATAATTGTATACTATTCCATGAAATCTAAGCTAGTTGTAGCTAAAATTCACATCACCTTTTCATGAATTATATAAAATTGCCCCTTTTGCGCCCAGATTAAACTTTTAACTTCTATCAGTTCCATTCTCTTAAATTAAAGGGAACTATCCATCCGGTGCCTTGAAAATGCGTTCTGTCATGTGCATAAGTTATTGTTTGCATGATTGACAGACAATATTCATCATATTGTTTTCTAGCTTCTGAACTGTCGATCGAGAAATTTTTTTTATTCTAAACAGGCAGCATATAGCCAGTCAATGGGGTTTGCACTTAATATTTCGCATGCACAATAGCGACCCCACACCACAAGGTGTGGAAAATATTCTTCTGTGGTTTAAATGCGTATTAACTGCATTACATGTAAACTGTATGATTCTGTTTGATAAAGTCCTTTAACTAGAACAGGAAAAAAATGTACACTAGAGTGTTGTAATAAAAGATCGTGAACGTGATGTAAAAGTAGGAAAGAATTTCAAGGTATATTTTAAATGAGGTTGAAGCATGTCACCATTTGATATCAATTCGGTTGTATTTCATTTTGACGATTTTAATTACGGAAGGCGATCACAACCATATTTTATTTTAACAATTGCAACTCAGCTGTTTTTTTCATAACCTATAATAAAATGAAAAAATATATATCACACTGTCGGAACAGTTCCAACATTCAATAGAAAAATCGTAGAAATATGTAAATTCGATATCCCTAACACACATATAAATGACCCCTCCTGGCTTAGTTCAGGTACTTCAATAAAAAGTGACGGGGTTAAACTAGTATGTACAGTAGATTTTTCTAAGGCATTTCTCTTATTTAATAAAAAACAATAGAAAGCGAAAATCGCACGATTTTTGCACGACAATTGGTCAATGGTCGGGCGACCGTCGCCGATAAGGTATAAATAAGCCTAAAAGGGACTATTGTTTTACCATGGGACAGACAAGTTTTGGGAGAATGGAATCATTTATTTTTCTTTACATATGAAATCAGAAATGTTCCATTCAATATCCAATTTTACATAACTATTATACTGCTTGATTTTCCTTAGTCATATTATTATTTTTCTCCCAAGTCTGGCAAAATTATTTATTTGTGCGAAAATTTAAATCAGAAATATAAAAAAAAAAAAAAAAATTGAAAAGCACCCCTCCTTGAAGTATATCTATAGATTAGATTAAACATATTTTATTGCTAAATATTATAACAATTGGATTGGACACAAATTATAACAATTTACAAGGGTCCTCTCCACATAATAAATAACTACAATAGTACATGCGTCAGCAATAGTAAAATACAATATACAACATTATAAATAAATTCTTTGAAAAATGAAAAAAAAACGAGACACAATAAAAACAAAAACAAAAACAAAATACAAAACAAAAAGCATGAAATTATATAATATAAGCATGTTTTACCATACTTGTATCTGAGATGAAATTGATTGATTGATTGATTGATTAATTAATCAAATATATATTTGGGGGGGGGGGGGGTTGTGATCATAAATGGGTAAAACGTTTTGTTCGTTTGATGTAAAGTTGTACAGATTTGAAAATTTGCAGATTCTGCATCTCAGTTAAGGTGTCATCGCCAAAAAGTAGGACTTCAATTTTAAGTTCATTAAGAAAAACTAGTCTTAATTTCAATTCTTCTCTTGCTTCGTTGTAAAGACAACATTTTAATATATAATGAATTGCATCTTCAAATGCACACCCACATATACAGCCTGGATCATTAGCCAAATGCACACGAAAAAGATCAGCATTCAAGCTACTGGATCTATGTCTCAGTCTAGTGTGAATTATATTTAATATTCTACATCCGGCAATGTAAAATTTGGGGGGTTTTATTGTATGATTTTTATTTGCTTGTTTGAATCTATTTAGAGTAGGTGCATTTCTTAATTGTGGACTTAATTTATTCCATGATTTAATAGTAGAAGGGAAAAAGGAGTTTGCAAATAATTGTAATCTAGTGAATGGATTTCTAAATTCGGTTTGGTTGCGCAAATTTAATTCATTTTCCTATCGTATAAAAGGCAGTAAACAATCGTATAAATATAAAGGACTATCATTATTACGTATTTTGTATAACAAGTTTAATTTTCTACTATGTCTACGAGAATGGAGGGGTTCCCACCCAGTTTCAAAATATGGGGATTCTATGCTTGCAAATTTTGGCAACCCAGTAACAATTCTAGCAGCTTCGTGTTGTATTTGTTCAATTTTATTTAAATCCAAAATAGTACAACCATCCCACAGTTCACACGCATACTCTAATAATGGCCTTATATAAGTAAAATATATTTTTCGAGATTTTCCCTGTTAAGTTTAATTTTGAATTTACGTAGCATAGACAGTTGACCAGATGTGCTTTTTAATATATTTTGAATGTGACAATGCCATTTACAATTCGATGAAAACGTAACACCCAAATGTTTATGATTTACTACAAATTCAACATCCTCATTATTAAAAAGTATTTGAGGCTTAATATTTCCCTGATTTGCTGAGAATAGCATACATTTAGTTTTTTGGGGATAAATAACCCGATATAAGAATATCTTGTGTACTTACCTTATCATCTAAATGGCTTTCCGTTATACAAACTATGGAGGAACCTAAACATATTGTTTCTAAATATTCAATTTTATTTCTTACACTTCTAGCATTCCAGTGAAACACCGTTAAATCACCTACTTTGTTGTCTGGTCCGGGGTTTTCTGCTACATCATTACTTAACAAAAGGAATTGTAGTAGAAAAAAAGTGAATGATAGGTTTTGTTCGAATGGGTCTATAAAAATAACTTTCAGGATAGATGGCAAGGTTTGAATTGTTTTCTGAAGGAGTACAATTAAAAGCAAAAAATAATATGGTAGAAATCTAAGGGATTTGAAGAGACATTTTTTACTGACAAGACAAGATCTGCAATAAAATAAACCTATTGTCATTCTGTAGGCAGTCACATCATTATCCATTGTCAAATACAATACATTTTTTAAACAATTGACAATAGGTTATAATGAAAACATGTACACCAAGTTTGATCACAAGAAAAAAAAACTATTATACAATTCAAGGAAATAAATAAAATAAAATAAAACATAATAATATAGTAGATTATGTACAGATTCGAGGTGTATTTCTAAATTTCTGGGATCATTTGACCTGAGAAGAATATAAAAAATGGAATCTTGATTGGAATAATCAGTTCGCTGATATTTAAAAAAAAAAAATTATTATTATTATTATTTTCAAAATGTTTATGGTATAGCTATACCAGTTATTTTGTCAAGTCTATGTACCATATAAATACTTCAACGTAATTATAAACAGCACGCGATAAACTTACTAAACTGAAAATACAAGTCGAGCGCACCTAGAATGTGTACGTCACATGTATATAAACACGTAAACATCACGTGATAAACATTAATAATTGACTATGCACATCACCAACAGATGCGAGACAGTTACCACAATGTGAGACAATAATATAGTTAAAAAGACACGAGTTGTGTTCAGTGATTGGGATATATCAAATGACAAGTATATTCATTGGTGGAAATAATCGTATAAATAGATAAAATGTTTATGTTATAAAGTGTCAAGAAATAGAACAAATACAATAACACGTGGAATGTTAGTTTTACTTGTTGACAGAAAGAAAGTGTTTCTGGACTTCATTAGTGTCGGGATTAGACAAGTTATCAGTTGTAATAGGACGCGATACTGGCGGACACTTTGTTAGAAGGTGCCGTATGTCATCAATACCTTTAATCATTTGGACAGAGTTACTGTTCAAACCAATAGCAAACAGTCGCCCATCCATTGACCAGCAAGCACTAATTTTACGGTTGGTACGCAAGTAGTTTAGTTCGTCCATGATTTTACGTCTGCGTGTAGTTAAATTTTCCGTAATGAACACTTTATTAGGGTTGTTTTTAAGTTTGCTTTTTGAACTATACACGGCCTGTCTATATCTATAAATAGCGTTTGAGGAAAATATGTATTTTGTATGCAGACTGTAATGTCACTGTGAAACCATTATTTTGCCAGTGATATTAATTTTTAACTGTTTTAAACACCGAAATGAAAACAAATATATATCTAATCACTTACACTCAATGAACAATTGAAGACAAATGTTGCAATACAATACAATACAATACAATACAATATTTTATTCCAATTAGGGTCCCTCAAGGGGCAATAACAAATATACATTCATAATTATATCAACAGTTACAACAATACAGAATGGAGATATATGTTTTTAAACAAGACAATTCTAACTATTTAAATGATATATGTTACAAAAAATATATAAATAAATAAATAAATAGGCCGTGTTCGGCAGCACGACCCGATGAGAGGCAATGAGTAATGTATAGTTGCAGTGTATCATATGGTTGAAGAATGGACTACATGAATGCGATTACTTAGCTGGAGGAGACACCAGGGGACGATGCTTAAGAATTGTGTTATGATTCTCCCCGTGTCCGATCCAGCAAAGCAAGCGGTTCAAGTAGTAAAACATCATGTGTTTGATGAAAGGACTGTGATTACTTAGCTGGAGGAGACACCAGGGGACGGTGCTTAAGAATCGCATTTCGATTCTCCCCGTGTCTGATCCAGGAAAGCAAGCAGTTCGAGTAATAAACTAAATTGGGAATAAATAGATGTATCGCTTATCTGCAACAGACACCAAGGGACAGTGCTTCAGGAAATGTATTGCATCTACTAAGATTAGCAATGAGCATTCCTCCTCGTGTCTAGTGCAGACAAACAATAATATATTTTAAACATTAATATGTAGATTTTGTTAATAAAATTGAAGCAGTGTTATTCAGTTATTTAAATTATCTGCAGTATTTATAAATAAAGTGACATAACTCTTTTAAGATTGATACATCTTCACAGGTCATTAACCAGTAAAATTTTTCTCGAGGATTTAATTGTAGAAAATTGTTACACGATTAAGATATTGTTTTGAACAGCTGTTGTCGCTCCTCTCTAAATTTGCTGCAGCAAAGTAGAAAATGAATTTCATCTTCTACCTCTCCCGAGTCGCACTGCCCACACAACCTTTGGTGTGGAGGGATACCCTGGTATCAGGTCTCTCTCAAAAGATCTTTACGTAAATTGACATTGTTTCGTTATGTTACGGGAAGATACGTTCGTTCGTCAGTTATGGAGAAATCTCTATTAATGGAATCCAGTTAGCAAAGTTCGTATTATTAATTGGCAGAACATCATCAATATACATGGGAGTGAGATTAAAGGCTTAAGCCTCTCTACTTTCTTTTGCCTTTGATAAGTTTTTGCATAAACTCAGACTCATAGGAGTATAGAAAAAGTTTGAGAGGAGAGGGGCATAGTTTGTTCCCATAGGTATGCCTAGCTATGATTTATTGAAAAATGTGCCATTCGAACTCGACAAATATATGTCATCGATAAGGAACTCCAATATTTTGATGACTTCTTTTTATGTGTAACATTTTTTACCTTTCGTTTCGTGCTTGACAAAATAAGTTAATTCGTGACCCAATACTATAAACTTGTAACGTTGCCACACAAGCACTTGTTTCATTCAAAAAATGTATGCCCCCTCCTCTTCCTTACTTCAAGGTAAACATCTACCCTTTTCCCCTTCTCCACTTCGCCTCAATATTTTTCGCTTATTTGTGATCCTTTCGCTGACCCAATTATATCGTTACACTCCCTAGATATTTCTCTTTTCGACTGCCACATTTAAATATACCTACCGGGACCCCCTCAGACGAATTGGACAAGAATAGTCAGCGAACGTGGCTTAGTGAAAATTTCAGTCATTGAAACGGATACAGCCACTTCCGGTCCGGTCTAAATTGATTTAGAAAATAAAAAAAAAAGGTGCTTTAAAAATCAAATGTCAGTAATTTGGAGTTGAACATATTTTTATAATCTGCATTGGAACAATTATCTGTATTTTAAAGGCTTAATTTACATTTGAGAGGAGATGATCATGTGGCATTATTACACATGGCCGGTCTAGAGAATTCCGAATACATATGAAAAATCCAGTGCAAACCGGAAGTGGCTGTATCCGTTTCAATGACTGAAATTTTCACTAAGCCACGTTCGCTAATTATTCTTGTCCAATTCGTTTGAGGTGGGCCCGGTAGTTATATTTAAATGTGGCAGTCGAAAAGAGAAATATCTCGGAAGTGTAACGATATAATTGGGTCAGCGAAAGGATCACAAATAAGCGAAAAATATTGAGGCGAAGTGGGGAAGGGGAAAAGGGCAGATATTTACCTTGAAGTAAGGAAGAGGAGGGGGCATATCTTTTTTGAATGAAACAAATGCCTGTGGTTACGACGTCATAATGACATCATAATTAGACGGATAATGCTAAAAATAGACTATAAACGACATATTCAATGTACATTTTAGCTATTTTATATACCTCCACAGTCTTCCACCAACACCAAATTGAGTAGTCTCATTCAATCGAGCTGTCGTTCCTTACGAAATCTCAAAAGCTAACTTCCGCGTAGAAACAAAAATTGTATGTCAGAAGAGATTTAATAAATTAAAAAATATCAATATAAGTAAAACAAGCTAACAAACTGACTTTCATTACACACGGATTCCGGGTTTCAGTGTTATCGGATGTACGAGAGAGGGTATGAGACTTCAGGATCACCTTTGCGCTTTATGTTAAGAAGATCTTCATTAGTTGAGTGTGTTAGTGTGTTACACAGAACGTGCTTACAAAGCGTCGATTTTTTTTTATTCGTCAGTATGTGCAGCCATGTTTGTCAAAAAATCCTATGTACACATTTTATACCATAAAGAACTCGCTGACGCTCGCATATCAATTAAATTATTTTATTTGTATCAAAAACTTGAATACAGAGACAATAACTTCTTTAAAATTAAATTTGTTTTCTTTCTTTATTTGCTGCTGTCAGCATCATGAAACGAAAAGGATCTGCCTTTATATATTTCTGATATCAGACATATACTGCGGTACCGAACAGCAGTATTTATTTAGCCGTTTCCTTGGCGTCTCCATATTACAATTACTTATAATCTACCGCATCTACAACTATGAAATGCTGACGTTGTCACAGTAATAGCGTAAACACCGGAAGTCGTCTGCCAAGCACTTCAGACGTCAAGACACGAAAAAGACGGAACGTGTTCGGAATTGACATGATTCGAAACAACCGTATTGATGGACAACCTTAACATGACTGCGAATTTGGCACAAATAACATAGGCACAGGCTACGAATACGACGGAAACGTATTCGTAGCCTGGGTTCTACTAACCCGAATAATCCAGTCGTTATATTACGCTCCCGCTGGTCGCTACATTAACGCCTGAATGCATTCATTGAAAAAAACCGGAAATAGTAAATCGCTATGACTTATGGGTATTGCGACATAAAATAGGAGGAGCTAAAGTGTTTGTAAATAATGTCCAATGGAGCGATGAGATGATGTAATGTTGTATGCAATACACATATCCGGATAAATACAACCAAACATGAAATAAAACTTAAATGAATAATTACTATTTTTTAAATATTAAAACATATTGATTTTTATTTCAAAGTTGGAAAGTAAATAAAAGCTTGAATTGAATTCACTTTTATAATGATTTTTTAATTTCATTTAAAATAAAGATTTAATTTTTATTTTATTTTATAAGACTGATTAACATTGTTTGTCATGCATTAGCTGTCAATTGTAATATACAGGATGCAACCAATATACAGGAAGAGCTCCTACTGCGAAGACATCTATTTTGAGATGCCATTCAATGAACATAACAACCTGACCATATTGTTACATAATAAGAATAAGAATTAGATATGAAATTTAAATTCATAGAAGGCAAGGATTTATATAATTAACACATTAAGTCACATTTCATTTATTTAGGCTAACTTGGGTCAATTATCAATTAATAAGTCTAATAAGTATAACGATATTGTGATGGGTATTTCTTAATAAATTGTATTAAAAATCATTTTAATTTATGAAATAATCAACTTTCTGTTTACATATTTATTTTCAATAAAATGTCTTTATTATTTCATCCCATTTTCCTTAATTTAACTTGTGCATATCCATATTTATACAAAAGATTTGTGAATCTATGGCAATTTGTTTTCTAAATATGCAAAGGCACGTGCACAATCATTCTCCGTGTTTGTTTTGTCAATATTTACAAACGAAGTAAAGGAAGTCATTAATGCGCATACGCATTAATATCTGACATTTGATTGGTCGTCTGAACCAGACAGCAGCTGACGGATTTTTACCATTAAGAGCGTTCAAGCCCTCGTCCAGCGATAGTGCCGATAGAGGGCGCAATATTATTCGAGTTAGGGTCAATCGTAACTACTCGGCCATTTTCGCTACCCTGCAAATAACCTCGTATGCATTAGGCGTATAAATCGCACTATTTTTCACATGTCAGTTACATGAAAATTTGATAAAGTTATATTTTAAGCAATTTTCTATATTTCAATTAAAGCTTTAATTAGTTTTGGATGATTAGATTTTACTTAGTATGTCTTCCATATTGGATTTTCGTGGACTATATTTTTGTGCGGCTTAACTTAATTTAACTTCCGGCAAACAATTTAAGAAAAATTTCTACTATGTACGTACGAGGTTATTTGCAGGGTAGCGAGAATGGCCGAGTAGTTACGATTGAGTTAGGGTTCTACAAGTACGACGGGCGAAAGTTGTGACTAAATGATCAACCGGTTTCGGACATGGACACCTATTTTACGGAAATTAATCACGTATTGTTAGCATCTAGAGGCTACGAATACGACGGATTTCTCGATTTTCTTAATTCTATTTTTTTTATTTCATTAAATGACAATTTATGAGTTTTTTATATAATTTTCTGTTTGTAGTTTATTTTTATTCCAATAAAATCTGATGCATTGAAAAACTAGTCTTACAATACACGATTAAGCCCATAGATTTCACTGGTATGAGTACTTCTCTCACAGTACAACTCACACTTCCCAACACTAATTATTTTCAAAATGGACGACGATGGTAGTGCGCTCTTCTTCTTCTTTCAATAAATACATCCCTCTTTACAGAGTATTGTCGCATTGAAAACTATATACATGTGGTCAGGTCAGCAACCTTCCATTTTCAATTAAAAAACTTTCCAGAAATGTACAATTAAAAACAAAGAAGTGGAAATTATGGAAGGCTGGTGTTTGTCAGGCTATGACGGAAGATGTCAATGGAGCCTGAGCTGACTAGGGTCTGTGGTAGGTTGTTCCAGAGTCTGATGGTGCTGGGGAAGAAGGAGTATTGATATGCTAGCACTCTGGTTGAAGGTTGTAGGTATCGGATGTTGTGTCCTCTGGTACCTGATCTGGATGGAATGAGATAGGTAATAGATGGTATTTCGATGAGATGGTAGGTAATGCGCTACATCATGATGAGTTTGGCTAGTTGGCGTCTGTGTTGTAGGGTGGGTCAGTTGAGGTCTTGTAGTAGTGTTGTAACACTGGCTATATGGTCGTAGTTGTTGGTGACGAATCTGGCAACTCTGCGTTGAATGGTCTCTACTTTATTGATGTTGGCCTGAGTATGTGGATCCCACACAGTAGAGTCATATTCAAGTGATGGTCGTACGAATGTGTTGTAGGTTTGTGTCTTAGCTCTCTGTGGGCAGTTTCGGATGTTGCGTCGAAGGAAGGCTAGGGCGGAATTTGCCTTCTTTGTGATGTTGTTTACATGATTGTTCCACGAGAGATTTTTGGAGATGGTAAGGCCGAGGTATTTGGCATTGTCGACGATTTGAAGTTGTTGGCCGTGGATATAATAATTTGCCATGATCTTATTACGCTTGTTGGTGATGTGTAGTACCTCACACTTGTCAGGATTAAATTACATCTGCCAGGTACTTTCCCAGTTTTGCAGGGCATCAATGTCCTCCTGGAGCTTGGTGGCATCAGCTTCAGTTTTGATGGGCCTATATAGGAGGCAGTCGTTCGCAAATAGTCTTGCTCTCGATGTGACACAAGGTGGCATGTCGTTTATGTAAACGAGAAAAAGCAGGGGACCAAGGAGAGAGCCTTGGGGGGACGTCAGAAGTCACTTTACATTGTGCAGAGTGCTTAGGGAACGACCATTTAACTTGAAAGGGGGGGGGGGGGGGGGGGGGGGGGTTATGGTATTTTTCTAAAAAAATATTCTGATTCCCAATGTTGCTGAAAAAAATATTCTGATTTTGGTGGAGGAAAAAAAAATAATCTGATTCAGAGTTTTTGTCATATAATCTAATGTTAAATTCCGGAAAAAAAATTCGCACTTTGCGCGACAAAAAAAATAAATATAACTCTTGTGTTGTCCGAAAAAAAAATTCTGAACGAAACAAAAAACCATAACCCCCCCACCCCTTCAAGTTAAATGGTCGGTCCCTTACCTTCGAGGACTACTTCCTGGGAGCGACCGGAGAGAAAATCTGCAATCCACGACAGAATATTACTTCTCACTCCAGAGTGGTGGAGTTTCAGGAGAAGACGTCGGTGGGGAACTTTATCGAGGGCCTTTGAGAAGTCCAGAAGTACGGCATCTATCTGTTGGCCCTTATCAAGGTCGGCTGCAAGGTCTTGTACAGTGAGAATCAGCTGGCTTTCAGTAGAACGTTTTTTTCGGAATCCATGTTGTAAGTCTGAGAGGAGATTGTGATGTTCAAGATGAGTGATAATGGTTGAGTGAAGGATGCGTTCCAGAGTTTTGCATAAGATGGAAGTTAGTGAGATGGGCCGGTAGTTTGCTGGTTGATCTCTTTCCCCTTTTTTGAAAACTGGAGCTACTCTGGCCTGTTTCCAGTCAGATGGAATTTGTCCTTGATCTAATGATGCTTGGAATATGAAGCTGATGAGTGGAGAGATTTCTATGCTAACTTCTATAAGGAATTTAGCTGGGATGTCATCCGGACCTGTTGCCTTGTTGGTTTTCAGCTGCTATTGAAGATTTTGTGCTCCTTCTGTGTTGATGGTAATTTTATTCATTTTAGGTGTTGGGCTAATACCTAGGTCGGGGAGGTTGTCCATGTCCTCTTCGGTGAAAACAGAGGCAAATTGTTGGTTGAGGATGTTCGCTTTCGTGGTGGCGTCATGGTGCAGAAAGCCTTCTCGCTTAAGTGGAGCAACGTTTGTTCTTTCACACTTGCTCCGTGTTGGAGCAAAGTATAAATCTTTTACAGATTTAGAGTGTGCCCTAAAAAAAATCCAGGAGGATAACTACGTCCAACTTTATAAGCGTAGCTCAAGGAAGCTTGGTATGGGGTTCAAATATAAAAACATGGAAGTAGCAGAAAGTGCAGCTGGTCTTTTAATTTATAAGGAGTTGGATTATTCCTGTATTCATGGAGGGAAACATTTTAGTTCCATTTCCAGCGGTCAACGCCCAAACACAAGGTAAAATCACATATAATATACCTTAAATAAGCAAATGATCATCACTTTGATTGCAGTTCTTCATATTAAATTCGTAGCGATGTCTTCAATCATGTTCTGTATAGCAGCAAATGCATGTTTCTAGAATTTTTAAGTCATTACAATACTATCGTAAGTCATATGATAAAACTCACAAGTTTGCGTTTTTTGTATGGTAAGGAATACAACATTACATAAATGACTGAGGGCTGTGGTATATTGTTTAATTTATCTTTTAACACATTGTTTTTGTTAAATTTAAACATCACGAATCTTTTCCTAAGCATTTTAATTTCAAGGATTAAGAAAACTGTTCTCAATAAATTTTCAAATAGATTTTGTCATTATTTTCTCCTTATTACTATTTGCCGCACACAAATCAATATAGCTTTTAAAATATACGTATACAATATATTCTTCAGAAAATGAAGAAACACTTCCAGGGATCCCAGAAGTTACAGAAGAAATGCCATTTCCGGAAAATGACCAACAGATGGCATCTCAGGTTGTTTCCCATGAGACGGCACCACCACCAACAGACATTACACTGGAAATTGTATCTCCAAAACTGTACACTGCTCAACCAATATTTTTCGAGATTTTCCCTGTTAAGTTTAATTTTGAATTTACGTAGCATAGACAGTTGACCAGATTTGCTTTTTAATATATTTTGAATGTGACAATGCCATTTACAATTCGATGAAAACGTAACACCCAAATGTTTATGATTTACTGCAAATTCAACATCCTCAAAGATTCACATTTTTGTTACCAACAAAAAATTACATGGCTATCTGCTGACGCATGCTACCTCGCGATATATAAGGCCATTATTAGAGTATGCGTGTGAACTGTGGGATGGTTGTACTATTTTGGATTTAAATAAAATTGAACAAATACAACACGAAGCTGCTAGAATTGTTACTGGGTTGCCAAAATTTGCAAGCATAGAATCCCTATATTTTGAAACTGGGTGGGAACCCGTCCATTCTCGTAGACATAGTAGAAAATTAAACTTGTTCTACAAAATACGTAATAATGATAGTCCATTATATCTATATGATTGCTTACTGCCTTTTATACGAGAGGAAAACGAATTAAATTTGCGCAACCAAACCGAATTTAGAAATCCGTTCACTAGATTACAATTATTTGCAAACTCCTTTTTCCTTCTACATGGAATAAATTAAGTCCACAATTAAGAAATGCACCTACTCTAAATAGATTCAAACAAGCAAATAAAAATCATACAATAAAACCCCCCAAATTTTACATTGCTGGATGTAGAATATTAAATATAATTCACACTAGACTGAGACATAGATCCAGTAGCTTGAATGCTGATCTTTTTCGTGTGCATTTGGCTAATGATCCAGGCTGTATATGTGGGTGTGCATTTGAAGATGCAATTAATTTTATATTAGAATGTTATCTTTACAACGAAGCAAACGAACAAAACGTTTTACCCATTTATGATCACAACCCCCCCCCCCCCCCCAAATATATATTTGTTTAATTAATCAGTCAATCAATCAATTTCATCTCAGATACAAGTATGGTAAAATATGCTTATATTATATAATTTCGTGCTTTTTGTTTCTGTTTTTTGTTATGTCTCCTTTTTTCATTTTTCAAAGAACTTATTTATAATGTTGTATATTGTATTTTACTATTGCTGACACATGTACTATTGTAATTATTTGTTATGTGGAGAGGACCCTTGTAAATTGTTATAATTTGTGTCCAATCCAATTGTTATAATATTTAGCAATAAAATATGTTTAATCTAATCTCAACCAATATCTGAAAACGGCAAGTCATAAACATTTTTTTTCCAAATCCAACATGTATAACATTTTTGTCTATGTCAAATTTACAGCGTGACATTTGCTTTAACTTTAGATTTTTTTTCAGGTAGTCATTGTGAAACAACAGATACTACAGAAAGTGAAACAGAACTGTCATCGACTGACGAACGGGAAGTGCTGACGGGTCGTGAGCAAGACAATACTACTGATACAGATGATGCAACTGAACCTATAACTGACAGACGAGGCGATAGTACGGATGATGGTTAGTAATTTTGAATCTTTACCTTACTTTTACTTTTAAAATACTGCGGGGAACAATTTTAATAAGATACCTTCAATAATATTTTAACTCATTTTTCAGGATTTTTGACAATGGAAAATCCTTCATACAAGCTCCACCTCCCCCCAAAGATGGTAAAAAGAGGCAGGCCTAAGGGACAAGAGACAACTGTTGTTGGACTTCTCCGGGAAAAGAAATCAACTAGACCTATCCCTTTCCTGAAGAAGACACCAGTTGAAAAGGAAAAAGGTAAGCTTGTGGTTTTCACAGTTTTCCGGTTGTTGACTGATTTTGTCTGTTTATATAATTATGAGTTTTGACTTTCCCTTTGTAAGATTGTTCGGAGTTCGGTAATTTTGTTATTACCCTTATTTACTGTTTATAAAACTGTTTGTATACTATTATGTATTTTCTGTTTATAGAATAATGTATATTAAAAATGTTCGTTATCAATCAAATTTATATATTTTTATCTTTTCAGCTATGTTGTCATGGACCACCCACCTTAAACCAGACTCGGAACCCCCGAAAGAATTATTGTCAGTTGATGCATTATTGAACATCGGGATGTTTCGATTAAAGTCCTTGATGAAAACGTTAATTTGACTCGCATTAAAAAGTACTTTTCAAAGATGGCATGGAATCACCTTAAAGACATCATTAGTACTAAAAAAGAAAACGCGGTTTATGACTGTTGCGTGTGCCAAGCTGATCTGCATTCTGAAGATTGTGTTGCGTGCGATGTCTGTCTCAACTGGTACCATCTGAGATGCATTGGACTACGTTTTGCGCCGAAAAAAACCTACTGGTGTTGCCGAAATTGCTTAAAGGCATATTTCTACCACAATCGTAATTTTTTCATACCCCAAATTATTGTCGTAAATGATTTGTTTAAGCTATCATTAAACAGTTATGCTGCAAAAGATACGATTTGTGTTCTTTTTTTTTTAGCAAAAAAGACCCAAAACTATCGTTATCGGAATTATTGTCCATGATGACAAGAATTCAATTTAACCCGACTCTATTCATATGACCTTCTATGTGAACCCGTCTTGAGCATGCGCACTGTTTAGAAACAATAAACGACATGTGGTTATTGGGCAAAAGAGAAAGTGTCAACGCGTGGAAGAAAGCGGACTTTGACGGATTCAGAGCGAAAGAGGAATAGAAGTGCAGTATCTTCCAAATGGAACAAATGCAGGATATATGTAGGGGATCAGTTGGACCGTTGGAACGAACTGAAGGAAGTGCTACGCGTCCAAACTCACACTGAAGTGGCAAAGATTTTGCTTGATAGGCAAGCCGAGGCATGTTGCCTTCTTTTCTCAATCGTTTTTCATATTTTATGAATTTATAATGATGCCTATAATCATTTTCGGTAGATATTATTCAATATATGTAATTTTGCACCTGGCAATAGCAAATTATTGTCAACGAGTAGCATAAAACGGCCGTATTTCCGAGGTAAACAAACACGACATGCTGCAGCATCCGGGCTCTTGGCATAAAAATAGATAAAAATAGATTTGGCCTTGCTCAGGTCAGTGCATAATTAATTAGCTCCCAGTAACGATGGTCAGCTTTTTTAAATCGAAAAAAACAACGTTTCGTAGCGTATTCGCCAATATTTCGGTGCTTAATCTTCATTTCATGAAGGTTAGTACGGAAAACGACAATAATTTTGGATATGAAAAAATTACGAATGTGGTCACAGGGGCTCGCAGTTATATTTTCACATCACCAGGTATGTGTTAAAAGAAGAAGGGAGGACACGTTTTTTGCTTCCCAAAGTGAAAGTAGAATTTCGGCACCTTTTTTCGCTTCGAAAACGGTTTAGTCTTTGTTCTTCTCATAAAATAATGCAAATATCGTTGTTTTTTGCTGATTGACTGGTTTACAGTGGAATAACACTCGTTGTATCACAACCCAGTGTGTTTTCCTTTGATCTTTAGTATTTTCTAATTGAAGATAACCATGCAGGAGGTGGAGTCACGATATATAGCTATTTTTGGGCAAAGCATTTTCTATTTAGCGTGCTTTAACTGTGACCTAATATTGATAGAACACAGAAATAAACACATTGTAACTTTTTTTTGTCAATTGGTACACGCTGTAATTTTTTGACAAGTGATAGACATTTTGGGTGCAAAGTGGTACTAAGTGCAAGCTTTCTTAAATCTGACACTGGAAAAAACTATAAAACAAGCAAAAAGACTGACAAAGTGATCCCCACGACCACGTGTTTGTTCATGCAGATGACATAAAAACACATGAACAATTCTTTAACTTTACTAAACATTTTTTTTTATTCAAACAAGACAAATTAGTCTCCGTTCAATGTACATACACTGTAGGCCTATAGAAAAAAATAATGCCCAATTCACGTACGCAACGAAAATGATCAGTTTTGCAATAAAAAAGTGATCATATTTGAGACAAACCACATTCAAAAGATAAATACCGGTACGCATTTGTGCATCACATGTAGGATTAAAAGTTGAACACTGTGCCACCTGTGAAAGCATAAAATCCATATCATTGTTTAAAAGATCGTCCGTCATGTTCGCTGCCATTTAACGTGTTGACGTTAACACTGTATATCCATAACGGAACCTTTCCGCTCAAATATGCGTTACGCGATACTTTGGGAATAAGTAACGGTTCCTTTGTGATGAAGAGGATGTTAACAAGTGGGAAAGCCACATAATAATGGTTTGTTATCAGTTTATCAAAAAAGCAAAAATAATTCTCACAGGTTCCTAGCTAAAATCGTTACACATTAAACATTTTGCTTCACACCATTTCCCAAAATATTTCCATATTATTAAAAAAAACGATTTTTAGATATTGGACTTCTCTCAACCCGCACCTTGGCATTTTTTTTAATAGATTTATGATGGTTGTGCGTAAAAATGTACCGGAATATATCATCGCATTGGTTGTCGTTAAGAATAAAGTACGGTTAAAAAAGTGCTTAAAAAAATTTCAAATATGACAAAATTCTATTGTCCAAATAAATCTATCTATTACTTCTTTTAGGCCAGCGGCGAAATCTAAAAAGCCGCGTATTTAAAGAGTTAAATCAACCCATCGACTACACACCTAAATATACTTTCAAATGCTAGATTATGCTTTTAACTAATAAATTTAACATGCCGTAAGAAAATCGTATGGTCACGTTATCACGAAAACTACATTTTTCTAGGATTAATGCGTTTTTGGAGAAAGTCCGATCATACTCAGTAAAATCAATATTATGCATGGTTTATGCATCTTCGGCAATTTGTTGCACTTGTAGTTTTTAAATTTAACATAAATAAATAAAATAAGCCAAAATATCTTATTAAAATAACTTTTATTTCATCAGTTTGGCTTCTTTGAAATCAGCAGATGTGGTAAATATTTTAACGGTCACTCTTAAAATTATGTCAGAAGAAATACTTTCATTAAATTGATCTCAAGCTATTTTTTAAACAAAAGTGTAAACATATTATGTTTACATAAAACATTATCATTATAGCGCCAATATCTACTAGTTTAAGAGGTTTGGACCGTTTTTAAATGCACATCAACATATCGAAAGTAGAAAATGATTCCGGATATTTTGCCCGTGACTTTTTAAAATTATAATCCTTAGTCCGATCAAATCTTATTGCATCGAGACCAAAGTTGTTTTCGCATATTTTCTTAATAATTACTTATATTCTTGTGTTATCTGTATTTAATTGTTGTCATCCTTCATTGTTAACATTTGCTATTGTTAATTGTAACGTTTTAATTACAAAAGGTGGTTTGAAATATTGTTTGTAGAGAATTTAATTAGTGTTTACAAGTTGTTAAAAAATCATTTGTCGGAACTGTTGTGAGTGTTTTACGGAAAATGGCACAGTTTGGTAGCCCACTTAAACTTCTTCCATCTAGTGCTAAGAGGAGTAAACCTTCAATAGATTGGAACCAATGTATCATTTGTCAAATCAAAAAGCCTGTTAGAACTCTCTCAATTTTCACGTCTATGGCGTTTGTCAAGGATGCAAATGGGATTTCTTTGAAAAACAGACTTAAAGGACATATATATTGGCGTAAGGTAAGAAATTTTATCATAATTTGAATGGATGAAAGTATTTAGCTAGTCAAAATGACACGTTTACGCATGGGAAAGTCTGTACACAGATGGGAAGTGGTCATCCCAGCGTTTGTACGACTTCGGATTTTCACGCCGTTTTGTTTTGGTTCGTGTACGATACCTCAGCAGTTCGGAGGCCTACACTAACAGTTGGGGTCTCTTTGGAAAGGAAAATTACTTGACTTTCGACTGGTGGAAACATTTTTTGAAAATATTAAGGCGTTCCGAAGTTACGATCAATTTAACACGACGACTTAAAAAAATGGAAGCAAGTGAGTTCGCCTCCTTGTAGTGTTATATAGTATTTTTTTTTTTTTCGGACGCACCTAGCCCCTGTGGTACGTTCTGTATTCTGAAAAAAATGACGTTCAGTGCTTTTCATTACCTAACTTTGTCGGTCCGCTGTGAGGAATTAGATGCACATATTAACTAACTGTATTTATTTCTGAAAAGCACATATTGTGAATACATTTTGGAGAAAATTTTATCGACATCTGAGGTGGGGCCGATTTTGGCCCTTATAACTCACAGTCCTTTTTCTCTACCTGTATTCAAACTAATCAAAAGTAGGAGAAACGTGAACACTCCCATATTAGGCATTAAATTAAATATCTGTCAGTGACCGTAGTATAAATGAGTAGTAAAAAATCAAATTAATAATTTTTTAAAAAGAGCATTATTTAACATATCCGACATACGGATTTGATCCCATGGGTTGTTTTGTAATGCTACAGTAACACAAATTATTTTGATGAAGAAAAAAAGATTTATCTGTTCATGCATGCTTTCTTGTACATAGTTTTTAAGTAATTTATTTTACCAATGCTACTTAATTAAAAAATTATAACATTATATAATTAGTGTATTATTTTAGCTTCAATTCGATATCTCATTCAGGAATACCACAGATATGACATTTTAAAGTCAGTGCCCTCGGTGTATTTGTTTGATTTCCGTGTGCTACCGTAAATCAATATACAATGTAGAGATCGGATAATACAAGGAAGTAAAATACAGATCAGCCATGACAGGTACATTGTTAGTAATTTACCTCCGATTATTAACCCATGTTTACGACGCATAGATATAATATATTTCAATTATTGAAAGTTTATTTGCATTATACATGTATAAATGTCTGGTATCTATTTTTAAAACTTGAATTGTGTTGAAATGCATCAATGTACTTTCGATTTCGGATATGCCCTGATAAGTTCACTTATTTTGAACTGAACGTCTCTGCGGTGGAAATTTTTAAGGCGACACAAAGCATACGTTGGTCTTGGTTGAAATTAAAAACATAATCATTAGTAAAATTTAAACGATTCCATTCTAGTATTGGCACATTGTCATGATGGAAAAAAAAAGGGGGGGGGGGGCAACTCTAAACTGAATAAACTGAAAACAGATTATGAGATACATATCTTGGGCAAGTCAACGGTGAGATGCCTTTGCATAATAATTTCCCCTGTGAGGAACCTTGAATTATGAAACAAAGAATTCCATACTGTCGAAACAGTTCAAAAATCCGATCGGAAAATCGCAGAGAGAAGCTAACACACAACTTGCACGATCGCTCAATTTCCTGGCTTGATACAGGCACTTCAATAAAAAGTGGTGGGATTAAATTAGTTGTATTATATGTAAGTGCTCTGATTGTTAGTAACACAATTTGTATGATTTATATAAAATTCCGAGTCAAATCATTGCATGATGGATTAATTTATTCAGTGTATATAATGTTTTAGCTGAGGACAAGATAATGATTTGGAGTTGAAGAGCATGAGAAAGAATAGAAGAGGATGGCTACACACAGAATGGTACGTAGAAATATACTTTGACCCAGATATTTATAATATTTTTACAAATAAATCCAAATTGATCGGTTAAGCTATTTTTATCAGCTAGGTCATTGCAGCTGGGAACTGAAGTCGGAGGTTGGTAGATAAATTACAGTAGAGTGGACCCGATAGGTCATGATGGGTATTAAGTAGCTCCTATAAAAATAATTGTTCTGGTGGAATTTTGTATTGTAGTGCTTATAATTCAAGATGTATTGAAACCCGATAGACTTTAACACACGTATGTTTTTGCAAATTTTGGGAAGAAAGACTTTTGCCGATTATTTAGATACAGTAAATGTTGGTGACTCGATTTGCCTACATAAAAATGGCCGACCACAGAAATGAGAACAACAATGATCAATCGGTAAACATTGACGGTAAAATATATTACAAAATCGTTCTAAGGTTGAACCCAACAAGAGACAAATAGCTTAAAAAACGTCAAAAGCCTACAACCCCCCCCCACCCCCCCCCCCCCCCCCAAAAAGCAACCAAATTAAACAAAGCGAACGACAACCACGTCGCAGGCTATCACACTCTGTCGGATCAAGCACACGACAAACTATCGAAACAGTCTGGTGCTAAATCTACTAAGGGTCCGACTTAACGTGAAATTGAAATAGCTGATATTATTAGACCTACACTTTAACCTGCCAGGTCTAAATAAATAAAACACCATTTTCAAATTAACTACTGTATTACTTTAAACATATTTTATTGTTCAAAAAGACAAAAGGATAAGACACAAGTTAAACAACTTAGACAGTCTTCTCCCATTACATATATTTCAAAATACACAATTGAACATAATACTATTTAATTACACAAATTTATAGTAAACGTTTATAGTAAATGAAGGCATGAAGAAACATATAAACAATAAAACAATTAAAACCCTCATGGAGCCTCATTGACTATATGATCAACATATAGATAACCTATTGATACATATCGAACAGACCCAAATGTGTACTACGTGGCAATGGACATATTAACTTTCATTCATCTATTGGGATTTAGTTGCGGAAAATAGTCATGGTAAGTATATATATTTCTATTTATTTTGTAAGACCAAATAGTCTTCAAAGATCATCCAGAGGTTTTAATTTCAATTATGATCATTCGAATACCACGTTAACATTTTTGTCAAAATGGTATACCTGTAAGGAAATTCACCTGGTTGTTTTGTTACAATTATACTGAAAAACGACCAGTATCTTTAATATATCTTTGAATAATTAAAAATATTTCACAATTTGTTTCATCTGATAGAAAATCATTTCCAAATAACAAAGTATCAACATTTATTTCTACCCCGTTCATATTCAGTATTGCCAATGACGATAACATTTTATTTCTATATACAATATAACGATTACAAAATAACAAATAATGATCCGCATTTTCGTTTTCACAGTTTTCCGGTTGTTGACTGATTTTGTCTGTTTATATAATTATGAGTTTTGACTTTCTCTTTGTAAGATTGTTCGGAGTTCGGTAATTTTGTTATTACCTTTATTTGGTATCCACATATACAGTTTGGATTTGAAATTAAATTAGTACTATACAAGTCTTCTTTCAATGAACTACATTTGTTTCTTATCCTCGTGTGTAATACACTAAGATATCTATTACCACATGAAAAGTGTGCGGATTTTTTCACATTTTGAAAATATATCTGACGGATTTTTGACTTAAAATGAGCTAAAATAGGGATTTGTCGGATATTAAGATCCAACGTATTCCACAGCTTAATAGTTGAAGGAAACAAAGATCGTTGAAGAAGTGCAAGTCTGTTTACTTGTTGACTTATATTTTGACTGTTACGTAAATAATAATTTGAAGTTTCAGAAACTGTAGGTGGTATTAAATCTGATAAATATTCAGGTGCCAGATTATTATAAATTTTGTAAAATAATGTGAGATTTTTAACTTCTCTCCTTACTTTCAATTTATCCCATCCCGTTTCTTTGTAAATAGATGCTATACTAGCGTAACTGGGAAAACCACAAACAATACGAGCGGCTTCAATTTGCACTTTTTCTAAACGATTTGAATTGAATTGGCCACAATTAAACCAAACTTCAGACGCATATTCTAAAATTGGCCTTATAAATGTTAAATAAATTTTTTCAAGATAGTTTCGTTTAAGTTTAAATTTAAGTTTTCTTAATACATTTATTTGTTTAGAAGACTTTTCTATAAGTTTATCAATATGTTTGGTCCACTTACAGTCATTACTAAAAATAACACCTAAATGTTTATGTAATTCAACATCTCTTAATGAAGCACCCTCAAAGTCAAAATTGAAATAAAGTTTTGTGTCTCTGGAACTGAAGACCATAATTTTATTTTGATTGAATTTGACTAACCAACGTTTTGACCAATCTTTTAGGTAAGCTAAATCTAAATTTACCATGTCTTGTAAAGAATCTTTGTCATTTGCAATGTGCCCAATCGATGTATCATCTGCAAATAATTTACCTAAACCAGTCATAGCATCTGCAATGTCATTAATAAATACCAAAAATAATAATGGAACTAAAACCGACCCTTAAGGCACCCCTGCTTTAAGCTGACCATTGTTTGATAGAGCATCTTTTATCACAACTCTTTGTGTGCGGTTTGATAAGTAACTTTTTAACCAGATAAGCAAATTGTCCCCTATATCATATCTTTCCAATTTGAGTAAAAGCCCTTTTATCCACACAGTGTCGAAAGCTTTACTTATATCGGCAAACGTTACACTTGTAAATTGCTTACTGTCTAAAGCTAGTAAAATTCTATGATATAACTCTACAAGTTGATGAGTAGTAGAGCAACCTGGTAAAAAACCTGACTGAAATTTACACAATAATTTATTTCCCTGTAAATGATTAAAAATATGTTTAAAAACTATTGTTTCTAAAATCGTACCCAGGTGGAACCCAACAAGAGACAAATAGCTTAAAAAACGTCAAAATCCTACAACCCTCCAAAAAAGCAACCAAATTAAACAAAGCGAACGACAACCACGTCGCAGGCTATCACACTCTGTTGGATCAAGCACATGACAAACTATCGAAACAGTCTGGTGCTAAATCTACTAAGGGTCCGACCTAACGTGAAATTGAAATAGCTGATATTATTAGACCTACACTTTAATCTGCCAGGTCTAAATAAATAAAACACCATTTTCAAATTAACTACTGTATTAGCAAACTAAATAATAACATATATACAATCAAACATAAAAACAAGAACTAACTAAGAACCCAAACTACACCTGCTTATCTTTAATTACATTAATGAATATACATCATTTTCCTAATCAGTAAGGAGGCGTGTCATTAACCATGCAAAGTACCATATGGTTCCATCAATTAATCACATGCCAATCTACATCTGCTCTGAATTCACTAACCAGTATCAGAATCATGATTATAACATCCCCCGCCCATCAAAAAAAATTCCCAAATTTTTAACTGGTTATTGAAATCAGTGCAGAGATATAAAGCATTTTTTATATATATACATGATCAAGTAACACAATTTAATATCAAAATTTTAAAAACAAATAAAGCAATTGAAATATTTGGGGAAAATATTCAAAAATGGAAGCATCTAAATAAACTGTTGTTTGTGGGGAAAATAAAACGAAGACAACAACAATCTTTAATATAGAAGCAAAAATAAAATAAAAAAAACATGAATTTGTTGAAATAAAATATTTAAATCGTATATTTTTTCTCTTTATCTCACACATGTGTTTAAGATAAAAAATCGGATGATCATCATGTTATCTGGGAACCAAACAGAAATTAATTATCATTCATTAATTTCCATAAAATCTTACTTCTAATAACAAATTTGTTTTTATAACATGGGGTTGCACTTGGCATCATGTTAGTTTATTTGTGGAAGTATCAAAGGAAATATAACTCTGTTAAACATACAAGAACACAGGATATGAAATCTCAACCTTCCAAAAAAAACCCAATAAATTTGATATCTATACTCCTAATCAACATTAAAATACACCTTAATGCTACCATCTGCAGTGTCAAACTGGCCAAGTTTCTGCAATTACTGTGGTACAACATTAAATTGTCACAACTTAATTATGCCTCTCTGTAGACTAATTGCCATAATGATTTTAAAAATGAAACTAGCAGAGACCTTTAACTCTTACTGATATTTTCAATAATAATTTCTAAAATATAGCATTCTCACACCTTTCAAGTAACCTGAACAAAGTTACTCCTTTTCACACATCTTTCACACAAAAGAAAATATTATTAAAATTTAGGTAATTTCTAGTATTTCATTAAAACATTAACTTTAGCTACATGCATAATTGATGTTTATTTATCTCTGTTAACCTTAAAACTATCTTTCCACTTTTTTCTCAATCAATCAATAGTGACACATGACATATCATAACAATTAACAATGGTCATCAACAACAAACAAAATCAATGGGTTTGTTCCCATTTTGCCTTAGTTGATCAGTATGCACATATTAAAAAATATTCCCATTTCGCCTTAGTAGAATTTTTATGATAAGATATACCTCACAAAGGCAAAATGGGAAGTTGTGTAAACACTAATTAATTAGGTGTCATTTGTTTGTTTTGCAATTTAGTTGTAATAAGGTGTAAATATGGTTTAAAGCAAATAGATAAAATAAAAATAAAAAATGGTATCAATTTTATTAAATAATGATATGATAAAGAACTACAATATATATGGTGATGAGAATAAAGATATATAGATGTTTTTTTTACAACAAATGAAGCACATTATATTTTTAGGTGGAGTAAGAAAGTTATTTATATAAATCATATCTTAACCACAATATAAGTTTGCACTATAAGTAAGATATATAAATCATATCTTAACCACAATATAAGTTAGCACTATAAGTAAGATATATAAATCATATCTTAACCACAATATGAGTTAGCACTAGAAGTAAGATATATAAATCATATCTTAACCACAATATAAGTTAGCGCTATAAGTAAGATATATAAATCATATCTTAACCACAATATAAGTTAGCGCTAGAAGTAAGATATATAAATCATATCTTAACCACAATATAAGTTAGCACTAGAAGTAAGATATATAAATCATATCTTAACCACAATATAAGTTAGCACTATAAGTAAGATATATAAATCATATCTTAACCACAATATAAGTTAGCACTAGAAGTAAGATATATAAATCATATCTTAACCACAATATAAGTTAGCACTATAAGTAAGATATATAAATCATATCTTAACCACAATATAAGTTAGCACTATAAGTAAGATATATAAATCATATCTTAACCACAATATAAGTTAGCACTAGAAGTAAGATATATAAATCATATCTTAACCACAATATAAGTTAGCACTAGAAGTAAGATATATAAATCATATCTTAACCACAATATAAGTTAGCACTATAAATAAGATATATAAATCATATCTTAACCACAATATAAGTTAGCACTAGAAGTAAGATATATAAATCATATCTTAACCACAATATAAGTTAGCACTATAAATAAGATATATAAATCATATCTTAACCACAATATAAGTTAGCACTAGAAGTAAGATATATAAATCATATCTTAACCACAATATAAGTTAGCACTATAAATAAGATATATAAATCATATCTTAACCACAATATAAGTTAGCACTAGAAGTAAGATATATGAATTTTATTTTAAACACAATTTTAAGTTATTTTTCAAATTGTTCAATGTTAACATAATTAATTACCAAGTTTTAACAAATACGAGGCTGTGTCACCATACTCAATGAATGTCCTGGCACCAGTAGTCAATTCTATCTTCAGTGTTGCTAGTATTCATGGTATTTCTTTGCTCTTTAGTGTTCATGTCCACCATTTGAGTATTGCTATATCTTTGCTTCGTTGACTGCCTGTTCCTGCTTGAATTCGTCTATTATCTTGTAATTTGGTTCGATGTGCTACGCCGACTCTTTTTCAGTTTGTTGTTCCAGCCTTCCAGATGGTTATTGATCCTTCAGTTTGGTAGTGGTTCCAGGTTGGTTGAGAAAAACGTTTTTCTATCCAGGTCTCAATTTCATAATCAGTTAGTTGGTGGTAGAGTTTTTTTGGCGTGTTCTATACAGTAACGACTTTTTAATGTCAAAAATTTGTAGTTTAGCAGCTATTTCCCTGGTCTGGGCATCTCATGGAGCATCTCTGAGCTTAGATATTTCTTCATCATACCGGTAAATAGATGGAATTTGTTTTAGCTCAGTTTTAGTCCTGGATCGAATGGTACTGTGTATCTTTCTGTCCTCTACTGCAGCTCGGTCTGGCAAAACTATGACATCCAACCTCAGACTTGACAGTTTATATATCATTTGCTTAAAGAAGTTAGTACTTTTTATCTTTATGACTCTTTGTTTCTATTTTGTTATAATTCTATCAGCATCCGAGCTCAAAAATGAACTCATGCCAAATCATCCTCCTTATTAAACAGTATATAAGCTAAAATAATGATAAGTCCAAACCTGTTTTTAATTAATGGCTGTGGTATAATTTTGTCACTTTCAAATATTATTTTTAATTCATAATTAGGAAAAATTAATTTTATACTGTTATCATGAATAAATATTTCATACATTTTTCAGTGATTCAAAAAATATTTCATTCCAAATTGATAATTCTTAAAAGTATTGGTTTATATAACTTACATATAATGACTTGAATTTATGATTAAAAAGAATGAGTTTTGAAATATTACAACAAGTTCATGATTTAAACATTCAAGTTAAACAAGTTGAAATTTTAAATTAAATTTTGTTTATACATTTGATAAACAATATTACCTGATTAAATTAATAATTATTTGTTATAAAAACAAAGTCTGAATTTGATTGCTATTTGTTGATTTAAATAAAATCAACAAATTTCCACTTTGCCTTAGTACAATTTCCATTTCGTCTTAGTATTTTTCTACCTTTTTTTACCTGTATTTTCAGCTAAGGCGAAATGGGAATACACCAATCAATGTTATACATACAGATAGATACAAATTATCAGCACATGTAGCTGTAAAAAGCATGCAATTATTATGTTACATCTATGAATCAAAGTAAAATAAAAAAAGTTATTATAATTACAAAAGAATACTTTGAACATAAACTTTCGGTTTTGACTGAAAGTCAAAATTGTCATGAATCCACTTAATTGTCAATTCAAACTCTAATTGATGATCTGTCTTCTATCTACTCATTTTTGGGACTACATCCTTCACAAAAGTAGCTACACATAGTGGCGAAACAATTTTCACACACATATGGTCATATACTGTAACATTGTGGCGAAACAATTTTCACACACATATGGTCATATACTGTAACATTGTGGCGAAACAATTTTCACACACATATGGTCATATACTGTAACATTGTGGCGAAACAATTTTCACACACATATGGTCATATACTGTAACATTGTGGCGAAACAATTTTCACACACATATGGTCATATACTGTAACATTGTGGCGAAACAATTTTCACACACATATGGTCATATACTGTAACATTGTGGCGAAACAATTTTCACACACATATGGTCATATACTGTAACATTGTGGCGAAACAATTTTCACACACATATGGTCATATACTGTAACATTGTGGCGAAACAATTTTCACACACATATGGACATATGGATGGCGAAACAATTCTCACAGACGGGTATGTAGTGTGATATATTTTAATTTGATGGCTAAGCTTAACAGATCATTGTTTTTTTTTTAAATATAATTGACATGAATAATTTGGGGTTACAATTTTCGCAGAATTGGGATGTGCATCTAATTACTTCCAGATGTTATCTATAAATCCTTGGTCAACTACAACTTTCACATAATAAGATTATTGGTATATATGACTTTATCTGATCTATGTATTTACAAGTGACATCCCTATATTTATATAACAGTGCCATGTAAACATTTTGGCATCTGTGAAATAGAATACATGTATGATAGGAGGAGTCTTAAGAGTAGAAAAAGTGTGTGAATGTAACTTGTAAGAGAGACCTATTTTGACCATCATAACTGTAACATCTCAAAATAATTTGGATAATACAATTTTAGAACTTTACACTGGATTTATAAACAAAAGCCTCTCATATAAAGAAGATCATTACATAGTGTAAAAATAAGACCATTACAGTAGCGAGGCAATCCTCACATACATTAAATCGCAGGTGGTGGTCGTTGAATTTTGAGCAGGTTCCCCCTTTATTTGAAATTTTCTTCTTCAACGTGATATCAGAAGGTTGATTTTGTTGTATCTTGATTATGAGAAGGGTCATTAAAAGAGATACTCATCATCAACAATTTTGTAGGTGTCAATTCACACATACAAAAACAATTTATCAGAGACAAACAGGACTGAAGCATTTTATAGTGAAATATTAACCCATTTCAAAAATAAATCTGTTAAACATGTACGATGACCATCACGGAACAAAGTAGCGCAACAATTTGTACATACAAACTTATTATAGAAATGAAAACGAACTTACAGGAACTGTCATCTTTAGGTTTCTGCAAGGATATGTACAAATCCTTGGTTTCTGTATACAATGAACTGCAACATTTTCAACAATATTGGCGAAATAAACGGAAAAGTTTCAAAAGCCACAATTTAGAAAGTTCCTCACAAGAGTGAATTCCATCTTTATAACCACAGAAAGAGTAACTGCAGAAGGAATGTTTACGTTTTCCTTGTTTACGAGATTGAATTAAGTCATTTGATAAACTCGGGGAATGCACACGAAAAAGCCGCATAAAATCACGAATGTACTGATTCAACAAGTCAATTTGCGCGTGAAGAATACAATCATCACTTTTAAATTGTTGTGGGTTGGAATATCCTTTGAATTTATTCCACCAGTAAATTGAATATATCGGAAGTTCAATAAATACTAATTTGACATTGTCAAAGTCTTTGGTGAAGAAATAAAATTGCTTAAAACGGAATTAATTTTATATACAAACGAATTTGAAAGAAAACGAAGAGAAATATAGCCTTCTTCATCTTTTTCTGTCAAATCACAGGTTCCTAGCCAAACAAATAATGTTATTCCGTTAGGGTGTCTGTTTAATTCCGTATAATTTCCAAATGTTTGGAACATTGAATTGACGGACGAAAGAACCACTCGATGTTATTTTTCAAAACTCACTTGATCAAACAAATATCGTCCTTTACTATCGGAAATAAAAACGGGACAGCGAGAGGTAAAATTCAAACTCGTTGGAATGTCAAAATTCCTCAACTGTTTATGAAAATTATTCATTTAAAACTTTAAAACGGGTCGTCTCCACCATATTAGACCTACACTTTAATCTGCCAGGTCTAAATAAATAAAACACCATTTTCAAATTAACTACTGTATTAGCAAGCTAAATAATAACGTATATACAATTAAACATAAAAACAAGAACTAACTAAGAACCCAAACTACACGTGCTTATCTTTAATTACATTAATGAATATACATCATTTTCCTAATCAGTAAGGAGGCATGTCATTAACCATGCAAGCCATACGGTTCCATCAATCAATCACATGCCAATCTATATCTGCTCTGAATTCACTAACCAGTATCAGAATCATGATTATAACAATGTTGCTAATATAATAGTATACAAAGTGAATCATTTGTTACAACATTGGTTCCTACGATTACAGATGCATTACAACAAAACCTTGAGTTAACAATTCCTCAGACAATATCAGCTGCTATCACCACATCTATGACTGTTATGTAGAACATCATAACTAACGAAAAAATTCATTTATCCAACCAACAAAGAACAAAGAAGGCTTAACAAATAAAACCAAACATCTAGATGAAATCATCGAAAGCCAAAATGAAAATAATAAACTACCAGTTGAACACAATTAACGAGCATAAGCAATCAGTTGCCAGCATAGATAGGAGGAGAGTAAAAGAAACCGAGCCAAATTATAAAGTCCATTAATTCAGATCAACTTAACCTTGACAAAAACAACAACATTGTACTAATTATGTAGGTGTGTGTAAATACAGTTGTTACGAGTCTGATTTGGACTTGGGGGAACTATGAAAAAACACAACAAACGACATGTGCACGTTTCAGCATTTTTTTTATATCTCAGCATCAACAATATGTACACAAAGACGGATTACACAAGAACAAAAATACGGACAATATAAGGACGATAACTCTAAAATACCGACCATGCCAACCTACTACATAACACAGTACCGTATTTAGGGTTGTATAATGCGCATTGGTGCATAATGCGCACCCCCTCTTGGCCTTGAAAATCTCCAGAAAAAAACTAGTTCGTGTCTATAATGCGCATGGACTTTTAAAAAAATCGCCGTCGGAAATGTAAGAATTAAATATCAATCGTATATATTTTTCAGTCCTTTGAGTATGTTTCATTTGCTGGGAGAATTTAAGAACCATTTATCTCTTTTCATCTTCAATAAAGTTGCAAAATATTAAATTTGTTAGGTTTTATTGGCGGACATGTGATTTCCCGGTCTGGGAAAGAGTAAAACACACTGTTCCTGTTTATAATGCGCACCCCTCCTACAAATTAAAGAATCTGGGCAAAATTCTGCGTATTATACAACCCTAAATACGGTATATACATTGCAATAACTATGTAGGTGTGTGTATATAGTTGTGTATATATACTGTATATACATTGTAATAACTATATAGGTGTGTGTATATACTGTATATATATATAGTAATAACTATGTAGGTGTGTGTATATACTGTATATACATTGTAATAACTATGTAGGTGTGTGTATATACTGTATATACATTGTAATAACTATGTAGGTGTGTGTATATACTGTATATACATTGTAATAACTATGTAGGTGTGTGTATATACTGTATATACATTGTAATAACTATATAGGTGTATATACTGTATGTATTTTGTAGCCTGATTTGTTTTATTTATTATTTATGTTTGCCGAGTCAACAATTACTGTTTAATATATATTTATGATAACCTATTTCTAGATTCATTGTAAGGTGAAATTTACATTTTGTATTTAGGTCTTTATTCTACCAGCAGCCCCCATGAAAATTATGTTACCATGCCAGTTCTACATAGCTTTCACTTCGTTGATCGACTATACTCAAGAAATCCCCCCCTCCCCATATATGTTCCTTTTTACTCCCCTTTTTTTACCTTCCGTGGATCGACCTATTTTCTTAGATGCCCTGAAATTTCATTATTTACTTTATATTGTTTATGTCTTAGATTATGGCTAATGATCTAATTAGCTACAGGGCATCAATAGGGATGTTTTACTGCTCTACTCATTGTATTTTTGTGTATAGAAATGTTATTGTGAGTATCTCTCCTATTGATGAGATTATTTATTTACTGGGTCTACTTGTAAACCTTATTTCAGCATGTTTTGTTTAATGTAATCTTCATATTGACAATATTCATTTTTTTTCTTCTCTTATGGTCTATTGTTCTGCTTGCGAACGATAAATCCAGGACCGGAGACAAATGATATGGTTTCAGGTGTATTGCCAACATTCCATCTCATTATGTTATATTAGAAGTATTAGGAACAAACTAGATTCTATTTTATATTTGTTGAATCAAGATATATTGTGTTTCACTGAAACATATTTCGATAATTAAATTACGGATGACGTTCTGACTATACCAGGATATGACGTTAATATCAGAAAAGACAGAGCTGGCCTAGGCATATGTCTATGTGGTGTCATTATATTGCACCACAAAGACTACATCAAGATTGATCGTAGACAAGATCTGGAACTACCTGGTTTAGAATGTATCTGGGTTGAGATTAGAACCAAACCCCAGCAAACTCTATTGAATATCTCATATAGATCCCCACAGTTCACTGACAGAAATTAGTGGACATTATTTAACCAGTCGATAGGATTAGCCAATGATATTTCACCAAATCTATTGATTGTTGGTGATCTAAGCATTGATTTTCTGTCTCGTACACCTTTTAATGTTAATTATGTTTTGTCCGTGAATGGGTTGGTAAATGTTATACACGAATCAACTCACTTCACAGCTAATTCGTCATCATCTATGGATCCTATATTGGTTAGTGATACTATCCGTACTATAGAATCTGGTACAAAACCGATAGACAGAGCTATCAGTGACCACGACTGTACTTGAGACTGACTGAAAAAAATGATTTTAGATTTAAATTAAGTAAGTGTTTAAACGTGTTGTATGGGATTACAAGCACGGTGATTATGAACGCTTTCGATTAGTCCAAGATTCCTCTGCCGTCCGACGGCTTTTTTCAGACTTGCTGGAGCCGTGGGACGTAAGATGGTTATGAATGAATAGAAAAATGATTGGTGAAGCGATTTATATAAGGGTTTCGGATAGAAAATAAAATCCGATAGCCACGAAACGTTGAAATGTGCCAAGGCAGAGTTGCATGGGCAAATCCGCTGTTTTCCGTATGTAGAGCTCGCTGACGTCCCACGGCTCCAGCAAGTCGAAAAAAAGCCGTCGGACGGCAGAGAAATCTCGGACTAGCTTTCGACATACTGACTGGGATACCATAATAAATGACGACGATTCTACTAACGTTTGTATTAACTTTACCGATAAGTTCCTTACTGTTCATAGCTAAAGAAAGTACCCCTTAAGATGATGCTTTTGAGAAAAAAACCGAGAACTATTTTATGTCGACAAATTTTACATTTGACTGCAGCACATTCTGATTGGTTGATTAACAGAATCTAACTTTAGCTGAAGTATACTGCTATTCTATGTTATCGTAATTTATCAACGTTTTGTTGTTGTACAGACACACCACATATTCTCCTTGCTTTCCTATGTTTTAGGATGACATTCTTATATCTATAGAGTATACTGCTATTCTATGTTATCATAATTTATCAATGATTTGTTGTTATATAGGCACACCACATATTCTCCTTGCTTTCCTATGTTTTAGGATGACATTCTTATATCTATAGACGAAGATAGAAATAATGATAGAAGACGGAGGAAAACCCTGGCAGATGCCACATGTATTGAGTAAGTCGTCTTCTACATAGTCACAATTAAATGTACAATATATTGAATCAACGCTAGAGAAAATGGAGGGGGGGTAATCAAGAATGGACAGTCAACATTGGGCGGGTGGGGGGTATTGGGTAGTGAGGGGTGGGTGGGGGTTAATCAAGAATAGAAAGTCCAGTAACGCAGTCAACATAGGGCATTGACTATTTGTTAGATATTAATTTTGTCCTTGTTAGGTTAGTAAATGAAATGGCAACAATTTTAGAAGAAATGAAGAGAAAGGACACGCATATCATGGAAATATAAAACGAACGAAACCGGTTTTGTTCTCCACAAACATATTTTTATATAGTAATGCTACTACACATTCCCGTGCCCTTCTTATCGTCGTTGATAGCAGATAATTAGGAGTAGTTATATAAAATGATTAAACTAATATTTGTTTTTCATTTTATTTGTAGAATTGGTAGAGAATTCCTCAGAAGGTTTTGTTTCTGTATGAGGTATGTATTATATATTGTGTTTTACTTAATATTTAAAAACCTTTAATTCCATTTACAACGAAAAAAACTATTGTATTTCAGCTAATTATTATTATCAATTTCACCAACCCGCACATAAGATTGCAAAAAAAAAAGAAAAAGAAAAGATATCAAGTAAATTTATATGATATCCGTTATGGAACAACCTCTAGTATCCCATATCTACTTTATTTGAACAAAATCGTTATTTCTATGTAGTAATCTGCCAGAATACCGTAGACATATTGGATACTAGTTAAAATATCGAAAAATCAATTGTATCATAATATAACGAAATGACGGCATAACCCTTTTTAAAGATTTCTATATCCTGTTAGAGTTATCTCTCTTGACATAATTGATATGTTAATGTGGAAAAAACCCTCATAAATCTGTATATCACGTTCCTGCATGTCTTCAGAATTAATTAAACTTTTACTATTCCTGAAAAAAGAAGTGTAGAACTTTTACACTTTTAAGTTGCGAAATACAATGCAAGCATAGTTAAGAGCCCCCATCTGCACCATATTGGACGTATTCAATGATCATGATATTATGGAAAAATGGCAGATGGTTGGCATTATATTAACACGTGGAAACATTACATAACCGCATCATTTCACTCAGAGGAGGTGGAATTTGGGCCCATACAACCAGTTATAAACTTTATAAGTTTAAGTCTGCACCCAAAAATATCTATAACATTACATTATTATACTAATACAAAGAGTTAATATAAAGGATTCGATTTTTGAGAGGATAAGTCGGATGTCAAACTTTATCAGTCATTGTCCTGGTTATTTATCGTCTTATTTGACTTGATTGCGGCAGGTCGGTGGTTGTCTCCGGGTTTTCTGGCTTCATCCACCAATAAAACGGACCACTACGATATAACTGACATATTGATAAACACCATAACCACAACCCAATTAGACTTGAGCAATCTCTAATCGTGTTTGAAATATAAGGCGTCAAACTCCAGAAATTTATGATGTGCATTTTAGTTGTGATAGACGAAGTATTTTTTTTATCAGTTCAAATATTTTGGCTATGAGTGTACCCAATGAAAGTTATTCCAGAAATGCATCGTGCGCGCTAAATTTAATATCTGCATTTTTATTGATAGGGGTTAGCTCATCGACGTTTCATTATTTTTGTAATATTTTGGGAGAATGCCATTTTAGATTTTATTTATGTATTATTGTTTATGAGATACAAACGGTTGAAACAAGTCAATTTCATGAGACTTTTAAATACACAAATGCAGTTTAAACAGAAGACGTAAATCAAAGGCCAGACAATAACAATGGCCGAAAGAAAAAAGACAGAAGTACAAACAATGATTTACAAAACACTACACAAAAAACAAAAGATCCTGCAACACGAACCAACACAAAAAATGGGGATGGGGGACTCACGTGCCCCAGAAGGGTATTCAGTTCTTGCTCCACAAGTGGCACCCGTGAAGGCCCGTCGTGTTACTCCTGTTGAGAAAGTGATACGTGATAATGAGGTAGGGACGGGATTGTGATTTCGACAAACGGAACATATCCGCCGTCATTTGTGTCACATATATTCTGTAATGTTGAACCAAATTAGGAAAAACAAATAAAAGAAAGTTTTAATAATACTAACAATCTTCCAATGATATATTAAACAAGTGTATCGTTATCTTGGTAAGCTGTGCATTATGCCCTTTTATCAATTAGTCAGTTATTATTACAGTTTGTCAAGTATAAGTGAAAAATATATTTCATTATTATAATAATTCAAACATTTTTTACAGGAATTTTTGGAAATGCATATTAAGTTGTTTCGGCATCAAATTTAAAAGGTATTTAATTTTTTTAAACGAACGTTTCCTTATAATATCGTCTGTTAACCGTTTGTATCTTATGACGATTATGGTATTCGCTTTGTTTTCGACTTTCTTATTCTGTTTTGTATGTTGTGACAACTACTAATATTTCTGCTTCATCCTTTTGCTCTATTTCGTTTGTTTCTAAAGAGATCACATTTCCGTGAATGTTTTTGTATATATATTTGGTATTATCTACAATATAAAATCAAGTTTCATGAAAAAGCCCTGTTTGGTGCTTGAAACAGGAACTTACAAATTTGAGCACATGTTCGTGTATCTACTTTGTTGTAGAAGCTACCGGATGCACATACGTTCACCCCTCGGTTTTTAGTGGGGTTCGTGTTACTCGATGTTTAGTTTTATGTGTAATGTTTTGCAGATCGTTGTTTGTTCTTTTGTTCTTTTTCTTTTGGCCATGGTGTTGTCTGTCCTTCGATTTATGGATTCTTATTATCCCTTTCGTATTTTCAAACTATTCTTATTCCTCGCATAAATGTAATTTGTTTGCTTCCATAAAAAGCGCTGGCTTTCTCATTCAAAATATGTTACAGTCGGCATCATGGGAACTAACAGATGTGATTTCCTTAAATGCTGTTATATAGGATTAAGAATGACAAAAATATCTAACATATTTATTTAGAGAATCAGACTCAATTGTTACTAGTCGAAAACGTCACAATCATTGTCAAGTAATTGTTATGATACCGTTGGTTCTATCATCGGATATTGATGAAGCTCAACTGCGAGATCCACTTTTCACTAACATTTTCATGTCCTTGTCGTCTTTCCCAAATTTAGAAGGGTCGATGCACATATAGGACATGTGTTCTCCGTTGTTGTATACAACCGCACGGCAAGGGACGTACGCTATTTGTGCGTGGCGTATCAAATACAACTCTCGTTATGGTGTAAAACCACTAATTCACCAATCAGAGCTTAGAACGAAAGTAGTCCCTTTTCAAGAAGAAGTTCCTTTCACTTTGTAGCATTGTGAAAACTACTGAATGGAATGGACTAATTACAGTTGATAATTGAAGTTAAATATATAGGGATTATCTTGAGCCCAAATTTGAAAGACTTAGTTGTATTTTAATACCTCTATGGATGATTTTATACAGGACCTATAAATACTGAATTTCTTGGGGATGACCGAGCTATTTTTAGAGTAGGTGTTTTCCGTAGCACGGCATTTCACTGCAAGATTTTAAACATGCCCTGATATTTTGACAGAATGTAGAGGAATCATGTACGTTTCAGAAAATATATGATCTTGGAAAGGTTAAACTTAAGATAAAATGGCCAGGTAGGCTCGAAAAAATACAAATTTAGTAGAAAACCTAAAAGAAATTAATTAGTGGTTTTACCCCTTATTAGGGCGGACCGGAAATGAATGCATCATGAATGCCACGATCCTCACATGCTCAATATATCTTAAAGCAGATCATAGCATGCTGATAGGAGTGGTCTTTTTGTGTGTGGCCCGTTTAGAGGCCAATATATGGTGATGACCAGTTTAACTTGGGTTCAGGAAATGCATGGTAATTGTTACGATGTGAGCTGCGCGTGAACCTATACCTCATTTTGAAAACATTGTCGGTATTATAATTGTTCAAAGACCTTATAACCTTTTGATCATATAATCATCTTTCATAATGGAGGGTAGTGCAATATTGTAATGTTATTGTTTTATCCTCAGATGAGTTGCCATGTATTTGTGTGTTAAAAGGTATCGAATTTGCCCCCTTTTTTCTACGATGTTTTGATTGGATTTTGGAATGGTTCCGACAGTGGGTAGTTTTTAGCTCACCTGACCCAAAGGCCCCAAAGGGTCATGTGAGCTATTGTCACCACTGAGCGTCCGTCGTCTGTCGTCCGTCGTCCGTCCGTTAACTTTTCATATTTTAATCAACTCCTCTGAAACCACTGGGCCAATTTGAACCAAACTTTGGTGGAATGGTCCTTGGATGGCCCCCTTCCAAATTGTGTCCGGTGATCCCGACTTCCAACCAAGATGGCTGCCAAGCTAAAAATAGAAAAAAGGGGGGATGAAATTTTAATTGTTCATTGCTGCTTTAGTATAAGTCAAAATGAGCTCAAATTTTAACTGCAGCTACATGGCAAGGAGTAGTTTAACATATATTCCGGGTTTTTCTGTGAAATCTTTCTTTCAGCCGATATATACCGATTATGCAAATTAGGCATATTTTGATAAAAGATCACATTTAAAACTTCTCCTCTGAAACCGCTGAACCAAATTAAACCAAACCTGGCAGGGATGGTCCCTGGGTGGATCCCTTTCAAAATTGTGTCCGACAGTCCCGCCCTCCATTCAGGATGGCTGCTGTTACTAAAAATAGAAATTTCTTCAATTGTCCATTGCTGCTTTAGTATAAGTCAAAATGAGCTCAAATTTTAACTGCAGCTACATGGTAAGGAGTAGTTTAACATATATTCTGCGTTTTTCTGTGAAATTTTTCTTTCAGCCGATTTATACCGATTATGCAAATTAGGCATATTTTGATAAAGGATCACATTTAAATCTTCTCCTCTGAAACCGCTGAACCAAGTTACACTAAACCTGGCAGGGATGGTCCTTGGGTGGGTTCCTTTCAAAATTGTGTCTGACAGCCCCACCTTCCATTCAAGATGGCTACTGTTACTAAAAATAGAAATTTCTTCTATTGTCCATTGCTGCTTTAGTATAAACCAAAATGAGGTCAAATTTTAACTGCAGCTACATGGCAATGAGTAGTTTAGCATATATATATTCCGGGGTTTTCTGTGAAAATTTTCTTTCAGCCGATTTATACCGATTATGCAAATTAGGCATATTTTGATAAAAGATCACATTTAAATCTTTTCCTCTGAAACCGCTAAACCAAATTAAACTAAACCTGGCAGGGATAGTCCTTGGGTAGTCCCATTTCAAAATTGTGTCCGACAGCTCCACCCTCCATTCAAGATGGCTGCTGTTACTAAGAATATAAATTTCTTCAATTGTCCATTGCTGCTTTATTATCAATCAAAATGAGCTAAAATTTTAGCTGCAGCTACATAACAATGAGTAGATTAACATATATTCTGGGTTTTTCAGTGAATTTTTTCTTTCAACCGATTTATACTGATAATACAAATTAGACATATTTTGATAAAAGATTACATTTAAATCTTTTCCTCTGAAACCGCTGAACCAAATTAAACCAAACCTGGCAGGGATAGTCCTTGGGTAGTCCCATTTCCAAATTGTGTCCGACAGCTCCACCCTCCATTCAAGATGGCTGCTGTTACTAAAAATAGAAATTTCTTTAGTTGTCAATTTCCGCTCTATTACAATTCAAAATGAACTCAAATTTTAATTGCAGCTATATGGCAATGAGTAGTTTAACATATATTCTGGGTTTTTCTGTGAGATTTTTTCAGCCAGTTTATTTCGTTTAGGAATATTATGTGAACAAAATCACATCAAAATCTTTTGCTCAGAAATTTGAGTTGAAATGATCTTTGGGTGGCCCACTTTCAAAATTATGTGTAACACCCCCATTTTCTATCAACATTAGATGTCAAATTGAAAACCAGGTGAGCGATTACAGGCTCCTGGGAGCCTCTAGTTTGTTTTTCATTTCATGACTTCATTGTTATTTGTAGATATACACCAACATCAGAGGACGACAGTTTATTGGGAAATTCGTAAGCATTAATTATATATTTGTCTTACACTGATTCATAGTATCAAGTCTAGTACTGTGTGGACTTATCTCTGGATTAATAAAGCAAAAACCACAATGAGTATCATTGGTGGAGTAGGAACTGCTTACGTTTACTCTTCCTTTTTTAATTGCATCAGGATGGGTTGGAATCAATATAAAAAAATCACTCTAAATATACACAAATGTATAGTTGGAAATGTAATGAATTAAACCTTTATTTATGTGACTGATTATGTTTATCACACAAAAAGAAATATTAAATGTACACAGTATGTTAGTGTCCTGGTCGTTTATCAAAGAAGAGGCCCACAACGACACATTCACATTCTCAGGTAACGTCTTGATGTCAAGGTCCTTCTTGTTAAAATTAGTAACCGTTGTCCAATTCAGAGGAGTGTCCTTCCTTAGTTGCAAATGCTATAATCAAAACCTTAAAATACAATATACTTTATTTGACTGACTATGAATTATTTGTTACACTAAAGCTGACGGTTATGCGTTGCTTAGAAAATAATATGATAAAAAAATAATTTATTTTGAATTTTTAAATTAACAGTCTACATTGTTCACAGTACATATATCTTCAGATGAGGAATTCTACGATCTGAGCAGTCGTGGCTGTGATCGTATGGTAGTTGGATTTACAACTACCTGTGCAATCAGTGCCTATCAACACTAGAGTTGTGCGTTTAAACCCGGTTCTAGTTGAGGTGTACTCGATACAACATTATGTGATAAAATTTGTCTGTGACTTGTGATAGGTCAGTGGTTTTCTCCGGGTACTTTCCTTTACCAATAAAGCTGACCACCACGATATAACTGAAATATTGTTGAAAGTGGCTTTAAAGCACAATAACCCTAACCCCTACATTCTAGGATCAATATAGTTCAGATAGATCTGTAAATTTATTCCGCTTTTCTGCTATTTATTTCAATTCTCTTTCTCTTCTTTTGACTATGAACATACCTGATGAGTGTTATTCCAGAAATACATGGTGTGTACTAAATATATATCAACATTTTTATTCCTGACATAATTAAAATACTTGTTTTATTATCAGTCGGGAACAAGAGATGTTGCTACTACGAAATGAAAATATATATTACAAGGAGGCGTGAGTGTTAAATCATACAATTACTATTCATCTCTAATGGGTAAAGGTTTGGTATGTATCACCTATTTACAATTGACCAGCTATATCGTGAGTACCAGATTAAATGGGAAACGAAATATTAGATAATTAGGATGTACAGACCAATGAAACCCCCGGAAATGGGTAGCTTGAGAAAGCATTAAAACTAAATGTTGGTATGGTTACCAAACCCAAGTTAATGGTGTTGACCAGAAGTCAACGATCTTGACCACACTGGTAAGCGTGCCCTTTTTGTTATCTCTATTGGAGTATTGCATAATGTGGTTGTGGTTTGGATGAGTTACGTCCCCTTTCAACATACTATTCTGAAATGCTATATAGTGTTATAACTTTTATATTTTGGCAACACATTGAAGATATATAAGCTGTAAGACAAGCTTTGACTCGACCAAAGGGGTAATCCGAAGATGGAAATAGAGGAATCACAGACAACGCAAACACTACAAGAAAAATGACAAGAGACAAACAATGGTGTAGAAAACACTACACAGGAAAAGCAGCTTAATGCATGTATCACCATCGGCCTCTAATAGATTAATTATGACCATAAACTATATTATTCTTACAATTAGAATAAGCAGAAAAAATGACGAGGTGGTTAGTCTTCAACAATGGTATGATCAGCATGCATTCTGATATATCGACGATTTATCACAAATATATTCACATAGTACTATAATCACATTAATTGTAATTGACGGAAATAATTTTACGTCATATATTGACACAACATTACCCTAGCAGCAGCTGTAGAAATCTACGTACTTGTAAACACTATCAATTTTATAATAGCTTTCAAATACAAATTTGGACTGAATTTCTCATGAAACATGGAAACATGAAACTACCTTCAAACATACTGTAATCTATATGTATATTATGATCGTGGTATTTTGTTTCTTGACTTCAGGTATTCGATTGAAAGCTCATAAAATTATAATTACCCCTATTATAAACATATCGGTAAATTATTGATCATATTCTGCATTATAATTACAATGCATATATTTGTGTGTTTTTGTTCATTCGTTAGGTGTTCATGCAAGGATACAATTCAGACCCATTCCTGTTTTCACCCATCTTTCCAGAAATACTAATGCAAAATTGAAATTAAAATAAAGATTTTAAAGTACATTTTGTATATTTCAGATTAAGTGAAGCCATGAGTAAACTTGAATCATTGGAAATGTCTAGGAATGACGCGTTTTCTAGGTAAGTTGACAGTTAATTAGCAATCTTTTGACATGCGCGATCCCAGTACGGAATAATAGGAGGAACACAAAACACTACGCATACAACTAATGATCACGTAACACGAACCTCACTAAACTGCAGGTACTCCGGAAGGGTAGGGAATTCATATTCTGCATTATAATTGCAAAGCAGATATTTTTAGTGTTTTTGTTCATTCGTCAGGTGTTCATGAAAGGATACAATTCAGACCCATTCCTGTGTTCATACATCTTTCTTAAAGGTATTAATCAGGTATGCATTTTTCAAAAAGATAATTTTGTTAATTCCGGTTTATCATGTGCATGTATTTACAATTATGAGGTCTTCAGGTATCAGCAGGAAAAGAGAACCATAGAAAATGAAATAAAAGGTTTTCAATACTAGTAAGTATTGTGTCTATGTTAGGAACGTATATTGGGTTTTAATTTCTCGTTATCCAGTTTCAAGAAAATTTGTGGAAATGCATACCGTACAGTGCTAGTACTAAAAAAAATGTATATTTCAATATTTGTATCCAGAAATACTAATACAAAGTTAAAATTAGAATAAAGATTTTAAAGTACATTTTGTATATTTCAGATTAAGTGAAGCCACAAGTAAAGTTAACACCTTGGAAATGTCTAGGAGTGATGCGTTATCTAGGTAAGCTGACAGTTAATTAGCAATCTTTTGACATGCGCGATCCCGGTACGGAATAATAAGAGGAACCAGTAAATAGTTTACAACAGCAACAGAAGAATGAATGGAATTGCTTCTCTCTATTTTAAAAATATACAGCATATTAACACTGAAATATAACTGGATTAACATAGGACATTGCATTCATTTTGTTCTTCTATAAATTACCTCCTCCCCCATAAAATCCTTGCTACACAAAATTCTTACATTTAAATTTGATAAAATTTTAAATTACCGTTTTGCAGTAATCACATATTTAGATGCTGAAGTTGCCAGCTTTAATAGTTTTATTAGGGCATACATTGTGAAGAGGCTGCTAGGATGTTGCTGGTTTGTCTAGACTTGTTGACAGTAATTAATGGCTTAAGGGTTAGGGCTATGGTGTTTAATGCCACTTTGAACAATATTTCATCTATATCGTGGTGGATAAGACTTAAGAAATCCACAATCCAATCAAAATCATAAATTAAAAAGACAGTAGTGAAAAAAAATAAAAATGTGTATTTAAATGAAGAAAGAAGTCGACACTACCGGAACAGCTCCTAAAACTAATAAAAAAATCATCGAAGCAGAGACAAGACCACAAACACATAAACTCCTGACCACTCATAGTCCTGGCCTGTCACAGACTCTTTCATGTCACATGTTAATGGAGTGTTGTGTATTTAAAATAAAATAAAAAACAAAGCAAACAAATACCACACTGTCGAAACATTTCTAATACCCAATAGAAAAAGTCGTAGAAAGAGGCAAAGCATTACCCCTAACACAATATATGAATGCTCACTTTCTTGGGTTGGTACAGGCACTTCAATAAAATGTGGCAGAGTTAAAGCTAGTTTTACAAGCCTAAATACGCTTTTAATCAGATTGAAAAAAAATATTTAATGTAAAACATCAACAATGGTTATACATTTTTTCCATAAAAAGTCATAGAAAGAAGGAAATAAGAAACACTGAGGTATCCAATATTTCTAGAATGATGGGGTATATCATCTCCTATAACACTATAATGTTGTACACTATTTAATATTGTCTGGATAAAAATGCAACTGATTTTAGAATAAAAATAAATTATTTGAATATATAAATCAGGTTAGAAAGAGCTATGACAGAAATTAAAGACTTGAAAAGGTCCAAGGACGATGCTCTCTCTAGGTAAGTATACTGCTATCATGTGCCTTGTAATATATATACTTTGTACTAAAAACGTAGATATCAAATTAAGTACACACAACACATTTCTGGAAAAACCTTTATCAGGTACGCTCAAAATCGAAAGATTTGAAAGCGAAATAATTTAAAAGTGTTCGAAGCAATACAACCAAAGGGCCTAAACAGGATAGCCAAAATCGACTATGGTCACCTATGCCTGAGAGATGAGAACCTTAGTTCAAACCTAGTGTAGCAAAACTAGACAGGTTTTTTTATCATATTAAATAGACGACAAAGATTCTAAGCCACAAAATAATAAGTAATAAACAAGTTATATAACAACTTTGATATAGTTCTGTAACAGATCGATTGGATTGGACAATATGGAGAGGATTAGGGTTATGTTGTTTAACGCTACTTTCAACAATATTTCAATTATATGGTGGCGGTCAGTTTTATCACTGGAGGAATCTGGAGTACCCGGAGAAAACCACCGACCTGTCGCAAGCCACTGACAAACTTTATCACATAATGTGTTGTATTTAGTACACATAGCCTTGAACGGGGTTCAAACTCACAACGTTAGTTTATGAAAGATGATTGGAATCAAAGTACTATAATTAAAACAGAAATGGAGTTTACAGGATACAGTAATGATATACAATTAAGTCACACCTGCCTTAAAGGGCACCTCTATATATCAATTCACTGTCTATGAAGAGCTATGCATAGTAAATATAATTTTAAGCTGTATATAAAGGGCAACTGCTCATAAAGGTCACATTTCCAGGTTCCTTTGAGTGGCCTTTATAAACAGGTTTGACTCATAGTTTGTATCTCATTTTAAAATGCACGATATTTTCATGTTAATATTTGCTCAAGGATAAAACTATTGCATGTAATAAAAAAGTAAATTACTATGGAGCTATGATCATAAATGATGAAGCGCTTAGGCCTAATAGGCCTGGTAAATAAAAACATAGATATCAAATCCAGCTCATCAGACACGTTTCTGAAAACAAACATATCGGGTACATGTTGGGTATGATTAGCCGAACCATAACATTATACTACATTTTTTGTATATATTTAAATGGAATAAATAATTTTCGTATCTCCACAGACTATTTATTTTGGGGTAATTTGTAATAAAATGTTAAAGCCATACAATGTCAGTGACAGAATGTATATATACAGTGTACCAATATTTAGGCTATATGCCATCTGTAATATATAACTACGACATATTAAGTCGAGAAAATTATACCATAAACGGTAATAGAAACATGTGTATACCAATACATAAACAATTAGATAAGAATACCTGTAGCTTATTATATATCTCACCAATAATATTTAACATATTAACATAACATATCCAACTCAATATAAATATAAACTCGATATTCAGGAAAATAAAAATAAATCTTAATGAATTATAGACTGAGTGCAATGATGGGTGCGAAGTTACGGGACAATAATCCAGCCATAACAGACTTAAATGATCCTAATCGACCCATGAAGATTGGTGAACAGTTCAGTGGAGTGTATGAAAATGAATGGACAGACGCATTCCTTAATCTACAAGATATGAAATCTGATGATGCTGCATGTATTAATGAAGAGGAAGCCATCGCAATCTTGCTCAATATTTTAAGGGTGAGTACATATTTACACAGGGATGCATTCATCTGTATTATCGTAAGAGATCCAATTATTAAACAGGGAGTGTTTGGGATCCCATTAACCGATTTAATTCCACCCCATTTTCAGTACCTGTCCCATGCCGGGACATCGACTCTCAAACGCCATCATCTTGTGGTCTTTTTTGTTTTTCATGGTTTGAGGTGAGAGGTGGTTGTTCGCTTTGTTCATATTTGTGCAATTGTTTAGCCGCTTAAATTTATGTTTGTAAAAAAAAATGAACTGACTAAAAAAACATGCAAAAACAGAGATAAGCTAGATACAGTTTTATGAAAGGAACGTTAGTAAACTCAGTTCTACGGTACACCATAGCCGCATCACGATCATATGTTTGTGGGATTTAGATCTACCTATGCAATCAGCTTTGATATAAAGTGACAAATGTTACACATCTTAACTTACATTCCATGATTCTCTGCTGGAATTCTGGTGTACGCCAACACTAACCCAAGTCCCCATATTATTTATAAAACTGATGAAATTGATGTTAAAAAGGAACACTCATTCTCATTCAATAATCAGAATTGTTTGACCTTTGACTCGAACGATTTAAGAAGAGTTTGAAGATACCAAAGGGGTAATCAGAATTCGTAAATCGAAGGACAGACAATACAATGGCCAAAAGAAAAAAAGACAGACGGAGAAAGAAAAATCTAGAAAACATTACACATAAAACTAAAGATCGTGTAACACGAACCCACATGCAATTACCTTGTTTTTCTTTTTCTCTTTTTTATCTGATACACCTGTAGTAGATTGCTTATCTTAATTGTGATTTATTTGTACTTTTTAATCCAATTGATATTTTATCAGTATTATCTCGAGGTGTACTCGATAGAACATTACGTGGTAAAGTTTGTCAGTGCTTTGCGACAGGTCGGTGTTTTTCTCCGGATAATCTGGTTTCCTCCACCAATATAACTATCCGCCATGATATAACTAACATAGCTAACCGCCATGATATAAGTGAAATATTGTTGAAAGTGATGTTAAGCCCCATAACCCTAACCCCAACCCCCAGTATTATCTCGAAAAAAGTGCACTGGAAAAAACTACAAAGTGCACCGGATCATTCTTATGCTCAAACTTGGTCATTCTGAGACGGTAATATATATATTGTGATTATTGCTGAACTTTCATATCCATGACGATGTTTTATATATTTTTGTAGGAGGTGAACGAGAAGAGTATTATTGAATCGAACAGTCAGCTGTCAGGATTGTTGCAGTCAGATGAAGTATGTGCAAATCATGAAATGTTATGGAAAACGATTTTTAAACCACCAGTATTTCTTCAATTAGCTGCAAGCAAATGAATCATAAAAATAAAGACTATATGAAATAATCAATGAGAATGGTAATAGTTGTCTTGGTTAAATTTGTTGTTTTATAAAATAGTGGATAATGTCTTGGATTTCGAGAAAGGGCAAAATGCAATTTAATTGTTATCACAAAATGTTTCTTTGTATTTTACTTACAAATATAAAATACAGTCAAACTTGTATTAAAAGGTCATCTTTGGGACAAGGAAGAAGTGGTCTTTTAAGATAGGTGACCTCTTAAAAGAGGTTCAATTCACATAGAATGTTCTATGACAGGACAAGAAAAAAGTGACCTTTTAATACAGGTGACTGCTTAATAGAGGTGACAGTATAGGCAGGTTTTACTGCAAGGTTTAATATATTGTATGAATGTTTTCAAATTAAATATTAGAAAGGATTTACATGGTGACAGTAATATGTTACTTTTCAAGAAACGACATGTTATTACTAAATCTGGGCTCAATAATACATTATACTGAGAAGAGTTTGAAGATATCAAAATGTTAATCAGAAGCCGTTACAGTAGGAAAAATGTTACCATGGAAATTACACCAATATTGAATTTTATTTCTATTATACAGGGCCTTCCTCAAGAAGTGACCAAATCTTCAAAAGATGCTCACAAGGCTAATGCTGTTAAACACATTCCTGTAATATACAAGGTACCAATGAACGCTTTACTCATGGAACATAGAACTTTGTATCAATATGTTTTCTGTTATCTTTAAATGGTGGTGAGAGGTGTTTTTTGGTGTAAATCTCATAATCTATGCAAAATCCAAATAGCTTTATGAGGGGTTAGGGTTGTGGGTTATGGTGTTTAACACCATGTTCAACAATATTTCAGTTATATCATAGTGATCAGTTTAATTGGTGGAACAAACCGGAGTGGTAGGAGAAAACCAACGCTCTGTCGCATGTCGCTGACAAACGTTATCACAAAATGGTGTATCAAGTACACCTCGCCTTAGCGGGATTTGAACTCACACCTTCTGTGGTGATAGGCACTGATTGCATAGGTAGTTGTAATTCCAACTATTATACGATCACGACCATGACGGACCCTAATAGCTTGATGAATTGTTACTAGGAATAAAATATTTGATAAAGTAAAAATATATAAAATATAGTTTACCATCGATTTTTTTATGAATGTTTTTAAGGTTTGTTAATATTAGTAATTCATTATCGTAAAGTGCGTTTGTTTAATACAAGTTATGTTGGAATTGGGTACACCTCTCACACTTTCCTTTTTGTTTTTCTCCTTTTCTTTGTGTGTGCGTGTGTGTATGTGATGAACGAATTTGCATGATGAAACAAGGTTTAGTTTTACATTGAATTCACAAGTTATCACTATTCTATTTCAGAAAATAATGTGTGAAGATTCAAAATGCAAGACCGTATTAAAATACACCAGTCAATGTCAATCATACATAGAAAAATGTCTGAAAGTTTGTTACTTTGCCGCTGTACAGGATCCACCCATGTTCCTAGATTTTGAACCAGGAAAAGATACTTTCGACAGACAAGTTTACAAGGAATACACACAAATGGGAACGAAAGTCAAATTCCTTGTGTGGCCTGCATTGTTCCTGCACAAAGGAGGTGCATTGATTTCAAAAGGGGTTTTGCAACCAATGTCAGACACCAACTAAAAAACAAATCAGATTTGTAGTATTTAGTTCAACATATTATATATTAAAACAAATTCATTAGTTGTCTTTACATTGTTTCTAGACTGATATGTATGTTCCAAACCAGTTTAGATACCATATATACACATTTCTTTATACCCATATTATTCCATTGTACCACTTCCGCCACGATATAACTGAAATATTGTTCAAAGCGGCTTTAAGCACCACAAACCTAACCAAGCTAGCACTATGTGTTATACATCTTAATTGTGAAATACAAGTCCCAACAGATAACATTGAAAAAGAGAGGTTGATTTTCTGATTTGGATATTAAATATTTCTTGAATACATAACATTTTTACTTTTGCAATCATTCCCACAAAAGCAGAATTCAGTTGAGTTTATATTTAAGAATTGAATGCATTATTTTGTAGTTTTATTGGCGTGTAAAAGCGTGGACCGAATCACATTTTGTATGAAGCGTGCTAAGACTACAAAAAATGCATTCAATTCTTATAATTACATTTAAATCACATCAAAATTTAATATAGTTGAATTTTTCGTAGTGAATTTTATTTGTGCTAGATTATTTGCTGTTGGAAATTACTACGCCATTGATTGTTTACATCTGACGTCGTCATGGAGGCACATGGAAGTTAGGGTTTGAGTTTTATTGTGATGTAAAACATCTCTTTTATAATGATGTGACCACTTCATAGCCAATTATATTGTAACATTTCAATGAAAAACGGAAGTAATGTAATTATTATCAGATGAAAAAATTAGCATTTCAATGAAACCATTGATACAATTTGAATATTCATAGCATCTCATTATGAAACAAAAAATGTTTAAACAGTGATTGTCAACCATATCACCGATATGAGCCTCTCACCTTAAACAATATTGAACACAAAAAGTCCACGACATATGGAGTTAAAAATCTAGTTTCTGGCTTGGGATATAAACCAATTAATGAGATTTCATATGGTTGGGAAGATTTATCCGCCTCTTTAATGCTAACACGGACACAGAATACTAAAACCCAAAGAGATGAATAAAGGAACAAAGCAAGAGAACAAATTAACATTACAAAGTACTGCTTCACTAATGACACCCTTTGTGTACTGTGAGGACGTCATGTACGTTCTTCTGATTACCACTTTGGTATCTTCAAACTTTTCTTAGGACGATATGCACACAAAATAACCTGATTGCACATATTGCACTGAAAATCGCTTTTTCTTTGAAATCGTAATGGACATTACGTTGAAATCGTAGCTGGCATAACAATACCCAAATTAAGCGTATGTAAGCTGTAGAAAAACACAGGCTTCATGAACAAAATAAAAGTCAGAATGAAAGTAGGTTTACTCGAATAATTACCACATATAAGTGGGACATGTGTATGAACAGAAACATGTGTAGTAGGATTCAATTAAAAAAATAATTTATAAATAACATGTATACTGAAAATGAAACTGGTATGAAAGTAATAGAGAATGCCGATTAATACCTTATTGAGATTGACTGTTTGTCTGATTATACGCAAAATGTTATAGATAACATTGTTTTTTTTGCAAAATATACCATTGTAATAAACGTTAGAGTATACCGAAGGGGCAATCAAAATGGACAATCCAGAGAAACTATCAGCATAGGGTACACAGGCAAAGAACAACAAAAGAAAAACTCAACACAATGTTGGACACTACTATACGAAATAAACACAAACAACTTAAATGAGACATGATTCCGCCTACTAACAACTGGAGGTAAAGTCGAACCGAACATCGAAACATTTATGGCATGCTAGTAACACGATTGAGATATTTTTCCGCTATTTTGAATAATTTCATTTCACATCGACTGAAATATCGATCATTTGTGAAATACAGGGTCTCTAAAATATAATTTGTTGATTATGTGGATGTGTTGTAACATCACATGATAACATCTACAGGTAAAATGATACATAATAGATAGGTTTGGAAGATTTTGAAATACAATTGGTCACCAATGACAACTCCTTACAAGCTATTATGGCTCTTACAGAGAGCTGTTGAAAGCTTAACGTTCAAGTGACATGGTATTCTATCCATACGCGAGGACGAACTCGTCAAAAGAGTTGTGTATTTGATGCCCTATTAGGCGGAGTTGTATTATGGAGAGTAGAAACTATCATGTATATCTATGCCCCTTGAATCCCTGTGGGGATGCAGACAGAATACAATAGTCTTAGCACGGTTGTAGTTTTATTTCAATAAAGTGGCAAAAAAGCAAAACTTAAATTATTTCAATAACATAAGAGACGTGTCGGATCGTTGTGGTGGTTTGTCATCATTATTTGTTTATTAGAGCTTCTTATATTGGATTTTAGAACTGTTCCGACAGTGTGGTATTTTTTGTTTTACATTTTCTATGGACAATCATTCCACTTAACGTGCTTTGGTGATCTCAACAGTGGACTAATTCCTATTTCTTCTAACAAACTTTCTTTTTTATGTTGTTATTTGTTTGTTATGTTATTATAGGCATGCCCAGTGCTAAATGCATTAGTACCGGTGTATCCCCACCATTCCTTTTTTATTGAAGTGCCTGTACGATGCCAGGAAAGATTTTTCTATTGGATTTTAGAACTGTTCCGACAATGCGCTATTTTTGTTTTGTTTACCATTTTATTAGTTAACAGGGATTATTTAGAGAAAATAAATAGTATTAAATCACATAAAAAATGCTGTTGTTTTATGATTTAATTGATACTAACTGTTTTATTTTTCAAACTGAGACAGAAGAATGTAACTTATACATAACACTGAAATAAAAATATTGTCAACATTTCGTATTTGCATGCGAGTATAGGACGGGTTAGTTTTCACAATATTGACGGGTATCACACATAGAGAAGGCCAAGTCATTGTATTAAAATCAAACGTTGCTCACTCTTGGTTTATATGACACTGATCATTTCTTATTTTATCTTATGTTTTTTGTATTTTTTTTCTATCTACTATCGATAGTTCATTAACTTACATATTATGGGCAATACTCCAGCTCCCATGCCGACTGAAAATAGAAATACTTAGCTTAGATTTTATGGGTAATACTCTAGCTCCCATGCCGACTGAAGATAGAAATACTTAACTTAGATTTTATGGAGAATACTCTAGCTCCCATGCCGACTGAACATATAAATACTTAGCTTAGATTTTATGGGTAATACTCCAGCTCCCATGCCGACTGAACATAGAAATATTTAACTTAGATTTTATGGAGAATACTCCAGCTCCCATGCCGACTGAACATAGAAATGCTTAGCTTAGATTGTATGGGCAATATTCCAACTCCCATGCCGACTGAACATAGAAATACTTAACTTAGATTGCATGGGTAATACTCCAGCTCCCATGCCGACTGGACATAGAAATACTTACCTTAGATTTCATGAGCAATACTCCAGCTCCCATGCCGACTGAACATAGAAATACTTAGCTTAGATCTTATGGAGAATACTCCAGCTCCCATGCCGACTGAACATAGAAATACTTACCTTAGATTGTATGGGCAATATTCCAGCTCCCATGCCGACTGAACATAGCTATACTTACCTTAGATTTTATGGGCTACACTCCAGCTCTCATGCCGACTGAACATAGAAATACTTAGCTTAGATTTTATGGGCAATACTCCAGCTCCCATGCCGACTGAAGATAGAAATACTTAACTTAGATTTTATGGGCAATACTCCAGCTCCCATGCCGACTGAACATCGAAATACTTACCTTAGATTTTATGGGCAATACCCCAGCTCCCATGCCGATTGAACATAGAAATACTTAACTTAGATTTTATGGGCAATACTCCAGCTCCCATGCCGACTGAACATAGAAATACTTAGCTTAGATTTTATGGACAATACTCCAGTCCCCATGCCGACTGAACATAGAAATACTTAGCTTAGATTTTTAAGGGCAATACTCCAGCTCCCATGCCGACTGAACATAGAAATATTTAATTTAGATTTTATGGACAATACTCCAGCTCCCATGCCGATTGAACATAGAAATATTTAATTTAGATTTTATGGACAATACTCCAGCTCTCATGCCGACTGAACATAGAAATATTTAATTTAGATTTTATGGACAATACTCCAGATCCCATGCCGACTGAACATAGAAATATTTAATTTAGATTTTATGGACAATACTCCAGCTCCCATGCCGACTGAACATATAAATATTTAATTTAGATTTTATGGACAATACTCCAGCTCCCATGCCGACTGAACATATACATACTTAGCTTAGATTGTATGGGCAGTATTCCAGCTCTCATGCCGACTGAACATATAAATACTTAACTTAGATTTCATGGGCAATACTCCAGTTCCCATGCCGACTGAACATAGAAATATTTACTTTAGATTTTATGGGCAATACTCCAGCTCCGATGCCGACTGAAGATAGAAATGCTTAACTTACATTTTATGGGCAATACTCCAGCTCCCATGCCGACTGAACATAGAAATACTTAACTTAGATTGTATGGGCAATACTCCATCTCCCATGCCGAATGAACATGGAAATACTTACCTTAGGTTTTATAGGCAATACTCCAACTCTCATGGCGACTGAACATAGAAATACTTAACTTAGATTTGATGGGCAATACTCCAGCTCCCATGCCAACTGAACATCGAAATACTTACCTTAGATTGATGGGCAATCCTCCAGCCGACTGAACATAGAAATATCTAGCTTAGATTTTATGGGCAATACTCCAGCTCCCATGCCGACTGAACATAGACATACTTAACTTAGATTTTATGGACAATACTCCAGCTCTCATGCCGACTGAACATAGAAATACTTAACTTAGATTTTATGGGCAATACTCCAGCTCCCATGCCGACTGAACATAGAAATACGTAGCTTAGATTTCATGGGCAATACTCCAGCTTCCATGCCGACTGAACATAAAAATATTTAACTTAGATTTTATGGGCAATATCCCAGCTCCCATGCCGACTGAACATAGAAATACTTAGCTTAGATTTTATGAACAATACCCCAGTCCCCATGCCCACTGAACATAGAAATACTTAGCTTAGATTTTTAAGGGCAATACTCCAGCTCCCATGCCGACTGAACATAGAAATATTTAACTTAGATTTTATGGACAATACTCCAGCTCCCATGCCGACTGAACATCGAAATACTTACCTTAGATTTTATGGGCAATACCCCAGCTCCCATGCCGACTGAACATAGAAATACTTAGCTTAGATTTTATGGGCAATACTCCAGCTCCCATGCCGACTGAACATAAAAATACTTAACTTAGATTTGATGGACAATACTCCAGCCCCCATGCCGACTGAAGATAGAAATACTTAGCTTAGATTTTATGGGCAATACTCCAGCCCCCATGCCGACTGAACATAGAAATACTTAGCTTAGATTTTATGGGCAATACTCCAGCCCCCATGCCGACTGAACATATAAATACTTAGCTTAGATTGTATGGGCAGTATTCCAGCTCTCATGCCGACTGAACATATAAATACTTAACTTAGATTTCATGGGCAATACTCCAGTTCCCATGCCGACTGAACATAGAAATATTTACTTTAGATTTTATGGGCAATACTCCAGCTCCCATGCCGACTGAAGATAGAAATGCTTAACTTAGATTTTATGGGCAATACTCCAGCTCCCATGCCGACTGAACATAGAAATACTTAACTTAGATTTTATGGGGAATACTCCAGCTCCCATGCCGACTGAACATAAAAATACTTAACTTAGATTTTATGGGCAATACTCCAGCTCCCATGCCGACTGAACATAGAAATACTTAACTTAGATTGTATGGGCAATACTCCATCTCCCATGCAGAATGAACATGGAAATACTTACCTTAGGTTTTATGGGCAATACTCCAACTCTCATGCCGACTGAACATAGAAATACTTAACTTAGATTTGATGGGCAATACTCCAGCTCCCATGCCAACTGAACATCGAAATACTTACCTTAGATTTATGGGCAATCCTCCAGCCGACTGAACATAGAAATATCTAGCTTAGATTTTATGGGCAATACTCCAGCTCCCATGCCGACTGAACATAGACATACTTAACTTAGATTTTATGGACAATACTCCAGCTCTCATGCCGACTGAACATAGAAATACTTAACTTAGATTTTATGGGCAATACTCCAGCTCCCATGCCGACTGAACATAGAAATACGTAGCTTAGATTTCATGGGCAATACTCCAGCATCCATGCCGACTGAACATAGAAATATTTAACTTAGGTTTTATGGGCAATACTCCAGCTCCCATGCCGACTGAACATAGAAATACTTACCTTAGATTTCATGGACAATACCCCAGTTCCCATGCCGACTTAACATCGAAATACTTACCTTAGATTTGATGGGCAATACCCCAGCTCCCATGCCGACTGAACATAGAAATACTTAACTTAGATTTTATGGGCAATACTCCAGCTCCCATGCCGACTGAACATAGAAATACTTAGCTTAGATTTTATGAACAATACTCCAGTCCCCATGCCGACTGAACATAGAAATATTTAACTTAGATTTTATGGACAATACTCCAGCTCCCATGCCGACTGAAGATAGCAATACTTAACTTAGATTTTATGGGCAATACTCCAGCTCCCATGCCGACTGAACATCGAAATACTTACCTTAGATTTTATGGGCAATACTCCAGCTCCCATGCCGACTGAACATAAAAATACTTAACTTAGATTTTATAGGCAATATTCCAGCTCCCATGCCGACTGAACATAGAAATACTTAGCTTAGATTTTATGGGCAATACTCCAGCCCCCATGCCGACTGAACATAGAAATACTTAGCTTAGATTTTATGGGCAATACTCCAGCCCCCATGCCGACTGAACATAGAAATACTTAGCTTAGATTTTATGGACAATACTCCAGCCCCCATGCTGATTGAACATAGAAATAGTTAGCTTTGATTTTATGGGCAATACTCCAGCTCCCAGGCCGACTGAACATAGAAATACTTAACTTAGACTTGATGGACAATACTCCAGACCCCATGCCGACTGAACATAGAAATGCTTAGCTTAGATTTTATGGGCAATACTCCAGCTCCCATGCCGACTGAACATAAAAATACTTAACTTAGATTTGATGGGCAATACTCCAGCTCTCATGCCGACTGAACATAGAAATACTTAACTTAGATTGTATGGGCAATACTCCATCTCCCATGCCGAATGAACATGGAAATACTTACCTTAGGTTTTATGGGCAATACTCCAACTCTCATGCCGACTGAACATAGAAAAACCTAGCTTAGATTTTATGGGCAATACCCCAGCTCCCATGCCGACTGAACATAGAAATACTTACCTTAGATTTAATGGACAATACTCCAGCTCTCATGCCGACTGAACATAGAAATACTTAGCTTAGATTTCAAGGGCAATACTCCAGCTGGCATGCCGACTGAACATAGAAATACTTAACCTAGATTTTATGGGAATACTCCCGCCCCCATGCCGATTGAACATAGAAATACTTAACTTAGATTTTATGGACAATACTCCAGCTCCTATGCCGACTAAACATAGAAATACTTAGCTTAGATTTCATGGGCAATACTCCAGTTCCCATGCCGACTGAACATAGAAATATTTACTTTAGATTTTATGGGCAATACTCCAGCTCCCATGCCGACTGAAGATAGAAATGCTTAACTTAGATTTTATGGACAATACTCCAGCTCTCATGCCGACTGAACATAGATATACTTAACTTAGATTTTATGGGCAATACTCCAGCTCCCATGCCGACTGAACATAGAAATACTTAACTTAGATTGTATGGGCAATACTCCATCTCCCATGCAGAATGAACATGGAAATACTTACCTTAGGTTTTATGGGCAATACTCCAACTCTCATGCCGACTGAACATAGAAATACTTAACTTAGATTTGATGGGCAATACTCCAGCTCCCATGCCAACTGAACATCGAAATACTTACCTTAGATTGATGGGCAATCCTCCAGCCGACTGAACATAGAAATATCTAGCTTAGATTTTATGGGCAATACTCCAGCTCCCATGCCGACTGAACATAGACATACTTAACTTAGATTTTATGGACAATACTCCAGCTCTCATGCCGACTGAACATAGAAATACTTAACTTAGATTTTATGGGCAATACTCCAGCTCCCATGCCGACTGAACATAGAAATACGTAGCTTAGATTTCATGGGCAATACTCCAGCTTCCATGCCGACTGAACATAGAAATACTTAACTTAGATTTGATGGGCAATACTCCAGCTCCCATGCCAACTGAACATCGAAATACTTACCTTAGATTGATGGGCAATCCTCCAGCCGACTGAACATAGAAATATCTAGCTTAGATTTTATGGGCAATACTCCAGCTCCCATGCCGACTGAACATAGACATACTTAACTTAGATTTTATGGACAATACTCCAGCTCTCATGCCGACTGAACATAGAAATACTTAGCTTAGATTTTTAAGGGCAATACTCCAGCTCCCATGCCGACTGAACATAGAAATATTTAACTTAGATTTTATGGACAATACTCCAGCTCCCATGCCGACTGAACATCGAAATACTTACCTTAGATTTTATGGGCAATACCCCAGCTCCCATGCCGACTGAACATAGAAATACTTAGCTTAGATTTGATGGGCAATACTCCAGCTCCCATGCCGACTGAACATAAAAATACTTAACTTAGATTTGATGGACAATACTCCAGCCCCCATGCCGACTGAAGATAGAAATACTTAGCTTAGATTTTATGGGCAATACTCCAGCCCCCATGCCGACTGAACATAGAAATACTTAGCTTAGATTTTATGGGCAATACTCCAGCCCCCATGCCGACTGAACATATAAATACTTAGCTTAGATTGTATGGGCAGTATTCCAGCTCTCATGCCGACTGAACATATAAATACTTAACTTAGATTTCATGGGCAATACTCCAGTTCCCATGCCGACTGAACATAGAAATATTTACTTTAGATTTTATGGGCAATACTCCAGCTCCCATGCCGACTGAAGATAGAAATGCTTAACTTAGATTTTATGGGCAATACTCCAGCTCCCATGCCGACTGAACATAGAAATACTTAACTTAGATTTTATGGGGAATACTCCAGCTCCCATGCCGACTGAACATAAAAATACTTAACTTAGATTTTATGGGCAATACTCCAGCTCCCATGCCGACTGAACATAGAAATACTTAACTTAGATTGTATGGGCAATACTCCATCTCCCATGCAGAATGAACATGGAAATACTTACCTTAGGTTTTATGGGCAATACTCCAACTCTCATGCCGACTGAACATAGAAATACTTAACTTAGATTTGATGGGCAATACTCCAGCTCCCATGCCAACTGAACATCGAAATACTTACCTTAGATTTATGGGCAATCCTCCAGCCGACTGAACATAGAAATATCTAGCTTAGATTTTATGGGCAATACTCCAGCTCCCATGCCGACTGAACATAGACATACTTAACTTAGATTTTATGGACAATACTCCAGCTCTCATGCCGACTGAACATAGAAATACTTAACTTAGATTTTATGGGCAATACTCCAGCTCCCATGCCGACTGAACATAGAAATACTTAGCTTAGATTTCATGGGCAATACTCCAGCATCCATGCCGACTGAACATAGAAATATTTAACTTAGGTTTTATGGGCAATACTCCAGCTCCCATGCCGACTGAACATAGAAATACTTACCTTAGATTTCATGGACAATACGCCAGTTCCCATGCCGACTTAACATCGAAATACTTACCTTAGATTTGATGGGCAATACCCCAGCTCCCATGCCGACTGAACATAGAAATACTTAACTTAGATTTTATGGGCAATACTCCAGCTCCCATGCCGACTGAACATAGAAATACTTAGCTTAGATTTTATGAACAATACTCCAGTCCCCATGCCGACTGAACATAGAAATATTTAACTTAGATTTTATGGACAATACTCCAGCTCCCATGCCGACTGAAGATAGCAATACTTAACTTAGATTTTATGGGCAATACTCCAGCTCCCATGCCGACTGAACATCGAAATACTTACCTTAGATTTTATGGGCAATACTCCAGCTCCCATGCCGACTGAACATAAAAATACTTAACTTAGATTTTATAGGCAATATTCCAGCTCCCATGCCGACTGAACATAGAAATACTTAGCTTAGATTTTATGGGCAATACTCCAGCCCCCATGCCGACTGAACATAGAAATACTTAGCTTAGATTTTATGGGCAATACTCCAGCCCCCATGCCGACTGAACATAGAAATACTTAGCTTAGATTTTATGGACAATACTCCAGCCCCCATGCTGATTGAACATAGAAATAGTTAGCTTTGATTTTATGGGCAATACTCCAGCTCCCAGGCCGACTGAACATAGAAATACTTAACTTAGACTTGATGGACAATACTCCAGACCCCATGCCGACTGAACATAGAAATGCTTAGCTTAGATTTTATGGGCAATACTCCAGCTCCCATGCCGACTGAACATAAAAATACTTAACTTAGATTTGATGGGCAATACTCCAGCTCTCATGCCGACTGAACATAGAAATACTTAACTTAGATTGTATGGGCAATACTCCATCTCCCATGCCGAATGAACATGGAAATACTTACCTTAGGTTTTATGGGCAATACTCCAACTCTCATGCCGACTGAACATAGAAAAACCTAGCTTAGATTTTATGGGCAATACCCCAGCTCCCATGCCGACTGAACATAGAAATACTTACCTTAGATTTAATGGACAATACTCCAGCTCTCATGCCGACTGAACATAGAAATACTTAGCTTAGATTTCAAGGGCAATACTCCAGCTGGCATGCCGACTGAACATAGAAATACTTAACCTAGATTTTATGGGAATACTCCCGCCCCCATGCCGATTGAACATAGAAATACTTAACTTAGATTTTATGGACAATACTCCAGCTCCTATGCCGACTGAACATAGAAATACTTAGCTTAGATTTCATAGGCAATACTCCAGTTCCCATGCCGACTGAACATAGAAATATTTACTTTAGATTTTATGGGCAATACTCCAGCTCCCATGCCGACTGAAGATAGAAATGCTTAACTTAGATTTTATGGGCAATACTCCAGCTCTCATGCCGACTGAACATAGATATACTTAACTTAGATTTTATGGGCAATACTCCAGCTCCCATGCCGACTGAACATAAAAATACTTAACTTAGATTTTATGGGCAATACTCCAGCTCCCATGCCGACTGAACATAGAAATACTTAACTTAGATTGTATGGGCAATACTCCATCTCCCATGCAGAATGAACATGGAAATACTTACCTTAGGTTTTATGGGCAATACTCCAACTCTCATGCCGACTGAACATAGAAATACTTAACTTAGATTTGATGGGCAATACTCCAGCTCCCATGCCAACTGAACATCGAAATACTTACCTTAGATTTATGGGCAATCCTCCAGCCGACTGAACATAGAAATATCTAGCTTAGATTTTATGGGCAATACTCCAGCTCCCATGCCGACTGAACATAGACATACTTAACTTAGATTTTATGGACAATACTCCAGCTCTCATGCCGACTGAACATAGAAATACTTGACTTAGATTTTATGGGCAATACTCCAGCTCCCATGCCGACTGAACATAGAAATACGTAGCTTAGATTTCATGGGCAATACTCCAGCATCCATGCCGACTGAACATAGAAATATTTAACTTAGGTTTTATGGGCAATACTCCAGCTCCCATGCCGACTGAACATAGAAATACTTACCTTAGATTTCATGGACAATACCCCAGTTCCCATGCCGACTTAACATCGAAATACTTACCTTAGATTTGATGGGCAATACCCCAGCTCCCATGCCGACTGAACATAGAAATACTTAACTTAGATTTTATGGGCAATACTCCAGCTCCCATGCCGACTGAACATAGAAATACTTAGCTTAGATTTTATGAACAATACTCCAGTCCCCATGCCGACTGAACATAGAAATATTTAACTTAGATTTTATGGACAATACTCCAGCTCCCATGCCGACTGAAGATAGCAATACTTAACTTAGATTTTATGGGCAATACTCCAGCTCCCATGCCGACTGAACATCGAAATACTTACCTTAGATTTTATGGGCAATACTCCAGCTCCCATGCCGACTGAACATAAAAATACTTAACTTAGATTTTATAGGCAATATTCCAGCTCCCATGCCGACTGAACATAGAAATACTTAGCTTAGATTTTATGGGCAATACTCCAGCCCCCATGCCGACTGAACATAGAAATACTTAGCTTAGATTTTATGGACAATACTCCAGCCCCCATGCTGATTGAACATAGAAATAGTTAGCTTTGATTTTATGGGCAATACTCCAGCTCCCAGGCCGACTGAACATAGAAATACTTAACTTAGACTTGATGGACAATACTCCAGACCCCATGCCGACTGAACATAGAAATGCTTAGCTTAGATTTTATGGGCAATACTCCAGCTCCCATGCCGACTGAACATAAAAATACTTAACTTAGATTTGATGGGCAATACTCCAGCTCTCATGCCGACTGAACATAGAAATACTTAACTTAGATTGTATGGGCAATACTCCATCTCCCATGCCGAATGAACATGGAAATACTTACCTTAGGTTTTATGGGCAATACTCCAACTCTCATGCCGACTGAACATAGAAAAACCTAGCTTAGATTTTATGGGCAATACCCCAGCTCCCATGCCGACTGAACATAGAAATACTTACCTTAGATTTAATGGACAATACTCCAGCTCTCATGCCGACTGAACATAGAAATACTTAGCTTAGATTTCAAGGGCAATACTCCAGCTGGCATGCCGACTGAACATAGAAATACTTAACCTAGATTTTATGGGAATACTCCCGCCCCCATGCCGATTGAACATAGAAATACTTAACTTAGATTTTATGGACAATACTCCAGCTCCTATGCCGACTGAACATAGAAATACTTAGCTTAGATTTCATAGGCAATACTCCAGTTCCCATGCCGACTGAACATAGAAATATTTACTTTAGATTTTATGGGCAATACTCCAGCTCCCATGCCGACTGAAGATAGAAATGCTTAACTTAGATTTTATGGGCAATACTCCAGCTCTCATGCCGACTGAACATAGATATACTTAACTTAGATTTTATGGGCAATACTCCAGCTCCCATGCCGACTGAACATAAAAATACTTAACTTAGATTTTATGGGCAATACTCCAGCTCCCATGCCGACTGAACATAGAAATACTTAACTTAGATTGTATGGGCAATACTCCATCTCCCATGCAGAATGAACATGGAAATACTTACCTTAGGTTTTATGGGCAATACTCCAACTCTCATGCCGACTGAACATAGAAATACTTAACTTAGATTTGATGGGCAATACTCCAGCTCCCATGCCAACTGAACATCGAAATACTTACCTTAGATTTATGGGCAATCCTCCAGCCGACTGAACATAGAAATATCTAGCTTAGATTTTATGGGCAATACTCCAGCTCCCATGCCGACTGAACATAGACATACTTAACTTAGATTTTATGGACAATACTCCAGCTCTCATGCCGACTGAACATAGAAATACTTGACTTAGATTTTATGGGCAATACTCCAGCTCCCATGCCGACTGAACATAGAAATACGTAGCTTAGATTTCATGGGCAATACTCCAGCATCCATGCCGACTGAACATAGAAATATTTAACTTAGGTTTTATGGGCAATACTCCAGCTCCCATGCCGACTGAACATAGAAATACTTACCTTAGATTTCATGGACAATACCCCAGTTCCCATGCCGACTTAACATCGAAATACTTACCTTAGATTTGATGGGCAATACCCCAGCTCCCATGCCGACTGAACATAGAAATACTTAACTTAGATTTTATGGGCAATACTCCAGCTCCCATGCCGACTGAACATAGAAATACTTAGCTTAGATTTTATGAACAATACTCCAGTACCCATGCCGACTGAACATAGAAATATTTAACTTAGATTTTATGGACAATACTCCAGCTCCCATGCCGACTGAAGATAGCAATACTTAACTTAGATTTTATGGGCAATACTCCAGCTCCCATGCCGACTGAACATCGAAATACTTACCTTAGATTTTATGGGCAATACTCCAGCTCCCATGCCGACTGAACATAAAAATACTTAACTTAGATTTTATAGGCAATATTCCAGCTCCCATGCCGACTGAACATAGAAATACTTAGCTTAGATTTTATGGGCAATACTCCAGCCCCCATGCCGACTGAACATAGAAATACTTAGCTTAGATTTTATGGACAATACTCCAGCCCCCATGCTGATTGAACATAGAAATAGTTAGCTTTGATTTTATGGGCAATACTCCAGCTCCCAGGCCGACTGAACATAGAAATACTTAACTTAGACTTGATGGACAATACTCCAGACCCCATGCCGACTGAACATAGAAATGCTTAGCTTAGATTTTATGGGCAATACTCCAGCTCCCATGCCGACTGAACATAAAAATACTTAACTTAGATTTGATGGGCAATACTCCAGCTCTCATGCCGACTGAACATAGAAATACTTAACTTAGATTGTATGGGCAATACTCCATCTCCCATGCCGAATGAACATGGAAATACTTACCTTAGGTTTTATGGGCAATACTCCAACTCTCATGCCGACTGAACATAGAAAAACCTAGCTTAGATTTTATGGGCAATACCCCAGCTCCCATGCCGACTGAACATAGAAATACTTACCTTAGATTTAATGGACAATACTCCAGCTCTCATGCCGACTGAACATAGAAATACTTAGCTTAGATTTCAAGGGCAATACTCCAGCTGGCATGCCGACTGAACATAGAAATACTTAACCTAGATTTTATGGGAATACTCCCGCCCCCATGCCGATTGAACATAGAAATACTTAACTTAGATTTTATGGACAATACTCCAGCTCCTATGCCGACTGAACATAGAAATACTTAGCTTAGATTTCATGGGCAATACTCCAGCTTCCATGCCGACTGAACATAGAAATATTTAACTTAGATTTTATGGGCAATACTCCAGCTCCCATGCCGACTGAACATAGAAATACTTACCTTAGATCTTACGGGCAATACTCCAGCTCCCATGCCGACTGAACATAGAAATACTTACCTTAGATTTCATGGGCAATACTCCAGCTGCCATGCCGACTGAACATAGAAATACTTAACTTAGATTGTATGGGCAATACTCCCGCTCCCATGTCGACTGAATATATTTTTTTCAGATATGTATGTATTTTTCTGCTATTGGTTATTCGATGTTTGGAAACAAAATGTGCATATAGAAAATTTTCTGAATTCATGAAGGAAGGATTGGAATACCTTTTAATTAATCTAGTCTAAAGGTGTGATTCCAAGTTTTAAGATACCTCTGTGTCATTTCCATTGTCGTTCCATCAGGATTCACCTCTTACAAAAATATACACAAGTACATGACATACGTGTTTATATATAGATATAGTCCAATGGTTTAAAGGTCATATATTACGGAAGTAAAATGTAGTGTGTAAGGAAACTGTTTCATATTTCTCAAAGCTTTGATATTGACTGGAAATCGGTTGTAAACGACAATCTTTTGACTATGAACGTTCCCGAAGAAGGGTAATTTTCCAGAATTTAAATGGTTTGTGAGTACTAAATTAAATATCTACTTTTTGTTATTGATACCTCCGCTGGTGGACTTTTACAGCCACAATTGTTAGTGCTCGGGCACAATCGTATCTACTCGCCCATTCTCGATACCCTGTAAATAACCTCGTACGTACATAGTAGAAATTCTTCTTATATTGTTTGCTGGAAGTTAAGTCAAGTTAAGCCGCACAAAAATATAGTCCACGAAAATTCAATATGGAAGATATACTAAGTAAAATCTAATCATGGAAAACTAGTTAAAACTTTAATTGGAATATAGAAAATTGCTTAAAATATAACTTTATCAAACTTTCATGTAACTGACATGTGAAAATAGTGCGATTTATACGCCTAATGCATACGAGGTTATTTGCAGGGTAGAGAGAATGTCGGAGTAGTTACGATTGTGCTCGGGCACTGACATGGTTATATGAATATGCTTGAAATTTACTCTTTCAAAATATATAAATTTATTAAAACGACAGGCGCTCGTGGCAAGGAACAACCCCCCTTTTTAAACAATCAGTTTGCATATCTATTTTTAATAACATTTCTTTATTATTTCATCTTTTTTTTCATAATTTACCTTGTTCGTATCCATATTCATAAATCTTATGTTAATAAAAACTTACATGTGTCGACCCTATGTATACTCTTATTATCCACTAATAACAGATTACATACTGTGGACCCATGTAAGAAATTTTATTGAAAATAAATAAGCAAACAGAAAGCTAAAAGAGGGGGGATGTAATTCCGCGTTACGAACGCATATGATTAAAACTTATGCCTATTTTCTTTACACAAAGGTGGAATTTATCGATTTTGGCTCTCCTCTTTAGGCTTTTTGATGTACTTGCTCCGAATCACATTTGCATTATTTGGCCTTCCAATGAGTTTGCTATGAGCGTGCCTGACGAAGCAGTAACTACTTGGCAATCAAACAGACGGTCATGAGCAAATCTCTATAGAATGAAGCTTAAAGGTAGTATTGAGGTCACCTCACGTCAGTGTGAAGAGGTCAGAGGTAAACGACTTTTCCCACAAATGTAATTTTGTTGTTTTCGACACATATCCGGAATTGTTTATTTTATTTTGTCTGCATGTTCACTAATAACAGCATCTGTAGTGTAATGGTTATGTTCGTCACAATAGGTCGTGGGTTAGAGCCCTGATAGAGTATAAAATTGTTTTTTGCTTCACACAGTTTTAAGAGTGATATCAAATGCTGGTTAGCCCGTTATCAGGATATTGTGTTCGAGTGGAGCAGCATGTCTACCAGCGGATTCTTGTTTTACTCAGCTAGCACTATAAAGATCCAATTAAGCGTGTTGGTTTGATACAAAGCGGACATCATCATTACTTCATTTAAAGTCACATGTTTGTCGCCATGGTATAGCTACATGTTTAATTTTATTATTTGTTATTCTATGTATGTATTCATAAGGTGAGACGCTAACAAAATTTTGAAATGAATTGCAAAACTGCTCATTCGGTGTTAAACAACACTCGCTAATCATGACCGTAGTTATAAGTGAAATTCCATGTAGATACACTAAGTCTTCTACTAATTAAATCATATGAAAGGATATGCTATGGATGTTTAACGCCGCTTTCAACAACATTTCAGCTTGATCGTGACCGACTTTTTTATTGATTGAAAAATTCGTAGTATTCGTAGAAAACCACCGACATACCGGAAGTCACTGAAAACTTAATCAAATGGTTTTGTTCTTTTAACAACAATATATTTTCACCTAAAACACACACATTATGTATAGTGTTCCATACACTAAACATGCTTAATACTATGACTAAGCAAGCATGGCAATTCATATCACTAGAAAATATTTAATAATGGTGCTATATATGCGTTATGACTGATCTCTCTCATTTGTACCTTTCTCTTATTAATCAATGCCCATTATCATCCCCCTATGTAGATGTTCGAGAATGTAAATAAACATAAAAGGAATGAACCTCATCGGCAGGGCTGATGACATTCTGAGGTCCCTAGGCTAATGAAATCATGGGGCCCTCTCAGACAGAGATACCCTCTAACTCGTCCGTGCCCATCTTCAATACGTTTACTCATTATATATTTTAGCGATATTTACATAGTTTGAAGTAAACTGTTTGCTAATTCTTTAAATAAACTAGCTTGGAGGCCATGAAGCTTGATGGGCCCTAGGATGCAGCATATACTAGCGCATAGGATAATCCATCCCTGCTCATCGGGGATATGATTATTGTTTTCGCCTCGAGTGTGGTAGATCGTGGGTTCAAGTACTCTATCTTGTCAAACCAAAGGCTAACAAATATTAGCTGATTCTCTGCTACTCACACAGCATTAAAGAGTAAAGGCAACGATTGGCTGGTTGACACAGGATCCGAATAATGTGCCCGTGTGGATCAACATGTTTACCCACGGACTGTTGTTTCAGTGATGCAGAAGTATAAAGATCCAACTAATCGTGTTGGTCTAGTACAGATCGGAGTCTATCATTATCTCATTGAGCTTAACTTGTTCCCGTCAAGATGTAGATGCACAATTGCTCATTTGGCGTTAGACAACACTCACTTAAGCAAAGTTTCATAGCTTAGTTTTGCAGATATCCTTGAATTTATAAGCGTATGATGTCGGATGTTGTCCTTGACAACACGTTGGGGTAAATGAGCTTGTATTTTATTGTTGTGTTTTTAATCTCATAATCACAGTTATTTATTTAAAGTAATATTACACCAATTTTGGGTGAAGAAAATTCTTCCCTAAAATTTCAATTTGGAATACGGTGGTACCTTTACTAAGCTATTCATGCATGTTTCAAGACGAAATATGTTCCGAACAATTAGAAATATGCAAATCCATGTGCATGTTTATCGTCCTCGCCATTTTTGTGGAGACTGATTAGCTTTCGGTTGTTTTGTTCCGATGATTGCCGATCATGACCTCCTGACGGAAAGATTAACAATCATGGATGCTGAGGTAAGCACGCACACATTCCTGACAATGATTATTGAGGAATCTGTCTGTTTCATGTCGTGTGAACCATTTTGTTTGGTGCAATTATTGCCATGTGGTACACATGGATTATATTTTTACTTGCATCCGACATTTTTTCATCAACTGAACAGTGCGCATGAGCGATAATCTCCCCGAAAGAGTTCAAATCTTGGGTCACGTGCATATCATTTGCATTACTCTACGGGAAAACAGAATTATCTGCTATCAAATATTTTGCGATTTGCTCTTAAAATCTGCTTTTGAGCGGATTTTTAATGTTATGCAGTTGATTTTAGATAAGATTAAGTGAGATATTAAGTGAAAATATTTATTCCAAAAATTTCACGATATTTGTATTTCATATTACTTTAATTAGGAGACAAACACATACTTTAAAATAGATATGTACGAGTCCTACATTACAGGTTAGTTATACATTTTAGTTCTTATTGATCAACGCTAAATGTATTTATCCTGCACTTTTTGTATTTGATCAGTCAAATTACACTGGCTGGATATATTTTTCCTATTTATATACTGTCATTGACCGAAATAATAACTTTTCTGGTACCTCTGTCGCATGTTACCTGTTGGGCTTTGGGAACCTAGTGGTAAATTCAGTTTACTTTCTGTTGATAGAACATACAAGGCATCAATGTATAATTTTATTATTTAATATAAACGTTGATGGATAAAAGTGATTTTTCTGCAAGATAAACAAAATATTAATGCATTATTTTAAAATACAAAGTTTATGGTGCAAAACTTTGGAAAGGCTCGGCCAACCTCGATTTTATCCCAGTTTTAAGCCTCATAGACATATGACACTCCACTAATAATCTCCATATAATTATGATATTCAAGTTTTGTTATTTCCTTGACAGATACAAGAAGAGGGTGAAATAATCTTACCATTATCAACGTTATAAAGATAACACATATATGTTCAAACACAATTTACGGTTCTCCTATCATAAGTAAAGTTTGAAGATACCACGGAAGTCATTAGAAGCCGTAAACTGTAGAACGACATGCAATACAATGACTGAAAAAACAAGGACCTAAGGAACAACAATGATGTACAAAATACTACACAGAAAACGGAAGATTGAACAAACGAACTCCAATAAAAACCGAGCTTGAACTCCGGTGGTGATATCAGTTCTTGCTACACGAGTGAACCCGTCGAGTTACTGTTAAACGTTACTGTTAAACGACACGAATATCATCTGATATGGAAATCATGTACCACAACAGTATATTTAAAGAACAAAACAAATTACAAATAAATCATGAACCCTACAAAACAAATGGGAGTAAATACGAACTGAAAATCGGACGCGGACACCACAAAATGGAATGAAAAATTTGAAAAGGATGAAACTATCCTAATGTATACACAAATATATAATAAACCAAATAAAATATAGAACAAACTAATATGATGGAAAAAAACACACTGTCGGAACAGTTCAAACATATTTGACAAGCAAAACAAACAATACCACACTGTCGGAACAGTTCCATAACCCAACAGGCAAAGAAATCGATACCCTTAACACTCAAATACATAACTGTTCACTTTCCTGACGTAATAAAGGAACTTCCCAAGCCTCCTCTTACTATGAAATGATAGCATGTTTTCCAACTGTGAGTAACACACTAACCATGACAACAGTGTTATTATAATGAACATTATAATCATTTGAATTGTACTTTTTTATATTACAGACAGACGGCGCAGAAATACTTTTCCTAATATGAAACGGAAGCGCAAACACAGGCGTTCGATGGCATCATATGTAGAAGAAGATAAACTTATAATGTCCTCGTCTTTAATTAAAAGATTGATCAAATTACCATTTATTATCCCTGAAAAGGTAAGTATGATTTATAGTAACATCCAATCGTTGATGATATACTTATCATATGTAATACTAAAGCTCTGGAAAGTTACGAAATAATCACTGTTGAGAGTGTTTGTGTATGTGGGGAGGGGGGTTATTGTTTAACGCCAACTCAGCAATTGTTCAGCTATATCATGCCCCGAGATGAAATGATGATGATTGCTTTGTACTAGACCAACGTGCTTAGTTGGATTTTTATTGTGCTAGCTCACCGAAACAATTGTCTGCGGAAAGAGTTGTCGCCCCTACTCGGACACATTATCCTAACTCCGAGTCAAGTAGTCTTTGCCCTTTCTCCTTAATTCTGCGTGCTAACTGGAGAAGCAACACATACTAAGTTCATAGTCTTTGGTTTTACTCGATCAGGGCTCGAACTCACAATCTACCGCACTCGAGGCAAGCACGCTAACCATAACACCTCGATACGGTTAAAATAGTGGGAGAATATCTAAATCTTGTTACTTGCATGCCATAAATGGTTCAATAACAAATAATGTACAATGGTATATTGTACAAAAATACAATGTTATCTATATGGTTTTGCATATAAACAGTCACACCGTTAATCTCAATAAGGTATTAATCGATATTCTGTGTTATTTTTATTAGTTTAATTTTCAATTTGCATGTATATTATTCTTAATTGAATGCTGCTACACGTATGTCTGTGCATACACATGTCTCACTTATAAATGGTAGTTATTCTGGTAAACCTGCTTTTATTTTTGTGATGAAGCCTGTGTTTTCCTGCATGCTACATACGTTTTATTTGTGTATTGTGAAGTCCCCTGCGATTTCAACATGGGGGTGAAGGTGTTATATTATTTCTTGGTTTTCCTAATATGGTGAAATATGCATTCCTTTCATTATTTTGTAGATTTAATTTGTTAGGCATTGCCATCTTAGTGGGAATTGTTTAATATAAGACGTCTAATTTTAGATTATATGGTGGATTTATGGAATGCTCAAAGATTTGCTACTAGGCATTGTATGGTTACTTCAGTAAGTATATATAATATCATGTGTCGTTCAAATAATAAAATAATAAACAAGTAAATACATGACTATGTATGAATAAATTTTAACTGTACAGGTATTTTCATCGTTTGTTGATTTCTAATAATCTTCCTGTTATCTAGGTTTCATTTTTATGTTTAGAAGTTTGCTATTAGTCAGACAAGTTTTCCGTGTTGTTAAGATATAAGTTAGAGAATATCGAAAATGGCCAATCCAGAGAAACTGGCAACATTGGGTACAAAAGACGCAGGAAGAAGACAAACAAAGCAAAACACAACATTGACGTTTGTCAGTTAATCAAACTAATGATTCAGGAAATGTTAATATCATTAACTCATCAATTTTACAATTAGCCATTATTTACTTGTCATATCTAAAACAAAGAAAATATTGATGTGTTTTTTAATCTATGTTCACATGTGAACTTGCACTAAAAATGGTGAGTGTGGGATAGTGGATATACGTAGAAAGTTAATATTTTAATGTGACATCCATTATGTCTTTATTTTAGATATATATGTCCCAGATTCTGTTGTGATAAAACGACAGCTACAGAACATCTAACTCAGTAAGTCAATCACTTTCGTAAATATTTTAATATAACAAATCAATTTAAAATCAATCTAAAAGTCAGTTGTTGTGAGAACGATTGAAAGGTCTTTCCAATTGACAGTCAGTAGAATCATCATGTTTTAAACATTTACCACCCTTTAAAATTTATTACCTATCTATTACCCTTTTCTTTAAAAAGAAATTGTAACACGTGATGGCTTATGCTATCTGGAATGCAGAAGCATATGGGTTGATATGTATTTCAGTCTGCATGGACCCATACAAACCGGGTGTGAACGCAGGGATCTGCCGTTGTACCCGGTGAAATGTTCAAGTCTATTAAATGATCACAAAGTGACGGAAAGAGATTAAGAAATAGTTCATACATACCCTGAGTTATCCATGCAATAGACAATGCGTAACGATCAACCAATTAATGATGGCAGAGGTAAAACTTAAAGTTAAGACTTCAATCTAACTGTCATGAACGCATGTGTAAGCAAATTGCTTTTCAGCTGTCATAATACATCCTGAAAATCCAAATATGATACACAGACATTGTAGAGAGACATGATAAACTTTGTATATATAAATATATAAAAGTCTAAAATGCGGCACAACAACATCAAGAAAGATGTTAAAATATAACAAAAATAACTATAAGTCTACAACAAGACTATAACTATAGTCAAATTGACGGATATTTCGCTTGACCGACAAACTTCATCAGCGATCAGATTGTCACGTGACCATCAGTTATCGTGACGTAAAAATCATAATCTTGAACTTTATATTATTATATAATATAAAGCCCTCGGGAAAGCAACACCCCTCGGGTGTATCATTATGATGTTCACCGCAAGTGCAGGCATTATTTGTTTTATTATACTGAAACTCGATGCCAAAACAATTTGATAAATGCGAACATTTCTGTAAATGAACAGCCAGAATGGTTTCACTGGGCACACCGGCGATGGCCATTTCATACATACTTACGTCACGTACACGTTTTAGATCATGGTCATTTTACCGATATCGTAAGCGCTTTGGCGATCTAAATCACTGTTTCCCCGATCATTGAAATAGAGAAAACAAGGAATTTAGGATTTATTAGTTAAAATATTACAGTTGATTTTCTATTGAAAAAAGATATTGAAGTATAACAATCAAATATATATGTACACTAATTTATAAACAATATGAAAACCATGAGAAAATGTAATGATGAAGTCTACCAACTAGCTAAGGACCAGGCACTGGTTAAAAAGTTAAAAAACAAAAGATTTAGGTCTTTTTATTATCCGGATGTAATGTTCGCAACTCACGGATCCAAAAACTCTCTCTTTTTTGTCTTTGATTCTCTTTCCAACTTGGATTGTGGTCAATGATATAAATTTTGGATCTACCAAGTCATCCAATGAGTGCCCCGGCGACAGAAAGTGTTGACTCACGGGCAAGTGCTTCTTTTTCGTAAGGTCACTTCTGTGTCCATTCATTCGTTTGTTGAATAGTTGGACACTTTCTCCTACGTATTGCGACCCGCTAACGTGACAGTCAAGGAGGTAAACTACATTAGGTGTTTTGCAATTGACATTGCAAAAGATCTTATACTCCTTTCTTGTCGTCTTGCTATGGAACACTTGTGCGCTTTGCAATTGGAGACAACACTTGCAACTCTTGTCACCACATGGTTTACGCTGGCCGACCGTCGATGAAGGTCTAGATACCGCAGCTCTGACCAGTGTATCCTTAGTGTTTTTAGGTTGCCGGAACGCTACAACGGGTCGTTCAGGGAACAACTTGGCCAACGTTTCGTTTTTTTCAATTTCTTTCCAATGATGACGGAAAATGCCTGAAATTGGGAATGGGGGACTTCCGTGTCCCAGAAGGGTATTCAGTTCCTGCTCCACAAGTGGCACTCGTCATGTTACTCTTGTTATGAATGAGGAAGGGACGGGAATGTGATTTCGACAAACGGAACATATCCGTGGTCATTTGTGTCACAGATATTCCGTAATGTTGAACCAAATTAGAAAAAACAAATAAGAGAAAGTTTTAATAATACTAACAATCTTCCAAGGATATATTAAACAAGTGTATCGTTATCTTGGTAAGCTGTCCATTATGCCCTTTTATCAATTATTCAGTTATTATTACAGTTTGTCAAGTATATGTGAAAAATATATTTCATTATTATAATAATTCAAACATTTTTTACAGGGAATTTTGGGAAATGCATATTAAGTTGCTTCGACATCAAATTTAAAAGGAATTTTTTTTATGTTCACGTTTCCCTAAAATATCGACTGTTAACCGTTTGTATCTTATGATGATTATGATATTCGTTTTGTTTTCGACTTTCTTATTCTGTTTTGTATGTTGTGACAACTACTAATATTTCTGCTTCATCCTTTTCCTCTATTTGGTTTGTTTCTTAAGAGATCATATTTCCGTGAATGCTTTTGTATATATATATTTGGTACTATCTACCATTTAAAATAAAGTTTCGTGAACAAAACCCTGTTTGGTGCTTGAAACAGGAACTTACAATTTTGAGCGCATGTTCACGTATTTCCGTTGTTGTAAAAGGTTACCGGATGCATCTGAGTTCACCTCCCGGTTTTTAGTGGGGTTCGTGTTACTCGGTCTTTAGTTTTATGTGTAATGTTTTGCAGATCGTTGTTTGTTCTTTTGTCCTTTTTCTTTTGTCAACTGTGTTGTCTGTCCTTCGATTTCTGGATTCTGATTACCCCTTTAGTATTTTCAAACTATTCTTATTCTTGGCATAAACGTAATTTGTTTGCTTCCATGAAAAGCTCTGGCTTGCTCATTCGAAATATGTTACAGTCGGAATCATGGGAACTAACAGATACGATTTCCTTAAATGCTGTTACATAGAATTAAGAAGGAAACAAATATCTAGCATTTTCCTTTAGAGAGCCTTCATGACTTCATTGTTATTTGTAGATCTACACCAACGTCAGATGATGACAGTTTATTAGGAAATTCGTAAGCATTAATTATATATTTGTCTTACTCTGTTTCATAGTATCAAGTCTAGTACGGTGTGGACTTATCTCTGGATTAATAATAAAAAAACAAACCACGATGAGTATCATTGGTGGAGTAGGAACCGCTTACTCTTCCTTTTTTAATTGCATCAGGATGGGTTGGAATCAATATAAAAAAATCACTCTAAATATACACAAATGTATAGTTGGAAATGTAATGAATTAAACCTTTATTTATGTGACTGATTATGTTTATCACACAAAAAATATAATACATGTATACAGTATGTTAGTGTCCTGGTCGCTTATCAAAGAAGAGGCCCACAACGACACATTCACATTCTCAGGTAAAGTCTTGATGTCAAGGTCCTTCTTGTTAAAATTAGTAACCGTTGTACAATTCAGAGGAGTGTCCCTCCTTAGTTGCAAATGCTATGATCAAAACCTTAAAATACAATATACTTTATTTGACTGACTATGAATTGTTTGTCACACTAAAGCTGACGGTTATGCTTTGCTTAGAAAATAATATGATAAAAAAGTAATTTATTTTGAATTTTTAAATTAACAATCTACATTGTTCACAGTACATATATCTTCAGATGAGGAATTCTACGATCTGAGCAGTCGTGGCTGTGATCGTATGGTAGTTGGATTTACAACTACCTGTGCAATCAGTGTCTATCAACACTAGAGTTGTGCGTTCGAACCCGGTTCAAGTTGAGGTGTACTCGATACAACATTATGTGATAAAATTTGTCTGTGACTTGCGATAGGTCAGTGGTTTTCTTCGGGTACTTTTCTTTACCAATAAAACTGACCACCACGATATAACTGAAATATTGTTGAAAGTGGCTTTAAGCACAATAACCCTAACCCCTACATTCTAGGATCAATATAGTTCAGATACTACTGTAAATTTATTCCGTTTTTCTGCTATTTATTTCAATTCTCTTTCTCTTCTTTTGACTATGAACATACCTGTTGAGTGTTATTCCAGAAATACATGGTGTGTACTAAATATATATCAACATTTTTATTCCTGACATAATTAGAATATTTGTTTTATTATCAGTCAGGAACAAGAGATCTTGCAACTACAAAAAGATAATATATATTACAAGGAGGAGTGAGTGTTAAATCATACAATTACTATTCATCTCTAATGGGTAAAAGTTTTGTATGTATCACCTATTTACAATTGACCAGCTATATCGTGAGTACCAGATTAAATGGGAAGCGAAAAATTAGATAATTAACGGTATGTACAGACCAGTGAAACCCCCGGAAATGGGTAGCTTGAGAAAGCCTTAAAACTAAATGTTGGTATGGTTAGCAAACCCAAGTTAGTGGTGTTGATCAGAAGTCAACGATATTGACCACGCTGGTAAGCGTGCCCCTTTTGATATCTCTACAGGAGTATTGCATAATGTGGTTGTGGTTTGGACGAGTTACGTCCCCTTTCAACATACTATTCTGAAATGCTATATAGTGTTATAACTTTTATATTTTGGCAACACATTGAAGATATATAAACTGTAAGACAAGTCTTGAATCGGCCAAAGGGGTAATCCGAAGATGGAAATAGAGGAATCACAGACAACGCAAATACTACAAGAAAAATGACAAGAGACAAACAATGGTGTAGAAAACACTACACAGGAAAGCAGCTTAATGCATGTATCACCATCGGCCTCTAATAGATTTTAATAAAAATATGACCATAAACTATATTATTCTTACTCTTAGAATAAGCAGAAAAATTGACGAGGTGGTTAGTCTTCAACAATGGTACGATCAGCATGCATTATGATATATCGACGAATTATCACCAATATATTCACATAGTACTATAATCACATTAATTGTAATTGACGGAAATAATTTTACGTCATATATTGACACAACATTACCCTAGCAACAGCTGTAGAAATCTACGTACTTGTAAACACTATCAATTTTATAATAGCTTTCAAATATAAATTTGGACTGCATTTCTCATGAAACATGGAAACAGGAATCTACCTTCAAACATACTGTAATCTATATGTATATTATGATCGTGGTATTTTGTTTCTTGACTGCAGGTATTCGATTGAAAGCTCATAAAATTATAATTACCCCTATAATAAACATATCAGTAAATTATTGATCATATTCTGCATTATAATTACAATACATATATTTGTGTGTTTTTGTTCATTCGCTAGGTGTTCATGAAAGGATACAATTCAGACCAATTCCTGTTTTCACCCATCTTTCCAGAAATACTAATGCAAAATTGAAATTAAAATAAAGATTTTAAAGTACATTTTGTATATTTCAGATTAAGTGAAGCCATGGGTAAACTTGACGCATTGGACATGTCTAGGAATGACGCGTTATCTAGGTAAGTTGACAGTTAATTAGCAATCTTTTGACATGCGCGATCCCAGTACGGAATAATAGGAGGAACACAAAACACTACGCATACAACTAAGGATCACGTAACACGAACCCCACTAAACTGCAGATACTCCGGAAGGGTAGGGAACTCATATTCTGCATTATAATTGCAAAGCAGATATTTTTTAGTGTTTTTGTTCATTCGTCAGGTGTTCATGAAAGGATACAATTCAGACCCATTCCTGTGTTCATACATCTTTCTTGAAGGTATTAATCAGGTATGCATTTTTCAAAAAGATAATTGTGTTAATTCCGGTTGATCATGTGCATGTATTTACAATTATGAGTTCTTCAGGTATCAGCAGGAAAAGAGAACCATAGAAAATGAAATAAAAGGTTTTCAATACAAGTAAGTATTGTGTCTATGTTAGGAATGTATATTGGGTTTTAATTTCTCGATATCCAGTTTCAAGAAAATTTGTGGAAATGCATACCGTACAGTGCTAGTACTAAAAAAATGTACATTTCAATATTTGTATCCAGAAATACTAATACAAAATTAAAATTAAAATAAAGATTTTAAAGTACATTTTGTATATTTCAGATTAAGTAAAGCCACAAGTAAAGTTAACGCCTTGGAAATGTCTAGGAGTGATGCGTTATCTAGGTAAGCTGACAGTTAATTAGCAATCTTTTGACATGCGCGATCCCGGTACGGAATAATAGGAGGAACCAGTAAATAGTTTACAACAGCAACAGAAGAATGAATGGAATTGTTTCTCTCTATTTTAAAAATATACAACATATTGACACTGAAATATAACTGGATTAACTTAGTACATTGTATGCATTTTGTTCTTCTATAAATGACCTCCTCCCCCATAAAATCCTTGCTAAACAAAATTCTTTCATTTAAATTTGATAAGATTTTAAATTACTGTTTTGCAGTAATCACATATTTAGATGCTAAAGTTACCAGCTTTAATAGTTTTATTAGGGCATACATTGCGAAGAGGCTGCTAGGATGTTGTTGGTTTGTCTAGACTTGTTGACAGTAATTAATGGCTTAAGGGTTAGGGTTATGGTGTTTAGCGCCACTTTGAACAATATTTCAGTTATATCGTGGTGGATAAGACTTAAGAAATCCACAATCTGATCAAAATCATAAATTAAAAAGACAGTAGTGAAAAAATATAAAAATGTGTATTTAAATGAAGAAAAAAGTCGACACTACCGGAACAGCTCCTAAAACTAATAAAAAAATCATCGAAACAGAGACAAGACCACAAGCACATAAACTCCTGACCACTCATAGTCCTGGCCTGTCACAGACTCTTTCATGTCACATGTTAATGGAGTGTTGTGTATTTAAAATAAAATAAAAAACAAAGCAAAAAAATACCACACTGTCGAAACATTTCTAATACCCAATAGAATAAGTCGTAGAAAGAGGCAAAGCGTCACCCCTAACACACAAATACATGAATGCTCACTTTCTTGGCTGGTACAGGCACTTCAATAAAATGTGGCAGAGTTAAAGCTAGTTTTACGAGTCTAAATACGCTTTTAATCAGATTGAAAAAAAAAATTAATGTAAAACATCAACAATGGTTATACATTTTTTCCATAAAAAGTCATAGAAAGAAGGAAATAAGAAACACTGAGGTATCCAATATTTCTAGAATGCTGGATATGCCATCTCCTATAACACTATAATTTGTGCACTATTTAATATTGTCTGGATAAAAATACAACTGATCTTAGAATCAAAATACATTATTTTAATATATAAATCAAGTTAGAAAGAGCCATGAGAGAAATTAATGACTTGAGAACGACCAAGGACGATGCTCTCTCTAGGTAAGTATACTGTTATCATGTGCCTTGTAATCTATATACTTTGTACTAAAAACGTAGATATCAAATTTAGTGCACACGACACATTTCTAGAAAAATCTTCATCAGGTGACGCTCAAAATAACCTTCATCAGGTACGCTCAAAATCGAAAGATTGGAAAGCGGAATAATTTAAAAGTGTTCGGAGCAATACAACCAAATGGCCTAAACAGGAAAGCCAAAATCGGCTTCGGTCACCTATGCCTGAGGTATGAGAACCTTATTTCAAACACAGTGTAGCAAAGCTAGACAGGTTTTCCTATCATATTAAATAGACGACAAAGATTCTAAGCCACCAATAATAAGTAATAAACAAGCTATAAAACAATTTTGATATAGTTCTGTAACAGATCGATTGGATTGGACAACATGGAGAGGATTAGGGTTATGGTGTTTAACACCACTTTCAACAATATTTCAGCTATATGGTGGCGGTCAGATTAATTACTAGAGGAATATGGAGTACCTGGAGAAAACCACCGACCTGTCGCAAGTCACTGACAAACTTTATCACATAATGTGTTGTATTTAGTACACCTAGCCTTGAATGGGGTTCAAACTCTCAACATTAGTCTATGAAAGATGATTGGAATCAAAGTACTATTATTAAAACAGGAATGGAGTTTACAGGATACAGTAATGATATACAATTAAGTCAAACCTGCCTTAAAGGGCACCTCTATATATCAATTCACTGTCTATGAAGAGCTATGAATAGTAAATATAATTTTAAGCTGTATATAAAGGGCAACTGCTCATAAAGGTCACATTTCCAGGTTCCTTTGAGTGGCCTTTATGTTACGATGTGAGCTGCGCGTGAACCTATACGTCATTTTGAAAGCATTGTCGGTATTATAATTGTTCAAAGACCTTATAACTTTTGATCATATAACCATCTTTCATAATGGAGGGTAATGCAATATTGTAATGTTATTGTTGTATTCTCAGATGAGTTGGCATGTATTTGTGTGTTAAAAGGTATCGAATTTACCTCCTTTTTTCTACGATGTTTCGTTTGGATTTTGGAATGGATCCGACAGTGGGTAGATTTTTGTTTTTCATTTCCTGACTTCATTGTTATTTGTAGATCTACACCAACATCAGATGATGACAGTTTATTGGGAAATTCATAAGCATTAATTATATATTGGTCTTACTCTGATTCATAGTACCAAGTCTAGTACGGTGTGGACTTATCTCTGGATTAATAAAACAAAAACCACGATGAGTATCATTGGTGGAGTAGGAACTGCTTACGTCTACTCTTCCTTTTTTAATTGCATCAGGATGGGTTGGAATCAATATACAAAAACCACTCTAAATATACCCAAATGTATAGTTGGAAATGTAATGAATTAAACCTTTATTTATGTGACTGATTATTCTTATCACACAAAAAATAGAATACATGTACACAGTATGTTAGTGTCCTGGTCGTCTATCAAAGAAGAGGCCCACAAAGACACATTCACATTCTCAGGTAACGTCTTGATGTCAAGGTCCTTCTTGTTAAAATTAGTAACCGTTGTCCAATTCAGAGTGTCCCTCCTTAGTTGCAAATGCTATTATCAAAACCTTAGAATACAATATACTTTATTTGACTGACTATGAATTGTTTGTCACACTAAAGCTGACGGTTATGCTTTGCTTAGAAAATAATATGATAAAAAAGTAATTTATTTTGAATTTTTAAATTAACAGTCTACATTGTTCACAGTACATATATCTTCAGATGAGGAATTCTACGATCCGCGCAGTCGTGGCTGTGATCGCATGGTAGTTGGATTTACAACTACCTGTGTAATCAGTGCCTCTCAACACTAGAGTTGTGCGTTCGAACCCGGTTCAAGTTGAGGTGTACTCGATACAACATTATGTGATAAAATTTGTCTGTGACTTGCGATAGGTCAGTGGTTTTCTCCGGGTACTTTCCTTTACCAATAAAACTGACCACCACGATATAGCTGAAATATTGTTGAAAGTGGCTTCAAACACAATAACCCTAAACCCTACATTCTAGGATTAATATAGTTCAGATACATCTGTAAATTTATTCCGCTTTTCTGCTATTTATTTCAATTCTCTTTCTCTTCTTTTGACTATGAACATACCTGATGAGTGTTATTCTAGAAATACATGGTGTGTACTAAATATATATCAACATTTTTATTCCTGACATAATTAGAATATTTGTTTTATTATCAGTCAGGAACAAGAGATGTTGCAACTACAAAAAGATAATAAATATCACAAGGAGAAGTGAGTGCTAAATCATACAATTACTATTCATCTCTAATGGGTAAAAGTTTGGTATGTATCACCTATTTACAATTGACCAGTTATATCGTGAGTACAAGATTAAATGGGAAACGAAATATTAGATAATTAGCGGGATGTACAGACCAGTGAAACCCCCGGAAATGAGTAGCTTGAGAAAGCCTTAAAACTAAATGTTGATATGGTTAGCAAACCCAAGTTAGTGGTGTTGACCAGAAGTCAACGATATTGACCACGCTGGTAAGCGTGCCCCTTTTGTTATCTCTATAGGAGTATTGCATAATGTGGTTGTGGTTTGGACGAGTTACGTCCCCTTTCAACATACTATTCTGATATGCTATATAGTGTATTAACTTTTATATTTTGGCAATACATTGAAGATATATAAGCTGTAAGACAAGTCTTGAATCGGCCAAAGAGGTAATCCGAAGATGGAAATAGAGGAATCACAGACAACGCAAACACTACAAGAAAAATGACAAGAGACAAACAATGGTGTAGAAAACACTACACAGGAAAGCAGCTTAATGCATGTATCACCATCGCCTCTAATATATTAAATATGACCATACACTATATTATTCTTACTCTTAGAATAAGCAGAAAAATTGACGAGGTGGTTAGTCTTCAACAATGGTATGATCAGCATGCAATCTGATATATCGACGATTTATCACAAATATATTCACACAGTACTATCATCACATTAATTTTAATTGACGGAAAGAATTTTACGTCATATATCGACATAGCATTACCCTAGCAGCAGCTGTAGAAATCTACGTACTTGTAAACACTATCAATTTTATAATAGCTTTCAAATATAAATTTGGACTGAATTTCTCATGAAACATGGAAACAGGAAACTACCTTCAAACATACTGTAATCTATATGTATATTATAATCGTGGTATTTTGTTTCTTGGCTTCAGGTATTCGATTGAAAGGTCATAAAATTATTATTACCTCTATAATAAACATATCAGTAAATTATTGATGCTGTGGGTGTAATAAGAAGAGTTTGAAGATACAAAAGGGGTAATTAGAAACTGTAAATCGAAAAAGGACAGATAACACAAACGCTAAGAGGACAAAAGGACAAACAAACATCTACAAAACACTACGCATACAACTAAGGATCACGTAACACGAACCCCACTAAACTGCAGGTGCTCCGGAAGGGTAGGGAACTCATATTCTGCATTATAATTGCAAAACATATATTTTTAGTGTTTTTGTTCATTCATCAGGTGTTCATGAAAGGATACAATTCAGACCCATTCCTGTGTTCACCCATCTTTCTTAAAGGTATTAATCAGATATGCATTTTTCAAAAAGGTAATTTTGTTAATTCCGGTTTATCATGTGCATGTATTTACAATTATGAGTTCTTCAGGTATCAGCAGGAAAAGAGAACCCTAGATAATGAAGTAAAAAGATATGAATATCAGTAAGTATTGTGTCTATGTTAGGAATGTATATTGGGTTTTAAAAATATAATAATACATGTAATGTGCAAATAAAATGAAAAACCACAAATACAGTGGGAATAATGTCAAAATCTAATCGAAAAATTGTAAAAACAGATGTAAAATCAACAACTCAAAGTTGACAGCTCCCTTTTTGGCTGGGTACAGAAAGGAAAGGTAGTCGTGGTCATGATCATATGGTAGTTGAATCTACAATTACCTATTCAATCAGTGCCTATCACCACTAATGTTATGAGTTCTTATACCGATCATGCCAGGTTTACTCGATACAACATTATGTGATAAAGTTTGTCAGTGACCTCCGCCTATAAAACTGACCTCCACGATATAACTGAAGTGGCATTAAACATCATAACCCTAACCCAAATCAATTTCTCGTTATCCAGTTTCAAGAACATTTGTAGAAATGCATACCATACAGTGCTAGTAATAAAAATATGTACATTTCAATATTTGTATCCAGAAATACTAATGCAAAATTAAAATTAAAATAAAGATTTTAAAGTACATTTTGTATATTACAGATTAAGTGAAGCCACAAGTAAAGTTAACGCCTTGGAAATGTCTAGGAGTGATGCGTTATCTAGGTAAGCTGACAGTTAATTAGCAATCTTTTGACATGCGCGATCCCGGTACGGAATAATAGGAGGAACCAGTAAATAATTTACAACAGCAACAGAAGAATGAATGGAATTGTTTCTTTCTATTTTAAAAATATACAACATATTGACACTGAAATATAACTGGATTAACATAGGACATTGTATGCATTTTGGTCTTCTATAAATTACCTCCTCCCCCATAAAATCCTTGCTACACAAAATTCTTTCATTTAAATTTGATAAAATTTTAAATTACTGTTTTGCAGTAATCACATATTTAGATGCTGAAGTTACCAGCTTTAATAGTTTTATTAGGGCATACATTGTGAAGAGGCTGCTATGATGTTGCTGGTTTATCTAGACTTGTTGACAGTAATTAATAGCTTAAGGGTTAGGGATATGGTGTTTAGCGCAACTTTGAGCAATATTTCAGTTATATCGTGGTGGTTAAGGCTTAAGAAATCCACAATCCAATTAAAATCATAAATTAAAAAGACAGTAGTGAGAAAATATAAAAATGTGTATTTGAATGAAGAAAAACGTCGACACTACCGGAACAGCTCCTAAAACTAATAAAAAAATCATCGAAACAGAGACAAGACCACAAGCACATAAACTCCTGACCACTCATAGTCCTGGTCTGTCACAGACTCTTTCATGTCACATGTTAATGGAGTATTTTGTATTTAAAAGAAAATAAAAAACAAAGCCAAAAAATACCACACTGTCGAAACATTTCTATTACCCAATAGAAAAACTCGTAGAAAGAGGCAAAGCGTTACCCCTAACTTAGCAACACACAAATACATGAATGCTCACTTTCTTGGGTTGGTACAGGCACTTCAATAAACTGGCAGAGTTAAAGCTAATTTTACGAGCCTAAATGCGCTTTTAATCAGATTGAAAAAAATTTTTTAATGTAAAACATCAACAATGGTTATACATTTTTTCCATAAAAAGTCATAGAAAGAAGGAAATAAGAAACACTGAGGTATCCAATATTTCTAGAATGATGGGGTATACCATCTCCTATAACACTATAATGTTGTACACTATTTAATATTGTCTAGATAAAAATACAACTGATTTTAGAATCAAAATAAATTATTTGAATATATAAATCAGGTTAGAAAGAGCCATGAGAGAAATTAATGAATTGAGAAAGTCCAAGGACGAAGCTCTCTCTAGGTACGTATACTGTTATCATGTGCCTTGTAATCTATATACTTTGTACTAAAAACGTAGATATCAAACTTAGTGCACACGACACATTTCTGGAAAAACTTTATCAGGTGACGCTCAAAATAACCTTCATCAGGTGACGCTCAAAATAACCTTCATCAGGTGACGCTCAAAATAACCTTCATCAGGTGACGCTCAAAATAACCTTCATCAGGTACGCTCAAAATAACCTTCATCAGGTACGCTCAAAATAACCTTCATCAGGTACGCTCAAAATCGAAAGATTGGAAAGCGGAATAATTTAAAAGTGTTCGGAGCAATACAACCTTAGGGCCTAAACAGGAAAGCCAAAATCGGCTAAGGTCACCTATGCCTGAGGGATGAGAACCTTAGTTCAAACACAGTGTAGCAAAGCTAGACAGGTTTTCCTATCATATTAAATAGACGACAAAGATTCTAAGCCACCAATAATAAGTAATAAACAAGTTATAAAACAATTTTGATATAGTTCTGTAACAGATCGATTGGATTGGACAACACGGAGAGGATTAGGGTTATGGTGTTTAACACCACTTTCAACAATATTTCAGCTATATGGTGGCGGTCAGATTAATTACTGGAGGAATCTGGAGTACCTGGAGAAAACCACCGACCTGTCGCAAGTCACTGACAAACTTTATCACATAATGTGTTGTATTTAGTACACCTAGCCTTGAACGGGGTTGAAACTCTCAACATTAGTCTATGAAAGATGATTGGAATCAAAGTACTATAATTAAAACAGAAATGGAGTTTACAGGATACAGTAATGATATGCAATTAAGTCAAACCTGCCTTAAAGGGCACATCTATATATCAATTCACTGATTATGAAGAGCTATGAATAGTAAATATAATTTTAAGCTGTATATAAAGGGCAACTGCTCATAAAGGTCACATTTCCAGGTTCCTTTGAGTGGCCTTTATGTTACGATGTGAGCTGCGCGTGAACCTATACGTCATTGTGAAAGATTTGTCGGTATTATAATTGTTCAAAGACCTTATAACTTTTGATCATATAACCATCTTTCATAATGGAGGGTAATGCAATATTGTAATGTTATTGTTGTATTCTCAGATGAGTTGGCATGTATTTGTGTGTTAAAAGGTATCGAATTTACCTCCTTTTTTCTACGATGTTTCGTTTGGATTTTGGAATGGATCCGACAGTGGGTAGATTTTTGTTTTTCATTTCCTGACTTCATTGTTATTTGTAGATCTACACCAACATCAGATGATGACAGTTTATTTGGGAAATTCATAAGCATTAATTATATATTGGTCTTACTCTGATTCATAGTATCAAGTCTAGTACGGTGTGGACTTATCTCTGGATTAATAAAACAAAAACCACGATGAGTATCATTGGTGGAGTAGGAACTGCTTACGTCTACTCTTCCTTTTTTAATTGCATCAGGATGGGTTGGAATCAATATAAAAAAATCACTCTAAATATACCCAAATGTATAGTTGGAAATGTAATGAATTACATCTTTATTTATGTGACTGATTATGCTTATCACACAAAAAATAGAATATATGTACACAGTATGTTAGTGTCCTGGTCGTTTATCAAAGAAGAGGCCCACAAAGACACATTCACATTCTCAGGTAAAGTCTTGATGTCAAGATCCTTCTTGTTAAAATTAGTGTCCCTCCTTAGTTGCAAATGCTATTATCAAAACCTTAGAATACAATATACTTTATTTGACTGACTATGAATTGTTTGTCACACTAAAGCTGACGGTTATGCTTTGCTTAGAAAATAATATGATAAAAAAGTAATTTATTTTGAATTTTTAAATTAACAGTCTACATTGTTCACAGTACATATATCTTCAGATGAGGAATTCTACGATCCGCGCAGTCGTGGCTGTGATCGCATGGTAGTTGGATTTACAACTACCTGTGTAATCAGTGCCTCTCAACACTAGAGTTGTGCGTTCGAACCCGGTTCAAGTTGAGGTGTACTCGATACAACATTATGTGATAAAATTTGTCTGTGACTTGCGATAGGTCAGTGGTTTTCTCCGGGTACTTTCCTTTACCAATAAAACTGACCACCACGATATAGCTGAAATATTGTTGAAAGTGGCTTCAAACACAATAACCCTAAACTCTACATTCTAGGATCAATATAGTTCAGATATATCTGTAAATTTATTCCGCTTTTCTGCTATTTATTTCAATTTTCTTTCTCTTCTTTTGACTATGAACATACCAGATGAGTGTTATTCTAGAAATACATGGTGTGTACTAAATATATATCAACATTTTTATTCCTGACATAATTAGAATATTTGTTTTATTATCAGTCAGGAACAAGAGATGTTGCAACTACAAAAAGATAATAGATATCACAAGGAGAAGTGAGTGCTAAATCATACAATTACTATTCATCTCTAATGGGTAAAGGTTTGGTATGTATCACCTATTTACAATTGACCAGTTATATCGTGAGTACAAGATTAAATGGGAAACGAAATATTAGATAATTAGCGGGATGTACAGACCAGTGAAACCCCCGGAAATGAGTAGCTTGAGAAAGCCTTAAAACTAAATGTTGGTATGGTTAGCAAACCCAAGTTAGTGGTGTTGACCAGAAGTCAACGATATTGACCACGCTGGTAAGCGTGCCCCTTTTGTTATCTATACACGAATATTGCATAATGTGGTTGTGGTTTGGACGAGTTACGTCCCCTTTCAACATACTATTCTGAAATGCTATATAGTGTTATAACTTTTATATGTTGGCAACACATTGAAGATATATAAGCTGTAAGACAAGTCTTGAATCAGCCAAAGGGGTAATCCGAAGATGGAAATAGAGGAATCACAGACAACGCAAACACTACAAGAAAAATGACAATGGTGTAGAAAACACTACACAGGAAAAGAAGCTTAATGCATGTATCACCATCGGCCTCTAATTGACTAAATATGACCATAAACTGTATTATTCTTACTCTTAGAATAAGCAGAAAAATTGACAAGGTGGTTAGTCTTCAACAATGGTATGATCAGCATGCATTCTGATATATCGACGATTTATCACAAATATATTCACACAGTACTATCATCACATTAATTTTAATTGACGGAAAGAATTTTACGTCATTTATCGACATAGCATTACCCTAGCAGCAGCTGTAGAGATCTATGTACTTGTAAACACTATGAATTTTATAATAGCTTTCAAATGTAAATTTGGACTGAATTTTTCATGAAACATGGAAACAGGAAACTACCTTCAAACATACTGTAATCTATATGTATATTATAATCGTGGTATTTTGTTTCTTGACTTCAGGTATTCGATTGAAAGCTCATACAATTATAATTACCCCTATAATAAACATATCAGTAAATTATTGATGCTGTGGGTGTAATAAGAAGAGTTTGAAGATACAAAAGGGGTAATTAGAAGCTGTAAGTCGAAAAAGGACAGACAACACAAACGTCAAAAGGACAAAAGGACAAACAAACATCTACAAAACACTACGCATACAACTAAAGATCACGTAACACGAACCCCACTAAACTGCAGGTGCTCCGGAAGGGTAGGGAACTCATATTCTGCATTATAATTGCAAAGCATATATTTTTAGTGTTTTTATTCATTCGTCAGGTGTTCATGAAATGATACAATTCAGACCCATTCCTGTGTTCATTCATTTTTCTTGAAGGTATTAATCAGGTATGCATTTTTGAAAAAGAAAATTTTGTTATTTCCGGTTTATCATGTGCATGTTTAAAATTATGAGTTCTTCAGGCATCAACAGGAAAAGAGATTCCTAGAAAATGAAATAAAAGATTTTCAATTCCAGTAAGTATTGTGTCTATGTTAGGAATGTATATTGGGCTTTAAAAATATAATAATAAATGTAATGTGCAACTAAAATGAAAAACCACAAATAAACAGTGGGAACAATGTCAACATCTAATCGAAAAATGGTAAAAACAGATGCAAAATAGACAAATCAAAGTTGACAGCTCACTTTTTGGCTGAGTTCAGAAAGGAAAGGTAGTCGTGGTCATGATCATATGGTAGTTGAATCTACAATTACCTATTCAATCAGTGCCTATCACCACGAATGTTATGAGTTCTTATACAGATCATGCCAGGTTTACTCGATACAACAGTATGTGACAAAGTTTGTCAGTGACCTCCACCTATAAAACTGACCTCCACGATATAACTGAAGTGTCATTAAACATCATAACCCTCACCCAAATCAATTTCTCGTTATCCAGTTTGAAGAACATTTGTGGAAATGCATACCGGACAGTGCTAGTATTAAATAATGTACATTTCAATAGTTGTATCCAGAAATAATAATGCAAAAATTAAAATTAAAATAAAGATTTTAAAGTACATTTTGTATATTTCAGATTAAATGAAGCCATGAGCAAACTTAACGACTTGGAAATTTCTAGGGGTGATGCGTTATCTAGGTAAGCTGACAGTTAATTAGCAATCTTTTGACATGCGCGATCCCGGTACGGAATAATAGGAGAAACCAGTAAATAGTTTACAACAGCAACAGAAGAATGAATGGAATTGTTTCTCTCTATTTTAAAAATATACAACATATTGACACTGAAAGATTTTTTTTAAATATAACTGGATTAGCATAGGACATTGTATGCATTTTGTTCTTCTCTAAATTACCCCCTCCCCATAAAATCCTTGCTACACAAAATTCTTTCATTTAAATTTTATAAATTTTTAAATTACCATTTTGCAGTAATCACATATTTAGATGCTGAAGTTACCAGCTTTAATAGTTTTATTAGGGCATACATTGTGAAGAGGCTGCTATGATGTTGCTGGTTTTTCTAGACTTGTTGACAGTAATTAATAGCTTAAGGGTTAGGATTATGGTATTTAACGCCAGTTTGAACAATATTTCAGTTATGTCGTGGTGGCTAAGGCTTAAGAAATCCACAATCTAATTAAAATCATAAATTAAAAGGACAGTAGTGAGAAAATATAAAAATGTGTATTTAAATGAAGAAAAAAGTCGACACTACCGGAACAGCTCCTAAAACTAATAGAAAAATCATCGAAACAGAGACAAGACCACAAACACATAAACTCCTGACCAGTCATAGTCCTGACCTGTCACAGACTCTTTCATGTCACATGTTAATGGAGTGTTGTGTATTTAAAATAAAATAAAAAACAAAGCAAAAAATACCACACTGTCGAAACATTTCTAATACCCAATAGAAAAAGTCGTAGAAAGAGGCAAAGCGTCACCCCTAACACACAAATACATGAATGCTCACTTTCTTGGGTTGGTACAGGCACTTCAATAAAATGTGGCAGAGTTAAAGCTGGTTTTACGAGCCTAAATACGCTTTTAATCTGATTGGAAAAAAATATTTAATGTAAAACATCAAAAATGGTTATACATTTTTTCCATAAAAAAGTCATAGAAAGAAGGAAATAAGAAACACTGAGGTATCCAATATTTCTGGAATGCTGGATATACCATCTCCTATAACACTATAATGTTGTACACTATTTAATATTGTCTAGATAAAAATGCAACTGATCTTAGAATCAAAATAAATTATTTGAATATATAAATCAGGTTAGAAAGTGCCATGAGAGAAATTAATGACTTGAACAGGTCCAAGAACGAAGCTCTCTCTAGGTACGTATACTGTTATCATGTGCCTTGTAATCTATATACTTTGTACTAAAAACGTAGATATCAAATTTAGTGCACACGACACATTTCTGGAAAAACTTCATCAGGTGACGCTCAAAATCGAAAGATTGGAAAGCGGAATAATTTAAAAGTGTTCCGAGCAATACAACCAAAGGGCCTAAACAGGAAAGCCAAAATCGGCTAAGGTCACCTATGCCTGAGGGATGAGAAAATTAGTTCAAACACAGTGTAGCAAAGCTAGACAGGTTTTTCTATCATATTAAATAGACGACAAAGATTCTAAGCCACCAATAATAAGTAATAAACAAGTTATAAAACAACTTTGATATAGTTCGGTAGCAAATCGATTGAATTGGACAACATGGAGAGGATTTAGGGTTATGGTGTTTAACACCACTTTCAACAATATTTCAGTTATATGGTGGCGGTCAATTTAATCACTGGAGGAATCTGGAGTACCTGGAGAAAACCACCGACCTGTCGCAAGTCACTGACAAACTTTATCACATAGTGTGTTGTATTTAGTACACCTAGTCTTGAATGGGGTTCAAACTCACAACGTTAGTCCATGAAAGATAATTGGAATCAAAGTATTATAATTAAAACAGAAATGGAGTTTACAGGATACAGTAATGATATACAATTAAGTTAAACCTGCCTTAAAGGGCACCTCTATATATCAATTCACTGTCTATTAAGAGCTATGAATAGTAAATATAATTTTAAGCTGTATATAAAGGGCAACTGCTCATAAAGGTAACATTTCCAGGTTTCTTCGAGTGGCATTTATAAACAGGTTTGACTCATAGTTTGTATCTCATTTTAAAATGCACCATATTTTCATGTTAATATTTGCTCAAGGATAAAACTATTGCATGTAATAAAAAAGTAAATTACTATGGAACTATGATCATAAATGATGAAGCGCTGAGCCATAATAGGCCTGGTAAATAAAAACATAGATATCAAATCCAGCTCATCAGACACGTTTCTGAAAACAAACATATCGGGTACATGTTGTGTATGATTAGCCGAACCATAACATTATACTATATATTTAAATAGAATAAATAATTTTCGTATCTCCACAGACTATTTGTGTTTTGGTAATTTGTAATAAAATGTTAAAAGCCATACAATGTCAGTGACAGAATGTATATATACAGTGTACCAATATTTAGGGTATATGCTATCTGTAATATATAACTACGACATATTAAGTCGAGAAAATTATACCAATAGACAAATGTGTATACCAACACATAAACAATTAGATAAGAATACCTGTAACTTATTATATACCTCACCAATAATATTTATCATATTAACATAACATATCTAACTCAATATAAATATAAACTCGATATTCAGGGAAAATAAAAATAAATCTTAATGAATTATAGACTGAGTGCAATGATGGGTGCGAAGCTACGGGACAATAATCCAGCCATAACAGACTTAAATGATCCTAATCGACCCATGAAGATTGGTGAACAGTTCAATGGATTGTATGAAAATGAATGGACAGATGCATTCCTTAATCTACTCGATATGAAATCTGATGTGAATGATGGTGCCTGTATCAATGAAGAGGAAGCCATCGTAATCTTACTCAATATTTTAAGGGTGAGTACATATTTACACAGGGATGCATTCATCTGTATTATCGTAAGAGATCCAATTATTAAACAGTGAGTGTTTGGGATCGCATTAACCGGTTTAATTCCACCCCATTTTCAGTACCTGTCCCATTCCGGGACCTCGACTCTCAAACGCCATCATGTTGTGGTCTTTTTTGTTTTTAATGGTTTGAGGTGAGAGGTGGTTGTTCGCTTTGTTCATATTTGTGCAATTGTTTAGCTGTTTAAATTTATGTTCGTAAAAACAAAAAGAACGGACTCAAAAAACATGGAAAAACAGAGATAAGCTAGATACAGTTTTATGAAAGGAACGTTAGTAAACTCAGTTCTACGGTACACCATAGCCGCATCACGATCATATGTTTGTGGGATTTAGATCTACCTATGCAATCAGTTTTGATATAAAGTGACAAATGTTACACATCTTAACTTACATTCCACGATTCTCTGTTGGAATTCTGGTTTACGCCAACACTAACCCAAGTTCCCATAGTATTTATAAAACTGATGAAATTGATGTTAAAAAGGAACACTCATTCTCATTCAATAATCAGAATTGTTTGACCTTTGACTCGAACGATTTAAGAAGAGTTTGAAGATACCAAAGGGGTAATCAGAATTCGTAAATCGAAGGACAGACAATACAATGGCCAAAAGAAAAAAAGACAGACGGAGAAAGAAAAATCTAGAAAACATTACACATAAAACTAAAGATCGTGTAACACGAACCCACATGCAATTACCTTGTTTTTCTTTTTCTCTTTTTTATCTGATACACCTGTAGTAGATTGCTTATCTTAATTGTGATTTATTTGTACTTTTTAATCCAATTGATATTTTATCAGTATTATCTCGAGGTGTACTCGATAGAACATTATGTGGTAAAGTTTGTCAGTGCCTTGCGACAGGTCGGTGGTTTTCTCCGGATAATCCGGTTTCCTCCACCAATATAACTAACCGCCATGATATAATTAACATAGCTAACCGCCATGATATAAGTGAAATATTGTTGAAAGTGATGTTAAGCCCCATAACCCTAACCCCAACCCCCATTATTATCTCGAAAAAAGTGCACCGGATCATCCTTATGCTCAAACTTGGTCATTCTGAGACGGTAATATGTATATTGTGATTATTGCTGAACTTTCATATCCATGACGATGTTTTATATATTTTTGTAGGAGGTGAACGAGAAGAGTATTGATGAATCAAACAGTCAGCTGACAGGATTGTTGCAGTCAGATCAAGTATGTGCAAATCATGAAATGTTATGGAAAAAGATTTTTAAACCACCAGTATTTCTTCAATTAGCTGCAAGCAAATGAATCATAAAAATAAAGACTATATGAAATAATCAATGAGAATGGTAATAGTTGTCTTGGTTAAATTTGTTGTTTTATAAAATAGTGGATAATGTCTTGGATTTCGAGAAAGGGCAAAATGCAATTTAATTGTTATCACAAAATGTTTCTTTGTATTTTACTTACAAATATAAAATACAGTCAAACTTGTATTAAAAGGTCACCTTTGGGACAAGGAAGAAGTGGTCTTTTAAGATAGGTGACCTCTTAAAAGAGGTTCAATTCACATAGAATGTTCTATGACAGGACAAGAAAAAAGTGACCTTTTAATACAGGTGACTGCTTAATAGAGGTGACAGTATGGGCAGGTTTTACTGCAAGGTTTAATATATTGTATGAATGTTTTCAAATTAAATATTAGAAAGGATTTACATGGTGACAGTAATATGCAACTTTTCTAGAAACGACATGTTATTACTAAATCTGGGCTCAATAATACATTATACTGAGAAGAGTTTGAAGATATCAAAATGTTAATCAGAAGCCGTTACAGTAGGAAAAATGTTACCATGGAAATTACACCAATATTGAATTTTATTTCTATTATACAGGGCCTTCCTCAAGAAGTGACCAAATCTACAAAAGATGCTCACAAGGCTAATGCTGTTAAACACATTCCTGTAATATACAAGGTACCAATGAACGCTTTACTCATGGAACATAGAACTTTGTATCAATATGTTTTCTGTTATCTTTAAATGGTGGTGAGAGGTGTTTTTTGGTGTAAATCTCATAATCTATGCAAAATCCAAATAGCTTTATGAGGGGTTAGGGTTGTGGGTTATGGTGTTTAACACCATGTTCAACAATATTTCAGTTATATCATGGTGATCAGTTTAATTGGTGGAACAAACCAGAGTGGTAGGAGAAAACCAACGCTCTGTTGCATGTCACTGACAAACTTTATCACAAAATGGTGTATCGAGTACACCTCGCCTTAGCGGGATTCGAACTCACACCTTCTGTGGTGATAGGCACTGATTGCATAGGTAGTTGTAATTCCAACTATTATACGATCACGACCATGATGGACCCTAATAGCTTGATGAATTGTTACTAGGAATAATATATTTGATATTAAGAGTAAAAATATATAAAATATAGTTAACCATCGATTTTTTTATGAATGTTTTTAATGTTTGTTAATATTAGTAATTCATTATCGTACAATGCGTTTGTTTAATACATGCTATGTTGAAATTGGGCACACCTCTCACACTCTTTCCTTTTTGTTTTTCTCCTTTTCGCTGTGTGTGCATGTGTATATGTGATGAAAGAATTTGCATGACAAAACAAGGCTTAGTTTTACATTGAATTCACAAGTTATCACTATTCTATTTCAGAAAATAATGTGTGAAGATTCAAAATGCAAGACCGTATTAAAATACACCAGTCATTGTCAATCATACATAGAAAAATGTCTGAAAGTTTGTTACTTTGCCGCTGTACAGGATCCACCCATGTTCCTAGATTTTGAACCAGGAGAAGATACTTTCGACAGACAAGTTTACAAGGAATACACACAAATGGGAACGAAAGTCAAGTTCCTTGTGTGGCCTGCATTGTTCCTGCACGAAGGAGGTGCATTGATTTCAAAAGGGGTTTTGCAACCAATATCAGACACCAACTAAAAAACATATCAGATTTGTAGTATTTAGTTCAATATGTTATATATTAAAACAAATTCATTAGTTGTCTTTACATTGTTTCTAGACTGATATGTATGTTCCAAACCAGTTTAGATACTATATATACACATTTTTGTATACCCATATTGTTCCATTGTACCACTTCCGCCACGATATAACTGAAATATTGTTCAAAGTGGCTTTAAACACCATAAGCCTAACCTTGCTAGCGCTATGTATTATACATCTGAATTGTGAAATACAAGTCCCAACAGATAACATTGTAAAGGAGAGGTTGATTTTCTGATTTGAATATTGAATATTTCTTGAATACATAACATTTTTACTTTTGCAATCATTCCCACAAAAGAAGAATTCAGTTGACAGTTTATATTTAAGAATTTAATGCATTTTTTTGTAGTTTTATTGGCGTGTAAAAGCGTGGACCATTGATACAATTTGAATATTCATAGCATCTCATTATGAAGCAAAAAATGTTTAAACAGTGATTGTCAACCATATCACCGATATCAGCATCTCACCTTAAACAATATTGAACACAAAAAGTCCACGACATATGGAGTTAAAAATCTAGTTTCTAGCTTGGAATATAAACCAATTAATGAGATTCCATATGGTTGGGAAGATTTATCCGCCCCTTTAATGCTAACACGGACACAGAATACTCAAACCCAAAGAGATGAATAAAGGAACAAAGCAAGAGAACAAATTAATATTACAAAGTACTGCTTCACTAATGACACCCTTTGTGTATTGTGAGGACGTCATGTACGTTCTTCTGATTACCACTTTGGTATCTTCAATCTTTTCTTTTCTTAGGATGATATACACGCAAAATAACCTGATTGCACATATTGCACTGAACATCGCTTTTACTTTGAATTCGCAATGGACATTAAGTTGAAATCGTAGCGGGCATAACAATACCCAAATTAAACGTATATAAGCTGTAGAAAAACACAGGCTTCATAAAAATAATAAAAGTCAGAGTGAGAGCAGGTTTAGCCGAAAAAGCAAAACTACCTGATAGATTATTTCAGTAGCACGTGTCGGATCGTTGTGGTGGTTTGTCATCATTATATATTGCATATTTTTCTATTGGATTATGGAAGTGTTCGTTCCGACAGTGTGGTATTGTTTTTGTTTCATTTTCTATAGACAATAATTTCACTTAACGTGTTTTGATGATAATAAGGGTAATAACAAAATTACTGAACACCGAGCAATCTTCCAAAGGGAAAGAGAAAACTCATAAGTCAACAAAGAGACAAAATAAGTCAACAACCGGAAAACTGGAAAAACCACAATGACCCTGACTTGGTACAGGCATTTCCAAAGAAATGGTGGGTTGAATCAGACTTTACGGTGCCAAACCTCCCGCTTCCATTACGGTTATTCCGTAGCCAGAGGAGGTTCGAGGGGTTCATGCGAACCTCACCTGCTTTGTAAACAAATAAGCACTATTAAAGTCAACGTTTTGTCTAAACTGTGACTATTAAACTCGATATTTTGTTTGAACTGTGACTATTAAAGTCCAGATTTTGTTCGAACTCTAACCAATAAAGAGATTTGTTTTGAAAAAATTACTGTAAAAGTCAATATTTTTACCGTCTTTGATTGTTTCGCGATATAAAAACACGGATTTTTTTTATCAGTATTCGTTTTTATTCTTCATCTGAGAAACAGGCTACTGGACCAGGGCTATTAAAAGATTCGCCTTATTCGATCTCTTAAAAAGTTTATATTCCGATACCAAGATCTTGTCGAAATATATTCCGTCTCTGCAGAGACGATTATAAGCGATGCATTTTCATATAATAAAAATGTATAAAGATAAAGAAGTCAAGAAAAATGTCCAGGATATTTTTTTTATCAATGTGTGACGTAAAAATATTTTTGACATTTACGTCACCGAATATGGTACTGCTTTGACAACTATTTTACCTATTTTGTTCCTGTATTTAAATACTGTTATGGTGACAGCCGGAACCTTTGAACCGTAATGAGAGCGGGAGGTTTGGCGCTTTAAAATCTGATTCAACCCACCATTTCTTTAGAAATGCCTGTACCAAGTCAGGGTCATTATGGTTTTCACAGTTTTCCGGTTGTTGACTGATTTTGTCTGTTTATATAATTATGAGTTTTGACTTTCCCTTTGTAAGATTGTTCGGAGTTCGGTAATGTTGTTATTACCGTTATTTGCAATGGTTATTTTATTTAAAAAGGAATAAGTCAGAACTGAGGCAACGTGAGCAAAAAATCAGAAAACGTAAAGATGAACTCAAAATTAGAGAGCGTATCATAGAGGAATCTCAAAATGAACGAATATAGTTTAAAGCTTATATCAATAAACTGGAACAAAGAGTGAAAGAACTAGAACGACCAAATAAAATACTCCGTAAACAGTCAACAATGTTTAATAATGATACTGCTAATAGCAATGCTAAGAAAAACACTCAAAATCAATCTCCGACATTTTATGAATCTACACAAATGAAAAACAACCAACTATTAAATAACATTCAAGACAGAGTTTCAAATTTTGTACTGCGTCAAATAGACTCTCAATTAGAAAAGATGGAAAAAGAATTTGAGAAAAATATAGTTAACTTAGACCAACTCAACGAACATTGCACTACGCAATCCTCACAGAATGCTCAACAAGAAGAACCACCACATACAACTGTACCACCGCCTAATGTCAACCATACGAATTTAACTACTTCTACTAAGCCATCTCTCTAAAGTGTCTTTGCCCGTCACATCAGATCCTAGAAATGGAAAACCTCTATACTACTTGCCAAAACCAACTTTCCCCAAGCAGCCATCACAACACGGTCAACATTCTCATAACCAGAGCATTAACCGGGTACCAATTCTACAACGACCACAACTTCTGACTACGAACTCGCCTCAAATGTCGACTCGCACTATGAACTTTTCTATGTCTTTTCTATGTCACACACAAATGACCTAAAATCATCTATGATAAAGACTAGCAATGATGTACAAGACAGTGTCAGTAGTGCTAACATAGAACTTTTATCTTTTAGCTGTACAAACATTAAAACCAGCGCTACGTTCTTTCAAGATTTCGAAAAAGACATTGACATATTTTTGGTACAAGAACATTGACATATTTGTGAAAAGATCTAATGATAACTCAAACAAAATTGAGAAAGACAGCAAACATAGACCACAAATGTTAACCTATTCAACTGAAAACCAGGAGCAATCTATGGATGATAGTATAACACATCAAAACTGTACATTCTAGACAAACACTGAAAAGTGATACAACTTCTCAACCACATCAATCGCAAGTGGAGAATAAAGAGAGTTATCAAACGTGTACATGCTCGGTATGTGACAAAAGTGTTGTAATTTATGATTTAGCAGTCGAATGTAGCAAATGCTCGAATTGGTACCATTATAACTGCGAACACTTAAACTCCACGGAAATCCAAAAACTGGAAGAAGATCCATCTATTAAATATACTTGTTCGGTATGCAATAGTGAAGATAAATCACAAAGGAAACAACTGCAACATTTGCTCTAGTAATACTATAAATTATCGCAATACTGATGTAAACACAAAATCCACCACATCGACATCAAATTATGCTGGAAAGATCATAGACGAAAAACAAAGAGCTCTTGAAACTCAACAAGAGAAACTTGTACAGAAAGAAAAACTCTTAAACAAAAAGGAAAAGGATGTGAAGAAAATGGAATTGGAGTGCAATGACACAATTCAAGGACTAGCTTCTAGTAAAGCATATATAGCAACTCTAGAAAATCAACTAAAAGAACTAAAACATTCCAATCACATTATGAAAGTAAAAAATTCTGCAATGGCAATCACTAGTGAAAAAGACAAGGAATATTCACTACCAAAGCAACCAATAGAAAATCGATCTAATCCATCTTATAATCAAACATGTCATAGATGTACTGAACTTAATACGCTGAAAGAAATGGATACTCAATATCACATAAGGACAAATAGCTTGCTCACAACCATGGACAATAAAATAGACTTGATTGATAGAACTAACAAAATAGAAATTCAATACCTTAGAGACAGAGTAAATAAACTGGAGATGGAAAATCAAATCAAAGCATCAATACATGAAAAATTGCCGAATGAAACATCGAGGCGAAGGAACTTTCACACAAACAAAGAACATAGGAAACAATAATAGATATGGAGAGCGAGTACAATACGATAATCGGAGTGTAAATCAATTAAACCAGAACCCCTTCAATAATAGATCTAGAGAGCGAGTACAATACGATAATCGGAGTGTAAATCAATTAAACCAGAACCACTTCAATAATAGATATGGAGAGCGAGTACAATACGATAATCGGAGTGTAAATCAACTAAACCAGAACCACTTCAATAATAGATCTGGAGAGCGAGTACAATACGATAATCGGAGTGTAAATCAATTAAACCAGAACCCCTTCAATAATAGATCTAGAGAGCGAGTACAATACGATAATCGGAGTGTAAATCAATTAAACCAGAACCACTTCAATAATAGATATGGAGAGCGAGTACAATACGATAATCGGAGTGTAAATCAACTAAACCAGAACCACTTCAATAATAGATCTGGAGAGCGAGTACACTACGATAATCGGGGTGTAAATCAACTAAACCAGAACCACTTCAATAATAGATATGGAGAGCGAGTACAATACGATAATCGGAGTGTAAATCAACTAAACCAGAACCACTTCAATAATAGATATGGAGAGCGAGTACAATACGATAATCGGAGTGTAAATCAACTAAACCAGAACCACTTCAATAATAGCTCTGGAGAGCGAGTACAATACGATAATCGGAGTGTAAATCAATTAAACCAGAACCACTTCAATAATAGATCTAGAGAGCGAGTACAATACGATAATCGGAGTGTAAATCAATTAAACCAGAACCACTTCAATAATAGATATGGAGAGCGAGTACAATACGATAATCGGAGTGTAAATCAAATAAACCAGAACCACTTCAATAACAGATATGGAGAGCGAGTACAATACGATAATCGGAGTGTAAATCAATTAAACCAGAACCACTTCAATAATAGATCTGGAGAGCGAGTACAATACGATAATCGGAGTGTAAATCAATTAAACCAGAACCCCTTCAATAATAGATCTAGAGAGCGAGTACAATACGATAATCGGAGTGTAAATCAATTAAACCAGAACCACTTCAATAATAGATCTAGAGAGCGAGTACAATACGATAATCGGAGTGTAAATCAATTAAACCAGAACCACTTCAATAATAGATATGGAGAGCGAGTACAATACGATAATCGGAGTGTAAATCAAATAAACCAGAACCACTTCAATAACAGATATGGAGAGCGAGTACAATACGATAATCGGAGTGTAAATCAACTAAACCAGAACCACTTCAATAATAGATCTGGAGAGCGAGTACAATACGATAATCGGAGTGTAAATCAACTAAGCCAGAACCACTTCAATAATAGATATGGAGAGCGAGTACAATACGATAATCGGGATGTAAATCAACTAAACCAGAACCACTTCAATAATAGATCTGGAGAGCGAGTACAATACGATAATCGGGGTGTAAATCAACTAAACCAGAACCACTTCAATAATAGATATGGAGAGCGAGTACAATACGATAATCGGAGTGTAAATCAACTAAACCAGAACCACTTCAATAATAGATATGGAGAGCAAGTACAATACGATAATCGGAGTGTAAATCAATTAAACCAGAACCACTTCAATAATAGATATGGAGAGCGAGTACAATACGATAATCGGAGTGTAAATCAACTAAACCAGAACCACTTCAATAATAGATATGGAGAGCGAGTACAATACGATAATCGGAGTGTAAATCAACTAAACCAGAACCACTTCAATAATAGATATGGAGAGCGAGTACAATACGATAATCGGAGTGTAAATCAATTAAACCAGAACCACTTCAATATGCCGTTTCAGCAGAGTGGCACAACAGCATATCCACCATCTAATATTTCATCAGGGAATCACAATAGTAACCATTTACACTTTGAAAACAATAGTGACCAAATGAAGACTTACAAAGATGTATGTGATCAGCTGAAGGAAAACAACTTTATGGAACTTGAGCCTAGAGATAATGATCTTATTGTACAACAAGATATGACAAACGATGACACAAATTTTGAAGTTATTGTGGCAGTCAATCATCTATGTCGTACATTGCATAATGCAGTTCAACAAAATTCAGAAAAGTAAAAACAGCTAAGAAATCTAAGGCAGAAATAAAGAGACTAACGCCTGAAATTAAATCGTGTATTCAGAAAAGTAAATCTGCTCACTGGGAATGGAAGATGGCAGGCAGACCTGATACAAACTCCTGATGCAAACCATCCTACTACTCAGAAAAGACAGGAGGAAAAACGAAATTTGAGAAAAGCACAAAGTATTAATGGTGCGATCGAAAGGAAAAAGACTTATTCAGAAATAATGAAGGCATCCAAAGAAGACTCAAAGTTATTCTATAAACTAGTAAACAAACAGCGTTGTACAACAACAAATGCTACATCTGAAATTTGCTACAATGATGAAAACTTTAATACGCCTAGTCAAATATGTGATGGATTTTACAAATATTTCAGAGATCTGGTAATTCCAAAAAAAAAAAATTCGGACAACACGAGAGTTAGAATATTTTTTCCAGAAATACACAATAGGTTATATGTCAAAAACTCTGAATCAGATTATTTTTTTTTCCTCCATCAAAATTCAGCAACATTCGGAATCAGAATAGATTTTTAGAAAAAAAACATAACCCCCCCCCTTCAAGTTAAATGGTCGTTCCCTAACCTTTGAAAAGATATTTGAAAAAGTTGGCTCTCGAAGTGCAAACCTTTACTAGACGCACGACAGAACAAAATGCAGAGAGGTTTTACTAAAAATACTTCTTCCATAAACACTGGACTACTTCTAACTGAATACAAAAGCGAATCAAAAGAAAAAAAAACCCACCTGTTTTTGCTGTCACTCTGGATGGACAAAGAGCCTTTGACGAAGTGTGGAAACAAGTCTTAATGAGAAAAATGTATTTTACAAACATTCTGTACCGATATTGGGATATTTTGAATCAATTACACCAAAATGCTACAACCCATGTTAACTGGAATAGAGAAATATCAGAACCTTTCGAACTACACCAATAGTTAAGACAAGGTGGATTTCTTTCATCACACCTGTATAAACAGTTCAACAACGATCTTTTGGACTTGATTGAAGCTCAAGAACTCGGAGCCAATATCGGACATATCAAAATACCAGCACCAACATGTGCAGATGATATTTGCTGCATTACCGACAATCCAGTTGACTTACAAACTTGCTTATACATAGTTGAGGACTACATCAATAAACACCGATGTAAGATAAACGTGATGTACTTAGGATCAACACACCAAATATAGAAATTGACTGTTGGGAGATTTGTAATCAACTGATCAAAGAAACAAACAGTATCATCCATCTCGGTATAACAAGAAATACTACTGGCAATATTGTCATTGAAAATCTGATACAACAAGGCAGACGTACATTATATAGTTTATTTGGAGCAGGTTTACATGGTAAAAATGGAATTAATCCACCCATCTCTAAACACATATGGTCTACCTTCGCTACACCAAGGCTACTCTATTCTACGGAAATACTGCAGCTAAAAGATTCCGACATCAAGAGGCTAGATCTATTTCAGATAAAGACTCTAAAACAACTTCAATGGCTTCCGGACATATGTGCTGGATCTGCAATCTACCTACTACTAGGCGCTGAACTTATCCAACAACAAATTGACAAAAAGATATTAAGATTATTTGGACAGATTACCAGAGACCCTGATACACTTGAATTTCAAATTGCACAACGCCAAATCAGTATTCATGAAATAAATAGCACCAGCTGGTTCTCTCTAGTTCGAAAACTTTTACTGCGATATGATCTGCCTACAGCACTAGAAGTACGTACGAGTCCTCTTACAAAAACTCAATGGAAAAACATGATTGATAAAAACATTAATCAATACTGGATGAAACATATACTAGGAGAGAAGGAAAATAAATCTAGTTTAAAATTTATGTCTAAAACTCTATGTCAATTTGGAAAACAACATTAAACATGGTCATTTGTAAGAGATAATCCAACTGATGTTCAGAAAGCTGCCATAAAAACTAGAATACTGACAGGATGTTATACTCTACAAGCGAACCGCTCAAAGTTCAACAAGTATAAAGTCGATCCAACATTTCCAATCTGCAAATCAGCTCCTGAAGACAGAAAGCATTTTATTCTTCAATGTTCATCAATTGAGAGAATCCGTGGTAAATATCTACCCAAGATTAGAAACTTTATAAATGAAAGTGACAAGAACTTAGATCTGGAAAATATTGATACACTTCTTTAACTCATTATTGATCCAAGTGCTTTTTATCACGAAAAGAGACATTAACCCATATTAGACCAACTTGGGAAGACGACAAGATATATGATTTATGACATTCATCTCATTCATACCAAACTGATGAGAGCATGCAATCCCCAGTAGTGTGATTACGGTGAACTTTTATATGATAGACTATTATTTTATAATTATACCTAATATTGTATGAGGGTGCGCCTTAATCAGGGGTGGAACATCCAGAACAACAACAACAACAACAACAACAACAACAACAACAACAGCAACAACAACAACAACAATGGCTCTTTCATTCCGAATTGGATCTAATCAATGAAATACACCCTAATCTCGCAGGAACTGGGAAATCAGTTGACATGAACGACCCAATTCTACCAAACAGCATGCCACGCGGTTATGGAGGAGTAGCTATTTTGTGGAAAAAATCAATAGACCAATACATTAGACCGACCTCAGATGGCTCTGAAAGAATTCAATGTATTGAAATAAATACAGAAACGCCACATCTTATAATCAACGTATATCTACCAACCAAGTCTAACAACGATCAGTTTGACACTTATTCAGACTGCTTTGACCAATTATACGAAATAGTACAAAAATACTCTATAACTCATGAAATGATCATCGCTGGGGATTTTAATGAGGACATATCAACAAAAATAAACAATTCAAGACGTGCTGTAAAACTTACAAGGTTCATGGAAGAATGCAACTTGGCAACAAACACAAACTTTTGTCAACGTAAGTAAATACTAGTAATTGACGTACCTACAAATGTCTCTGATCATCATCCAATTAAAATCGAAATTGAATGTTCGCTTAAAAGAAACACCAATACTAATGACAAACTCCGAGTGTAAAGCTTAGAATACTCAGGTGCGGAAAAAATCTAAAGAAGAACGAGAACTACAAGTCAGTATACGTGAACGAAGATCTAACGTTGCTGCGTAGTAAAATATTATTTCACTGTAGACAATTACAGAAGAAAAAGAAAATTAGTCAGCTGTGGACAACAAACGGAAAAATTTGCTTAATCGACAGGCATGATCACTTTCAAGATGCTAGTACGGTTACTAAATTCGCCCAGGTTGTCGACAAAGTAGATCCGTCCTACGAGATCCCTCCAGAACTCTTGTAGTTGTGTAACCTTATTATTAATGCTTACAATAAACATTCAATTTATTATTCATTGTCATTGTTTAGTTGTGTATTGTATTTTTTTAATTTATTTTCTTCTAATTAAGGTAACATCTTGATTGCCGAAGAATAATTACCTTATACCCTTTTCGCAGTAAATGGCTACTTATAATTATTATAAATAACATTAGTACGTTGTCGGATAATCTATTGTATTGTTATAGTGTTTTCTTTTACTATGAATCAAACGTAGTAAATTCCTTAAGAGGTGAAGGCCTTGTTGTGGACCCAATCATCTCACTTGCATACATGATCGATGATTTTCATTGGATAATGAATGACAAATTCCCACGAACTGTAACGTATTGACTAAACCGGTTATGCAACATTTACAAATATTTTGGTATTACTTCAATAATTCATGCACTTGATTACAGGTAATACGTAAATAAACTTTTGTTTTTCATTTTTTATTCAATTATCCTTTTTACAGTGGTGAACATTGACAGCGCCACCACAGGTGAGATAAAACGTGATGTTTATAATATCTTAGTTAAACAGTCATATATATACAATACATCAGTGTCTCTTGTTTTTGTTCGCTGATCGGGAATATGTGTGTGTACATGCTTGCGCGCACACGCATATATATATATATATATATATATATATATATATATTTATATATATATATATATATATATATATATATATATATATATATATATATATATGTAGGTGTGTGTGTAGCATGTGTTTTTTGTTGGTGAGTAGAAGTCGGAGATATTGTTGTACATATATTTCAACAAAGTAGCAAAGCCAATACGTACTCTTTGTAAATAATTGCACACATATATATTTCTTACCATAGTTGTATTTGTGGAAATGCAGGGTAAAGTTATCCATTGTAATATTATGTTTCAAAATCCCCCCATACTATTATCCCCTTTTTACATAGAATTATGTTTTCACCAGTTTTGTCATTTTGTTTTTAAATTATTGTCTTCTGTTTTTTGAAAATGAGCCGTGCACTGAACCTGGACATCAATTGACGATCAACTTCTTTCATTCACTTGTCATACTTTCTCTGATTTCTATTGTACATAGTTCTGGAGTGACCTAATGGTAACAGACGTAATTAGTCACAGAGAGAGTATTGGCCGTTTCTGTCCGCGAGCTCGCACTGTCAAGAAGAAAAGGAGACTATCTTTATTAGACCTTGTTTGTTTCTCTTTGTTTTTTAAACATGGTATACTTGCCATTCGGATTGCAATTGTATCATACTTCGTATTTCCCCCCAATACTTGCACTTATCGCCCTGCAAACTATGAATCTAGACCCGGACATGGTAGACTTGTTACTACTGATCATGCCAGCATTATCACCTTTCTATTATGTGTACTGTACATATTGTTACTTATATCCGTCATAGAGCCTAATCCAGGTCCAAGAACCGATGACTCCTTTAGCTGTTCAAGTTTTAGTAGTAGCTTCAATGATATTGTGAGCCATACAGTTTCATCTGTTCATCTTAACATTCAGAGTATTGTGCCTAAGCTTGATCTTATTTCAGCCGAATTCATATGCCATGATATTCTTTCCTTTACAGAAAGTTGGCTAACACCCCGAGTAAACGATAATGATATGATTATTCCTGGTTATAAACCTCCATTTAGGAGAGACAGGGTAGGAAGAATGGGGGGAGGGGTTTTAGTTTACGTACGAAACAATATAAATTGTCAACTCAGACCAGATTTACATGTGGGTAACGTAGAGTGTATTTGGCTTGAGCTTCGGTTTAAAACCAAAACATATCTTTACGGAACCTTTTATATTCCACCTAATAGTAATGCGCAAGTATGGGAAGATATAGAGCAGTCTATTGATCTTGCATTGACATGTAATATTGATATTATTGTAGCTGGTGATTTTAATGTTAACATGTTACGGAATACTTCTAACGATAAAATGAGCAACCTGAAAAATCAGTTCAGTTTACATCAGTTGATGTTCGACCCCACATACGTTACTGAGCATAGTTCATCGTTGCTGGATCTCATTCTTGTAAATAATCCTAGAACTATTTTGTTGTCAGAAGTAGGTATTCCGTTACTGGACCAAGTCCGATACCATTTACCTGTGATTGGTGTAATCGATCAACCATGTAAATTAAATAATTCATTTAAACGTAAGGTATATCTATATGACAGAGCTGATTTCAGTTCTTACCGAGAACAACTCTCACAGGTTAATCTTGACAACTTTTTTGCGTCAGATGATATTGATTCTATAACTCGTTCGATTGTAAAGATACCTATAAATGAAGCAGACAAAGCAATACCGAACCGAATAATTACAGTAAGGAAAGACAATCCTCCTTGGTTAACCACAGAAATAAAAAAAAAAATCCGTACGTGCAAAAAAAGTGATTTGGCAGTTGACTGGGCAAAATTTCGACGAATTAGGAACAGATGCAACAAACTTGTGATTAACTCAAAAAATGATTATTTTACAAAATTATCGTCAAAAATTGCTTCGGAATCACGTGGTAGTAAGCAATATTGGAATATAATAAAATCGTTGATGAACTATGACTCTACCGATAGCCGATCTATTTCCCCCTTACAAGTAGACGGAGATTTAATATGTGATAACAAAGAAAAAGCCAAGATTTTTAATGATTTCTTTTGTAACCAATCTGACCTTGATGATACTAATATCCTCACCCCAAATATATTTCTTAGACAACAGGGAAGTCTTGGACATATAGTTATTACTGAGAACGAGGTTGAAGATATACTAAATATTTTAGACATATCCAAAGCTTCGGGACCTGATGCTGTTAGTCCAAGATTATTAAAAGAAGCTACCCAAATTTTAAAATCCCCCCTTTGTAGACTTTTTAATTTATCTCTTAGAACTGGAATATTTCCTACTAATTGGAAATGTGCCAACGTCATTCCCATTTTCAAAAAAGATTCCCCTATATCTTTAATTAGTGTAATAGGAAAGGTTATGGAGAGATGTGTATTCAAACACATTCATAATTATCTACTTGAAAATAATATTATTATTAACAACCAATCTGGATTTACGAAAGGTGATTCGGCTATTTATCAACATATTAATATTACTAATGATTTTGGTAAGGCATTGGATGAGGGTAAGGAAGTTAGGGTCATATTTTGAGATATTAGTAAGGCATTTGATAGGGCATGGCATCGGGGTTTACTAAAGAAATTAGAGTCAATTAGCATAAGGGGGTCTCTTTTGGATTGGTTTCAAAATTATCTGTCTGGAAGGAAACAAAGAGTGGTGATCAACAATGCATCGTCTGACTGGGGTTTCATTAAGGCGGGAGTGCCCCAAGGGTCGATTCTAGAATCGCTATTTTTTTATAATTTGTATAAATGACATCGTTATAGACATACAGTCTACGATTAAATTATTTGCTGATGACACGAGTTTATATTTAATTATTGACAATCCACAAACGACGGCAGACATTCTAAATAGGGACCTAGATAAAATTCATACTTGGTCAACAAACTGGTTGGCTTCATTCAATCCACAGAAAACTGAAACCATGACTATTTCACGAAAAATTAACAAACCGCATCATCCTGACATTTTTATGAATGACACTCCTATAGCTGAGGTTGCTAATCACAAACATCTCGGACTGAATATTTCGAAGGACGGTATTCACCATACTCATATTGACTTAATTACAGAGAAAGCGTACAGACGATTAAATATTATACGGAGATTTAAATTTATTCTTGACAGAAAAACGTTGGAGACCATATATCTGACTTACATAAGACCATTATTAGAATATGCTGACGTTATTTGGGACAAAAATATAACTTACCTAGTTGATAAAATCGAGAAAGTACAAATGGAGGCTGCTATAATCGTAACTGGGGGCACTCGGTTAATCTCATTAAATAATCTATGCTTAGAAACAGGGTGGGATAAACTAAAGAACCGTCGGGAAATGCATAGACTAGTTTATTTTTACAAAATGAAGAACAGCATTTCGCCACAGTACTTATCAGACTTAGTTCCAAATTCTCTTAATAGTATACATAGTCATAACACAAGAAATTCATCTATTATTCCCCCTATAAGGACACGAACTAGTTTATACACAAATTATTTCTTACCGGCTACCATACGCTCTTGGAATCTTTTACCTGAACGCATCAAGTCTAGCACTTCGGTCAATTCTTTCAAATCTAATCTGAAATCCAATCACCCAGAAAAATCGTCCTATTATTATACTGGAAAACGACTTGGTCAAATACTACACTCTAGACTTCGTATGCAATGCAGCTCTTTAAACCAACATCTTTACTCAAAAAATATTGTTGACTCCCCGCTTTGTCAGTGTGGTGCTATTGAAACAACAGAACATTATTTGGTATACTGCCCTCTCTACAACGTACACAGACAGCTTTTTATTGAGCCTTTTTTTGACGATCCTCTGATTTCATATCATCATTATCTTTTTGGATCGCCCGAGTTCAGTTACGAACAAAACGTTGAAATTTTCTTGGCAGTGCAATCCTTTATTATCAACTCGAAACGATTTAACAGAAATTAGAGTTGTCAATTGAAACCACGACTTGTCTTTTGACATATGACACAAACAGTGCATGTGCTCACTTTATTTTCTCTTTATATCATATTGTATAGCTGTATATTATTATATCAAGTTTAATTTGTCTTAATTATTATATTAATTCATTATAATTTCTACCATTATTATATATTATTATATCAAGTTTAATTTGTCTTAATTATTATATTAATTCATTATAATTTCTACCATTTGAGCATATATTCTGCTTTGTAAATTTAATTTCTTCAGGAAACGGATTCATCCGAATAGTTTGTACATATTCATGCTTGTATTGTCTTAATGAATTACTTAATAAAATATGTTTACACTAAACTCAGGCAGTCTAGAATACGGTGGGAAAAACTTGACAAGACAGGATATTAACATTTGGTATCCAAGAACATCAAAGAATTTGAAAACGAATTAGATAATTATACACCAAATATACACAAGATTGTCCAAGGTCCGTATTAGTAAATGCAGCAAAAAAGAACTCGAAACAACGAACATACGGCAAAACCGTTTTGAAATTAAAATTTTTGAATCAAGATATAACCGACGCATTGAAAGCGAATAAAACAGCATACAAAGAATGGAAAGAAGCAAATAGCCCGATGGACATTGAAAACCCATGATTGCTCCAAAAGAAGAAAACAACACGCAAGATATTTAGAAATTCGTTACATAACGAAGATCTGCGTAGAAAACACGAAACGAGAAATGATTTAATTAACTAAAATCGCTCTGACAAGCAGATGTTCCATAAATTAGTAAGAAAAGAACGTTAAAAAGGAAACATATTTATTAATGATGTAAATGTAGGCGACATCAAATATAATAGAGACAATATAATAAATGGCTGGTTCGAACATTTTAAAAACGTTGCCACTCCACAGAAAAACTCCACATTTAGTTATTAACATTTAGACCTGTACTTGTGCGAACTGGACTACAACACTATCAAGTACATTTGCAACCAATACCAAAGTAGGTCCGTAACTATGCAAGAAATGAATGATGCAATAAAAACGATCAATAAAGGGAAAGCCGAGGATATTTTCTGACTCTCAATTGAACATTTTATTTTTGCTGGAGAAACGTTTCAAAATTTTCTCCTCAAACTGATCAATACAATTTTCAAGCATAAACTAATACCAGACATCTTGAAGACCGGCTTATTATCTCCAATATTTAAAAATAAAGGTGAAAAGACGAACTCAAAAAATTACCGTGGGATAGCAGTTTTACCTATTTTACTAAAAATTATAGAAGCAATCCTAAAAGTAGATTTGAGAAATGGAAAATTCTACATTCAATCGCCTCTCCAACGAGGATTTACAGAAAATGCATCACCCTTAAATGCCGCTATTGTACTCGAGGAAGTATACCGTCAATATAAAGATGAAGATCTTCCGTTTTTTTTTTGGTTTTGTTGGATGCGAAATCTGCCTTTGATCTCGTAAAAAAGTATACCTAACAGGAATAAATCCGGCATCATGGTCCCTCATTGATGACCTTCACCATAATACAAAAGCCTGCATCAAATGGATGAATGAACTTTCAGAAGAATTTCCAATCTTTCAAGGAGTCAAACAAGGAGGTATACTTAGCGCCGATCTGTACAAAATATACATTGAAGACCTTCTAGATAATTTTCAACATGAAGAATCAGGCTGTAAATTTGACAATCTCACTATTAATGCAATCACATGCGCAGATGACATCGCTCTCACGAGTCATACCAAGGAAGAACTGCAAATCTGGTTAATATAGCATCGCAATATAGTGACAATCACCATTATTTATTGCAACCATTGAAAAGCGTCGTTATTCCGGTCAAACCATCTCAAAGAAAGAAAGACATAAAAGACACACACATTTTATTAAATGAAAACGAGATGCCGGTTGTAGATAAATCAGCACATTTAGGCATCCTATGATGAACATCGTGCAAAACGACCGAAAATGAGACAACAGATCAGAATATAGCAAAAGCAAGACGTGCTGCTTACAGTTTAATGTCAACTGGTCTACATGGTCAAAATGGATTGGATCCGATTACATCATTATACTTAATTAGGACTTTCATCCAACCAATCTTAACATACGATCTAGAAATTATACTACCAACTTCACAGAATATAGAAAAATTGGAAAAATTTCAACGTCAACTGCTAAAAAGATTCCTTACATTGTCAATAAACACTCCTGAAAGTGCAATTTTCATCGTCACTGGATTTCTACCTGTCATTGCTCAAATTGAAAGAAAAGCGTTGACAATTTTTAACAACATATATGTCGTCAAATAAGGGTAATAACAAAATTACCGAACACCGAGTAATCTTCCAAAGGGAAAGGCAAAACTCATAAATCAACAAACAGACAAAATCAGTCAACAACCGGAAAAATGGGAAAACCGCAATGGCACTGACTTGGTACAGGCATTTCCAAAGAAATTGTGGGTTGAATCAGAATTTAAGGCGCCAAACCTCCCGCTTCCATTATGGTTAAAAGGTTCCGGTTGTCACTATATCAGCATTTTTAACAATACTGGGACAAAATAGGTATAATAATAGTCAACGCAGTATTTTATGAAAATCCATCTTTTATTATCGTCTCTGCAGAAAGTTTTAACTAAACGGTCATCTTCTTACACAATTTGATTTCAAATGAGATGTTGAATGACGTCATGTCTAAACCACAATTACTTAATCCTGATTTTTATGCATTTTCACTTTATGAAAATTCATCGTTTATTATCGTCTCTGCAGAGACAGAATATATTTCGACAAGATCTTGGTATCGGAATATAAACTTTTTAAGAGATCGAATAAGGTGAATCTTTTAATAGCCCTGGTCCAGTAGTCTGTTTCTCAGATAAAGATGACGTTTCAAGAAATCAGAATAATTGCTACTGGCCCTTGCATAGCGAATCAATTGCGAGATGTAAACACCATATGCAGGAGAAGCTGGTATATTGCTGCACATATCTGGAAAATTTATGATTTTAAAATTGAAGTCATACCGTTTATCATAAATTTTAGTACTGAGTTGACCACTGTCGTTAAATTCGAGGTATATGTCCAAAAATGATGCGAACGAAGCTGTATCTGTGATCTCAAAAGGATAATGCCATCGAAAAAATAATTGGTTTAAGACAGTTAACCGTGAAAGACATGGATTCCAACAGCTGGTTCATTGCAATTAAAAAGATGCTGTATAAATACGAATTGCTCGATCCAATCACGCCCATGAACAATCCTCCGAGGAAATTAGAATGGAAAAAATCTGTCGATATTGCATTCAACAAATACTGGTCAAACTTGCTAATTGCCAAATGCAAGAGTTATCCATCTTTAGAATTCCCATGCACCGACAAGTTTCAACAGTGGAAACCACACAGTATTCTACAAATTGGAAAAAATAGCGACCCATCAAGAGAAACTCCAAAAATTGCAATTAAGTTGAAACTTTTAACAGGCACTTACATTTTTGAAAAAAATCGAGCACGCTACATCTCCAAATCAAGCTCAATATGCAAACTTTGCGATAAAGAAGTCGAGGATATCGAACACTTCCTACTCAGCTGTCCGATTTTGAATTCGACCAGACTTCGATACTATAGCCGACTTGATCATCTAACAGAACTGCTATACAATGAACCATTCTCCACATTGTCAAGCATAAAAAAAACTCCATATATTATTAAACCACTCTGCAATACCCTGTGCATTATTGCTTGCTCAAAATAAAACGAAAAAACAACGAAACTATTACGAAGCCCATGAAGCTGAACTGCATAATGTGACAAACCCAATGTGCTATTCGCTACACAATCTTCGATATCGATCTCTATATTAAAAAAGCAAAAATAAATAAATATGGAGTTGACGTATTATCAGTTTGGATGTGTATTATAAAACTGACATTCGATGTATATATTGCTGCATGAATTGTAATATTCTGGTGATGGAACAGGTGGAGGACACGCAACACACACAACAAGACAAAGAAAACACATTAAAGAGTCTACTCCTGCAGGATGTTGTTGCCTTGTGGACGGAAACAGATTTCCTGAAAGAAAGAAAGAAAGAAAGAAAGAAAGAAAGAAAGAAAGAAAGAAAGAAAGAAAGAAAAACCGAGAGCAAACAACAAAACGACAAGATATCAACAGCTGATCAACAGACAAACAGTGCCTTCAGTGGCTTCAGTCATATATATGTACCCCTATCATTCATAGGAGTGATAAAGTGTACAGGTGAATTTCTCCCACATCAAAGGAAATTTGTAAATGACATTCATTGTCGATGGAAAAAGTGGGAAGGGACCAGGGAAGACCACATGTGATGAGTTTAACTAAAATTAACTTCATGCACACTATTGTGTATGATTTTTTTTCATTAAGCAAGCGAGTTGTTTAATTCAGAATAACCTCATGTACGCTACGTATGTACTTCCGTCATCTTTTGACTCACAATTTTGAAGTAATAAAAATGATGTAATGAGTATAATAGTGACATCCTATTACGTCCTTCAAAGAGTAAAGAATGGGACATCGAACCAAGTGAAAATGATCGCGATGCGTAGAGACATCTTTTCAGTAATAAGTCATTTTCAAAATTGATATTACTTGTTACCTGACTGACTAAATGAGCATTTAATTTCAATGTTGCAATGAATAAGGCACATGTGTTACTCACTTGTATAGTTGACAATCTTCTATATCCCATAAAACTAGGAACTTTGTAACAGGGTTGACATATCATGCTTATTGAAAAGACTGACATCAATTGGTTGATTCAAACACTAGAGTGCATGCAATGAGTTTTACTATGATCTTAAGACTTTGTGATTGCAACTTGGAATAATTAGTCATGCATGTATATACTATAGTAACAACTATTTTGAAAATGACTCTGTGATAGTATTGTACATTTGAATTGAGTTGTGTTTATTTCTGACCTTAAACACTTTCATACAAACAGGGGCGGATCCAGCGGAGAGGGGGAGGGCGTAGGGAAGCATTTGCCTCCTAGGCAGTGACCACAAAAATAGTGTGCATGTATATGTATAAATGTATGTCACCTAACCCGAAAAGTAACAGAAACTTATAAAATGACCAGTTCTGGCTGCTACAGTTGTAAATTAGTGTTGTTGTTGACTTTCTAAAACTTTATTCCTTGTACATAGTCAGTAAATACAATCAGTCTTTGTTTTCATTAAAATTCAGAAGAGAACTGGTTATCTTCAATTATTTCTTCTTCTTTTTATTTTTATTATTACAAGATTTTGCTCATAATTTGTCACATACATCTTGATATTATTATATGGTTTGTAGTTTTTCATAGACATGTCTAACAGGAAACCTGAGACTATTTCACATGAGAAAATGTTTTTCAAATATATATTGCAATTAATCCTCAGATATGAATTAAAGAATGATATTGTGTTGTAAAATTGAATGTTTTTAAAAAAAAAGTATTATTTGAAGACAATGATGTCAGTGTGTTGTTTCATATATTAAAGGTATATATGATACATGTACTGCTAACAAAATGTTTAAGTATTTTATGGTGAAGTAAACTTTTAACCTAAATGGTTATAGAATTTGATGAAAATTATAAAAAATCAGTGTAAAAAACAGGACTTTCTGAAATTTAAATGAAGTGCCTGGAAATTGCTAGATTGCAAGATTTTGCACCAAATAGCCGAGACCCCCGGCCGTAATAGGACTTCATTCCGCGAGGTGCACGACTTGCGTTGCCAATATCTGTAACCCCCCCCCCCCCTCTGGAAATTCCTGTCTACGGATCTGGGTTACAAGGTTCCATTTGTCACTATAACAGCATTTTAAACAATACTGGGACAAATTTGGTATAATAGTAGTCAACGCAGTACTTTATGAAAATCCATCTTTATTATCGTCTCTCAACAGTGGTCTTCAATTCCTATTTCTTCAAACAAAACTTTCTTTTAGTTGTTGTTGTTTGCTTACAATGTAGTTACATGCGTAAACTGTACTAAATGCATTAGTACTAGTGTAAATCCGCCACTTTTTATTGAAGTGTCTGTACCAAGCCAGGAAAGGGAACTTAAGTGTGATATGGGTATCTACGATTTTAGAACTGTTCCGACAGTTTTGCTTTGTTTTTCATTTTATTGTCTAACAGAGACATTATTTAAATTAAAAAAATATTCGTAAATCACACAAAACTGCTGTTGTTTTATGATTTAATTGCTACTAACAGTTTTTTTTTCAAATTGAGACAGAAGAATGTGATTTGTTCATAAAAATGAAATAAAAAAAAAGTTGTAAAAATTTCTTTCCGCAGGTGGATTTCTCAATTTTTTTGTAAAACGCATTATAAGAAAAGTTTGAAGCTACCAAAAGGGTACACAGAAGCCGTAAATCAAAGAAGTACAGACAATACAATAGATAAAAGAAAAAAAGACACACGGATAAACAATGATCCACAAAGCATTACACAGAAAGCCAAAAACCGAGGTGAACTCAGGTGCTCAGGAAGGGTAAACATTTCTTGCTCCACATGTTGCACCAGTCGTGTTAATCTGGTTACGAACACAGTGATAAGTCATGAACGAGAAAAGGACCGGATAGTGATTACGAAAAATGGAACATATCGGTGGTCATTTGCTACTGTGGTAAGTTCACAACGGGAAAATTGAAAACATCTCCTTTGTGGTAATGTCTCGTTCTTAACCGGCCTTCACTATCAATTTCGAGGTGTAGGTCAAGGTATGATGAAGACCTAGCTCTCTCTGTGGTATTCTTTATTTCAAGCTCAATAGGATAGATGCGACCAACAAAATCACCAAACTTACAATTATTTAGTGAAAGGACATCATCTATATAGCGGAACGTTTTATGTAGAAACCCCTGTATGAAGTCTGCCTCGTACGAATAAATCCGGAAGAAGTCGACGGGAAGGGGAGCACAATTAGTACCCATAGGAATTTAGCATTCAAATATTGATACTGTGCTGCTTGTCATATAAAACATCGTTCATATTAGTTTTAATATAAACCAAAATGACAACGGTTATTAATCTTATTTGATAATTATGTAAAGATAATCCGTTGATGAGCCTCTTAATTCTGAAAAGTTTGAAGAAACCACAGGGGTAATCAGTTGCCGTAAACCGATGAAGGCAGAGAATAAGAAGACAAAAAATGAAAAGAAAAACATATGAAAATACAAACAATGATCCACAAAACACTATATAGAAAATAAAAGATTGAGCAACACAAACATCACTAAACACCCGAAGTGAACCTCGGATGCTTCGGAAAGATAAGCAGTTCCTGCTCCACATGCGATAACGCCGTTGGTTAATCATGAACGAGGATAGGACGGGTTAGTTTTCACAATATTGACGGGTATCACACATAGAGAAGGCCAAAATCATTGCTTCATAATCACATGCTACTCTCTCCTGGATTATATGACATTGATCATTTGTTATTTTATCTTATGTTATTTTTTTTTATTAATCTATCGATAGTTTATTAACGTAGATTTTATTGGTAATACACTAGATGTCATGCCGACTGAATATAGAAATATGTTCTTGTTTCAGATAGGCTATGTTTCTTTCTACTATTGGTTATTCGAAATTTGGAAACAAAATGTGTATATAGAAAATTTTTATGAATTCATAAAGAAATGATTGGATTACTTTTTAATCTAAAGGTGTGATTCCAAGTCTTAAGATACCTCTGTGTCATTTCCAATCTCGTCCTATCAGGATACACCTCTTGCAAAAATATACACAAGTACATGTGTACGTGTTTATTTATAGATATAGTCCAAGGCGTTAAAGGTCATATATTGCGGAAGTAAATTGTAGTGTGTAACGAAACTGTTGAAGGTAATTGTATTTTCATATTTCTCAAAGCTTTGATATTGACTGGAAATCGGTTGAAAACGACAATCTTTTGACTATGAACGTTCCCGATGAAGGATAATTTTCCAGAATTTAAAAGTTTTGTGAGTACTAAATTAAATATCTACTTTTTGTTATTGATACCTCCGCTGGTGGACTTTTACAGCCACAATTGTTAGTGCTCGTGCACTGACATGGTTATTTAAATATGCTTAAAATTTACTCTTTCAAAATATATAAATTTATTGAAACCACAGGCTCTCGTGGCAAGCAATACCCACCCTTTTTTTAACACTCACTTTGCATATTTATATTTAATAACATTTCTTTATCATTTCATCTCTTTTTTTCATAATTTAACTTGTTCGTATCCATATTCATACAATCTTATGTTAATAGAAACTTACATGTGTCGACCCTATGTATACTCTTATTATCCACTAATAACAGATTACATACGGTCGACCCATGTAAGAAATTTTATTGAAAATAAATAAGCAAACAGAAAGCTAAAAGAGGGGGGATGCAATTCCGTGTCACGAACGCCTGTGATTAAAACATATGCCTATTTTCATTACACAAAGGTGAAATTAATCGATTTTGGCTCTCCTCTTTAGGCTTTTTGATGTACTTGCTCCGAATCACATTTGCATTATTTGGCCTTCCAATGAGTTTGCTATGAGCGTGCCTGACGAAGCAGTAACTACTTGGCAATCAAACCGACGGTCATAGGCAAATCTCTATATAGGTAGTATTGAGGTCACCTCATGTCAGTGTGAAGAGGTCAGAGGTAAACGACTTTTCCCACAAATGTAATTTTGTAGTTTTCGACACAGATTTGTAATTGTTTATTTTATTTTGTCTGCATGTTTACTAATAACCATATCGGTAGTGTAATGGTTATCATGTTCGTCACGATAGGTCGTGGGTTAGAGCCCCGTTAGAGTATAAAATTGGTTATTGCTTCACACAGTTTTAAGAGTAATATCAAATGCTGGTTAGCCCGTAATCAGGATAATGTGTTCGAGTGGAGCAACATGTCTACCCGCGAATTCTTGTTTCACTGAGCTAGCACTATACAGATCCAATTAAGCGTGTTGGGTAGATACAAAGCGGACATCATCATTACTTCATTTAATGTCACATGTTTGTCGCCATGGTATAGCTGCATGTTTAATTTTATTATTTTTTATTCTATGTATGTATGCAATACGGGAGACGCTAACAAAATATTGAAATGAATTGCAAAATTGCTCATTCGGTGTTAAACAACACTCGCTAATTATGACCGTAGTTATAAGTGAAATTCCATGTAGATACACAAGTCTTCTACTACTTAAATCATATGAAAGGATGTGTTATGGATGTTTAACGCCACTTTCAACAACATTTCAGTTTTATCGTGACCGACTTTTTTATTGGTTGAAAAATTCGGAGTATTCGTAGAAAACCACCGACATACCGGAAGTCACTGAAAACTTAATCAAATGATTTTGTTTTTTTAACAACAATATATTATTTTCACCTTAGACACACACATTATGTATAATGTTCCATACACTAAGCATACTTAATACTATAACTAAACAAGCATGGCAATTCATATCACTAGAAAATATTTAATAATGGTGCTATATATGAAGCAGGTAATGCGTTATGACTGATCTCTCCCATTTGTACCTTTCTCTTATTAATAATTACCCATTGTCATCCCCTCATGTATATGCTCGAGAATGTAAATAAATATAAAAGGAATGAACTTCATCGGCAGGGCTGGATTATGACATTCTGAGGTCCCTAGGCTAATGAAATCATGGGGCCCTCTCAGACAGAAATACCCTCTAACTCGACCGCGCCAATCTTCAATACGTTTACTCATTATATATTTTAGCGATATTTACATAGTTTGAAGTAAACTATTTGTTAATTCTTTAAATAAACTAGCTTGGGGGCCCTCAAGCTTGATGGGCCCTAGAATGCAGCATATACTAGCCTATAGGATAATCCATCTCTGCTCATCGGGGATATGATTATTGTCTTCGCCTCGAGTGTGGTAGATCGTGGGTTCAAGTACCCTATCTTGTCAAACCAAAGGCTAACAAATATTAGCTGATTCTCTGCTACTCACACAGCATTAAAGAGTAAGGGCAACGATTGGCTGGTTGACAGAGAATCCGAATAATGTGTCCGTGTGGATCAACATGTTTACTCACGGACTGTTGTTGCAGAAGTATAAAGATCCCATTAATCGTGTTGGTCTAGTGCAGAGCGGAATCTATCATTATCTCATTGAACGTAACTTGTTCCCGTCAAGATGTAGATGCACAATTGCTAATTTGTCGTTAGACAACTCTCACTTAAACAAAGTGTCATAGCTTAGTTTTGCAGATATCCTTGAATTTATAAACGTATGAAGTCGGATGTTGTCCTTGGCAACACGTTGGGGTAAATGAGCTTGTATTTAATTGTTGTGTTCTTAATCTCATAATCACAGTTATTTATTTAAAGTAATATTACACCAGTTTTGGGTGAAGAAAATATTTCCCTGAAAATTCAATTTGGAATACGGCGGTACCTTTACTAAGCTATTCATGCATGTTTCAAGAGGAATTATCTTCCCAGCAATTAGAAAACTGCAAATCCGTGTGCATGTTTATCGTCCTCGCCATTGTTGTGGAGATTGATTAACTTTCGGTTGTTTTGTTCCGATGATTGCCGATCATGACCTCCTGGCGAAAAGATTAACAATCATGGATGCTGAGGTAAGCACGCACACATTCCTGACAATGATTATTGAGGAATCTGTCTGTTTCATGTTGTGTGAACCATTTTAGCTTAGTGCAATTATTGATATGTGGTACACACGGAATATATTTTTACTTGCATCCGACATTTTTTCATTAACTGAACAGTGCGGATGAGCGATAATCTCCCCGAAAGAGTTCAAATCTTGGGTCACGCGCATATCATTTACATTACTCTACAGGAAAACAGAATTATCTGCTGTCAAATATGTTGCGATTTGCTCTTAAAATCTGCTTTTGAGCGGATTTTTAATGTTATGCAGTTGATTTTAGTTAAAATTAAGTGATATATTAAGTGAAAATATTTAATCCAAAAATTCCACGATATTTGCCTTTCATATTACTTTAATTATGAGACAAACACATACTTTAAAATGGATATGTACGAGTCCTACATCACAGGTTAGTAATACATTTTAGTTCTTATTGATCAACGCTAAATTTATTTACCCTGCACTTTTTGTATTTGATCAGTCAAATTACACTGGCTGAATATATTTTTGCTATGTATATACTGTCATTGACCGAAATAATAGCTTTTCTGGTACCTCTGTCGCATGTTACCTGTTGGGCTTTGGGAACCTAGTGGTAAATCTAGTTTACTTTCTGTTGATAGAACATACAAGGCATCAATGTATAATTTTATTATTTAATATAAATGTTGATGGATAAAAGTGATTTTTCTGCAAAATGAACAAAATATTAATGCAGTTTTTTAAAATATAAATTTTATGTGTATTCGGTGCAAAACTTTGGAAAGGCTCGATTTTATCCCAGTTTTAAGCCTCATAGACATATGACACTCCACTAATAATCTCTATATAATTATGATATTCAAGTGTTTTTATTTCCTTGACAGATACAAGAAGAGGGAGACATAATCTTACCATTATCACCATTATAAAGATTACAAATATATGTTCAAACACAACTCATGGTTCTCCTATCATAAGTAAAGTTTGAAAATGCCAAGGAAGTCATTAGAAACCGTAAACCGTAGAACGACAGGCAATACAATGACTGAAAAAACAAAGACAAAAGGAACAACAATGATGTACAAAATACTACACAGAAAATGGAAGATTCAGCAAACGAACCCCAATAAAACAGTACATCTAAAGAACAAAACCAATAACAATTAAAACATGAACCCTACAAAACAAATGGGAGTAAATACGAACTGAAAATCGCACGCGGACACCACAAAATGGAATGAAAAATTTGAAGAGGATGCAATTATTCGAAAATATACACAAATATCTACTAAACCAAAGAAAATATAGAACATACTAATATAATGGAAAAAACACACTGTTGGAACAGTTCAAACATATTTGACAAGCAAAACAAACAATACCAAACTGTCGGAACAGTTCCATAACCCAAAAGGCAAAGAAATCGATACCCGTAAAACTCAAATACATAACTGTTCACTTTCCTGACGTGATAAAGAAACTTCCCAAGCCTCCTTTTACTATGAAATGATAGCGCGTTTCCCAACTGTGAGTAACACACTAACCATGACAAAAGTGTTATTATAATGAACATTATAATCATTTGAATTGTATTTTTTTATATTACAGACAGACGGCGCAGAAATACTTTGCCTAATATGGAACGGAAGCACACACACAAGCGTTTGATTGCATCATCTGTAAAAGAAGATGAACGTATAATGCCTTTGTCTTTAATTAAAAGAATGATCACATTACCATTTATTTACCCTGTAAAGGTGAGTATGATTTATAGTAACATACAATTGTCATTCGTTGATGATATACCTATCACATGTAATACTAACGCTCTGAGTTACGAAATAATCACTGTTGAGCGTATGTGTGTGTGTGGGAGGGGGGGGGGAGGGGGTTATTGTTTAACGCCAACTCATCAATTGTTCAGCTATATCATGCCCTCAGATGAGATGATGATGATGATGATTGCTTTGTACTAGACCAACATGCTTTGTTGGATTTTTATTATGCTAGATCACCGAAACAACAGTCTGCGGAACGAGTTGTCGCCCCTACTCGGACACATTATCCTAACTCCGAGTCAAGTAGTATTTGCTCTTTCTCCTGAATTCTGCGTGCTAACTGGAAAAGCAACAAATACCAAGTTCATAGTCTTTTGTTTGACTCGATCAGGGCTCGAACTCACAATCTACCGCACTCGAGACAAGCACGCTAACCATAGCACCTCGATGCGGTTAAAATACTGGGAGAATATCTAAATCCTGTTACTTGCATGCCATAAATGGTTCAATAACAAATAATGTACAATGATATATTGCACAAAAAAAAACCAATGTTATCTATATGGTTTTGCATATAAACAGTCACACCGTTAATCTCAATAAGGTAGTAATCGATATTCTGTGTTATTTTCATTAGAGTTTAATTTTCAATTTGCATGTATATTATTCTTAATTGAATACTGCTACACGTATGTCTGTGCATACACATGTCTCACTTATAAATGGTAGTTATTCTGGTAAACCTGTTTTTATTTTTGTGATGAAGCCTGTGTTTTCCTGCATGTTACATATGTTTTATTTGTGTATTGTGATGTCCCCTGTGATTTCAACATGGAGGTGAAGGTGTTATATTATTTGTTGATTTTCCTAATATGGTGATATATGCATACCTTTTATTATTTTGTAGATTTAATTTGTTAGGCATTGCCATCTTATTGGGAATTTTTTTAATATAAGACGTCTAATTTTAGATTATATGGTGGATTTATGGAATGCTCAAAGATTTGCTACTAGGCATTGCATGGTTATTTCAGTAAGTATATGTAATATCATGTGTCGTTCAAATAATAAAATAATAAACAAGTAAATACATGACTATGCATAAATAAATTTTTACTGTACAGGTATTTTCATCGTTTTTTGATTTCTAATAATCTTCCTGTTATCTAGGTTTCATTTTTATGTTTAGAAGTTTGCTATTAGTCAGACAAGTTTTCCGTGTTGTTAAAATATAAGTTAGAGAATACCGAAAGGGCAATCGAAAATGGCCAATCCAGAGAAACTGGCAACATTGGGTACAAAAAATGCAAGAAGAAGACAAACAAAGCAAAAACACAACATTGACGTTTGTCAGATAGTTAATCAAACTGATGATTCAGGAAATGTTAATATCATTAACTCATCAATTTTACAATTAGCCATTATTTACTTGTCATATCTAAAACAAAGAAAATATATTGATGTGTTTTTTAATCTACGTTCACATGTGATCTTGCACTAAAAATAGTGAGTATGCGCGTGTGGATATACGTAGAAAGTTAATATTTTAATGTGACATCCATTATGTCTTTATTTTAGATATATATGTCCCAGATTCTGTTGTGATAAAACGACAGCTACAGAACATCTAACTCAGAAATGCAATCACTTTCGTAAATATTTTAATATAACAAATCAATTTAAAATCAATTTAAAAGTCAGTTGTTGTGAGAACGATTGAAAGGTCTTTCCAATTGAAAGTCTGTAGAATCATCATGTTTTAAACATTTACCACCAGTTAAAATTTATTACCTATCTATTACCCTTTTCTTTAAAAAGAAATTGTAACACGTGATGGCTTATGCTGTCTGAAATCATGGACCCATACAAACCGGGTGTGAACGCAGGGATCTGCCGTTGTACCCGGTGAAATGGTCAAGTCTATTAAATGATCACAAAGTGACGAAAAGAGATTAAGAAATAGTGCATACATACCCTGAGTTATCCATGCAATAGACAATGCGTAACGATCAACCAATTAATGATGGCAGAGGTAAAACTTAAAGTTAAGACTTCAATCTAACTGTCAAGAAAGCATGTGTAAGCAAATTGCTTTTCAGCTGTCATAATGCATCCTTAAAATCCAAATATGATACAAAGGCATTGTAGAGAGACAAGATAAACTCTGTATATATTAATATATAAAAGTCTAAAATGCAGCACAACAACATCAAAAAAGATGCTAAAATATAACAAAAATAACTATAAGTCTACAACAAGACTATATAATTATAATTAAATTGATGAATATTTCGCTTGACCGACAAGCTTCATCAGCGTCTGTAATCTGATTTGAGAGATGATCTGAGGATCAGATTGTCATGTGACCATCAGTTATCGTGACGTAAAAATCATAATCTTGAACTTTATAAAATCATAATCTTGAACTTTATATTATTATATAATATAAAGCCCTCGGGAAAGCAACACCCCTCGGGTGAACAATTATGATGTTCACCGCAAGTGCAGGCATTAATTGTTTTATTAAACTGAAACTCGATGCAAAAAACATTTGATAAATGCGAACATTTCTGTAAATGAACAGCCAGAATGGTTCCACTGGGCACACCGGCGATGGCCATTTCATACATACTTACGTCACGTACACGTTTTAGATCATGGTCATTTTACCGATATCGTAAGCGCTTTGGCGATCTATATCACTGTTTCCCCGATCATTGAAATAGAGAAAAAAAGGAATTTAGGATTTATTAGAGAAATATTACAGTTGATTTTCTATTGAAAAAAGATACTGAAGTATAACAATCAAATATATATGTACACTAATTTATAAACAATATGAAAACAATGAGAAAATGTAATGATGAAATTTACCAACTAGCTAAGGACCATGCACTGGTTAAAAAGTTAAAAACCAAAAGATTTAGGTCTTTTTATTTATGCCCTCCGGATGTAATGTTCGCAACTCGCGGATCCAAAAACTCTCTCTTTTTTGTCTTTGATTCTCTTTCCAACTTGGATTGTGGTCAATGATATAAATTTTGGATCTACCAAAGTCATCCAATGAGTGCCCCGGCGACAGAAAGTGTTGACTCACGGGCAAGTGCGTCTTTTTCGTAAGGTCACTTCTGTGTCCATTCATTCTTTTGTTGAATAGTTGGACACTTTCTCCTACGTATTTTGACCCGCTAACGTGACAGTCAAGGAGGTAAACCACATTAGGTGTTTTGCAATTAACATTGCAAAAGATCTTATACTCCTTTCTTGTCGTCTTGCTATGGAACACTTGTGCGCTTTGCAATTGGAGACAACACTTGCAACTCTTGTCACCACATGGTTTACACTGGCCGACCGTCGATGAAGGTCTAGATACCGCAGCTCTGACCAGTGTATCCTTAATGTTATTAGGTCACCGGAACGCTACAACGGGTGGTGCAGGGAGCAACTTGGCCAGCGTTTCATTTTTTTCAATTTCTTTCCAATGATGACGGAAAATGCCTGAAATTGAGGGTGGGGGACTTACGTGCCCCAGAAGGGTATTCAGTTCTTGCTCCACAAGTGGCACCCTTCGTGTTTCTCTTGTTGCGAAAGTGATAAGTCATGAATGAGGAAGGGACGGGATTGTGATTTCGACAAACGGAACATATCCGTGGTCATTTGTGTCACAGATATTCGTAATGTTGAACCAAATTAGGAAAAACAAATAAGAGAAAGTTTTAATAATACTAACAATCTTCCAAGGATATATTAAACAAGTGTATCGTTATCTTGGTAAGCTGTCCATTATACCCTTTTATCAACTATTCAGTTATTATTACAGTTTGTCAAGTATATGTGAAAAATATATTTCATCATTATAATAATTCAAACATTTTTTACAGGAATTTTGGGAAATGCATAATGCATTAATAATAAAAAAAAAAAAACACGATGAGTATCATTGGTGGAGTAGGAACCGCTTACTCTTCCTTTTTTAATTGCATCAGGATGGGTTGGAATCAATATAAAAAAATCACTCTAAATATACACAAATGTATAGTTGGAAATGTAATGAATTAAACCTTTATTTATGTGACTGATTATGTTTATCACAAAAAAAAAAATATTAAATGTACACAGTATGTTAGTGTCCTGGTCGTCTATCAAAGAAGAGGCCCACAAAGACACATTCACATTCTTAGGTAACGTCTTGATGTCAAGGTCCTTCTTGTTAAAATTAGTAACCGTTGTCCAATTCAGAGGAGTGTCCCTCCTTAATTGTAAATGCTATTATCAAAACCTTAAAATACAATATACTTTATTTGACTGACTATGAATTGTTTGTCACACTAAAGCTGACGGCTATGCTTTGCTAAGAAAATAATATGATAAAAAAGTAATTTATTTTGAATTTTTAAATTAACAGTCTACATTGTTCATAGTACATATATCTTCAGATGAGGAATTCTACGATCTGAACCGTTGTGGCTGTGATCGTATGGTAGTTGGATTTACAACTACCTGTGCAATAAGTGCCTATCAGCACTAACGTTGTGCGTTATTACCCCGTTCAATTTGAGGTGTACTCGATACAGCATTATGTGATAAAATTTGTCTGGGACTTGCGATAGGTCAGTGGTTTTCTCCGGGTACTTTCCTTTACCAATAAAGCTGACCACCACGATATAACTGAAATATTGTTGAAAGTGGCTTTAAGCACAATAACCCTAACCCCTACATTCTAGGATCAATATAGTTCAGATACATCTGTAAATTTATTCCGCTTTTCTGCTATTTATTTCAATTCTCTTTCTCATCTTTTGACTATGAACATACCTGATAAGTGTTATTCCAGAAATACATGGTGTGTACTAAATATATATCAACATTTTTATTCCTGACATAATTTAAATATTTGTTTTATTATCAGTCAGGAACAAGAGATGTTGCAACTACAAAAAGATATTAAATATTACAAGGAGGCGTGAGTGTTAAATCATACAATTACTATTCATCTCTAATGGGTAAAAGTTTGGTATGTATTACCTATTTACAATTGACCAGCTATATCGTGAGTACAATATTAAATGGGAAACGAAATATTAGATAATTAACGGGATGTACAGACCAGTAAAACCCCGGAAATGGGTAGCTTGAGAAAGCCTTAAAACTAAATGTTGGTATGGTTAGCAAACCCAAGTTAGTGGTGTTGACCAGAAGTCAACGATCTTGACCACACTGGTAAGCGTGCCCCTTTTGTTATCTCTATTGGAGTATTGCATAATGTGGTTGTGGTTGTGGTTTGGACGAGTTACGTCCCCTTTCAACATACTATACTGAAATGCTATATGCATTGTAGTGTATTCACTTTTATATTTTGGCAACATATTGAAGATATATAAGCTGTAAGACAAGTTTTGAATCGACCAAAGAGGTAATCCGAAGATGGAAATAGAGGAATCACAGACAACGCAAACACTACAAGAAAAATGACAAGAGACAAACAATGGTGTAGAAAACACTACACAGGAAAGCAGCTTAATGCATGTATCACCATCAGCCTCTAATAGATTAAATATGACCATAAACTATATTATTCTTACTCTTAGAATAAGCAGACAAATTGACGAGGTGGTTAGTCTTCAACAATGGTACGATCAGCATGCATTCTGATATATCGACGATTTATCACAAATATATTCACACAGTACTATCATCACATTAATTTTAATTGACGGAAAGAATTTTACGTCATATATCGACATAACATTACCCTAGCAGCAGCTGTAGAAATCTACGTACTTGTAAACACTATCAATTTTATAATAGCTTTCAAATATAAATTTAGACTGAATTTCTGATGAAACATGGAAACAGGAAACTACCTTCAAACATACTGTAATCTATATGTATATTATGATCTGGTATGTTGTTTCTTGACTTCAGGTATTCGATTGAAAGGTCATACAATTATAATTACCCCTATAATAAACATATCAGTACAGACAACACAAACGTCAAAATGACAAAAGGACAAACAAGCATCTACAAAACACTACGCATACAACTAAGGATCGCGTATTACGAACCCCATTAAACTGCAGGTATCTGGAAGGGTAGGGAACTGATATTCTGCATTATAATTGCCTATCAACCACTAATGTTATGAGTCCTTATACCAATCATGCCAGGTTTACTCGATACAACATTATGTGATAAAGTTTGTCAGTGACCTCCACCTATAATACTGACCTCCACGATATAACTGAAGTGGCATTAAACATCATAACCCTAACCCAAATCAATTTCTCGTTATCCAGTTTCAAGAACATTTGTGGAAATGCATACCATACAGTGCTAGTACTAAAAGAATGTACATTTCAATATGTGTATCCAGAAATACTAATGCATTTTGTATATTTCAGATTAAGTGAAGCCATGAGTAAACTTAATGCCTTGGAAATGTCTAGGAGTGACGCGTTATCTAGGTAAGCTGACAGTTAATTAGCAATCTTTTGACATGCGCGATCCCGTTACGGAATAATAGGAGGAACCAGTAAATAGTTTACAACAGCAACAAAAGAATGAATGGAATTGTTTCCCTCTACACTGTCGAAACATTTCTAATACCCAACAGAAAAAGTCGTAGAAAGAGGCAAAGCGTAACACACACATACATGAATGCTCACTTTCATTGGTAGCTACAGGCACTTCAATAAAACGTGGCGGAGTTAAAGCTAGTATTACGAGCATAAGTAGGCTTTTAATCAGATTGAAACAAAAATGTTTAATGTAAAACATCAACAATGGTTATACATTTTTTCCAGAAAAAGTCATAGAAAGAAGGAAATAAGAAACACTGAGGTATCCAATATTTCTAGAATGCTGGATATACCATCTCCTATGACACTATAATGTTGTACACTATTTAATATTGTCTAGATAAAAATACAACTGATTTTAGAATCAAAATAAATTATTTGAATATATAAATCAGGTTAGAAAGAGCTATGAGAGAAATTAATGACTTGAGAAGGACCAAGGACGAAGCTCTCTCTAGGTAAGTATACTGTTACCATGTGCCTTGTAATCTATATACTTTGTACTAAAAACGTAGATATCAAATTTAGTGCACACGACACATTTCTGGAAAAACCTTCATCAGGTGACGCTCAAAATAACCTTCATCAGGTACGCTCAAAATCGAAAGATTTGAAAGCGGAATAATTTAAAAGTGTTCGGAGCAATACAACCAAAGGGTCTAAACAGGATAGCCAAAATCGGCTACGGTCACCTATGCCTGAGGGATGAGAACCTTAGTTCAAACACAGTGAGGCAAAACTAGACAGGTTTTTCTATCATATTAAATAGACGACAAAGATTCTAAGTCACAAAATAATAAGTTATAAACAAGTTATATAATAACTTTGATATAGTTCTGTAACAGATCGATTGGATTGGACAACATGGAGAGGATTAGGGTTATGTTTTTTAACGCCACTTTCAACAATATTTCAATTATATCGTGGCGTTCAATTTAATCACTGGAGGAATCTGGAGTACCTGGAGAAAACCACTGACCTGTCGCAAGTCACTGACAAACTTTATCACATAATGTGTTGTATTTAGTACACATAGCCTTGAACGGGGTTCAAACTCACAACGTTAGTTCATGAAAGATGATTGGAATCAAAGTACTATAATTAAAACAGAAATGGAGTTTACAGGATACAGTAATGATATACAATTAAGTTAAACCTGCCTTAAAGGGCACCTCTATATATCAATTCACTGTAGAGCTATGAATAGTAAATATAATTGTAAGCTGTATATAAAGGGCAACTGCTAATAAAGGTCACATTTCCAGGTTCCTTTGAGTGGCCTTTATAAACAGGTTTGACTCATAGTTTGTATCTCATTTTAAAATGCAACATATTTTAATGTTAATATTTGCTCAAGGATAAAACTATTGCATGTAATAAAAAAGTAAATTACTATGGAGCTATAATCATAAATGATGAAGCGCTTAGGCATAATAGTCCTGGTTAATAAAAATATAGATATCAAATCCAGCTCGTCAGACCGTTTCTGAAAACAAACATATCGGATACATGTTGGGTATGATTAGCCGAACCATAACATTATACTAAATTTTTTGTATATATTTAAATGGAATAAATAATTTTCGTATCTCCACAGATTATTTTTTTTGGGGAATTTGTAATAAAATGTTAAAAGCCATACAATGTCAGTGACAGAATGTATATACAGTGTACCAATATTTAAGCTATATGCCATCTGTAATATATAACTACGACATATTAAGTCGAGAAAATTATTTCATAAACGGTAATAGAAAAATGTGTATAACAATACATAAACAATTAGATAAGAATACCTGTAACTTATTATATATCTCACCAATAATATTTAACATATTAACATAAATCTTAATGAATTATAGATTGAGTGCAATGATGGGTGCAAAGTTACGGGACAATAATCCAGCCATAACAGACTTAAATGATCCTAATCGACCCATGAAGATTGGTGAACAGTTCAGTGGAGTGTATGAAAATGAATGGACAGACGCATTCCTTAATCTACAAGATATGAAATCTGATGATGGTGCATGTATTAATGAAGAGGAAGCCATCGCAATCTTACTCAATATTTTAAGGGTGAGTACATATTTACACAGGGATGCATTCATTATCGTAAGAGATCCAATTATTAAACAGGGAGTGTTTGGGATCCCATTAACCGGTTTAATCCCACCTCATTTTCAGTACCTATTCCATGCCGGGACCTCGACTCTCAAATGCCATATGTTGTGGTCTTTTTTTGTGCTTAATGGTTTGAGGTGATAGGTGGTTGTTCGTTTTGTTCATATTTGTGCAATTGCTTAGCTGTTTAAATTTATGTTCGTAAAAACAAAATGAACTGACTCAAAAACCATGCAAAAACAGAGAGATAAACTAGATACAGTTTTATGAAAGGAACGTTAGTAAACTCAGTTCTACGGTACATCATAGCCGCATCAAGATCATATGTTTGTGGGATTTAGATCTACCTATGCAATCAGTTTTGATATAAAGTGACAAATGTTACACATCTTAGCTTACATTCCATGATTCTCTGTTGGAATTCTGGTTTACGCCAACACTAACCCAAGTCCCCATAGTATTTATAAAACTGATGAAATTGATGTTAAAACACTCTGTCAGTCAATGTTCTCATTCAATAATCATAATTGTTTGACCTTTGACTCGAACGATTTAAGAAGAGTTTGAAGATACCAAAGGGGTAATCAGAATTCGTAAGTCGAAGAAGGACAGACAACACAATGGCCAAAAGAAGAAGAACAGACAACACAATGACCAAAAGAAGGACAGACAACACAATGGCCAAAAGAAGGAGAGACAACACAATGGCCAAAAGAAGGACACACAACGCAATAGCCAACATAAGAAGGACAGACAACACATTGGCCAAAAGAAGAAGGATGGACAACACAATGGCCAAGAGAAGAAAGAAGGACAGACATCACAATGGCCAAAAGAAGGACAGACAACACAATGGCCAAAAGAAGAAGGACAGACAACACAATGGCCAAAAGAAGAAGGACAGACAACACAATGGCCAAAAAAAGGACAGACAACGCAATCGCCAAAAGAAGGACAGACAATACAATGGCCAATAGAAGAAGGACAGACAATGCAATGGCCAAAAGAAGAAGGACAGACAACACAATGACCAAAAGAAGGACAAACAACGCAAAGGCCAAAAGAAGGACAGACAAAGCAATGGCCCAAAAAAGAAGGACATACAACACAATGGCCAACATAAGGACAGACGACACAATGGCCAAGAGAAGAAGGACAGACAACACAATGGCCAAAAGAAGAAAGAAGGACAGACATCACAAAGGCCAAACGAAGGACAGACAACACAATGGCCAACAGGAAAAATAACACAATGTCCAAAAGGACAGACAACACAATGCCCAAAAGAAGGACAGACAATACAATGGCCAAAAGAAGGACAGACAATACAATGGCCAAAAGAAGAAGGACAGACAACACAATGTCCAAAAGAAGGACAGACAACACAATGACAAAAAGAAGGACAGACAACACAATGGCCAAAAGAAGGAGAGACAACACAATGGCCAAAAGAAGAAGGACAGACAACACAATGGCCAAAAGAAGAAGGACAGACAACACAATGGCCAAAAGAAGGACAGACAATACAATGGCCAAAAGAAGAAGGACAGACAATACAATGGCCAAAAGAAGAAGGACAGACAACACAATGACCAAAAGAAGGACAGACAACACAATGGCCAAAAGAAGAAGGACATACAACACAATGGCCAACATAAGGACAGACGACACAATGGTCAAGAGAAGAAGGACAGACAACACAATGGCCAAAAGAAGAAGGATAAACAACACAGTGGCCAAAAGAAGGAAGAAGGACAGACATCACAATGGCCAAAAGAAGAACAGACAACACAATGTCCAAAAGGACAGATAACACAATGCCCAAAAGAAGGACATACAATACAATGGCCAAAAGAAGAAGGACAGACAATACAATGGCCAAAAGAAGGACAGACAACACAATGTCCAAAAGAAGAAGGACAGACAACACAATGACCACAAGAAGAAGGACAGACAACACAATGGCCAAAAGAAGAACAGACAACACAACGGCCAAAAGAAGAAGGACATACAACACAATAGCCAACATAAGAAGGACAGACAACACAATGGCCAACAGAAGGACAGACAGCACATTAGCCTAAAGAAGAAGGATGGACAACACAATAGCCAAAAGAAGAAACAACGACAGACATCACAATGGCCAAAAGAAGGACAGACAACACAATGGCCAAAAGAAGAAGGATGGACAACACCATAGCCAAAAGAAGGACAGACAACACAATGTCCAAAAGAAGAAGGACAGACAATACAATGGCCAAAAGAAGGACAAACAATGCAATGGCCAAAAGAAGAAGGACAGACAATACAATGGCCAAAAGAAGAAGGACAGACAATACAATGGCCAAAAGAAGAAGGACAGACAATACAATGGCCAAAAGAAGGACAGACAACACAATGGCCAAAAGAAGGACAGACAACACAATGGCCAAACGAAGAAGGACAGACAATGCAATGGCCAAAAGAAGGACAGACAATACAATGGCCAAAAGAAGAAGAACAGACAAAACAATGGCCACATTACACATAAAACTAAAGATTGTGTAACACGAACCCACACGCAATTACCTTGTTTTTCTTTTGTTTGTTTTTATCTGATACACCTGTAGTAGATTGCTGATCAAATTGTACTTTTTAATCCGATTGATATTTTTTCAGTATTATCTCGAGTTGTATTCGATACAACATTATGTAATGAAGTTTGTCAGTGACTTGGGACAGGTCGGTGGTTTTCTCCGGATACTCCATTTTCCTCCATCAATATAACCAACCGCCATGATATAACTGCCATATTGTTGAAAGTGATGTTAAGCACCATAACCCTAACCCCTAAGTGCACCGGATCATCCTTATGCTCAAACTTGGTCATTCTAAGATGGTAATATATATATATTGTGATTATTGCTGAACTTTCATATACATGACAATGTTTCATATATTTTTGTAGGAGGTGAACGAGAAGAGTATTATTGAATCGAACCTTCAGCTGTCAGAATTGTTGCAGTCAGTTCAAGTATGTGCAAATCATGAAATGTTATGGACAAAATATTTTTAAACCACCAGTGTTTCTTCAATTAGCTGCAAGCAAATGAATCATAGAAATAAAGACTATATGAAATAATCAATGAGAATGGTAACAGTTGTTTTGGTTAAATTTGTTGTTATATAAAATATTGGATAATGTCTTGGATTTCGTGAAAGGTCAAAAATGCAATTATCACAAAATGTTCCTTTGTATTTTACTTACAAATATAAAATACAGTCAAACCTGTATTAAGAGGTCATGACCCTTGAGACAAGGAAAAAGTGGCCTTATAAGACAGGTGATCCCTTAAAAGAGGTTCAATTCATATAGAATGTTCTATGACAGGACAAGAAAAAAGTGACCTTTTAATACAGGTGACTGCTTAATAGAGGTGACTGTATGGGCAGGTTTTACTACATAATCAATTTTCATGATGTTGCTACCAACTTGCACTTACAAGGTTTAATATATTGTATGAATGTTTTCACATTAAATATTAGAAAGGATTTACATGGTGACAGTAATATGTTACTTTTCTGGAAACGACATGTTATGACTAAATCTGGGCTCAATAATACATTATACTGAGAAGAGTTTGAAGATATCAAAATGTTAATCAGAAGCCGTTACAGTAGGAAAAATGTTACCATGGAAATTACACCAATATTGAATTTTATTTCTATTATACAGGGCCTTCCTCAAGATATGTGTTCAGAAGTCCCCAAATCTACAAAAGATGCTCACAAGGCTAATGCTATTAAATACATTCCTGTAATATACAAGGTACCAATGAAAGCATTAATCATGGAACATAGAACGTTGTAATGATATGTTTTCTGTTATCTTTAAATGGTGGTGAGAGGTGTTTCTTGGTGGAAATCTCATAATCTATGGAAAATCCAAATAGCATTATGAGGGGTTAGGGTTGTGGGTGATGGTGTTTAACACCACATTCAACAATATTTCATTGATACCATGGTGGTCAGTTTAATTGGTGGAACAAACCGGAGTGCTGTAAGAAAGCCATTGCTCTGTCGCATGTCATTGACAAACTTTATCACATAATGGTGTATCGAGTACACCTCGCCTTAGCGGGAATCGAACTCACACCTTCTGTGGTGACAGGCATTGATTGCATAGGTAGTTGTAATTCCAACTATCATACGATCACGACCACGATGGACCCTAATAGCTTGATGAATTGTTACTAGGAATAAAATATTTGATAAAGTAAAAATATATAAAATATAGTTTACCATCGATTTTCTTATGAATGTATTTAATGTTTGTTAATATTAGTAATTCATTATCGTAAAGCGCGTTTGTTTAATACAAGTTATGTTGGAATTGGGTACACCTCTCTCTCACACTATTTCCTTTTTGTTTTTCTCCTTTTCTCTGTGTGTGCATGTGTGTATGTGATGAACGAATTTGCATGATGAAACAAGGTTTAGTTTTACATTGAATTCACAAGTTATCACTATTCTATTTCAGAAAATAATGTGGGAAGATTCAAAATGCAAGACCGTATTAAAATACACCAGTCATTGTCAATCTTACATAGAAAAATGTCTGAAAGTTTGTTACTTTGCCGCTGTACAGGATCCACCCATGTTCATAGATTTTGAACCAGGAGAAGATACTTTCGACAGACAAGTCTACAAGGAATACACACAAATGGGAACGAAAGTAAATTTCCTTGTGTGGCCTGCATTGTTCCTGCACGAAGGAGGTGCATTGATTTCAAAAGGGGTTTTGCAACCAATACCAGACACCAACTAAAACACATCAGATTTGTAGTATTTAGTTCAACATATTATATATTAAAACAAATTCATTAGTTGTCTTTACATTGTTTCTAGACTGATATGTATGTTCCAAGCCAGTTAAAAATCTAGTTTCTGGCTTGGGACAATGAAAAACGGAAGTAATGTAATTATTGTCAGATGAGACGATATGAAAAATGAGCATTTCAATGAAACTATTCATACAATTTGAATATTCATAGCATCTCATTATGAAACAAAAAATGTTTAAACAGTGATTGTTAACCATATCACCGATATGAGCCTCTCACCTTAAACAATATTGAACACAAAAAGTCCACGACATATGGAGTTAAAAATCTAGTTTCTGGCTTGGGATATAAACCAATTAATGAGATTCCATATGGTTGGGAAGATTTATCCGCCCCTTTAGTGCTAACACGGACACAGAATACTCAATCCCAAAGAAATGAGTAAAGGAACAAAGCAAGAGAACAAATTAACATTACAAAGTACTGCTTCACTAATGACACCCTTTGTGTACTATGAGGACGTCATGTACGTTCTTCTGATTACCACTTTGATATCTTCAAACTTTTCTTAGGACGATATGCACACAAAATAACCTGATTGCACATATTGCACTGAAAATCGCTTTTACTTTGAAATCGTAACGGACATTAGGTTAAAGTTGTAGCGGATATAACAATACCCAAAATAAAACGTATGTAACATATAGAAAAACGCAGGCTTCATCACAAAAATAAAAGTCAGAGTGAAAGCAGGTTTACCCAATAATTACCACATGTAAGTAGGACATGTGTATGGACAGAAACACGTGTAGTAGCATTCAATTTAAAAAAAATATACATGTATACTGAAAATGAAACTGGTATGAGAGCAATAGAGAATGCCGATTAATACCTTATTGAGATTGACTGTTTGTCTGATTATACGCAAAATTATTTAGATAACATTGGGTTTTTTTCTTTGCAAAATATACCATTGTACATAAATGTTAGAGTATACCGAAGGGGCAATCAAAATGGACAATCCAGAGAAACTATCAGTATAGGGTACACAAGATGAAGAACAACAAAACAAAAACTCAACACAATGTTGGACACTACAATACGAAATAAACACAAACAACTTAAATAAGACATAATTCCTCCTACAAACAACTAGGGGTAAAGAGGAACCGAACATTGAAACATTTATGGCATGCTAGTAACATGATATAGATATTTTCCCGATATTGTGAATAGTTTCATTTCACATCTACTGAAATATCGATCATTGGTGAAATACAGGGTCTCTAAAAAATAATTTGTCGATTATGTGGATGCTCATCGTTGTGATGGTTTGTCATAATTGTTTATACAGATTTTTTCTAATGGACTTTGGAACTGTTTCGACAGTGTGGTATGGGCTGTTTTTCATTTTTTAACAATCAAAACACTTAACGTGTCTTGATGATCTCAACAGTGGTCTTTAATTCCTATTTCTTCAAACAAAACTTTCCTTTTTTATGTTGTTGTTTATTTACTATGTTATTATATACATATGCTGTACTAAAGGTATTAGTACTAGTGCAACCCCGCCACTTTTTATTGAAGTGCCCGTATGGAGCCAAGAACGCGACCTTATATGTATTATGTGTATCAAGTGTGCCTCTATCTACGATTTTTCTATTGAAGTTGAGAACTGTTCCGACAGTGTGACATTATTGTTTTGTTATTCATTTTATTATCTAACAGAGGCGTTATTTAAATAAAAATGTCTTAAACCACACAAACATGTTTTATGGTTTAATTGCTACTGTTTATTTTTATACTTAGACAGAAGAATGTAACGTATTTAAAACACTGAAATAAAATTATAATCAAAATTTCTGTTTGCAAGTGAATGTTTCTAAATTTATTTGTTGTTTCTGTAAAACGCATTGTAATTTAGGACTCAAGTATTGATACATGTACTATGATACCTGTCCAATAAAACATCGTTCATATTAGTTTTAATTTAAGCCAAAATGATAATGGTTATTAATCTCATTTGATGATGATCGTCTTAATTCTGAAAAGTTTGAAGGTGCCACAGACGTAATAAGTTACCATATATCGAATGAAAAGAAAAAAGATGAAAATACAAACAATGATCCACAAAACACGACATGCAAAATAAAAGATTGAGCAACACGAACATCACTAAAAATTCGGATGCTCCGGAAAGATGAGCAGTTCCTGTTCCACTAGTGGCTCCTATCATGTTACTCATGCACAATTATGTTAGTTAGTCATGAACGAGGATAAGACTGGTTAGTTTTCACAATATTGACGAGTGTAGAGAAGGTGAAGTCATTGTATTAAAATCACATGTTACTCTCTCCTGGATTATATGACACTGATCATTTGTTATTTTATCTTATGTAATTTTTTTCTATTTATCTATCGATAGTTTATTATCGTAGATTGTATTGGTAATACTCTAGATATCATGCCGACTGAATATAGAAATATGTTCTTCTTTCAGATAGGCTATGTTTCTTTCTGCTATTGGTTATTCGATGTTTGGAAACAACATGTGTATATAGAAAAAAATTCTGAATTCATAAAGAAATGATTCGAGTACTTTTTAATCTAAAGGTGTGATTCCAAGTCTTAAGATACCTGTGTGTCATTTCCAACCTCGTCCTATCAGGATTTATCTCTTACAAAAATATACACAAGTACATGTGTACGTGTTTATTTATAGATATAGTCCAAGGGTTTAAAGGTCATATATTGCGAAAGTAAATTGTAGTGTGTAACGAAACTGTTCAAGGTAATTGTATTTTCATATTTCTCAAAACTCTGATATTGACTGGAAATCGGTTGTAAACGACAATCTTTTGACTATGAACGTTCCCGATGAAGGATAATTTTCCAGAATTTAAATGCTTTGCGAGTACTAAATTAAATATCTACTTTTTGTTATTGATACCTCCGCTGGTGGACTTTTACAGCCACAATTGTTAGTGCTCATGCACTGACATGGTTATATAAATATGCTTGAAATTTACTCTTTCAAAATATATAAATTTAATGAAACCACAGGCTCTCGCGGTAAGGAATAGCCCCCTTTTTAAACATTTACTTTGCATATTTATATTTAATAACATTTCTTTATTATTTCATCTCTTTTGTTCATAATTTACCTTGTTCGTATCCATATTCATACAATCTTATTTTAATAGAAACTTACATGTGTCGACCCTATATATACACTTATTATCCACTAATAACAGATTACATAGGGTCGACCCATGTAAGAAATGTTATTGAAAATAAAAATGCACAAACAGAAAGTTAAAAGAGGGGGGATGTAATTCCGTGTCACGAACGCCTGTAATTAAAACTTATGCCTATCTTCCTTAGACAAAGGTGAAATTAATAGATTTTGGCTATCCTCTTTAGGCTTTTTGATGTACCTGTTCCGAATCACATTTGCATTATTTGGCCTTCCAATGAGTTTGCTATGAGCGTGCCTGACGAAGCACTAACTACTTGACAATTAAACCGACGGTCATGAGCAAGTCTCTATAGACTTTAAAGCTTAATGGTAGTATTGAGGTCACCTCATGTCAGTGTGAAGAGGTCAGAGGTAAATGACTTTTCCCACAAATTTAATTTTGTTGTTTTCGACACAGATCTTTAATTGTTTATTTTATTTTGTCTGCATGTTCACTAATAACCGTATCGGTAGTGTAATGGTTATCATGTTCATCACGATAGGTCGTGGGTTAGAGCCCCGTTAGAGTATAACATTGTTTTTTGCCTCACACAGTTGTAAGAGTAATATCAAATGCTGGTTAGCCCGTAATCAGGATAATGTGTTCGAGTGGAGCAACATGTCTACCCTGGGATTCTTGTTTCACTCAGCTAGCACTATAAAGATTCACTTAAACGTGTTGGCTTAATACAAAGCGGACATCATTATTACTTCATTTAATGTCACATGTCTGTCGCCATAGTATTGCTGCATGTTTAATTTTATTATTTGTTATTCTATGTATGTATGCATTACGGGAGACGCTAACAAAATATTGAAATGAATTGCAAAATTGCTCATTCGGTGTTAAACAACACTCACTCGCTAATTATGACCGTAGCTATAAGTGAAATTCCATGCATATACACTAAGTCTTCTACTAATTAAATCATATGAAAGGATATGTTATGGATGTTTAACGCCACTTTCAACAACATTTCAGTTTTATCGTGACCGACTTTTTTATTGGTTGAAAAATTCGGAGTACTCGGAGAAAACCACAGACATACCGGAAGTCACTGAAAACTCACTAGAAAATATTAATAATGGTGCTCAATATTAAACAGGTAATGCGCTATGACTGATCTCTCATTTCATATAGTGAAAATGCATAAAGATAAGGAAGTCAAAAAAATGTCAAGCATATTTTTTTTTTTTATTAATGTGTGACGTAAAAGTGTTTTTGACATTGATTTCGCTGAATTTGATACTGCTTTGACAATTATTTTACCTATTTTGTTCCAGTATTGTTATAAATACTGTTATAGTGACAGCCGGAACCTTTAAGTCGTAATGGAAGCGGGAGGTTTGGCGCTTTAAAATCTGATTCAACCCACCATTTCTTTAGAAATGCCTGTACCAAGTCAGGGTCATTACGGTTTTCACAGTTTTCTGGTTGTTGACTGATTTTTTCTGTTTATATACTTATGAGTTTTGACTTTCCCTTTGTAAGATTGTTCGGAGTTCGGTAATTTTGTTATTACCCTTATTGTACCTTTCTCTTATTAATCATCACCCATTGTCATCCCCTTATGGAGATGTTAGAGAATATAAATAAGCATGAAAGGAATGAACCTTTTCGGCAGGGCTGGATTATGACATTATGAGGTCCCTAGGCTAATGAAATTATGGGGCACTCCCAGACGGAGTCACGCTCTAACTCGACCGCACCCATCTTCATTCTTTTTACTCATTATATATTTTAGCGATATTTACATAGCTCGAAGTAAACTGTTTACTAATTCTTTAAATAAACTAGCTTAGGCCCTCAAGCTTGACGGGCCCTAGGCTGCTGCACATATTAGCCTATAGGATAATCCGTCCCTGCTCATCGAGGATATAATGATTATTGTCTTCACCTCGAGTGTGGTAGATCGTGGGTTCAAGTACCCTATCTTGTCAAGCCAAAGGCTAACAAACATTTGCTGATTCACTACTACTCACTCAGCATTAAAGAGTAAGGGCTAAGACTGGCTGGTTGACACAGGATCTGAAAAATGTGTCCGTGTGGATCAACATGTTTACCCACGGAGTGTTGTTTCAGTGATGCAGAACTATACATATCCTGCTAATTGCGTTGGTCTAGTACAGAACATAGACAATCAGCATCTCATCGAATGTAACTTATTCCCGTCAAGATGTAGATGCATAATTGCTCATTCGGCGTTATACACCACTCACTAAAACGAAGGTTTCATAGCTTAGTTTTGCAGATATCCTTGAATTTATAAATAAACGTATGAAATCGGATTTTGTCTTTGGCAACACGTTGGGGTAAATGAACTTGTATTTTATTGTTGTGTTTTTAATCTCATAATCACAGTTATTTATTTAATAATGAACCTAACACATACTTTAAAATGGATATGTACGAGTCCTACATCACAGGTTAGTTCTAGTCGATAAACGTTCAATTTATTTATCCTGCACTTTTTATATTTGATCAGTCAAATTACACTGGCTGGATATATTGTTGCTATGTTTATACTGTTATTGACCGAAATAATAACTTTTCTGGTACCCTTGTCGCATGTTACCTGTTGGACTTTGGGAACCTAGTTGTATATCCTGTTCACTTCCTGTTGATAGAACATACAAGGGATCAATGTATAATTTTATTATTTAATATAAACGTTGATGGATAAAAGTGATTTTTCTGCAAGATAAGCAAAATATTAATGCAGTATTTTAAAATACAAAGTTTATGTGTATTCGGTGCAAAACTTTGGAAAGGCTCGGTCAACCTCGATTTCATCCCAGTTTTAAGCCTCATAAACATACAATATACATTTTAAGACACTTCCCTAATAATCTCTACATAATTATGATATTCAAGTGTTTTTATCTTCGTGACAGATACAAGAAGAGGGAGAAATAATCTTACCATTATCAACGTTATAAAGATAACACATATATGTTCAAACACAATTCACGGTTCTCCTATTCATAAGTAAAGTTTGAAGATACCAAGGAAGTCATTAGAAGCCGTAAACTGTAGAACGACAGGCAATACAATGACTGAAAAAACAAGGACAAAAGGAACAACAATGATGTACAAAATACTACACAGAAAACGGAAGATTGAGCAAACGAACTCCAATAAAAACCGGGCTTGAACTCCGGAGGGGATATCAGTTCTTGCTGCACAGGTGAACCCGTCGTGGTACTGTTAAACGCCACGAATATCATCTGATATGGAAATCATGTACAACAACTGTATATCTTAAAAAACAAAACAAATAACAAATAAAACATGAACTCTACAAAACAAATGGGAATAAATACGAACTGAAAATCGCACGCGGACACCACAAAATGGAATGAAAAATGTGAAGAGGATGATATTATCCGAAAATATACACAAATATAAAATAATCTACAGAAAATATAGAACAAGCTAAGATAATGGGGAAAACACTGTCGGAGCAATTCAAAAATATTTGACAAGCTAATAGAATGAAAAACAAGAAATACCACACTATCGGAACAGTTCCATAACCCAACAGGCAAAATAAATCGATATCCCTAACACTCAAATACATAGCTGTTCACTTTCCTGACATGATAAAGGAACTTCTCAAGCATCCTCTTACTATGAAATGATAGCGTGCTTACCACCTGTGAGAAACACGTTAACCCTGACAAAAGTGTTATTATAATGAACATTATAATCATTTGAATTGTATTTTTTCTTATATTGCAGATAGACAGCGCAGATACACTTTGCCTAATATCAAACGGAAGCACAAACACAGGCGTTCGATTGCACCTTATGTAAAAGAAGATGAACGACATTTCATATTAGGCGCCCTTGCCATACTTATAATGATTTCGTCTTTAATAAAACGATTGTTCAAATTACCATTTATTTACCCTGTAAAGGTGAGTATTATTTATAGTAACATACAATTGTCATTCGTTGATGATATACCTATCACATGTAATACTAAAGCTCTGGAAAGTTACGAAATAATCACTGTTGAGCGTGTGTGTGTGTGTGTGTGTGTGCTGCGGGGGGGGGGGGGGTATTGTTTTAAGCCAACTCAGCAATTGTTCAGCTATATCAAGGCTTGAGATGAGATGATGATGATTGCTTTGTACTAGACCAACATGCTTAGTTGGATTTTTATTGTGCTAGCTAACCGACACAACAATCCACGGTAGTGATCGGTGTTTAGCCAACCCATCAATTTGTTAGCTATATATCATGGCCAGAGATGAGATGATGGTGCGGTCCACTTTTTAGCAGACCAACACGCTTAGTTGGATTTGTATTGTGCTAGCTCACCGAAACAACAATCCATGGTAAGACTTGTCACCCTACTTGGACACATAGTCCTGACACCGAGTCAAGTAGTGTTTGCCCTTTCTCCTTAGCACTGTGTGCATAGCAGAGAAGCAACAAATACCAATTATTTTATTGTCTGCTGTGTTTGTGTGGTGGTGGTGGTGGTTGGAGGGGTGGAAGGTATAGTATTTCTTGGAGTTCCTAATATGGTGAAATATGCATTCCTTTTATTATTTTGTAGATTTAATTTGTTAGGCATTGCCATCTTAATGGGAATTTGTTTAAAACAAAACGTCTAATTTTAGATTATGTGGTGGATTTATGGAATGCTCAAAGATTTGCTACTAGGCATTGCATGGTTATTTCAGTAAGTATATGTAATATCATGCGTCGTTCAAATGATAAAATAATAAACAAGTAAATACATGACTATGTATAAATAAATTATAATAGTACAGGTATTTTCATCGTTTGTTGATTTCTAATAATCTGTTTGCTATCTAGGTTTCATTTTTATGTTTAGAAGTTTGCTATTAGTCAGACAAGTTTTCCGTCTTGTTAGAATAAAAGTTAGAGAATACCGAAAGGGCAATCGAAAATGACCAATTCAGACAAAGTGGCAACATTGGGTACAACAGACGCAGGAAGAAGACAAATAAAACAAAAACACAACATTGACGTTTGTCAGATAGTTAATCAAACTGATGATTCAGGAAATGTTAATATCATTAACTCATCAATTTTACAATTAGCCATTATTTACTTGTCATATCTAAAACAAAGAAAATATATTGATGTGTTTTTTAATCTACGTTCACATGTGATCTTGCACTACAAATAGTGAGTATGCGCGTGTGGATACACGTAGAAAGTTAATATTTTAATGTGACATCCATTATGTCTTTATTTTAGATATATGTTGCCCACCTGTTGTTGTGATAAAATAACAGTTACAGAACATCTAACTCAGTAAGTCAATCACTTTCGTAAATATTTTAATATAACAAATCAATTTAAAATCAATCTAAAAGTCAGTTGTTGTGAGAACGATTGAAAGGTCTTTCCAATTGACAGTCAGTAGAATCATCATGTTTTTAACATTTACCACCATTTAAAATGTATTACCTATCTATTACCCTTTTCTTTAAAAAGAAATTGTAACATGTGATGGCTTATGCTATCTGGAATGCAGTAACATATATTTGATATGTAATTCAGTCTACATGGACCGATACAAAGCTGGTATGAACGTAGCGGTTTGCCGTTTTACCCGGTGAAATGGTCAAATCTATTAAAGGATTATAAAGTGTCGAAAAGAGATTAAACATACATATCCTGAGTTATCCATGCAGTAGATAATGCGTAGTGATCAACCAATTAATGATGGCAAACGTAAAACTTAAAGTTAAGACTTCAATTTAACTGTCACGAACGCGTGTGTAAGCAAATTGCTTTTCAGCTGTCATAATACATCCAGAAAATCTAAATATGATACATAGGCATTGAAATGTCGTATTAATAGAGAGGCATGATACACTCTGTACACATACATATGATATTCTACAAAATGTGTTTGCATTACATGTCCGTCTAAGCATCTACTTACCTTCCCGAGCATCTGGGTTCTCCCCCTGGTTTTTGACGGGGTCCGTGTTACTCATCTTTTTAGTTTTCTGTGTTGTGTGGTGTTTTTGTGTTTTGTTTGTCATCGTCCCGGGTTTTATGTGCCCAATAATGACATTATCTCTTAATTATGCATTCTTGATTCCTCCACCTCGGTTTCTCTAACATTTATTTACGTCAACCCTAACGGTTTTATAATACACTATTCCAATTCTTGTGAAGATACGCATATTGTTAGTTGTCCTGTTTAACATTGCATATGATTATATCGTTATACGTTAGAATCTGTAGAATCTTATAGAAGACTTGTTAACACGAGATTTTGATAAAAATATGTTTATACGTCGTTTGTGATATGTGTAGCATATTCGATATATATTGGCCAGATGTAAAACTGTGGTGTCTGGTGTCGTAGTGTACATATGGCCCTTTTGAAATGTATCTCATTCACCATACACACGCTAAAATACAAATGTGCTAATATTTCTATTGTCAAGTCTATTTTATTTTGTACGCCTAATTAATGAACTGTAAAAGTTTGATCAAACACTAATAATATTCCTAGAAATTCCATTGTAAAAGTATCATAATGTATTCACAGATTGAAAGATATCAGAGCAAAAATGGACGCCATTGAAGAAGAAAAGATTGATGTACTATCAGAGTATGTTAATGCACAAGCGTGTTAATAATGTTTGTAGGAGTGTTCATGTCTCATTTGCGGTGGTTTTGTTTGTTTGCGTGTGATGTTGTCCGGAACATGTTGTGTTGTGCTTTTCGTCGTCTTGTGTACCGTATGTTGCCAGTTTCTCTGGATTGTCCATTTTTACTTACCCCTTCGGTGCTCTCTAACGTTTATTTATATGCATTTAAAACACTGCATTCTTAGGATACCAGTTGTGTTCTCGAAAATAGTTCCGGTAATGACTGATCATCGTTGTATACCGTTTTCAACTATGGAGACATAGGGAATATTGATATCCTATTATAAATCTAGAAAGATTGAATTGTTGAAGTAAAGTACATATTATATTGTGTTGTGTTTTTTGCTTTCTTTTGTCCTGTGTACCTTATGTTCTGGATTGTCCCTTCGGTATTTGCTAGCGTTTATATAGGGAAGTTAAGTGCAATATACTGTTTCCATTATTTTAATGAATAAATGGTGATTGAAATATGAAACACAAATAATATCAATTACAGTTTTATAATGTTTAAGATTATCTCAGGGTAATCTTATTTTCAATTACTTTGTAATTAATTCCCAAATGTATATTTTTTTGTAATATGAAAAACAATTACTCAATCGTGTATACTATTACAAAGGAATGTACTGTATGAATGTCTCGCTTAACTGTAATTTAATATAGATATAAAACATGCACGATTATTGGTCAAAGAACATAGCGTACCGAGTCTTTGAATAAATAATGTTTGAATTAAGGTTTAGCATACATAACACGGAGAAAGAACAAATTAACTTTATTTTGTCTCAATACGTTACCAATCCATTTATTGTACAATGTTCGTAATATATTGTTAACCAACCAGAACACATGACATAAAGGTTAATTTGCAGTCAAAAAACGTAAAACTGTTTAAAAACTTTAAAAATTATTTGGTTTTCCAACCTTTCGACTTTGAGCGTACCTGATGAAGGTTATTCCAGAAACGTACCTGATGAAGGTTATTCCAGAAACGCGTCATGCGCACTAATTTTAATATCTACGCTTTTATTAGAGAAAACCGAAGGGACAATATAAAATGGACAATCTAGAGAAACAGGCAAAATTGTGCTCAAGACACAGAAGAAAGGCAAGCAAACAAAACCCACAATAAAGAAAATTAAAAGTATGACCAACACAAACTCCATCAGAAAACCGGGTATGAATTATCACGGGGTATGTAACTACAGTAACATGACGGCGCTATAACCATTTGAGAGATTGATATTTCGCAACGAACTACCAGTTCATGATGACGACTGTAGTAAATAAACGTTAGAGAATACCATAGGGGCAATCAAAAAAGGACAATCCAGAGAAACTGGTAACATAGGGTACACAAGATAAATACACGTTAGAGAATACCATAGGGGCAATCAACAAAGGACAATTCAGAGAAACTGGTAGCATAGGGCACTCAAGATAAATAAACGTTAGAGAATACCATAGGGGCAATATAAAAAGGACAATCCAGAGAAACTGGTAACATAGGATACACAAGATAAATAAACGTTAGAGAATACGATAGGGGCAATATAAAAAGGACAATCCAGAGAAACTGGTACCATAGGATACACAAGATAAATAAACAATAGAGAATACCATAGGGGCAATCAACAAAGGACAATCCAGAGAAACTGGTAACATAGGATACACAAGATAAATAAACGTTAGAGAATACCATAGGGACAATCAACAAAGGACAACCCAGAGAAACTGGTAACATAGGGTACTCAAGATAGATAAACGTTAGAGAATACCATAGGGGCAATCAACAAAGGACAATCCAGAGAAACTGGTAGCATAGGGTACACAAGATAAATAAACGTTAGAAAATACCATAGGGGCAATATAAAAAGGACAATCCAGAGAAACTGGTAACATAGGGTACTCAAGATAGATAAACGTTAGCGAATACCATAGGGGCAATCAAAACAGGACAATGCAGAGAAACTGGTAACATATGGTACTCAAGATAGATAAACGTTAGCGAATACCATAGGGGCAATCAAAACAGGACAATCCAGAGATACTAGTAGCAAAGAGTACACAAGATAAATACACGTTAGAGAATACCATAGGGGCAATCAAAACAGGACAATCCAGAGAAACTGGTAGCATAGTGTACTCAAGATAGATAAAGGTTAGAGAATACCATAGGAGCAATCAACAAAAGACAATCCAGAGAAACAGGTAACATAGGATACACAAGATAAATAAACGTTAGAGAATACCATAGGGGCAATCAACAAAGGACAATTCAGAGAAACTGGTAGCATAGGATACACAAGATAGATAAACGTTAGAGAATACCATAGGGGCAATCAACCAAGGACAATCCAGAGAAACTGGTAACATAGGGTACTCAAGATAAATAAACGTTAGAGAATACCATAGGGGCAATCAACAAAGGTCAATCCAGAGAAACTGGTAGCATAGGATACACAAGATAAATAAACGTTAGAGAATACCATAGGGGCAATCAAAACAGGACAATCCAAAGAAACTGGTAACAAAGGATACACAAGATAGATAAACGTTAGAGAATACCATAGGGGCAATCAAAAAAGGACAATCCAGAGAAACTGGTAACATAAGGTACTCAAGAGAAACGTTACAGAATACCATAGGGGTAATCAACAAAGGACAATCCAGAGAAACTGGTAACATAAGGTACACAAGATAAACGTTAGAGAATACCATAGAGGCAATCGACAAAGGACAATCCAGAGAAACTGGTAGCATATGGTACACAAGATAGATCAACGTTAGAGAATACCATAGGGGCAATATAAAAAGGACAATCCAGAGAAACTGGTAACATAGGGTACTCAAGATAAACGTTAGAGAATACCATAGGGACAATCAACAAAGGACAATCCAGAGAAACTGGTAACATAAGGTACTCAAGATAAACGTTAGAGAATACCATAGAGGCAATCGACAAAGGACAATCCAGAGAAACTGGTAGCATATGGTACACAAGATAGATCAACGTTAGAGAATACCATAGGGGCAATATAAAAAGGACAATCCAGAGAAACTGGTAACATAGGGTACTCAACATAAACGTTAGAGAATACAATAAATACCATAGGGACAATCAACAAAGGACAATCCAGAGAAACTGGTAACATATGGTACACAAGATAGATAAACGTTAGAGAATACCATAGAGGCAATCAAAACAGGACAATCCAGAGAAACTGGTAGCATAGGATACACAAGATAAATAAACGTTAGAGAATACCATAGGGGCAATCGACAAAGGACAATCCAGAGAAACTGGTAACATAAGGTACTCAAGATAAATAAACGTTAGAGAATACCATAGGGGCAATCAACAAAGGACAATCCAGAGAAACTGGTAACATAGGGTACTCAAGATAGATAAACGTTAGAGAATACCATAGGGGCAATCAACAAAGGACAATCCAGAGAAACTGGTAACATAGGGTACACAAGATAGATAAACGTTAGAAAATACCATAGGGACAATCAACAAAGGACAATCCAGAGAAACTGGTAACATAGGGTACTCAAGATAAATAAACGTTAGAGAATACCATAGGGCTAATCAAAACAGGACAATCCAGAGAAACTGGTAACATAGGGTACACAAGATAGATAAAGGTTAGAGAATACCATAGGGGCAATCAACAAAGGACAATCCATAGAAACTGGTAACATAGGGTACTCAAGATAAATAAACGTTAGAGAATACCATAGGGGTAATCAAAATAGGACAATCCAGAGAAACTGGTAACATAGGGTACAAAAGATAGATAAACGTTAGAGAATACCATAGGGGCAATCAACAAAGGACAATCCAGAGAAACTGGTAACATAAGGTATACAAGATAGATAAACGTTAGCGAATACCATAGCGGCAATCAAAACAGGACAATGCAGAGAAACTGGTGACATAGGGTACTCAAGATAGATAAACGTTAACGAATACCATAGGGGCAATCAAAACAGGACAATCCAGAGATACTAGTAGCAAAGAGTACACAAGATAAATATACGTTAGAGAATACCATAGGGGCAATCAAAACAGGACAATCCAGAGAAACTGGTAGCATAGGGTACTCAAGATAGATAAAGGTTAGAGAATACCATAGGAGCAATCAACAAAAGACAATCCAGAGAAACAGGTAACATAGGATACACAAGATAAATAACCGTTAGAGAATACCATAGGGGCAATCAACAAAGGACAATTCAGAGAAACTGGTAACATAGGATACACAAGATAGATAAATGTTAGAGAATACCATAGGGGCAATCAACAAAGGACAATCCAGAGAAACTGGTAACATAGGGTACTCAAGATAAATAAACGTTAGAGAATACCATAATGGCAATCAACAAAGGACCATCCAGAGAAACTGGTAGCATAGGATACACAAGATAAATAAACGTTAGAGAATACCATAGGGGCAATCAAAACAGGACAATCCAGAGAAACTGGAAGCATAGGATACACAAGATAAATAAACGCTTGAGAATACCATAGGGGCAATCGACAAAGGACAATCCAGAGAAATTGGTAACATAGGGTACTCAAGATAAATAAACGTTAGAGAATACCATAGGGGCAATCAACAAAGGACAATCCAGATAAACTGGTAGCATAGGCTACACAAGATAAATAAACGTTAGAGAATACCATAGGGGCAATATAAAAAGGACAATCCAGAGAAACTGGTAACATAGGATACACAAGATAAATAAACGTTAGAGAATACCATAGGGGCAATCAACAAAGGACAATCGAGAGAAACTGGTAACATAGGGTACTCAAGATAAATAAACGTTAGAGAATACCATAGGGGCAATCAACAAAGGACAATCCAGATAAACTGGTAGCATAGGCTACACAAGATAAATAAACGTTAGAGAATACCATAGGGGCAATCAACAAAGGACAATCGAGAGAAACTGGTAACATAGGATACACAAGATAAATAAACGTTAGCGAATACCATAGGGGCAATATAAAAAGGACAATCCAGAGAAACTGGTAACATAGGATGCACAAGATAAATAAACGTTAGAGAATACCATAGGGACAATCAACAAAGGACAATCGAGAGAAACTGGTAACATAGGGTACTCAAGATAAATAAACGTTAGAGAATACCATAGGGGCAATCAACAAAGGACAATCCAGAGAAACTGGTACCATAGGGTACACAAGATAAATAAACGTTAGAGAATACCATAGGCGCAATATAAAAAAGGACAATCCAGAGAAACTGGTAACATAGGATACACAAGATAAATAAACGTTAGAGAATACCATAGGGACAATCAACAAAGGACAATCCAGAGAAACTGGTAGCATAGGGTACACAAGATAAATAAACGTTAGAAAATACCATAGGGGCAATATAAAAAGGACAATCCAGAGAAACTGGTAACATAGGGTACACAAGATAGATAAACGTTAGCGAATACCATAGGGGCAATCAAAACAGGACAATCCAGAGAAACTGGTAACATAGGGTACTCAAGATAGATAAACGTTAGCGAATACCATAGGGGCAATCAAAACAGGACATTCCAGAGATACTAGTAGCAAAGAGTACACAAGATAAATACACGTTAGAGAATACCATAGGGGCAATCAAAACAGGACAATCCAGAGAAACTGGTAGCATAGGGTACACAAGATAGATAAACGTTAGAGAATACCATAGGGGCAATCAACAAAGGACAATCCAGAGAAACTGGTAACATAGGGTACACAAGATAGATAAACGTTAGAAAATACCATAGGGACAATCAACAAAGGACAATCCAGAGAAACTGGTAACATAGGGTACTCAAGATAAATAAACGTTAGAGAATACCATAGGGCTAATCAAAACAGGACAATCCAGAGAAACTGGTAACATAGGGTACACAAGATAGATAAAGGTTAGAGAATACCATAGGGGCAATCAACAAAGGACAATCCATAGAAACTGGTAACATAGGGTACTCAAGATAAATAAACGTTAGAGAATACCATAGGGGTAATCAAAATAGGACAATCCAGAGAAACTGGTAACATAGGGTACAAAAGATAGATAAACGTTAGAGAATACCATAGGGGCAATCAACAAAGGACAATCCAGAGAAACTGGTAACATAAGGTATACAAGATAGATAAACGTTAGCGAATACCATAGCGGCAATCAAAACAGGACAATGCAGAGAAACTGGTGACATAGGGTACTCAAGATAGATAAACGTTAGAGAATACCATAGGGGCAATCAAAACAGGACAATCCAGAGATACTAGTAGCAAAGAGTACACAAGATAAATATACGTTAGAGAATACCATAGGGGCAATCAAAACAGGACAATCCAGAGAAACTGGTAGCATAGGGTACTCAAGATAGATAAAGGTTAGAGAATACCATAGGAGCAATCAACAAAAGACAATCCAGAGAAACAGGTAACATAGGATACACAAGATAAATAACCGTTAGAGAATACCATAGGGGCAATCAACAAAGGACAATTCAGAGAAACTGGTAACATAGGATACACAAGATAGATAAATGTTAGAGAATACCATAGGGGCAATCAACAAAGGACAATCCAGAGAAACTGGTAACATAGGGTACTCAAGATAAATAAACGTTAGAGAATACCATAATGGCAATCAACAAAGGACCATCCAGAGAAACTGGTAGCATAGGATACACAAGATAAATAAACGTTAGAGAATACCATAGGGGCAATCAAAACAGGACAATCCAGAGAAACTGGTAGCATAGGATACACAAGATAAATAAACGCTTGAGAATACCATAGGGGCAATCGACAAAGGACAATCCAGAGAAATTGGTAACATAGGGTACTCAAGATAAATAAACGTTAGAGAATACCATAGGGGCAATCAACAAAGGACAATCCAGATAAACTGGTAGCATAGGCTACACAAGATAAATAAACGTTAGAGAATACCATAGGGGCAATATAAAAAGGACAATCCAGAGAAACTGGTAACATAGGATACACAAGATAAATAAACGTTAGAGAATACCATAGGGGCAATCAACAAAGGACAATCGAGAGAAACTGGTAACATAGGGTACTCAAGATAAATAAACGTTAGAGAATACCATAGGGGCAATCAACAAAGGACAATCCAGATAAACTGGTAGCATAGGCTACACAAGATAAATAAACGTTAGAGAATACCATAGGGGCAATCAACAAAGGACAATCGAGAGAAACTGGTAACATAGGATACACAAGATAAATAAACGTTAGCGAATACCATAGGGGCAATATAAAAAGGACAATCCAGAGAAACTGGTAACATAGGATGCACAAGATAAATAAACGTTAGAGAATACCATAGGGACAATCAACAAAGGACAATCGAGAGAAACTGGTAACATAGGGTACTCAAGATAAATAAACGTTAGAGAATACCATAGGGGCAATCAACAAAGGACAATCCAGAGAAACTGGTACCATAGGGTACACAAGATAAATAAACGTTAGAGAATACCATAGGCGCAATATAAAAAAGGACAATCCAGAGAAACTGGTAACATAGGATACACAAGATAAATAAACGTTAGAGAATACCATAGGGACAATCAACAAAGGACAATCCAGAGAAACTGGTAGCATAGGGTACACAAGATAAATAAACGTTAGAAAATACCATAGGGGCAATATAAAAAGGACAATCCAGAGAAACTGGTAACATAGGGTACACAAGATAGATAAACGTTAGCGAATACCATAGGGGCAATCAAAACAGGACAATCCAGAGAAACTGGTAACATAGGGTACTCAAGATAGATAAACGTTAGCGAATACCATAGGGGCAATCAAAACAGGACATTCCAGAGATACTAGTAGCAAAGAGTACACAAGATAAATACACGTTAGAGAATACCATAGGGGCAATCAAAACAGGACAATCCAGAGAAACTGGTAGCATAGGGTACACAAGATAAATAAACGTTAGAGAATACCATAGGGGCAATATAAAAAGGACAATCGAGAGAAACTGGTAGCATAGGATACACAAGATAAATAAACGTTAGAGAATACCATAGGGGCAATCAAAACAGGACAATCCAGAGAAACTGGTAACATAGGGTACTCAAGATAAATAAACGTTAGAGAATACCATAGGGGCAATCAACAAAGGACAATCCAGAGAAACTGGTAACATAAGGTATACAAGATAGACAAACGTTAGCGAATACCATAGGGGCAATCAAAACAGGACAATGCAGAGAAACTGGTGACATAGGGTACTCAAGATAGATACACGTTAGCGAATACCATAGGGGCAATCAAAACAGGACAATCCAGAGATACTAGTAGCAAAGAATACACAAGATAAATACACGTTAGAGAATACCATAGGGGCAATCAAAACAGGACAATCCAGAGAAACTGGTAGCATAGGGTACTCAAGATAGATAAATGTTAGAGAATACCATAGGGGCAATCAACAAAGGACAATTCAGAGAAACTGGTAACATAGGATACACAAGATAGATAAATGTTAGAGAATACCATAGGGGCAATCAACAAAGGACAATCCAGAGAAACTGGTAACATAGGGTACTCAAGATAAATAAACGTTAGAGAATACCATAGGGGCAATCAACAAAGGACAATCCAGAGAAACTGGTAGCATAGGATACACAAGATAAATAAACGTTAGAGAATACCATAGGGGCAATCAAAACAGGACAATCCAGAGAAACTGGTAACATAGGGTACTCAAGATAAATAAACGTTAGAGAATACCATAGGGGCAATCAACAAAGGACAATCCAGAGAAACTGGTAGCATATGGTACACAAGATAGATAAACGTTAGAGAATACCATAGAGGCAATCAAAACAGGACAATCTAGAGAAACTGGTAGCATAGGATACACAAGATAAATAAACGCTAGAGATTACCATAGGAGCAATCGACAAAGGACAATCCAGAGAAATTGGTAACATAGGGTACTCAAGATAAATAAACGTTAGAGAATACCATAGGGGCAATCAACAAAGGACAATCCAGATACACTGGTAGCATAGACTACACAAGATAAATAAACGTTAGAGAATACCATAGGGGCAATCAACAAAGGACAATCGAGAGAAACTGGTAACATGGGATACACAAGATAAATAAACGTTAGAGAATACCATAGGGGCAATATAAAAAGGACAATCCAGAGAAACTGGTAACATAGGATACACAAGATAAATAAACGTTAGAGAATACCATAGGGGCAATCAACAAAGGACAATCGAGAGAAACTGGTAACATAGGGTACTGAAGATAAATAAACGTTAGAGAATACCATAGGGGCAATCAACAAAGGACAATCCAGAGAAACTGGTACCATAGGGTACACAAGATAAATAAACGTTAGAGAATACCATAGGTGCAATGTAAAAAGGACAATCCAGAGAAACTGGTAACATAGGATACACAAGATAAATAAACGTTAGAGAATACCATAGGGCAATCAACAAAGGACAATCCAGAGAAACTGGTAACATAGGATACACAAGATAAATAAACGTTAGAGAATACCATAGGGACAATCAACAAAGGACAACCCAGAGAAACTGGTAACATAGGGTACTCAAGATAGATAAACGTTAGAGAATACCATGGGGGCAATGAACAAAGGACAATCCAGAGAAACTGGTAGCATAGGGTACACAAGATAAATAAACGTTAGAAAATACCATAGGGGCAATATAAAAAGGACAATCCAGAGAAACTGGTAACATACGGTACACAAGATAGATAAACGTTAGCGAATACCATAGGGGCAATCAAAACAGGACAATCCAGAGAAACTGGTAACATAGGGTACTCAAGATAGATAAACGTTAGCGAATACCATAGGGGCAATCAAAACAGGACATTCCAGAGATACTAGTAGGAAAGAGTACACAAGATAAATACACGTTAGAGAATACCATAGGGGCAATCAAAACAGGACAATCCAGAGAAACTGGTAGCATAGGGTACACAAGATAAATAAACGTTAGAGAATACCATAGGGGCAATATCAAAAGGACAATCGAGAGAAACTGGTAGCATAGGATACACAAGATAAATAAACGTTAGAGAATACCATAGGGGCAATCAAAACAGGACAATCCAGAGAAACTGGTAACATAGGGTACACAAGATAAATAAACGTTAGAGAATACCATAGGGGCAATCAACAAAGGACAATCCAGAGAAACTGGTAACATATGGTACACAAGATAGATAAACGTTAGAGAATACCATAGAGGCAATCAAAACAGGACAATCCAGAGAAACTGGTAGCATAGGATACACAAGATAAATAAACGCTAGAGAATACCATAGGGGCAATATAAAAAGGACAATCGAGAGAAACTGGTAGCATAGGATACACAAGATAAATAAACGTTAGAGAATACCATAGGGGCAATCAAAACAGGACAATCCAGAGAAACTGGTAACATAGGGTACTCAAGATAAATAAACGTTAGAGAATACCATAGGGGCAATCAACAAAGGACAATCCAGAGAAACTGGTAACATAAGGTATACAAGATAGACAAACGTTAGCGAATACCATAGGGGCAATCAAAACAGGACAATGCAGAGAAACTGGTGACATAGGGTACTCAAGATAGATACACGTTAGCGAATACCATAGGGGCAATCAAAACAGGACAATCCAGAGATACTAGTAGCAAAGAATACACAAGATAAATACACGTTAGAGAATACCATAGGGGCAATCAAAACAGGACAATCCAGAGAAACTGGTAGCATAGGGTACTCAAGATAGATAAATGTTAGAGAATACCATAGGGGCAATCAACAAAGGACAATTCAGAGAAACTGGTAACATAGGATACACAAGATAGATAAATGTTAGAGAATACCATAGGGGCAATCAACAAAGGACAATCCAGAGAAACTGGTAACATAGGGTACTCAAGATAAATAAACGTTAGAGAATACCATAGGGGCAATCAACAAAGGACAATCCAGAGAAACTGGTAGCATAGGATACACAAGATAAATAAACGTTAGAGAATACCATAGGGGCAATCAAAACAGGACAATCCAGAGAAACTGGTAACATAGGGTACTCAAGATAAATAAACGTTAGAGAATACCATAGGGGCAATCAACAAAGGACAATCCAGAGAAACTGGTAGCATATGGTACACAAGATAGATAAACGTTAGAGAATACCATAGAGGCAATCAAAACAGGACAATCTAGAGAAACTGGTAGCATAGGATACACAAGATAAATAAACGCTAGAGATTACCATAGGAGCAATCGACAAAGGACAATCCAGAGAAATTGGTAACATAGGGTACTCAAGATAAATAAACGTTAGAGAATACCATAGGGGCAATCAACAAAGGACAATCCAGATAAACTGGTAGCATAGACTACACAAGATAAATAAACGTTAGAGAATACCATAGGGGCAATCAACAAAGGACAATCGAGAGAAACTGGTAACATGGGATACACAAGATAAATAAACGTTAGAGAATACCATAGGGGCAATATAAAAAGGACAATCCAGAGAAACTGGTAACATAGGATACACAAGATAAATAAACGTTAGAGAATACCATAGGGGCAATCAACAAAGGACAATCGAGAGAAACTGGTAACATAGGGTACTGAAGATAAATAAACGTTAGAGAATACCATAGGGGCAATCAACAAAGGACAATCCAGAGAAACTGGTACCATAGGGTACACAAGATAAATAAACGTTAGAGAATACCATAGGTGCAATGTAAAAAGGACAATCCAGAGAAACTGGTAACATAGGATACACAAGATAAATAAACGTTAGAGAATACCATAGGGCAATCAACAAAGGACAATCCAGAGAAACTGGTAACATAGGATACACAAGATAAATAAACGTTAGAGAATACCATAGGGACAATCAACAAAGGACAACCCAGAGAAACTGGTAACATAGGGTACTCAAGATAGATAAACGTTAGAGAATACCATGGGGGCAATGAACAAAGGACAATCCAGAGAAACTGGTAGCATAGGGTACACAAGATAAATAAACGTTAGAAAATACCATAGGGGCAATATAAAAAGGACAATCCAGAGAAACTGGTAACATACGGTACACAAGATAGATAAACGTTAGCGAATACCATAGGGGCAATCAAAACAGGACAATCCAGAGAAACTGGTAACATAGGGTACTCAAGATAGATAAACGTTAGCGAATACCATAGGGGCAATCAAAACAGGACATTCCAGAGATACTAGTAGGAAAGAGTACACAAGATAAATACACGTTAGAGAATACCATAGGGGCAATATCAAAAGGACAATCGAGAGAAACTGGTAGCATAGGATACACAAGATAAATAAACGTTAGAGAATACCATAGGGGCAATCAAAACAGGACAATCCAGAGAAACTGGTAACATAGGGTACTCAAGATAAATAAACGTTAGAGAATACCATAGGGGCAATCAACAAAGGACAATCCAGAGAAACTGGTAACATATGGTACACAAGATAGATAAACGTTAGAGAATACCATAGAGGCAATCAAAACAGGACAATCCAGAGAAACTGGTAGCATAGGATACACAAGATAAATAAACGCTAGAGAATACCATAGGGGCAATCGACAAAGGACAATCCAGAGAAACTGGTAGCATAGGCTACACAAGATAGATAAACGTTAGAGAATACCATAGGGGCAATCAACAAAGGACAATCGAGAGAAACTGGTAACATAGGATACACAAGATAAATAAACGTTAGAGAATACCATAGGGGCAATATAAAAAGGACAATCCAGAGAAACTGGTAACATAGGATACACAAGATAAATAAACGTTAGAGAATACCATAGGGGCAATCAACAAAGGACAATCGAGAGAAACTGGTAACATAGGGTACTCAAGATAAATAAACGTTAGAGAATACCAAAGGGGCTATCAACAAAGGACAATCCAGAGAAACTGGTACCATAGGGTACACAAGATAAATAAACGTTAGAGAAGACCATAGGTGCAATATAAAAAGGACAATCCAGAGAAACTGGTAACATAGGATACACAAGATAAATAAACGTTAGAGAATACCATAGGGGCAATCAACAAAGGACAATCCAGAGAAACTGGTAACATAGGATACACAAGATAAATAAACGTTAGAGAATACCATAGGGACAATCAACAAAGGACAACCCAGAGAAACTGGTAACAGAGGGTACTCAAGATAGATAAACGTTAGAGAATACCATGGGGGCAATCAACAAAGGACAATCCAGAGAAACTGGTAGCATAGGGTACACAAGATAAATAAACGTTAGAAAATACCATAGGGGCAATATAAAAAGGACAATCCAGAGAAACTGGTAACATAGGGTACTCAAGATAGATAAACGTTAGCGAATACCATAGGGGCAATCAAAACAGGACAATCCAGAGAAACTGGTAACATAGGGTACTCAAGATAGATAAACGTTAGCGAATACCATAGGGGCAATCAAAACAGGACATTCCAGAGATACTAGTAGCAAAGAGTACACAAGATAAATACACGTTAGAGAATACCATAGGGGCAATCAAAACCGGACAATCCAGAGAAACTGGTAGCATAGGGTACACAAGATAAATAAACGTTAGAGAATACCATAGGGGCAATATAAAAAGGACAATCGAGAGAAACTGGTAACATAGGATGCACAACATAAATAAACGTTAGAGAATACCATATGGACAATCAACAAAGGACAACCCAGAGAAACTGGTAACATAGGGTACACAAGATAAACGTTAGAGAATACCATAGGGACAATCAAAACAGGTCAATCCAGAGAAACTGGTAGCATAGGGTACACAAGATAAATAAACGTTAGAGAATACCATAGGGGCAATCAACAAAGGACAATCCAGAGAAACTGGTAACATAGGATACACAAGATAGATAAACGTTAGAGAATACCATAGGGGCAATCAACAAAGGACAATCCAGAGAAACTGGTAACATAGGATACACAAGATAGATAAACGTTAGAGAATACCATAGGGGCAATCAACAAAGGACAATCCAGAGAAACTGGTAACATATGATACACAAGATAGATAAACGTTAGAGAATACCATAGGGACAATCAGCAAAGGACAATCCAGAGAAACTGGTAACATAGGGTACTCAAGATAAATAAACGTTAGAGAATACCATAGGGGCAATCAAAAAGGACAATCTAGAGAAACTGGTAGAATAGGGTACACAAGATAAACGTTAGAGAATATCTTAGGGGCAATCAACAAAGGACAATCCAGAGAAATTGGTAACATAGGATACACAAGATAAATAAACGTTAGAGAATACCATACATGCAATCAAAACAGGACAATCCAGAGAAACTGGTAACATAGGGTACTCAAGATAAACGTTAGAGAATACCATAGGGACAATCAACAAAGGACAATCCAGAGAAACTGGTAACATAGGATACACAAGATAGATAAACGTTAGAGAATACCATAGGGGCAATCAAAAAAGGACAATCCAGAGAAACTGTTAGCATAGAGTACCCAAGGTAAACGTTAGAGAATACCATAGGGGCAATCAACAAAGGACAATCCAGAGAAACTGGTAACATAGGATACACAAGATAGATAAACGTTAGAGAATACCATAGGGGCAATCAAAACAGGACAATCCAGAGAAACTGGTAACATAGGATACACAAGATAAATAAACGCTAGAGAATACCATAGGGGCAATCAACAAAGGACAATCCAGAGAAACTGGTAACATAGGGTATACAAGATAAATAAACGTTAGAGAATACCATAGGGGCAATCAACAAAGGACAATCCAGAGAAACTGGTAACATAGGATACACAAGATAGATAAACGTTAGAGAATACCATAGGGGCAATCAACAAAGGACAATCCAGAGAAACTGGTAACATATGATACACAAGATAGATAAACGTTAGAGAATACCATAGGGGCAATCAAAACAGGACACTCCAGAGAAACTGGTAACATAGGGTACTCAAGATAAACGTTAGAGAATACCATAGGGACAATCAGCAAAGGACAATCCAGAGAAATTGGTAACATAGGGTACACAAGATAAATAAACGTTAGAGAATACCAAAGGGGCAATCAACAAAGGACAATCCAGAGATACTGGTAACATAGGGTATACTAGATGAATAAACGTTAGAAAATACCATAGGGGCAATCAACAAAGGACAATCCAGAGAAACTGGTAACATAGGATACACAAGATAGATAAACGTTAGAGAATACCATAGGGGCAATCAAAAAAGGACAATCCAGAGAAACTGGTGGCATAGAGTACCCAAGATAAACGTTAGAGAATACCATAGGGGCAATCAACAAAGGACAATCCAGAGAAACTGGTAACATAGGATACACAAGATAGATAAACGTTAGAGAATACCATAGGGGCAATCAAAACAGGACAATCCAGAGAAACTGGTAACATAGGGTACTCAAGATAAACGTTAGAGAATATCATAGGGACAATCAACAAAGGACAATCCAGAGATACTAGTAACATAGAGTACACAAGATAAATACACGTTAGAGAATACCATAGGGGCAATCAAAACAGGACAATCCAGAGAAAATGGTAGCATAGGATACTCAAGATAGATAGAGGTTAGAGAATACCATAGGAGCAATCAACAAAAGACAATCCAGAGAAACTGGTAACATAGGATACACAAGATAAATAAACGTTAGAGAATACCATAGGGGCAATCAACAAAGGACAATCCAGAGAAACTGGTAACATAGGGTATACAAGATACATAAACGTTAGAGAATACCATAGGGGCAATCAACAAAGGACAATCCAGAGAAACTGGTAGCATAGGATACACAAGATAGATAAACGTTAGAGAATACCATAGGGACAATCAGCAAAGGACAATCCAGAGAAACTGGTAACATAGGGTACTCAAGATAAATAAACGTTAGAGAATACCATAGGGGCAATCAAAAAGGACAATCTAGAGAAACTGGTAGAATAGGGTACACAAGATAAACGTTAGAGAATATCATAGGGGCAATCAACAAAGGACAATCCAGAGAAACTTGTAACATAGGATACACAAGATAAATAAACGTTAGAGAATACTATACATGCAATCAAAACAGGACAATCCAGAGAAACTGGTAACATAGGGTACTCAAGATAAACGTTAGAGAATACCATAGGGACAATCAACAAAGGACAATCCAGAGAAACTGGTAACATATGGTACACAAGATAAATAAACTTTAGAGAATATCAAAGGGGCAATCAACAAAGGACAATCCAGAGAAACTGGTAACATAGGGTATACAAGATAAATAAACGTTAGAGAATACCATAGGGACAATCAACAAAGGACCATCCAGAGAAACTGGTAACATAGGATACACAAGATAGATAAACGTTAGAGAATACCATAGGGGCAATCAAAAAAGGACAATCCAGAGAAACTGGTAGCATAGAGTACCCAAGGTAAACGTTAGAGAATACCATAGGGGCAATCAACAAAGGACAATCCAGAGAAACTGGTAACATAGGATACACAAGATAGATAAACGCTAGAGAATACCATAGGGGCAATCAAAACAGGACAATCCAGAGAAACTGGTAACATAGGGTACTCAAGATAAACGTTAGAGAATACCATAGGGACAATCAACAAAGGACAATCCAGAGAAACTGGTACCATATGATATACAAGATAAATAAACATTACAGAATACCATAGAGGCAATGAAAACAGGACAATCCAGAGAAACTGGTAACATAGGATACACAAGATAAATAAACGCTAGAGAATACCATAGGGGCAATCAACAAAGGACAATCCAGAGAAACTGGTAACATAGGGTATACAAGATAAATAAACGTTAGAGAATACCATAGGGGCAATCAACAAAGGACAATCCAGAGAAACTGGTAACATAGGATACACAAGATAGATAAACGTTAGAGAATACCATAGGGGCAATCAACAAAGGACAATCCAGAGAAACTGGTAACATATGATACACAAGATAGATAAACGTTAGAGAATACCATAGGGACAATCAGCAAAGGACAATCCAGAGAAACTGGTAACATAGGGTACTCAAGATAAATAAACGTTAGAGAATACCATAGGGGCAATCAAAAAGGACAATCTAGAGAAACTGGTAGAATAGGGTACACAAGATAAACGTTAGAGAATATCTTAGGGGCAATCAACAAAGGACAATCCAGAGAAATTGGTAACATAGGATACACAAGATAAATAAACGTTAGAGAATACCATACATGCAATCAAAACAGGACAATCCAGAGAAACTGGTAACATAGGGTACTCAAGATAAACGTTAGAGAATACCATAGGGACAATCAACAAAGGACAATCCAGAGAAACTGGTAGCATAGGATACACAAGATAGATAAACGTTAGAGAATATCATAGGGGCAATCAAAAAAGGACAATCCAGAGAAACTGGTAGCATAGAGTACCCAAGATAAACGTTAGAGAATACCATAGGGGCAATCAACAAAGGACAATCTAGAGAAACTGGTAACATAGAGTACACAAGACGGGGAAAAACAAAACAAAAACACTACATGATATGTGTTGGACAACGTAACGTTTTATAATAATCAAACTAAAACCCATATATAATATGAATACACAACATAATTTGTCAAAAATAATATCATACGTGTAAAAATGAAGTTCACCAAAGGCAAACATATACAAATATTTGTTTATCTTTCACAGGTTAAAAGAAATTAAGCAAATGTTAGAAAAATCTGAACGTGAAAACTGCAAAGCAGTAACAAGGTATTTTTTTTACAACTAGTCTGCTTAAGGTTATTAACGTATCGGAAATGGGAGAGCCTCATTTGGAAATAGAACACGTGTTTTTTTAGTTAGTATATTGGTAGTTCAAAAGTTAAATATGCTTTCATTTCTTTCGATATTGAACGTACCTGACGAGGGCTTTTTCAGAACGGGGCAGTGTGCACTAAATTTGATATCTACGTTTTTATTATTATTCATAGTCTATGTCTGTATTGATCGGAAGCCCAAGATGACCAACAAATATATAGTGACAACATTTATACTGTTGCATAGGGACATATATACAAAAACAAATAAAATAACTTATTTGATTACATCCAAACTGTACACACATTAACTTTGAACGTACCTTTACAATGCTTTTTTTCATGAAATCCAAGACGGACCAACATCAACGTTGTTCCCTACATGTTAGTACATATATGCCGAGATGACTATTACATTAAAAAGGATATTTTCTAATCTCTTTTATTTCTACTTTTAGTAGATATTACTGCATATAAATATTATGTTGGTTTAGCATGTAATAATGTTGTGTTTGTTTGTAGAATGAAAATATTATTGCATAAATTCGAAGATATTGGGAATTGTGTATATATGTCTGTATTGTTCAAATACGGACAAAAACTATGTGTATTTCCTGGTAGCATATATCATAACATTGCACCTTAAATATCTACTACAAAAGTAAGTTATTCGGTCGCCATCATGACTTGGTTACCCGCTACAGAATATCTATGTCACAGATGACCACGAATATGATCCGTTTGTTCGTGGTCATAATGCCGAGACCCGGTTTCTTATTACTCCTTTAATATCTGCTGTGTTTTTGTATATATTTCATTTTACTGAAGATTAAGAGACTATGAAGAACATATAAGTGTGCTGAAAAAGGAGAAAGAACATGCTTTATCAAGGTACATATATTTATATTTATCAAATACAATATTCAGTCTCCAGAAAGTATTTACATCTTCTGTAATTAGTTCACACTCTGACTGTAAGATGAAGAAGAGTGATTCTATATACTCTCGTTTCTGATATTTTGTTACATAATCACTTACATTCCTTGTTTTTCCTTCTTCGATTTACGGATTCTGATTACCCCTTTGGTATCTTTAAACTCTTCTTACATTCCATGTTTTTGAAGCATTCTCTTGCATAATATGTTTTTATGCATTCACTTACATTCTATGCTTTTTTCACGCATTCACTTATATTCCATGTTTTTGATTTAACATTCACTTATATTACATGTTTTTGATTTAACATTCACTTATATTCCATGTTGTTGATTTAACATTCACTTATATTCCATGTTGTTGATTTAACATTCACTTATATTCCATGTTGTTGATTTAACATTCACTTATATTCCATGTTGTTGATTTAACATTCACTTACATTCCATGTTGTTGATTTAACATTCACTTATATTCCATGTTGTTGATTTAACATTCACTTATATTCCATGTTGTTGATTTAACATTCACTTATATTCCATGTTGTTGATTTAACATTCACTTATATTACATGTTTTTGATTTAACATTCACTTATATCCCATGTTGTTGATTTAACATTCACTTATATTCCATGTTGTTGATTTAACATTCACTTATATTACATGTTGTTGATTTAACATTCACTTATATTCCATGTTGTTGATTTAACATTCACTTATATTCCATGTTGTTGATTTAACATTCACTTATATTCCATGTTGTTGATTTAACATTCACTTATATTACATGTTTTTGATATAACATTCATTTATATTCCATATTTTTTGATTTAACATTCACTTATATTCCATGTTTTTATTTAACATTCACTTATATTCCATGTTTTTCGTATACATTCACTTATCTAGCTATAATCTGAAGAAGGATAGACAATACAATGGCCAAACGATAAAGATAGACAATACAATGGCCAAACGAAAAAGATAGACAATGCAATGACCAAACGAAAAAGGACAAAAAGGCAAATAATGGTAGGCAAAATACTACATAGAAAACTGAAGGTCTTTGAACACGAATCAGACTAACACAGAGATACAGGCGATCCGGTAGGGTAGACAGTTTCTGCTTCACTAGTGGTGTATCCGTCTGTAACAATATTGGTAAGCGAATAATGGAATCATTTTTGTTGATTTTCAGATTGAGTGAATTAATGGGAGACAAATTACGGGATAAAAACCCTGCAATTACAAATTTAAATGATCCCAATAGACCATTGAAGATTGGAGAACAGTACAGCGAGGTGTATGAAAATGAATGGACTGACGCTTATTCTACTATGCTGGATCAAGAGAGCCAGAATCCGACAGAGAAGGAAATAGTATCAATTCTTTTGGACATCCTAAGAGTAAGTGAGATAACGTAGCACAACATAACTTCATCAATTCTTCAATTACAATACGAATATAATACAAATACTTTATTGTCAATCATGAACGACCATTGTGAGCTATGCAATTAAAGTGTATTTTTAAATATACAATTGATTAATGTTCATTGGTGATTGATCAATGAAACAAAACTACAATACATCGAAATTAAACATTGAACACATAAATATTTTTATGATAGATGTAAGATGTATAGTTTTATGCAATTTATGTTTTCTAAATAATATGTGCTAAAACGAACACAGTGGATTCATATATTAGACAATACTTAAAGACTCTAACCTTTTTCAATTTTCTTACAGGAAATTTATCAATGTTGCTTAAATGATGTTGCTGAACAGTTTTCAGGATGTAGAACAATAGTAAATGTGAGTTGTAATTATAACATTAGAATGAGATCATTGTTTTTCCTTTAGTTGTTTTTGTTCATTGTACATTTTGTATTGTCTGTCTTTCGATTTACGGATTCTGATTACCACTTTCGTATTTTCGAATTTTTCCTGGAATAAACCGAAAGCAAAAAATACCACATTGCCGGAACAATAAAAAGAGGCGTAATCGATAACATAACACATATCATAACCACTCACTTTTCTTGTTTGGCACATGCACTTAAATAAAGTTTTATGGGCCCAAATCTCTCCTCTTAGTAAAATAATGCGGTCATGCAAAGGCTTTCCACACGTGACAACCCTCATATATAACCGGGCGAACTAAAAAGAAATCATTCACAACACATTTTACTTTTAAAATGGAAAACAGCATTACAAATTTATAGTTTTGTTTCGGAAATTAACCTTTTTGGTCAAGCACAAAGGGGCTACACTGAAAATGAACTAATTAAAATATTGGTGATTCTTATCAATAACATATTTGTCGAGCTCAGAGGACACATTTTTCAACAGATCAACGGAATCCCTATGAGAACAAATTGTTCCACTCTCCTAGCCGAAATTCCCGTTACTCCTACAGTGATGGTGATAATAGGAAACCAGTATGGATATAAGAAAACAACCGTTAATCCAAAAGTTGAATAAAAACTAATTAAGTAAAACATTACACAAATCAGCTTTATCATGAATAGTGAGTCTAAATGCCTGATCGCTATGCATATTAATATGATGTCATATAATATTGTAGGGATTCAGTGATGATGAAATATCAGATTATATGAGAGCTGTAAAAGACTCGGTGAAGGTTCTTGCTGTTAAATACATTCCTCTTCTGTGTATGGTTAGTCATTATTATATATGCCATCAAATATTCCTGGATGTTTTTATTTGTAATGATAAGATTTTGTATTGATTTTCATCCTATTGTATTATTAGTAAGAAAAGCAATGGATGACCATTCAACATTGAACCTTGACATAAAGTAAAGCAACTGAACAGCGCCCGTATAGCTTCTCCACATTCTACAGTCACACTAGTGAGTGAGACACCCCTCCCCCCCCCCCCCAAGTGAAACCGTCTCTAGCCTACAGATGAACAATAATCTTTACCTCTGGCTATAGACACCAATTATGGGCATTCATGCATCTACATCTAACTATATATATAATCAGTGAGTAATTGTCGATTAGCACCAAATGAGATCTTTTTCAGTTATATCATGGCGGGAAGAAGGTACATTTGACGAGATTATGATGCTGTCCGCTTTGTATTAGACAAACACGCTTAGTTAGGTTGTTATAGTCAGCGCCGAATTTAGATAAAGAGAGGCCCTAGGTTACTCCACTTGTGAGAACCCTTCCAATTCCCCACCTTCACGATTGGAGGAAGATGGAAGCGTGTTTAATCAATTTCAATAAAGGCAAAGATGATGATTGATGTTTAAGATTATACAATATTCTGAAATGGAGTGCAACTGTGTAAGGAAAATTACTGAAGGATTGTTTAGAAAGTACAGTCAGTTATGACAGCGTAAGACTTAGTGTGAAAGTCCAATAACAATGTTAAAAATATTATATACCTGGGCCGAAGCCCACCTAAATATTGAGGCCCTAGGCTTCAGCCTATCGAGCCAATAGGTAAATCTGGCACTGGTTATAGTGCTAGTTCACTGGAACAACAATTAATCCATAATGCTGCCTGCCTATAGTGGAAACTAAGCAAGAAATACCAACTTGATCATCTTTGGTTTGGCCCAAGAGACAGTGGAGAAATATCGTAATCCATTGGTACCATTGAACAAAACGTCAGAATATTTTTAAGTTTTTCACTTCGTCGTTAACGACAGTCGAGAGGAAATTGGTACGAATTCACGTTCAAACATTTAGTCACACACAGATTAAAATGATTACGAATATTTACCCCACTTGTTATAGTGACAGCCGGTGCCTGTACCAAGTCAGGGTCATTACGGTTTTCACAGTTTTCCGATTGTTGACTGATTTTGTCTGTTTATATAATTATGAGTTTTGACTTTCCCTTTGTAAGATTGTTCGGAGTTCGGTAATTTTGTTATTACCCTTATGAAAAATAATAATATTTATTGTTTCTACTCTAATGTTATGTTCAAAGGTTTTTGATATTCAGTATGAATAAACATGTATGTGCTGTTCAATTATACATTTCTCTATTGGAATTGGGAGCCATTGTGGTTGTGGTCGTATGGTAGTTAGATTTATAACTACCTATGTAATCAGTGCATATCACCACTAACGTAATTAGTTCGAACCCCGCTCAGCCGAGATATATTCGATACAACTTTATATGATAAAGTTTGTCAGTGACTTGCGACAGGTCGGTGATTTCCTCCACCAATAAAATGGACTCACGATATAACTGAATAATTGTTGAAAGTGGCGTCTAACACCATAAACCAACCAATCAACCCTATTGGAATTGTATATAATTACGTTTTTTTTTCCAGAAAGTAACCAATGACGGATCACCTTGCAAATCAGCAGTACAGTATCAAGACTTCAGTTTACCATACATTGAAAACTGTGTGAAAATGTGTTACTTTGCTGTCGTGCAAGATCCACCAATGTACTTAGATTTTGAACCTGACGATGTATTCGATAGAGTGGCGTTTAAAGAATTTACTAAGTCTGGAACAAAAGTTGATTATTTAGTCTGGCCTGCTTTATATTTGTATAAAGAGGGTCCTCTTCTTTCTAAAGGTGTTGTACAGGCTATAGGAAATGTCTAGTCTTGCTTTTAACAACATTTGTTTAATTGATAATGTTACGAGCAAGTTTTTGAAAGATACTATTTATAACAATATTATTTGTGTCAAATTGCTATGAATAATAATGAATGATATTTGATATATATATATTTTTTTCTCCTGTTGCTATTGGATTACGATATTTATCCACTCGAGATATTTGAAATTTGAAAATATTGTACTAATTCATGTCACGTGTCTGTGTTTGTCATATATGTCTTAAAAATCATACACAAATTATTGTAATCATTGTATATAGATGTATTATGTGATTATTCTGCTCGCAAGGGCACCACTGATAATACAGTATTTGTTGTTGTTGTTGTTTTAATCTTTTGGTAAATAAAGGTAATAACAAAATTACCGAACTCCGAACAATCTTACAAAGGGAAAGTCAAAACTCATAATTATATAAACAGACAAAATCAGTCAACAACCGGAAAACTGTGAAAACCGTAATGACCCTGACTTGGTACAGGCATTTCTAAAGAAATGGTGGGTTGAATCAGATTTTAAGGCGCCAAACCTCCCGCTCTCATTACGGTTCAAAGGTTCCGGCTGTCACTGTAACAGTATTTAAATACAGGAACAAAATAGGTAAAATAGTAGTCAAAGCAGTACCATATTCGGTGACGTAAATGTCAAAAATATTTTTACGTCACACATTGACAAAAAAAATTCTTGACATTTTTGACTTCTTTATCTTTATACATTTTCACTATATGAAAATGCATCGCTTATAATTTTTTCTGCAGAGACGGAATATATTTCGACAAGATATTGGTATCGGAATATAAACTTTTTAAGAGATCGAATAAGGCGAATCTTTTTATAGCCCTGGTCCAGTAGCCTGTTTCTCAGATGAAGATGACGTTTCAGGAAATCAGAATAATTGCTACTGGCCCTTGCATAGCGAATCAATTGCGAGATGTAAACACCATATGCAGGAGAAGCTGGTATATTGCTGCACATGTTTGGAAAATTTATGATTTTAAAATTGAAGTCGTCCCGCTTATCATAAATTTTAGTACTGAGTTGACCACTGTCGTCAAATTCGAGGTATAAGTCCAAAAATGATGCGGACGAAGCTGTATCGGTGGTCTCTTTAACTTCCAGCTCTGGTAACAGAAGGAAAATATGTCCAAAACGTGTAAACAAAATGTTGTATAGTTTCCGTCGTTAATGACTGTCGTAAGGAAATTGACCGGAATTCTCATGCAAGATATTTAACCACCGTTGTGAATAAAAATATTACGAACATTTAATCAATTGGTTAAACACGCTATGAACACTCCCTTCATACTGATATGTCAAACTCTGAGGAATATGTAAAACGCAGAGAAAGCACGCTAATAACAACAACAGGTAAGGTATCTTCTTTACATCACTCCGCAACAATAAGTTATCATTTTGACACAATATTTACACCCAACGCTTTAGAAAAATGACTTTGCTTTCAAATAATGTCAAATTGCACGCGAATGACTGGACATTCTTGAAGCTATCGGCTGTTGAACGTGAAATTGACAATATTTTTTGTGAAATTTCAAGTTTGATGACAGAAAACATTAAATTCTCCCCATTTTATTTCCACATCAATCTCTGTATGCAATGCCCAATCATTTGCCGATCATCTGTCAAAATCTCATAATCTGAAAGCTTTTCCTGTCCGAGCAATTGGAGTTTTGAGAGGCACGATCATTGAAAAATGGATATGGCTCACCGCGGCGGAAAAAAATGAATGAACATGTTGAACTCGGAGTACAGGAATGCTGAATCGCGGAGTAGGAACTTAAATCGGTAGATATCAGCGTCAAAAGATCTGGGTTTTCTACTAGAAAAGCACATCAAGCAATTTGTATTTTAAGGCGATGAAATACTAGACATACACATCGTTTGATTACAAATACAAGCATAGCTCGAGAAGTTCTTAAGATGAAATTGGTAGTAATTGAAATCGGAAGTAATTTATCCCTTTCATCATTTTCATATATTTTTGTCATCTCCACAAGAATTTATCAAAAGAGTAAGAACTCTAGAACAACTTTTACTAGACGTACTACTAGCCCACAATCTTTCGGACAGATCACTCAGCTATAATCAGAGATTTTAGTAGGAACAACAGAAGAGGATTACACTTGAACATGGTAAAAGGCTGAAAACAATTTCCCAAATCCTCTATGAATTTTTTTATTATTTTTCATATGACGGAATGGGAAATAAGGGTAATAACAAAATTACCGAACTCCGAACAATCTTACAAAGGGAAAGTCAAAACTATAACAGACAAAATCAATCAACAACCGGAAAACTGTGAAAACCGTAATGACCCTGATTTGGTATAGGCATTTCTAAAGAAATGGTGGGTTGAATCCGGTTTACTGTTGTTATTTCTCAGACCTCTATGAATATTTCTAATAATTTGTATATTCTATGAGCACTCAAACTCAATAAAGGATTGCAAACGGTGTCGCTATTAATTGTATACTAAATAACATGCATGAACAAAACAATAATTACTCAGCAAGTAAGCAGCCACCCAAACCTCTTTCCTTGCAAAACTTAAATAATCAGACTGGTGTATAATGTTTTTAACAGACCTCGAAAGCAAGCATATTGAAATGTTCGTTACTGTCGCTGGACGTTTTAACAACAAAGTGTCTTTGAGTACTGGTAAAGCAAAAAGTGTTATAGCAAAATAAATCTGCTTCTTATACTTATGTAGTCTACCTCTGACAAAGGATATGAAATGTGTACAATTAAATATGTACTCTCGTCCAAATTTATATTGTTTGTGGTCCGCTTTAGCGCTTAGCTTTCGGACAGTTCGGTGACGAGTTTTTTTTTCAGAACCGTATTTTTTCCCCGGCTCTATACCAACTAGTCCTTTGATCCAAGTTCTGTGGAGACTAGTCTGGTGGTCAAATGTAAAATTTGATTACAACATTAATTTTCTTCAAATGAATCAATCTACAATGTTTTGTTTCTGCTACTACCTAGTACCTCTGATGAAAGATACATTATGGTAATGATGGCAATATGAATTCAAAATTATTCCCGTCAATCTGATTTTTGATCTGGAGTAAAGTTGAATCGAGTGGCGTAGGAAAGAGCAAAAAAGTGTGTGTGTGTGTGTGTGGGGGGGGGGGGGGGGGGGGGGGGGGGGGGGGGGATTTATTCAAATACAAAAAGTGAAATAAAAAAATCTTTTCTCATATTTGTTGTCCGTTTTAAAAACAAATCTTTCGAAAAGTGTGGGGGGCAGTGGTATGCCCCCGGCTCCTACGCCCCTGACGTCTGATTAGAGATTAATAGAACTGCCAATTCCATTGACACATGTTCCCTGTCCATTGGGAGTGAACCAAAGGACATGCAATATGCATATGAAATTATTTGTTTTAAGTAAATGATCAAGCTTTGTAACATTTAAATGAAAATTTCATTTCGGATGCAAAATTCATGAGTACTTACATTGTCCAAGATTGTTATTGATTTCATACAAATTGTGTACAAAATATGTCTTCTGTTCATAGACAGTCAAGAATGCCTGAAAAAATCTCCAAACTAGCTTAAAATATTTTCTTTCCTTCCATAGCAGAACGAGAAAAGAATTCCAATTTGATGTACCTAATTTTTTCATCCACTTGATCTGTGTAATTTCTAAAAATTATTTCCTATCGACATGAAAAACAAATAAAATAAGAAAAACCAAAACCAGTAATGAAATATTTAGTTCTGCATAACATACGTCCGTGGTGAGCCATATCCATTTTACAATGATCGTGCCTTTCAACACTCCAAATGCTCGGAAAGGAGAAGCTTTCAGATTATGATATTTTGACAGATGTCATGATCGGCAAATGATTGGGCATTGCATACTTGATAAACATTATGCTGAATTAGGGGTCCTTAAAACACTTAAAGTGGCTTGCATGTAAAAAATATTCTCAATGAAAAATCAAATGGACTTGCTTTAGATTTGTGACAGGCGTTCGTTGATAGTATCAAAGCGCGAAATATCTGTCGATGAATCAGAAGTGATTTTTGATTTTTAGAAAGAATGTAATTTTACAACTTGAAAACATAAAAAAGAATGCTAAATCTAAGAGACAGTGATCATATTGATTCAATTGAACATTAATTTACTCCGCGTTTGGTAGTTCCAAATGAAATTGTTACTCCGAGTTCTGCATTTCATACGTCCGCAGTGAGCCATATCCATTTTTCAATGATCGTGCCTCTCAAAACTCCAATTGCTCGGAAAGGAAAACCTTTCAGATTATGAGATTTTGACAGATGATCGGCAAATGATTGGGCATTGCATACAGAGATTGATGTGGAAATAAAATGGGGAGAATTTGATGTTTTCTGTCATCAAACTTGAAATTTCACAAGAAATATTGTCAATTTCACGTTCAACAGCCGATAACTTGATGAATGTCCAGTCATTCGCGTGAAATTTGACATCATTTGAAAGCAAAGTCATTTCTAAAGCGTTGGGTGTAAATATTGTGTCAAAATGATAACTTATTGTTGCGGAGTGATGTAAAGAAAATACCTTACCGGTTGTTGTTATCAGCGTGCTTTCTCCGCGTTTTACATATTCCTCCTGCCGATCCGAGTTTGGTAAATCAGTATGAAGGTGGTGATGAATATGAGAAATACAAATATTTTTTATTTTTCTAAGAATAGGAGAAAACCATATGGTTCACTGTTACTCTTTAAACTTCATAATAAGGTTATTCTTGATTACAAAATAATCAATAAAAACAGGAAGTGCTGATATCATTTGTAATTCCTTGTTGTTCCAGTACGTGGGGCAACATAAAATGGTTCCTAATTGTCTGAGCGTTCCACATTATATTGAATCGTAGGTAAGTTTAAGGGGGTTCGTGTTACTCGATCTTTAGTTTTATGTGTATATTTGTAGATCGTTTTTTGTCCTTTTGTACTTTTTCCTTTGGCCATTGTGTTGTCTGTCCTTCTTTGATTTACGGATTCTGATTACCCCTTTGGTATCTTTTTCTTTTGGCCATTGCGTTGTCTGTCCTTCTTTGAATTACGGATTCTGATTACCCCTTTGGTATCTTTTTCTTTTGGCCATTGTGTTGTCTGTCCTTCTTTGAATTACGGATTCTGATTACCCCTTTGGTATCTTCAAACTCATCTTATTGCATTATGTTTAATAATCAGCTTAAAGGTGTTCCTTATGATTTATCTTGCTACCAAGCTTATCAATATATCACCAAGATATATTAACTTTATATGGGACCGTCGTGGCCGTGGTCGTATGGTAGTTGGATTTACAACTGCCTATGCAAGACTGATGTTGTGAGTTCGAATCTCGATCAGGGCGAGGTGCACAACATTATACGATAAAGCTTGCCAGTGACTTGCGACAGTCGATGGTTTTCTCCGGGTCCTCTGGTTTCCTCAACCAATAAAACTGACCGCCACGATATAAATGAAATATTGTTGAAAGTGGCGTTAAGCACCATCAAGCAAACAATATTAAATTTATGTAACCGACATGCATATATATAGTTTTACATTCATGATGCAACCACAACAATCAATCAGACATGCGCAGCATAGTCCTGATTGAATGCTGTGGTTGCATCATGAATTTAAAACTATATATGTTTAATTAAATTTATTCCAGAAACGCGTCGTTTGCACTAAATTAGATATATACGTATTTATCAAAAGTTAATTGACATTTAAAATAATTTGAAACATACTTGAAATTTACACTTAAGTATGGCTCCACCTAAGAATCATGCAAAATAAAGAAAAAGTGATTTACCTTATGTCATCAATTCACTCAATATTTTGTTATATGACATATTTTGAGTAAACATAAATGTATATTCAAAGACAAGTGTTTATTTATGCTATTTTTGCTATTTAACCCAAATTAAAATCAGTATGGTCACATTTTTTTTACTAATAAAGTATGTAAAAAGGTTGGATATCAGAACACATTATCTTCTATGAACAGGCGATTTGTAATAAACTATATAGCACATTGAAAAATATTGGATCTCCTCTACAAAATATCAATTTTTTTCATTTGTAGCCTCGTGTCAATGTTTTGTTATGTTAGTTTTAAATTAACCGCTCAAAATCACAATACCAAGAACGACAACTCTTGTTGAACTTCAAAGTGAATAACATTTTACTTATTTCAGGTTGTAAGCTAAACCTTTGGAGTAAAACTCTTTAATTATCTATTTTTATTTTTAATTGGTTAAAATAGCAATATATTTTGATGATGAAATTGATTAATTTAATATTGTTCATGTTTATTTTTATTCTGTCCGTATGTTGTTTGTTTTCCATTCATCACTTCCGGTTTTGCTCAAATATCACCTCACTGGACTGCTGTACTTTTAAATGATTGAGAAATTTTGTTGTGACACATGCAAAATATAATATTTCACCAAGAAATTATCCTGGAGATACAGAGCAGAAACTTTCTTCGGTAGTCTAATCTCAACGAGATTAGTTGTGTCCTATAGAGTAAGACTTTTTACAACGAATCTGTCTCTTACTGTATCGATATACGTAACAGTATGCACTTTACATGGTTACAAACTCGGTGTAGAATTTCGGCAGAGTAAAAGTTGCACTTATCTTCAACATACAGGGAAATTAAAAACATTTAGAGGACTCTCTTCTTTCCATAGCCAGATAATCTTGGAGGACTATGGTATTTTACTACCTGTTGAAATGGTATGTTTACAATCTTGTTATTCATAATCACAAGATAAAGTTTTTTTAAAGTAAAATTTAGTTAAATTTACATAGCAAAAATAATTTCTGAAAAATATAGCAAATTTACAGGATTGGATTGACTACTGTATAATGTTTTGTTAATACAAAATAAACAATGCCTACTTTGAAAAATGAAAAGAGTATGGAAAGTAAGAAAATGTCTGATGTTCAGATTTGCATATATAGGATATCCTTGTGTGACATAGCTCTGTTAATTTGCAACAGTACTAGTAATATGCATGATTTACCTCTGTAAAGCTTGAAATATAATACAGTTTATTGTTAGTTATCTGCTAATTATGAAACTTATACCAAAGTTATATAATTGGAATTATCACTGTACAGGGGCATAGCTGGGGCTAAATAAAGTGGACAGTAGAGGGGATGGTTTTCGCCAATTTTTGTTATTGCTGAATGCAAAATGGTGCATTCTCGGGACATTTAAGAATATCAAAGAAGGCATGACCAGACCCAATTTTAATTCCCGGAGTTAACAAAGTATGTTTATAATAGTTCAAAATCTGCCCTTCTTGCCTTAGCAGACACAAATACTGATAAGATCCCTCGATATGCGTTACCAGGTCGAAACATTTGTTGTTTCATGGGCTATGAGAGCGAACAAATTATTAGTGTTGCATTCAGTTACAAACTACATTTTTGTATTGCGGTACAAATCTGATTTTTTATGATATAAATGATCTCATCCTGGATATCAGGAGAAGTATATTTATCCCTGCTACTAGCACTACATTGTAGCTATATGTTCGGCAAATATTGGGTCACCTTGTGCCTTTGAATTTAAAATTGTCATGAACTTACTTGGCTCCAGAGCATGACAGGGAGTATACACTGCAATATTTTGTTTCCTTAATCTTCAACAGTACATGTTGGTTTTTCATTTCTTGGGTCTTTTTAAATTCTGAGAGTTTGTAAATTATCGGTTCATCTTCAGAATATTTGGATGTGACTGAAAAGAAAATAAGGACATACAACAGCTACATTAACAGATATCCATTCTTCATAAGTCTGTACAAAACTTTACATAGAAAAAGGATGGATGATGATCAGCATTGTGGTGTACTTGTAAAAACCTATAACATTTTTAAAATGCAAAAGTTAATGTTTATCTTTTAATGTCTTGTAGGGATAATCTTGGAAATCTTATGAAATTGAAGATGGTATTTCATACACAGAAGATGATGTCAAGAAAATATATCCAACAACCCCATCATCACTAGACCTCATCGTTCATGAATCATTCATTTTGCCATCAAAAGAAGAAGGGATAATGTGAAGAAAAAGGTAGAAAATGTAAATGAGGATACCATAGGAAATGAAATTGTGACATCTGACCAACCAGTACCGGTAAATGCAATGCAAGGCACATTTTTATAGTGGTCTGCTACTCAGTACCTGTTCCTTGGTTTAGGATAATACATGTACAACTGGAATGCAATGTTTAATGGTCTATATTATAAAAATAAAATCAACTCTCAGGGCTTTTGGGAAAAAAGTAAACCCCAAGTCTTGCTACAGAGCATTTGTTCCAACAAATTTTGTAAAGTTGAATAGGTACCTTTTTCTTCACCAAAAATATTATATATAATTTAGAAGTCATTATATCTTAAAGGAGTTGTCATGTTCTTGTAATGTTCAACCATTTGAAAAAAGTAAATGTTGATTTTTTTTCAGTGTCTGATTTTTATTTAATTTGTAGAAAGAGCAATAGGAGACTATTGTTTAATGATACTGTTGTTTTTGGGTCATTTGTCAGTAGAAAGGAGGTGAGGAATGCCAATAAGGGAGGTGGAAGCTGTGTATTTTTGCTAAATATAACTTTAATTTATCCTATATTTTCATTAAGAAAAATCCTATTTTCCTATATAATTTTTGTCAAAAGTGGCTTGACTCCCTGCACTAAATGACTAAATCTCCTTCCTATTCAGAATTGCATATTTTTCAAGACTTTCTTTACCGTCTCGAAACTCAAAGCAGCAAACTGTAGAGTGAGTGATTGTTATTTAACTCCAACTCAGCAATTTTCAGTTATATCATGGCGAGATCAAGTTAATTTTCAATGAGATGATGTCTGTTTTGTACTAGACCAAGACACTTAGTTGCATTTTTATAGTGCTAGTTCACTGAAACAACAGTCCGTGGATGGACATATTGCCCCGCTCAGACACATTATCCTGATTCCAAGCCAACCAGTCTTTGCTCTTTCTTCTTAATGCTGCGTGCTTAGTGCAGAAGTAACAAATACCAATTTTATGGTCTTTGGTTTACAAACAGTAGAAGATGGGGATCTTGAATCAGCTATTCAGATGACAGAAGTTGTCTAAGCTGTGAACTCTGAAAAATCTAAATATTTTGTTCTAGGCTGACAAGACATACGAGACATAGGTATTACTGGCATTATTTATAGGAGCTATCTTTATACCTAGGACAACCAAACAAGCTAATGGCATTACTTTGACCTCATTTTTACAGTCTACCGACCATGTAAAAGTTTTTTAATTTTCTTTTTTTCATGGAAGATCAATAATATTTGGTATATATTTTCCTTATGGTAATCTGTTAACAAATCAGATTATTCTGTTGTGAAGAAAATTTCATGTGATGTTATTATAGAAAATAAGTATCCCAAATTGATCTGCTTTTTTTAGTGAACTAGATGTCAAAAAGGGCAAGCAAACATGTACATGTTTCTATGAACAAATAGACTGTGCATGCAAAACCAATTTTCCAGATTACATTATAGGAATTGATAATGTTAAAAAGAGGGGTCATTTGCATAATATGATTTGCAAAACAGGATACAACCCTCTGGCACATTATGAAAAGTCGTAAGATTGTAATAAGCCTTGAAATAAGCCCGTAAATTTGGCCTGCTGCTCTTCAAGCGATGCCAACTTTCTTAATCTTTTTTTTTTCGGTTTATATTTTTAATATAAATTATAATGTAATCAGGATAAGCACCCCATATTTGTATTAGAAGTTTATAGTAAAATGTTACTACAACAAATCTTTAGTATCTAAAAAGTGATTTAAAATGATAGTACTAAAATTGTATACTAAATGCATAGTAAAATAAATATTCTAGGACCATAATTTTATACTACCTGAAATTTACAATTGGAAAATTAGCAGATAAAATGCCAGATTAGATTTTTTTAAATGATTGGGAAATTAATGCTAGCAAATAATTTTTGCTGTGTTTGAATTGCAGATTTATCAAACTCTGTGTTTATGCTTCCATGGCAACCATGGATATTATTTAAATTTTCAGTGTTATCAGTCTAAGAGTTGGCATTCAGCTATATAATCAGTAATATGGAAATCTTTGTGACCAAAAGAAAATTTTAAGACTTTAGCATGATATGAAATGCATTTAATATGTAAAACGTTTTATTTTTGTATCCATGGCAACCATTCACATAATTTAAGGTGAAAAGTTTATTTAGCAGTTAGATTGGTTATAATTTATGTGAAAAAGATAATATCAGTAAATACATTTTAGAGAAGTAGAACTATTTTGTAAAAAATGTAGTTGTATAGTATTTGCTAAAAATATCCAAAAGTATGGGACAAAAAACACTTTTTTCCCAAAAATCTAAAAAAGGCTACAAACGATTATTTTTTTATATGTTTAAGACAAGTGTCTAATAAACGGATACAAACAAGCATCATTCACATAGCACCCTGTTCACAGGAGATTATAGATAATGAAAATCCTATTTTTTTGCATTTTTTGAAAATGCGAGATGAGGTTGTTTGGTTGCCATGGAAACAATAATTGGCAAACTTGTATTTTCTGTACATATAATTATTTTTTTAGAAGAAATCTTCAACATCACTGATATGTAATTATATTATGATTTTTTTTAAATATTTTTTTAGAAATATGTGTGGCAAAAGTGCAAATTTAATGAATTGAAGACTGAAATAAAATGGGTTCTATGATGAAGTTGTAAGCATAGCAACCAAAGTCAATACATGTGTTCTTTTATTATTTTTATGAGTTTTCCATCAAAAGCAACATATGAACCATATAGACTCCAATTTTGCAACTATCAATATATCACCCACTGCATGATTCTTAGGTGGAGCCATACTTAATATTTAATTGAGTTTTACACAACCTAGTCATAGTTAACTCATTTTCATTTTTGGATGCAAAGACTCATTATATTTATGTAATTAATTTCCACTGCAGAGCGATAATTTCAATTAAAAAAGTATTGAATCATGCAGTAAGCATATCAATTGTGAGACTCCTTTGGCAATGGTTTCAAGCCTACACAGTTTTGCAATGCTTTTTTTGCAGATAAGAACGGCTAAGGACACATATGCCTGGGAGAGAGCCTTCGTTGTGATAATAATTACATTATCTCTACCTAAGATATAACTGTTTAACCTGTAGTTCATTGCCAAGTTGATGACATCCAAACCATTGTTAGCAAGAAAAATTGAGAAAAAGGATTGAATTTCCTTTTCATTGGACATATCGTTACAGGCTTATTCATCACAATAGTAGTAAGTTTCTATATCTAAAAAATTTAAAAGCAATAAATCCAAACAGGGTCGATTCTAGCACTCATATACATGACCGCACACTTCAGTATAAAGTAGTAGGGTTAGATAACTGTTAGAGGAAACTGAAGGGACGATCCAGATAGACAATCCAGAGACACTGGTAATATGGCACAAAAGACACAGGACAAAGACAAACAAAATATAGAAAAGCCCAACCCAACACAGAAAAATAAAAAGAGGACTAAAAACTGAACACACAAAAAAGAAAAAAAACGGGGTAAACCCAGATGCTCGCGAAGAGTAAACAATTCCTGCTTCTTACAATGCACCGCCGTAAAAGTGTGGTGATAGTCTTGATAGAGAAAATAAATCTATGTAAGAGAGAAAAGAGCAATTGTTATTTGATTTAAGGATATTTCGTAACTGTCAACCAATGTGTCCTGACGATCGTAGCAATTTTGTAGTGGTGACTTCAATCTGGGAGCAACCCGTTTATTTCTTGATGAAATGTTTCGTCCGTCAGATTTATACTTATTATGAAAATTAGACATATTTTGACATAACATCACAAATTAAATCAAAATACACTGGGATGGTCATTGGATGGCTCCCTTTTAAAATGATGTGCTACAACCCCACCGTCCATTCAATACAGAAGCTGTTACTAATAACAGAAATTTATTTAATTGTTATTTGCTGGTTTTTTTTATAAGTTTCCTTTTAAAATTCTGTAAAATTTAGATGTCAAATTGAAAACCAGGTCAGCGATTACAGGCTCCTGAGATCGTCTAGTTCGTTTACCCATTGTATTTTCTGATTACACCTTTGGTATTTTCACACTTTTCTCTGTCACTTTTCTAATATAAATGTTTATCATTGAATACAGAATAATATTGTGTTTGTTTGTTTGCTTGATGGTGTTTAACACCACTTTCATCAATATTTCAGTTATATCGTGGCGGTCAGAGCATAATGCAATCTAATTAATATGCATAATAAATAAGGGTAATAACAAAATTACCGAACTCCGAACAATCTTACAAAGGGAAAGTCAAAACTCACAATTATATAAACAGAGAAAATCAGTCAACAACCGGAAAACTATGAAAACCGTAATGACCCTGACTTGGTACAGGCATTTCTAAAGAAATGGTGGGTTGAATCAGATTTTAAAGCGCCAAACCTCCCGCTCTCATTTCGGCTCAAAGGTTCGGGCTGTCACTATAACAGTATTTAAATACAGGAACAAAATATGTAAAATGGTTGTCAAACCAATGAAGTAAATGTCAAAAGCACTTTTACGTCACACATTGATCAAAAAATATTTTTGACATTTTTCTGCACAGACGGAATATACTTCGACAAGATCTTGGTATCGGAATATAAACTTTTTAAGAGATCGAATAAGGCGAATCTTTAAATAGCCCTGGTCCAGTAGCCTGTTTGTCAGATGAAGATTACGTTTCAGGAAATCAAAATAATTGCTACTGGCCCTTGCATAGCGAATCAATTGCAAGATGTAAACACCATATGCAGGAGAAGCTGGTATATTGCTGCACATGTTTGAAAAATTTATGATTTTAAAATTGAAGTCGTCCCGTTTATCATAAATTTTAGTACTGAGTTGACCACTGTCCTCAAATTCGAGGTATAAGTCCAAAAATGATGCGGACGAAACAAGATATCAATACAAATTCAATAAATTATATTTAAATAGGAAATGATTAGCTTAAAGCATATGTGTGCTGTCTTAAATTGGAGACTCATTGGTGACGGGCATAGCACATGCAGTCTTAACATTGATACTAAGTGGTTAATTATGTTCAACAACAGTTACTTTAATCCCGCATATTATACTATAAAACTAGCCTGTAAATGATTACTTATGTTCCTCGTCAGCCTCTTCAATCGCGTATTTAACACTACAAAACAATGCTGTGTTGCCATCCTTATCAATTTGATTAGCGTCTATCGCACATTCTAGTAATATTTGGATCACTCCTAAAGATGGGAAATGTGAGATATTGTCACCATCAACTACTGAAGATTTTGGATCAACTGCTAAGTGTAATAATGTATGTTCCTCATGTGTTCTTATATTCCTACTTATAAGTTCACTTAGTAGTTTGTAAAACTCGTTTGTCTGATAAAGGTCTTTCTCTACACACCTAAAAACATTGATCATATGTAAAACAGACAGCAACAGAAACTTGTAGTTATTAATAGCACTTATATTAACAGGTCTAACATTTAAAACCATTTCACAATTTTCAATGTGATCTTTCATCATAGTAAAAACTTCCATAATATCATCAAGCTTTACCTACAAAATAAAAGATAATTTAAATCTCAATAGTCTCTTTTCAGACAAAAACACGATAATATAAAGTAATCTATCATGAATACATAACAATGTATTTAAACATAGTATATTGTATTGCAAGGTGTCATGAAAAGTGATCATTACTAAATCAAGGTCTTATAAGAAACAGGAACTGCTCATCTGGGTTAACTCTCGATTTATGGTGGCGTCTGTGTTGCTCATGCTTTTAGTTTACTGTGTTATGTTTTTTTGCTTTGTTTGTGTTCGCCCTGTGTCGTGTGCACCCAATGTTGTCAGTTTCTCTAGATTGTCCTGTCTTGATTGACCCTTCAGATTTCCCTAACGTTTAGTCTTGATTTACCCTTCGGTTTTCCCTAACGTTTAGTCTTGATTGACCCTTCGGTTTTCCCTAATGTTTAGTCTTGATTGACCCTTCGGTTTTCCCTAACGTTTAGTCTTGATTGATCCTTCGGTTTTCTCTAACGTTTAGTCTTGATTGACCTTTCCGCTTTCTCTAGCCTCTATTTCTTATCTACACACTGAGAAACCAAAAAAAAATTAGTTCGACTGTTTTTTTCAGTGTGCTATTCCAGTCTGGTGTTGATTTTATGGAAGATGTTGCAAAAGAAGTTTGAAGATGCCAAATGGATAATCAGAAGCCATAATCCGCAGAAGTATAGAAAAATCAGTGGTCAAACGATAAAGAACAAACAATGGTCGACAAATACTACACAGAAAGAAGAGAATGAAGATACCAAAGGGGTAATCAGAATCCGTAAATCGAAGAAGTACAGACAACACAATGACCAAAAGGAAAAAAGGACAAACGACTATCCACAAAACACCACACAGAAAACCAAGGATCGAGCAACACGATCGCCACTAAAAACCAGGGGTGAACTAAGGTGCTCTGAAAGGGTAGGTAGTTCCTGCTGTACTAGTGGCACCAGTCGTGTTACTCTTGTTAAAATACGGTGATAAGTGATGAATGAGGAAATGAAAGATTATGATTACGATAAACGGAACATATTCGTGGTCATTTGTGTCACGTATATTCCTAATCGGTTAACCGAGTCATCGTGGCGAAAATAAAGCTATCGAAAAGATTACTTCAATTTAACCAATAGGTACTGTTTGTTGTTCTTGAGAGGAACCGGCCTCACGTATGCCTCAACCGAGGAAAGGAACAAATCCATAAGGAGAGCGCTGTTGGTACCCATAGGAACGACCATCCGTTAAAAAATACGCTCAATAAATAAATAAATAAATATATATATATACACATGTATATATATTAAAGACTCAGATCGACGTCCAGTCTCTAATCGACGTTCACTCCTCGAATTGGCGTCCACTGACGTCATTATCTCAAATCACGGTCCAATTTTAGGATATTCTCAAATCGGCGTCCTTTCCAAACTCTCATTTCTAACATGACGGCCTATATATCGTCAATCAGTATATGTCAGTATATATCTACCTTTAGCACCTGCGCACTCAAATTATCGATTGGAAACAAAAAAACATAATTTAAAAAGTTTCTGTAATGAATAAATGCCTACAAGGCCGTTTCCGTGAGGTTATACACAACAACTACACATTATATTACTTTGCTTTGCACAAATATGCGATGAAAACGCACTCATCTGGGGGTTTTCTCCGACGGATAGGTAGGAATGTTGACATGAAATGTTGACGACGTTAACAACCAATATTCGTATTCATATGTGAAGGGGGCTAAACGGAACAGCCGTTGTGTGGCGGATTCTAAGGCCGCCTTGAGTCATAAAAATTACCGTATTTGTCATATTAGAAAAGAAATAATTCATGGCAGCCGTAGATTTGTGTACATTTAACCATGGGTTGGGCATTTATATTCGTATTTTATCCTTCGCTTGTGCTCGGGAAAAAATAATCGAATATAAATGCCCAACCCATGTTTAAATGAGCACAAACCTACAGCTGCCATGAACTATTTCTTAAATCTATAGGCCCGCTTACACGATCAAAGTTTGCCATCAAAAATAATTGTAACAACAGTTTTGTTTTTTTAATGGTTTTTTTTTTTTTTTTTCTGTGTGTGTGTGTTTTTTTAAGCATTTTCCCATTCTTTAATACATTTGTTGTATTAAGGTTAGGGTTAGGTTTAGGGCTAATGTTAGGTTGAGGGCTAGGGTTAGGGTTAGGGTTAGGGTTAAGGTTAGGGTTAGGATTAGGGTTAAGGTTATGGTTAGGGTTAATGTTAGGGATAGGGTTAAGGTTAGGGTTAGGATTAATGTTAAGGTTAGGGTTAGGGTTAAGGTTAGGGTTAAGGTTAGGGTTAGGGTCCGCTAAAGTAGAAGTACTCCTAAGCACAATATGATTTTATCTCCAGTAACTATAAAATACCTAGGCATTTTTGTCATCAGGACCCCTCATCTGGAATCTGGTATTGTCCCTTCTCCATCATTGCTTCAAAAACATTCCTTAACGGGTGTGATGTCAATTGAAGTATACGTCAGTGAGGTCATTGGACGTCGATTTGAGAAAGTGAAAAACGGTCATATATTTGAGAATTGGACGCCGATTTGAGGAATGGACGTCGATTAGAGACTGGACGTCGATCTGAGTCTTACATATGATATCGGAGTTTATTGATTTTCACCTTCGGCCGTTCGTTGAAAACCTTCCATCACACATCAAAGATACTACCGACTATTTGAAGAAAATGGAAAATTTAGCAATTCCAGAAAATACCACGCTTGTTTCCATAAATGTAATTTCCCTTTACACGAACATTCCCCATGATGACGGAATTGCCCCATGCAGAAAAATATGGGAACAACGAACAGATCAAGAACCTCCGACGGAATGTTTAGTGGAGATGCTTACACTAGTTCTAAAAAGCAACAATTTTACTTTTGACGGAAACCACTATCTTCAAATAAATGGGACAGTTATGGGAACCAAAATGGCACCCTCCTATGCCAACATTTTTATGGGGGGACCTAGAAGAACGATTACTCCTCTCGTCACATAAGCAACCTCTTTCATGGTTCCATGGTTCCGATTTATAGATGACGTTGACATGAAGTGGACACATGGCGATAAAGAACTTGATGCATTTTTGGAACATGCTAACAGTATCCATCCGTCTATTAAGTTCACACACGAAGTGTCGAAAACCAAAATATCCTTCCTTGATACTACCACCACGGTCAAGGAGGGCAACATCACAGACAAGCATCAATACCTTTCACCCAGTAGTTGCCATCCTAAGCACCGTTTTAAGAGTAACCCATTCAGGCAAACCATTAGGGTAAAACGTATATGCTCCACTGTTGAAATCACCAAGCAAAGACAAGAAGATTTACGCCAGAAAGAAATTGAAAAAAGTGAAACGCTGGGCAAGTTCTTCTCTGAACCACCCGTTGTAGCGCTCCGGCGACCAAAAAGCATTAAGTATACACTGGTCAGAGCTGCTGTATCTAGACCTTCATCGACGGTCGGCCAGTGTAAACTATGTGGTGACAAGCGTTGTAAGTGCTGTCTCCAATTGCAACACGCACGAGTGTTCCATAGCAAGACGACAGGAAAGGAGTATAAGATCTTTTGCAATGTCAATTGCAAAACACCTAATGTGGTTTACCTCCTTGACTGTCACGTCTGCGGGTTGCAATATGTAGGAGAAAGTGTTCAACCATTCAACAAAAGATTGAATGAACACAGAAGTGATTTTACGAAAAAGACGCTCTTGCCCGTGAGTCAACACTTTGTGTCGCCGGGGCACTCATTGGATGACTTTGGCAGATCCAAAATTTATATCAATGACCACAATCCAAGTTGGAAAGAGAATCAAAGACAAAACAGAGAGAGTTTTAGGATCCGCGAGTTACAAACATTACACCCGGAAGGCATACACAAAAAGGTCTAATTTTTTTTTTTTTTTTTGACTTTTTAACCAGTGCCTGGTCCTTAGCTAGTTAGTAAATTTCATCATCACATTTTCTCATTGCTTTCATATTGTTTATAAATTAGTGTACATATATACTTGAATAATATAAAGTATAAAGTTCAAGATTATGATATTTAGTAATTTACGTCACGATAACTGATGGTCACGTGACAATTTTTTAAATCAGATTACAGAAGCTGATAAAGCTTGTCGGTCAAGCGAAATATCCGTCGATTTAATTATCATTATAGTCTTTTTGTAGACTTATAGTTATTTGTGTTACATTTTAACATCTTTTTTTGATATCGTTGTGCTAAAATTTTAGACGTTTATGTGAGGATTAGATTGTCACGTGACCATCAGTTATCGTGACGTAAAAATCATAATCTTGAACTTTATATTATTCAAATAAATATGTACACTAATTTATAAACAATATGGAAACAATGAGAAAAGGTAATGATGAAATTTACCAACTAGCTAAGGACCAGCGCACCGGTTAAAAAGATAAAAAAAATCGAGCATTTTGATGATGTTAGTTTCGGAGAACGTTTCTTAGAAAGAGATGGTTGTGCTTTTATCATTATATGAGTTGTCCATTCTTAGATCACAGTATTGTATAACTGTTGGCCATTTGATGGTCGGAAGCAAAGTAGAACTAATTATTTTAATTGTCTTTCATTTTTGAGAGTAGAATAGTTGTGTAAAGAGCATGTAATTCTCTGCTGATTTATTGGTAATAACTAAGCCATACCTTATCTTCCGTATCTTTATTTTCCGAAGCTATCTCCATTTCACATAATACATTTGTCAAAGAGGTTGCAGCAGACACTGTATCATGATCTAAGAAGTCTTTTTTGTCTAGCAACAAAACATATGCATACTTCCATAAGTCTATGCATCTCTGGTACAAGTTGGTATCGGCATACACCGCGCCACGATAAATGATTTCATATATTGAATCTTCGTGATTCTCTCCTAAGATTCCTATGTAAATTAATAAAGCTTTCATGTACAATTTATCATTATCTTCTAAGTCTATTTCCCCTGTAAACAGTTCATTGAGACAAATTCCATTCGTACCTGAAAGGGCGGTTCTGGCAATATTTGAGCATTGTTGAGATTCATATTTATATACGGAAAATTCTGCAAGTAAATACGAAGACTTTTCCCAGAAACATCTTGCTTTTTCAACATCTTCTTTTACGAAATGACAACCAAGTAATGCATAGGCCTCTTGAACTTGATGCATACATCCACAATCAACAAAAACCTGTACGACCAAATGATGCCCTTTATAGGCTGCTAACATGATGGCTGTCCATTTTGTGTTATTCACTATTGTCCAATCGGACCCTTGTTGCAGAAGCAGCCTCGTCGAATCTACAAGTCCTTCCTTCGCAGCATAATGAAGGGCTGTCGAACCCCATGAATCAGCATCATTGACATTTGCTCCTTTTGAAATGAGAAATCTTGTAAGATTTGTACAACCAACTGAATTTATTAAACACGTTGCTCCATAAATATTAGCTAAAAAAATATTCGCCCCTCTCTCTACCAAAAATTTGACCATTGGTAGATCATTTTTGTAAGATGCAGCTCTTACCGGTGTTGGTTCTGTATCAGACCATCCATTTATATCAGCACCATGTGAAATCAGTATGGTGACAATGTCTATTTGTCCCGTTACTGCTGCGCACCATAAAGGTGGCACGATAACAGAAAGCTTAGTAGGTTCTACTTGTCTATAAATACCCCTTTCATTAACATTTGCTCCACACTTAGTTATTAGGTATTCTACTAGATCTTTCCTCTTCAATAAAACCACTGCACAAAGTGCCGTATTGTCATTTATTTTATATGATACGACTCGCTGTCGCTGTTTTTCTGATAACATACACAGAGTAGCGATGACTTTAATTTGTCTGTCTTCTGTTATATGTTCGTGTATCACACTAGCGTATGCTTCAATGTCACTATCGGGAGTGTCATGAGACATTTTTAAACTCTACTTACGATTTAAAACAAATACACATAAATGAATAATATCACATGGCGTCGCTGTCATTTCCTGTCTAATAAATAAAATATATGCTTAGACATAATACGAATGTATAATTAGGTAATACATTTATGTTGTGTTTATTTACATTAGCAATGACTTCATTGATACTATAGTTATACTTCCTAATCAATAAAACGCTTTAAATCTATAAATAGACTAAGTCTAATTTGAAGATTTAATATTTGTTTGCATTGTCAAACAAAACATGGACCATTCCGTGTTTCAGTTTCCGGCAAAGCGAAGTATGAATATATTTGCAGTTAGGAAATAAGTGTTATAACAAAATTACCGAACTCCGAACAATCTTACAAAGTAGTTGGTTGATAAAAACATCGATACATCAAAATCGTTACGACGAGATCAAACTCAATAGCTATCATAACACGACAACACTCAGATTTCAGAATAACGAAAAAGTGTTTGGTTAAGCTGATTATCTGGTTTACCAAACTGAATTCACTAAATTATGAACGTCCCTGATGAAGGTTATTCCAGGGAAGAGAAGTGCGTACTAAATTATGAACGTCCCTGATGAAGGTTATTCCAGGAAAAAGAAGTGCGAACTGAATTCGATATCTGCGTTTTTAATTTTAATACATACACAAAAAAGGGAAAAAAAGAAAAATAAAAGAAAACAACAACAAGAGTACACCCACAACGGAGAATATGCAAGTCCACAAAGACGTTAAAGTAAGGAAATGATGGTTAAGTTGAATTCATCACTTCGAAAGATCAATGGATTGGAATATCTGTGTCATAGATGACCACACATAAGTTCCACTTGTCATAAGTACTTTTATGTTGTTCCTCGTTTTTCTGATATGTACCCATTACAGGGTCCTCGAATTGATAGAGGTAACCCTACCACTTTGTACTATAATACAATGTAGCAACAACTCTGCTATGCTTTGGCAAGGGAGAATAATAAATCTAAAACATATCTCCAGTTAATGTCATTTATTCAAATGACGAAAACAACAAATATATACATTTACATGAAAACAAGGAGTGCATGGAGTTACATAATACATTATTACATAACATTATCATTTTAATAATTTTTAACATTGCATAATACAATTTATATGTCCTATGCATTCTCTTTCAACTAAAATATTTCCGAAGACAAAAAGGGGTGGCGCTAAAAACGGCCTTACATAATACTTAACAATATCATTTTAATAGAATAACATAGTATGCACTCTCTTTCAACTAAAATATTTCCGCAGACAAAAGGGGTGCCGCTTAAAACGAGGTTGGGTTTGTCGGGGATGAGGAGGGAAATTTAAACAGAACACCATTTGGCGTGACCCTTGTTCTCAAATATTCTTTAATCATCACGTGACTGAATTACAATTTCCTACAGGTTGAAATTAGGTGAAATGATTTTGAATATTTAGAATTTATTTTTACTTTCCATTAAATGATTAACCTCATAAAACAATTTAACAAACTGCCACAGGTTTATTTCAAAAAATCCTCTTTAAATATGATAACAATTATGTTGATTGCAATGCAATCCTACAATGGAATTCCCCCTTGGCCCTCATAAAATAATTTATCTACTATAAATTCAGTTCACTGTCCTTTTCTCATTCATCACAGGGTTTGCTACTAGAGTAACACGACGGGTGCCACTAATGGATCAGGAGCTACCTACCCGTCCGTAGAGTTCGTTCACGTTTTTTTGCTTGTCTTAGTGGGGTTTGTGTTGTTCATGTTGTCAAATTACATGTCCTCCCTTTTTTCAGCTCCGTGTTATGATGTCTGTTACCATTTCCGGCAGGGAAAAAAAATGCTCGATTCGTCTCGACTCCCATTTGTATTGTAGGGAGTTCATATGAAATGATGTTCATGTTTAACAATAACACGATGGGTATCACATATGGAGGAAAATTTACTTTCAAATATCAGAAGTTATGTAGTGTTGATGGTCGCATGTGACCTTATATATTAACAACCGTTCTTGCTCTCTGGCATAAAAATATATGGCATTGAGATGGAACCTAAGAGAAAATTAAGTCAGTAATTCACTTGTAAGAAAAGTTTGAATATACGATCAACCCCATGTTACGGAATATCTGTGTCACAAATAACCACATATATGTTCCGCTTCACGTAATCACAATGCAGTTTGAAGCAATAGTTGCACGACATGTGTCACATATAGAGTAGGAACTGCTTACTCATCCCGAGCACCCGCGTTCACCCCAGTTTTTAGTGTGGTTCGTGATGCTCGAATCTAGGCTTTTGTGTATTGTTTTGTAGATCGTTATTTGTCCTTTTGTCCTTTTTCTTTTGACCATTGTATTGCCTGTCCTTCGGCTTCTGATTACCTCTTTGGTATCTTCAAGCTTCTCTTTAAATTGTCTTAAATCTATAAGCTTATCTAAGATGTTAAATACGTAGGTTATTAATAGACAAAGTAACGAGTGTCATGTTTTGTTTAACAATATCTCCGAATAAGAATTTATAAAAGGTGAAATCCGTAGTCTATTTATAGACAGTCGATTATCATTTAAAGCGTTTTATAGACTAGGAAGTATATATATATATTATCAGTGAAGTCATTGTTAATGTAAATAAACATAACACACATTTGACACCCGATGATATATTCGTATCTTTTATTCATTAGGATCTTTATTAAACTCGGAAATTACAGCGAAACCATGTGATATTTTCTAAACGTATTTTTTGAAATCGTAAGTAGAGTTTAAAAATGTCTCATGACACTCCCGATAGTGACATTGAAGCATATGCGAGTGTGATACATGATCATATAAAAGAAGATAGACAAACTAAAGTCATCGCTACTCTATGTATGTTGTCAGAAAAACAGAGACAGCGAGTCGTATCATATAAAATAAATGACAATACGGCACTTTGTGCAGCGGTTTTATTGAAGCGGACAGATCTAGTAGAATACCTAATAACTAAGTGTGGAGCAGATGTTAATGAAAGGGGTATTTATAGACAAGTAGAACCTACTACGCTTAATCATATCGTACCACCTTTATGGTGCGCAGCAGTAACGGGGCAAATAGACATTGCCACGATACTTATCTCACATGGTACTGATATAAATGGATGGTCTGATACACAATCAACACCGGTAAGAGTTGCATGTTATGAAAATGATTTTCCTATGGTGAAATTTTTGGTTGAAAAAGGTGCAAATATTTTCTTAGCTAACATTAAAGGAGGAACGTGTTTAATGCAATCTTTTGGTTGTACAAATCTTACAAAATTCCTTATTTCAAAAGGAGCAAACGTCAATGATACTGATTCATGGGGTTCGACAGCCCTTCATTATGCTGCGATGGAAGGAAATGTAGATTCGACGAGGCTGCTTCTGCAACAAGGGTCCGATTGGACAATAGTGAATAACACAAAATGCACAGCAATCATGTTAGCAGCGTATAAGGGGCATGATTTGGTCGTTCAGGTGTTTGTTGATTGTGGATGTATACATCAAGTTCAAGAGGCCTATGCATTACTTGGTTGTCATTTCGTAAAAGAAGATGTTGAAAAAGCAAGATGTTTCTGGGAAAAGTCTTCGAATTTACTGACAGAATTTCCCGTATATAAATATATATCACAGCGAAGCTCAAATATTGCCAGAACCGCTCTTTCAAGTGCGAACGGAATTGATCTCAATGAACTGTTTAAGGGAGAAATAGACTTAGAAGATAAGGATAAATTGTACATGAAAGCTTTATTAATTTACATAGGAATCTTAGGAGAGAATCATAAAAATACAATATATGAAATCATTTATCGTGGCGCAGTGTATGCGGAAACTAACTTGTACCAAAAATGCATAGACTTATGGAAATATGCATACGTCGTGTTGCTAGACAACCAAGACTTCTTAGAAAATGCTACAGTGTTGATTGCAACCTCTCTGACACATATATTCTGTAAATTGCAGATAGCTTGGCAAGATAAAAATACGGACGATAAGGTATGGTTTACTTACCGGTATTACAAATGAAAAAAACAACAGAGAACAAATTAAACCATTTTGTAAATATTATTATTTCTTAGAGAAGTGCCTGGGTGCACTGTCATTAATTACGATTGTCAGTTACTTGTGGCATGTCGGTGGTCTTCTCCACCAATAAAACTAACCGCCAAGATATAACTGAAATATTGTTGAAAATGATATTAAACACCAAAATCATAATCCTACTCTTTACACAATTATTATACACTCAAAAATAAAAAAACAGTTAAAATAATCAACTCAACTTTGTTTCATAACAAAATGACCAACTGAGATACCATACCATGAATTAAGACGACATAAATGTTATTTTGTTAAAACAAAACGATCTATTTCTAAGAAAAAGTTCTCGGAAACGGACATCCTCAATATGGGTACCTACAGTGCTCCTCTTTGTGGACTTGTTCCTTTCTTCAAATGAGGCACACTTCATGCCGCGAACTCTTAAGACAAGCAAAACCAGACCGATCCTTCAATTTCACTTTCCGCTGCATGTGTCATTAAATAAGTCAAAGTTTTTATTTTTTATTTTTTTTTGTAATTTGTTTATTCTTAAAGAAAAGCATATGACATGCATATATACAATGTACATAGAAAAAAGACATTAAATTTACAAAAACAAACATTTTGCAACACTGCACTGAAATTTCAAACACCAAAGACAGTTTCAAATGGCAACCACTTTTTACATATATATTCTTTTTGTGTAGGGGATAAGAAATTTATGGTTATCTTTTCTATTCTTATAAAATATTTCAGGTATTTTATACCTCCATTTATACTGGATTTATCATCCAAACAACTACATTTATACAAATAATACTTTAAAATCAAAATGACTTGATTATTAGTGTTATCTGGATCTAAAGGTTTTCATTATACCCAATATAATATTAGGTACATTTATATACTGCATATTAAGACCACAATAAGTCAAAGTTAGGTGATTATGTTGATCGCATCTATTCCACTTAGCTTGACATAATGGATACCACAGATACGGAGTGGGGCGTCATACCTTTACCTCACAATAAGTCAAAGTTAGGTGATTATGTTGATCGCATCTATCCCACTTAGCTTGACATAATGGATACCACAGATACGGAGTGGGGCGTCATACCTTTACCCCACAATAAGTCAAAGTTAGGTGATTATGTTGATCGTATCTATCCCACTTAGCTTGACATAATGGATACCACAGATACGGAGTGGGGCGTCATACCTTTACCCCACAATAAGTCAAAGTTAGGTGATTATGTTGATCGTATCTATTCCACTTAGCTTGACATAATGGGTACCACAGATACGGAGTGGGGCGTCATACCTTTACCCCACAATAAGTCAAAGTTAGGTGATTATGTTGATCGTATCTATTCCACTTAGCTTGACATAATGGGTACCACAGATACGGAGTGGGGCGTCATACCTTTACCCCACAATAAGTCAAAGTTAGGTGATTATGTTGATCGCATCTATCCCACTTAGCTTGACATAATGGATACCACAGATACGGAATGGGGCGTCATACCTTTACCCCACAATAAGTCAAAGTTAGGTGATTATGTTGATCGTATCTATTCCACTTAGCTTGACATAATGGGTACCACAGATACGGAGTGGGGCGTCATACCTTTACCCCACAATAAGTCAAAGTTAGGTGATTATGTTGATCGTATCTATTCCACTTAGCTTGACATAATGGATACCACAGATACGGAGTGGGGCGTCATACCTTTACCTCACAATAAGTCAAAGTTAGGTGATTATGTTGATCGTATCTATCCCACTTAGCTTGACATAATGGGTACCACAGATACGGAGTGGGGCGTCATACCTTTACCTCACAATAAGTCAAAGTTAGGTGATTATGTTGATCGCATCTATCCCACTTAGCTTGACATAATGGGTACCACAGATACGGAGTGGGGCGTCATACCTTTACCTCACAATAAGTCAAAGTTAGGTGATTATGTTGATCGTATCTATTCCACTTAGCTTGACATAATGGGTACCACATATACGGAGTGGGGCGTCATACCTTTACCCCACAATAAGTCAAAGTTAGGTGATTATGTTGATCGTATCTATCCCACTTAGCTTGACATAATGGGTACCACATATACGGAGTGGGGCGTCATACCTTTACCCCACAATAAGTCAAAGTTAGGTGATTATGTTGATCGTATCTATTCCACTTAGCTTGACATAATGGATACCACAGATACGGAGTGGGGCGTCATACCTTTACCTCACAATAAGTCAAAGTTAGGTGATTATGTTGATCGTATCTATCCCACTTAGCTTGACATAATGGGTACCACAGATACGGAGTGGGGCGTCATACCTTTACCTCACAATAAGTCAAAGTTAGGTGATTATGTTGATCGCATCTATCCCACTTAGCTTGACATAATGGGTACCACAGATACGGAGTGGGGCGTCATACCTTTACCTCACAATAAGTCAAAGTTAGGTGATTATGTTGATCGTATCTATTCCACTTAGCTTGACATAATGGGTACCACATATACGGAGTGGGGCGTCATACCTTTACCCCACAATAAGTCAAAGTTAGGTGATTATGTTGATCGTATCTATCCCACTTAGCTTGACATAATGGGTACCACAGATACGGAGTGGGGCGTCATACCTTTACCCCACAATAAGTCAAAGTTAGGTGATTATGTTGATCGTATCTATTCCACTTAGCTTGACATAATGGATACCACAGATACGGAGTGGGGCGTCATACCTTTACCTCACAATAAGTCAAAGTTAGGTGATTATGTTGATCGTATCTATTCCACTTAGCTTGACATAATGGGTACCACAGATACGGAGTGGGGCGTCATACCTTTACCTCACAATAAGTCAAAGTTAGGTGATTATGTTGATCGCATCTATCCCACTTAGCTTGACATAATGGATACCACAGATACGGAGTGGGGCGTCATACCTTTACCCCACAATAAGTCAAAGTTAGGTGATTATGTTGATCGTATCTATTCCACTTAGCTTGACATAATGGATACCACAGATACGGAGTGGGGCGTCATACCTTTACCTCACAATAAGTCAAAGTTAGGTGATTATGTTGATCGTATCTATTCCACTTAGCTTGACATAATGGGTACCACAGATACGGAGTGGGGCGTCATACCTTTACCTCACAATAAGTCAAAGTTAGGTGATTATGTTGATCGTATCTATCCCACTTAGCTTGACATAATGGATACCACAGATACGGAGTGGGGCGTCATACCTTTACCTCACAAGAAGTCGAAGTTATGTGATTATGTTGATCGCATCTATTCCACTTAGCTTGACATAATGGGTACCACATATACGGAGTGGGGCGTCATACCTTTACCCCACAATAAGTCAAAGTTAGGTGATTATGTTGATCGTATCTATCCCACTTAGCTTGACATAATGGGTACCACAGATACGGAGTGGGGCGTCATACCTTTACCCCACAATAAGTCAAAGTTAGGTGATTATGTTGATCGTATCTATCCCACTTAGCTTGACATAATGGATACCACAGATACGGAGTGGGGCGTCATACCTTTACCCCACAATAAGTCAAAGTTAGGTGATTATGTTGATCGCATCTATCCCACTTAGCTTGACATAATGGATACCACAGATACGGAGTGGGGCGTCATACCTTTACCCCACAATAAGTCAAAGTTAGGTGATTATGTTGATCGCATCTATCCCACTTAGCTTGACATAATGGATACCACAGATACGGAGTGGGGCGTCATACCTTTACCCCACAATAAGTCAAAGTTAGGTGATTATGTTGATCGCATCTATCCCACTTAGCTTGACATAATGGGTACCACAGATACGGAGTGGGGCGTCATACCTTTACCCCACAATAAGTCAAAGTTAGGTGATTATGTTGATCGTATCTATTCCACTTAGCTTGACATAATGGGTACCACAGATACGAAGTGGGGCGTCATACCTTTACCCCACAATAAGTCAAAGTTAGGTGATTATGTTGATCGTATCTATTCCACTTAGCTTGACATAATGGATACCACAGATACGGAGTGGGGCGTCATACCTTTACCCCACAATAAGTCAAAGTTAGGTGATTATGTTGATCGTATCTATTCCACTTAGCTTGACATAATGGATACCACAGATACGGAGTGGGGCGTCATACCTTTACCCCACAATAAGTCAAAGTAAGGTGATTATGTTGATCGTATCTATTCCACTTAGCTTGACATAATGGGTACCACAGATACGGAGTGGGGCGTCATACCTTTACCCCACAATAAGTCAAAGTTAGGTGATTATGTTGATCGTATCTATCCCACTTAGCTTGACATAATGTGTACCACATATACGAGTGGGGCGTCATACCTTTACCTCACAATAAGTCAAAGTTAGGTGATTATGTTGATCGCATCTATCCCACTTAGCTTGACATAATGGGTACCACATATACGAGTGGGGCGTCATACCTTTACCTCACAATAAGTCAAAGTTAGGTGATTATGTTGATCGTATCTATTCCACTTAGCTTGACATAATGGATACCACATATACGGAGTGGGGCGTCATACCTTTACCCCACAATAAGTCAAAGTTAGGTGATTATGTTGATCGTATCTATCCCACTTAGCTTGACATAATGGGTACCACAGATACGGAGTGGGGCGTCATACCTTTACCCCACAATAAGTCAAAGTTAGGTGATTATGTTGATCGTATCTATCCCACTTAGCTTGACATAATGGATACCACAGATACGGAGTGGGGCGTCATACCTTTACCCCACAATAAGTCAAAGTTAGGTGATTATGTTGATCGCATCTATCCCACTTAGCTTGACATAATGGATACCACAGATACGGAGTGGGGCGTCATACCTTTACCCCACAATAAGTCAAAGTTAGGTGATTATGTTGATCGCATCTATCCCACTTAGCTTGACATAATGGATACCACAGATACGGAGTGGGGCGTCATACCTTTACCCCACAATAAGTCAAAGTTAGGTGATTATGTTGATCGCATCTATCCCACTTAGCTTGACATAATGGGTACCACAGATACGGAGTGGGGCGTCATACCTTTACCCCACAATAAGTCAAAGTTAGGTGATTATGTTGATCGTATCTATTCCACTTAGCTTGACATAATGGGTACCACAGATACGAAGTGGGGCGTCATACCTTTACCCCACAATAAGTCAAAGTTAGGTGATTATGTTGATCGTATCTATTCCACTTAGCTTGACATAATGGATACCACAGATACGGAGTGGGGCGTCATACCTTTACCCCACAATAAGTCAAAGTTAGGTGATTATGTTGATCGTATCTATTCCACTTAGCTTGACATAATGGATACCACAGATACGGAGTGGGGCGTCATACCTTTACCCCACAATAAGTCAAAGTTAGGTGATTATGTTGATCGTATCTATTCCACTTAGCTTGACATAATGGGTACCACAGATACGGAGTGGGGCGTCATACCTTTACCCCACAATAAGTCAAAGTTAGGTGATTATGTTGATCGTATCTATCCCACTTAGCTTGACATAATGGGTACCACATATACGAGTGGGGCGTCATACCTTTACCTCACAATAAGTCAAAGTTAGGTGATTATGTTGATCGCATCTATCCCACTTAGCTTGACATAATGGGTACCACATATACGAGTGGGGCGTCATACCTTTACCTCACAATAAGTCAAAGTTAGGTGATTATGTTGATCGTATCTATTCCACTTAGCTTGACATAATGGATACCACAGATACGGAGTGGGGCGTCATACCTTTACCTCACAATAAGTCAAAGTTAGGTGATTATGTTGATCGCATCTATCCCACTTAGCTTGACATAATGGGTACCACATATACGAGTGGGGCGTCATACCTTTACCTCACAATAAGTCAAAGTTAGGTGATTATGTTGATCGTATCTATTCCACTTAGCTTGACATAATGGGTACCACAGATACGGAGTGGGGCGTCATACCTTTACCCCACAATAAGTCAAAGTTAGGTGATTATGTTGATCGTATCTATTCCACTTAGCTTGACATAATGGGTACCACAGATACGGAGTGGGGCGTCATACCTTTACCTCACAATAAGTCAAAGTTAGGTGATTATGTTGATCGCATCTATCCCACTTAGCTTGACATAATGGGTACCACATATACGAGTGGGGCGTCATACCTTTACCTAGAAATTGACATTGAGGTGCGGTTTCTGGAATAGCCTTCACCAGGTAAGCTCAAGGTAAAGATATTTGAAAGCCAAATAATTTTAAAATCTTTAAAAGTCTTTGAGAGCAATAAAACCAATGGACATAAACATAACTGCCAAAATCTGCCAATATCACATATGTATGAGGGAGTAGAGCATTAGTTTTAATAATAATTTGTAACTGGTTTCTTTTATTTTGTAGGTAAGGCTTACTGATATTATGGATGTGTTTATATTGATGAAGAACCACATTGAACATTGTGAAATGGTTTTAGATGTTAGACCTGTTAATATAAGTGCTATTAATAACTACAAGTTTCTGTTGCTGTCTGTTCTACATATAATCAATGTTTTTAGGTGTGTAGACAAAGAACTTTATCAGACAAACGAGTTTTACAAACTACTAAGTGAACTTATAAGTAAGAATGTAAGAACACACGAGGAACATACATTATTACACTTAGCAGTTGATCCGAAATCTTCAACAGTAAATGGTGACAGTATCTCACATTTCCCATCTTTAGGAGTCATCCAAATATTACTAGAATGTGGTATAGACGCTAATTCAATTGATAAGAATGGTAACACGGCCTTGTTTTGTAGTGTTAAATACGAAATTGAAGAGGCTGATGAGGAACACAATTAACTATTTACAGACTTTTTTTCTTGTATCAAATGCGAGATTAAAGAGACTGGAGTTGAACATAATTAACCATTGAGTATCAATATTAGGAATGCGGGTATATATACCTGGTACCAACCGGCTCCAATTTTAAGACAGCACACATATTTTTAACTGATTATTTCCTATTTTAAATATACTTTATTGATCTTTTATATCTCGTTTAAATACAAAAAAATGTTCATGAAAATGATAAAAATTAAACACAATTATTCTATAGCATTCATATAAATTAGATTGCATGTTGATCTGTATCCAATCAGAATCATGTATATTAGAAAGTGACAGAAAACAAAGCGTGAAGGAAGGAGACAACATAAAATGGGAAAAAGAACTAGAGGATCTTAGGATCCTGTAATCGCTCACCTGGTTTTCAATTTGACCTCTAAATTTCACAGAATGCTAAAAAGAGACTTATAATAAAGCAGCAAGATGCAATAAAAGTAATTTCTTTCATTAATCAGTCATGAAAGAGGAAAGGCGGTCTGAATTGCGACTACGACAAGCGTAACATATCCGTGGTCATCTGTGACACACATAATGTTCCAATGGATTGCAGACTTAATTTTCACTGATTTGCAATCTATTATCACAACGTATTTTTTTTGTATGTCAGAATCAGGTAAACAAAGAAAGTCAGAATGCAATTGTTGTTAGTAAATTAACGTAAAAGATGCCCAACAACCTCTAACTACACACTCTCTTGTCAATAGAACTCCTGACATTAAACCATGAATTTTGTTCACAGATATACTTAGTAACATACAGAATAAAATTGTAATCCAGATCCTGCATATGCATTGCATCAGACAAATACCGATAATTCATAAGCATGAATCGAAATTATTCCAAATACATGTATATTGATTGTTTGGTGTTTTTGTTATTACTAAAACGGTAGACATTTAGTTCCAGATATACACACCCATCCCTTGAAGCATAATGAAGGGATGTCGAACCCAATGTTTGCCCCTTTTGAAATAAGGAATTTAATAAGATTTGTACAGAATTCATTAAACACGTTCCTCCATAAATATTAGATAAGAAAATATGTGTACCTTAGATTTATCCACCAAAAATTTCACCATAGACAAACCATTTTTATTACGTGCAATTCATATGTAAAAAAAGATGTTCGGTTCGTCTAGACTCCCAATTATTTGTAGGAGGTTCATATTTTATTTATGTTATTTGTATTTATTTACGTACACTGGTGTCCAATGCGATTTCCATATCAAATGATGTTCATGTTTAACAGTAAAAAAAACACGACGGGTGTCAGATGTGGAGCAAAATTTACTTTCAAACATCAAAAGTTATGTAGTGTTGATGGTCGTATGTGACCTTATATATTAACAACCACATATAAATGCATTTCATTGTGCTAAGAGATGGCACCTAAGAAAAAATTAAGTCAGTAATTCACTTGTAGGAAAAAACTGAAAATACGATAGACACAATGTTACAGAATATTTGAGTCACAAATGACCACATATAATGTTCCACTTCACGTAATCACAAACCGGTCTTTTCCTAATTCCTGACTAATCACCGGGGTTGTAACACGGGTAGCGCGACGGGTGTCACCTGTAGAGCAGGACATACTTACTCGTCCCGAGCACCCGCGTTCACTCCCATTTTCAGTGTGGTTCGTAATACTCGAACCTAAGTTTTTGCGTATTGTTTTGTAGATCGTTGTTTGTCCTGTTGTCCTTTTTCCTTTGACCATTGTATTGCCTGTCCTTCGGCTTCTGAATACCTCTTTGGTATCTTCTAACTTTTCTTCAAATGGTTTTAGCTCTCTACGATTATCTAAGATGCGAATTACGTAGTCTATTTATAGAAAAAGTAACGAATATCATGTTTTGTTTGGCTATATGTCCGAATAAGAATATAAATGTGAAATCCGTAGTCTATTTATAGACACTCGATTGTGATTTAAAGCGTTTTATAAACCAAGAAGTATAAATATATTATCAGTGAAGTCATTGCTAATATAAATAAACACAAAACAAATGTACCTGATTATACATTCGTATCATGTCTAGAAACGTACATTTTATTTATTAGGATATATATTAAAGTCGGAAATTACAGCGAAACCATGTAATATTTTCTAAGCGTTTTTTTTTCAAATCGTAAGTAGAGTGAAAAAATGTCACATAACACTCCCGATGGTGACATTGAAGCATACGCGAGTGTGATACATGATCATATAAAAGAAGATAGACAAACTAAAGTCATCGCTACTCTGTGTATGTTATCAGAACAACAGCGACAGCGAGTCGTATCATATAAAATAAATGACAATACGGCACTTTGTGCAGCGGTTTTATTGAAGCGGACAGATCTAGTAGAATATCTAATAACTAAGTGTGGAGCAGATGTTAATGAAAGGGGTATTTATAGACAAGTAGAACCTACTGCGCTTAATCATATCGTACCACCTTTATGGTGCGCAGCAGTAAAGGGACAAATAGACATTGCCACCATACTTATCTCACATGGTGCTGATATAAATGGATGGTCTGATACACAATCAACACCGGTAAGAGTTGCATGCTATGAACATGATTTGCCTATGGTGAAATTTTTGGTTGAAAAAGGTGCAAATATTTTCTTAGCTAGCATTAAAGGAGGAACGTGTTTAATGAATTCTCTTGGTTGTACAAATCTTACAACATTCCTTATTTCAAAAGGAGCAAACGTCAATGATATTGAATCATGGGGTTCGACAGCCCTTCATTATGCTGCGATGGAAGGAGATGTAGATTCGACGAGGCTGCTTCTGCAACATGGGTCCGATTGGACAATATTGAATAACAAACAATGGACAGCCCTCATGTTAGCAGCGTATAATGGCCATGATTTGGTCGTTCAGGTTTTTGTTGATTTTGGATATTTACATCAAGTTCAGGAGGCTTATGCACTACTTGGTTGTCATTTCGTTGATAAGGATTGTGAAAAAACTAGATTTTTCTGGAAAAACTCTTCGAATTTTCTTGCAAGCATTCACGTACATAAATTTCTTTCGCATCGATATTATGATATTGCGAAAACTGCTCTTTCATCTGCGAATGGAATTGATCTCAATGAACTGCTTAATGGAGAAATAGACTTAGAAGATAAGGATAAATTGTACATGAAAGCTTTATTAATTTACATAGGAATCTTAGGAGAGAATCATGAAGATACAATACATAAAATCGGGTATCGTGGCGCAGTGTATGCTGATAATAAAATGTACCAGAGATGCATAGACTTATGGAAGTATGAATATGTTTTGTTGCTAGACAAAAAAGACTTCTTAGACCATGATACAGTACTGGCTGCAAGCTCTCTGACAAATACATTCTGTGAAATGCAGATAGCTTGGCAGGATAAAGATACGGAAGCTAAGGTATGGTTATGGTGACAGCCGGAAACTTTGAGCCGTAATGAAAGGGGGAGGTTTGGCGCTTTAAAATCTGATTCAGCCCACCATTTCTTTAGAAATGCCTGTACCAAGTCAGGGTCATTACGGTTTTCACAGTTTTCCGGTTGTTGACTGATTTTGTCGGTTTATATACTTATGAGTTTTGACTTTCCCTTTGTAAGATTGCTCGGAGTTCGGTAATTTTGTTATTACCCTTATTTACTTATTACCAATAAAAAAAACCAACAGAGAACAAATTAAACCATTTTGTTTTGTAAATATGATTATTTCGTAGAGAAGTATCTGGGCGCATTATCGTTAATTACGTTTTCATACTTTCTAAATAAGCAACATGTATTGCAGCAGCGGTCAAAACTGGTCTTGAGATTCACTGTGACACTAGTTACTCTATGAGTGGTCTGAATTAGGTGTGGACACTGCAAAATTATGATGATCTGTTAGAATACATATAATCAAATTCAGTCGTCTCCCCATGCAAAAGTATTAAAATATTTGAATTATTTACTGTTTACACGGAACCGCCGTGGTCGTGACAGTATGGTAGTTGGATTTACAACTACTTATGCAATCAATTTGGGTGTTCTCGATAAAACATTATGTGATAAAGTTTGTCAGTTACTTGCGGCAGGTTTCCTCCACCAATAAAGTTGAAATCATCACTTCGAACGATTTACGTTCGCCACCATGACATGATTAACCTCTTAGGAATATCTTTGACACAACTGCACACGGATATGTTCCTTTTGTCGTAATCACAATACCTATGTGCTTCATACATTACTTATCATCGGATTGTTAACAAGAGTAAGACGACATGTGCCACTAGAGGAACAGTAAATTATTGCCTATCAGGAGAATCTGGGTTCACTGTTTTAGTGGGGTTCATGTTGCAGAATCTTTATGACCATTGTTTGTTGTTTTGTCCTTTTCCGTCTTTGTCATTGCATTGTCGTCTGTCCTTCTCTGACTTGTTTTTCTCTTTAGCATTTTCGGGATTTTTTTGTAGTATCTGCCATGGAAACGACACAAGAGTTGTACAACATTTAACAGTATATTTGTTCTGTGGCATAGCATTGGTTTTTCATGGTTTGTAGACCTTGATTTAGAAACGATCATTTTTGATGATCATGCTCAACACAATGTAATTAGTTTTAGTATATTATTATTTATCCATGATAGATTACCATTTTCTATAATCACGTTTCACATTTAACTTTTCTGACGAATTTCATTTAGATCTAAGTCTAAAAATAGATAAAAATGTAGATATCAAATTAAGTGCGTACGATACATTTATGTAATGACCTTCATCAGGTAAGGTCAAAGCCAAAATATTTGAAATCCAAATAATTTAAAAGTCTGGGTGCAAGAAAACAAATGCACCTACACAGGACAGCCAAAATCGGCCAAGATCACATAATGCCTGAGAGAGGAGAGAATTAGTTTTAATAATAATTTTAAATTGGTTTCTATTATTTTGTAGGTAAAGCTTACTGATATTATGGATGTGTTTATATTGATGAAGAACCACATTGAACATTGTGAAATGGTTTTAAATGTTAGACCTGTTAATATAAGTGCTATTAATAACTACAAGTTTCTGTTGCTGTCTGTTTTACATATAATCAATGTGCTTAGATGTGTAGACAAAGAGCTTTATCAGAAAAACGAGTTTTACAAACTACTAAGTGAACTTATAAGTAAGAATGTAAGAACACACGAGGAACATACATTATTACACTTAGCAGTTGATCCGAAATCTTCAACAGTAAATGGTAACAGTATCTCACATTTCCCATCTTTAGGAGTGATCCAAATATTACTAGAATGTGGCATAGACGCTAATCAAATTGATAAGGATGGTAACACAGCCTTGTTTTGTAGTGTTAAATACGCGATAGAAGAGGCTGACGAGGAACACAATTAGCCATTTACAGCCTTGTTTTGAAAAGAAAACACACGAAAAGCAATCTGACAAATACTGTCATCATTTATTTAATAAACAAAATTACCTCACGATATGCCTGACATTGTTGCAAAAAATGGTGTTAATCAACCAATCAATCAATTAATCTCAGTGGTTTGTTTTTCTTTCCTATATTATGGCAAATACATTGAATATAATACTGATGTACAATGACTACTTCTACAATACAAACAGTTGTATACATCAAGGCATATCATTCGCTGTAATTGTTACCCACTTAATGTTATCTTACATGTGACTGCCTTCATTTTCGGTTACAAAATTATACCATCAATGGAGCCCCGATCGGGTCTAACCAAAGACTATAAAATTGGTATTTGTTGCTTTTCCGCTAAGCACGCAGCATTAAGGAGAAAGTGCAAATACTGGTTAGCTCGGAATCAGGATAATGTGTCCGATTGTGGCAATATGTCTATCCACGGACTGTTGTTTCAGTGAACTAGCAATATAAAAATCCAGCTGAGCGTGTTGGTCTTGTACAAAGCCGACCTCATCATCATTTCATTGAAAATTATCTTGGTCTCGCCATGATATGCTGAAGAAATTGCTGAGTTGGCGCTAAGCAACAATCATTCACTCACTATACAAGCTATGGTTAATACATAAGCATTAATCATCAACGTAGGACAATCATCACCAAAGATCTGTGTGTAACTTGATATACCAATTTCGCAGATACACTTCATAAATTTTCCTCTGTTTCTCTGAATAAATTAATAAAAATAGTTTTGAAGATATTGATAAAGTTGTTCACAAGGGAAAGTGTTTATTGCTTTGACTCGGTCTGGTATCCAATTATTATGTAGGAGGACTTTAATGTTAAATTTTCAGCACTTCAAATATGAGCGATTTTTAAGGAACTTTGATCATATTTTCCCCACGGATGTGGTTTTTTTTTCATATTCTTGTCATATTCACATTTACATATATAGTCGACATTAACAATACAATTTTAAATATTTAATATGTCGTCGATCGTTGTCACGCAGTAGACGTGAACATAGTTTTGATCAAACACATTTAGTAGTATTAGACCTACGGAAGCGTATTACGGCCACATTGACACTTTTTTATTTTTTATTTTTCACACTTTAATCTGTAAAATGCACACTTTAATCTGTAAATTGTACACTTTAATCTGTAAAATTTACACTTTAATCTGTAAAATTTACACTTTAATCTGTACAATTTACACTTTAATCTGTAAAATTCACACTTTAATCTGTAAATTTTACACTTTAATCTGTAAAATTTACACTTTAATCTGTAAAATTTACACTTTAATCTGTAAAATTTACATTTTAATCTGTAAAATTCACACTTTAATCTGTAAATTTTACACTTTAATCTGTAAAAGTTACACTATAATCTGTAACATTTACACTTTAATCTGTATATCTTGGATTGGACCCGGACCTGCCGGACACAATTGTGAAAGGGGACCACCTAAGGACCATTGTGACCAAGTTTGGTTTTAATTGGTCCAGTAGTTTCAGAGGAGAAGATCTTTGAATGAAAAGTTTACGAAGGACGGACGGGCTACGGACGGACGACGGACGCAAAATCTCACCCTGGCTACAGCCAGGTAAGCTAAAAAGAGTCGTCAACGTCAAATTTGTCAGATTGCTCGTATGTTGAAATTCATATACCCCACGCAACGAAGTTGCGGAGGGTATAATGTTTTTGACCAGTCCGAGAGTCCGTCGGTAATGTTTTTGTGAGCGATTCTCCTCTAAAATTATTGAACGGAATTTCTTGAAACATGGTAGTTTTTAAAGACATGACATGAAGATATGCGTATCGACAGGAAATTTTGATCCGATTATTTTTCTAGGAGTTATGCCCCTTTGAACTTAGAAAATTCGAAATATATACTACTGAAGCAGTTTGTGATCGTTTCTTCTCTGAAACTACTGAACGGAATTTCTTGAAACTTGGTATTTATTATGGACATAATATGTAGATGTGCATAGCGAAAGGAAATTCTTATCCGATTATTTTCCTAGGAGTTATGCCCCTTTGAACTTAGAAAATTCACAATATTTACCACTCAGTTTGTGAGCACTACTTCTGAAACTACTGAACATTATTTTTCTCTGGATTATGCCCCTTGGAACTTATAAATTTCGCAATATAAACTACCGAATCAGTTGGTGAACGCTACTTCTCTGAAACTACAGAACATAATTTTATGAAACTTGGTAGCTAGTAAGGATATAATATGTAAATGTGCATATTGACTGGAAATTCTGATATCTTGATTTTTCCAGGAGTTATGCTCCATTGAACTGTTGTCCCTTTTGAGTGTCCAATATGTGGTGCGTGTGGTATGTGAGCGTGTTCACTAAAGTTCTTTCATTGCTTATATAATATTCTTGTCATCGTGGCAGACATGGCTATTTTCAATATCAAGCCAGGTGAGCGATTCAGGCTTCTATGAGACTCTTGTTATAATTCAAGACCTTATAAAATGAAGTTAACTAAGTTGTTATAACAAGTTATTATAAAAAGTTGCTATAACAAGATATTAAATTTCTATAGCAAGTTAGCCAAGTTATAATAACAAGTTAACTACGTTGTTATAATAAGTTAGCTAATTTGTTATAACAAGTTAGCTAAGTTGCTATAACAAGTTAGCTAAGTTGTTATAACAAGTTAGTTAAGTTGTTAAAACAAGTTAAAAATAAAACTACCAATGGTACTAACAGGCTTCCGTACGTAGCATTGTAACTGAATGGTCATATCATGGTGTTATGCATATGATACAGAAAAGGATGACTTGCTCAAGGTTGTAAGTCATAATAACTGAGATGTTAACAAGAGGCTCCTGGGAGCCTGAATCGCTAACCTGGATGTATATGAATATTAGTGGAACAGCAACAAGCAAAATTGTAGAGATTTTATGAAATAAGAGTTTTCCCACATGGTTTCAATGACACCTTTGAATGACCACAGCTGCAACAGGAGCCTTCTGATCAGCTCTAAAAGTTGACAGCTTAGAGAAGTCATTGTTATTAACAATCCTATAAAGTTTCAAAGCATTGGAGCCTAGCTTCAGATAAATTAAATTTTGAAAATTGGTCAATCAGAAGCTAAGATTGACTCTGGTGGCCATCTTGTTCCATCAAATAGAACCAAAAATGGATCGTTTGTAGAGGTCCTCCCGTACACCATTCCTGCCAAGTTTGTGCCCCGTTTTACTAAAGATCGTAAATCCCAAGTTCGGTTGTAACTTCTTATCATTCTATACAAATTACAACCGATCATAAGTCGCAAGTCCTTTAGTAAAACAGGCCCCAGGTTACCATTTTACAGATTAAAGTGTAAATTTTACAGAATAAAGTGTAAAAGTTAAAGATTAAAGTGTGAATTTTGCAGATTAAAGTGTAAATTTACAGATTAAAGTGTGAATTTTACAGATTAAAGTGTAAATTTTACAGATTAAAGTGTAAAATTTACAGATTAAAGTGTGAATTTTACAGATTAAAGTGTAAATTTTACAGATTAAAGTGTAAAATTTACAGATTAAAGTGTGAATTTTACAGATTAAAGTGTGAAAAATAAAAAATAAAAAAGTGTCAAAGTGGCCCTAATGCGCTTCCGTAATTAGACACATTATAAACGGTGGGTAATTTCCTCAGAATGACTATATGACATGCTATTATTCAAAGACTTTATAAATATTCAAACAGCAATTTATTAGTGTAAATATCCTTTGTTTTATAGATTTAACTCTTGATATTGTTTTGGTCTCCAGATAATATCTTTTCTTTACACTAATTTTGGTACCATTAGGAATTAACATTTGTTAATTTTCTTAATTTTTTTCACAAAAAGTTCGAACATTCTGTTTTTAGGTGTGGAAATATATTTGTAAAATTTGTTCACGCCACGATATAGCTGAAATACTGCTGAAGTTGGCGTTAAGCTAAAATCAATCTGTTTTTACATTTGGTTGATGGAGTTTTCCGTTCAGTTTTTCGCCATCCTACATTTATTAAATAATTTGTCAAGCCTGGTTGGATTGTTAAATAAATTATTTACAAATAGTTATAATTGATGTGTTTTGTGTTTGTCGGGATATTGATTCCAATGCCAAGGTTTTGATTACGTAATTGTGTGTGAGCAAAACCCCGACTTGTCACCAGTGTTGCGGATTCCAACACCAAAGTGTTGATGAAGGACTACATATCCCTAAATTTGTTTGCAAGACATCCACGATTCACCAGTTTTGTGTTCTAAAATAAAAAGTAATTCATAGATTATTTACGATTCTTGCATTGCTAATGAAACATTAATTTTATGATAAAACTAGAGGCATCATACCATGAACTTCAAAACGCACGTATATACTGAAATATATAATAAAGAATATTATTCATTTAAAGACAGTTTAAAAATTCTAAATTTATACAATAATCAGATGGACTTAATAACACAGAGAAACCAACAAGCGTCTCCTTGAGGGTCCATCAAATCATATGGGTGTGACATTTTGTTAGAAATTAAAGATATAAAATATAACAAAGTACCATGAACTGAAACTGTAATTAAGTTAAATATTTGCCAAAAATGGGGGGAGGGGGCAAAAACATCAATATTCGTTGTAGCTAATGAACAATTAAATTATAAGTTGCACGTTCAAAGCTGATATTGTCATAATTTAATTAAAGACAGAACCTTGTTAAAATCAAGAAATAGTATTTATCCTGCATTCATTATCATTTTTGTATGATAATTACAGTAGGTGTATATAAATACATTTTTGTAGGGTTAAGGTTATTGTTATGGTCTTTATACCACTTTCAACAATATTTCAGTTAAATATGTGGCGGTCAGTTTTATTTGTAGAGGAAACTGGAGTACCTGGAGAAAACAAAAGACCTGTTGCAAATCACTGACAAACTCAATCACATAATGTTGTATCGAGTACACCTCCCCATCTGCTGGATTCAAACTCACAACTTTAGAGGTGATATGCACTGATTGCACAGGTAGTTGTTAATCCAACTACCATACGATCACGACCACGACGGCTCCTACATTTTTGTATCACCCTTCTGTAGTAATTTAGTATATACAAATAACAATCTCCTGATACTCGATTCATGAACATAGCGAAGAGTAAGAAGTAAGACAGTAGAATACCCATACCAGGACTCCACATCGGAAACTGAAACCTGACCGTTGTGGTCAAGTGCTGCCTCTAGCTACAACTAGCTTAGGTTTGACATACAGGCGACGACAAAATGTAAGTATTATGATCATATAGTTTTATTATTTCTTGAATCCAGAAGATGTCGTTATCGGTTGATTATTTTTGCTTGTTTTTACCTATATGTTTCTGTGGTTAACTTAATAGATTACTCAGGTATAGATAAAATGATGGACATAAACAATGAAAAATGCTAATAATGAGATTGAAATCATAAAATAAAGCTATAAAAAGTAGTCTATATGTGTAATTAAAGTACACACACCGTTTGTAATGTTTATATACATGATAGTTTGCATTGGCGTGCCACCATGAATAGTTTTAGACTTGCTACAGTAAAAAACACAATGCTTATTTACGTACATTCGTTCCGGCTCTGTCAGCCACTACCTTCCGGTTGGGTCCCAAAAATTGTTTTTCAGTAGAACCGGTTTTGTCTATGTAAAGAATTGAAAGAATAGCGAAAACAGCTCAATATCACAATTATGTTTCCTTTTTGTAATTTATTTAAGGTTCATTATAACACTTGTCAAGGATATGTTCGACTTGCAAATTGATAGAAAGAAAAAAAACAAAAAATTGTCTTCAATGAATAAAAGTTGTGAAAAAAAAAACAACAGCACATAGTCAAAATATTTTACATGTGGATGTTTTGTATAATATTAAAAGAAAGAATTACAAAACGGTTTGCGCAGAATTGGCATTCGCCAAGTCACCTTCGACAGAATGGTCATGATTTTGCATAGAACTTATAATTCGTTTTCTTTATTTGCTATGCAGTTGGATTATTGCAATATTCAAAGAGTGTTTGAACAAAGGTAGGAACTCTCAATGTTTATATAGATATCAAGTAACTCTTATTGTTTTGGATTATTTTTTTGTTTTCAAATAATATATTGAAGGACAATAAGAAATTTTGATTAAAAAAATAATAAAAATTATATAAAAATAGGGAACTACATCGGTAGCGTAATGGTTAGCGTACTCGCCTCGAGTGTGATAAATTGTGGGTGCGAACTGCGGTCTTGTCAAACAAAAAAATATAAAATTGGTATTTGTTGCTTCTCCACTAAGAACGCATCATTAAGGAGAAAGAACAAAGACTGATTGGCTCGGAATCAGAATAATGTGTCCGAGTGGAGCGACATATATACCCAATGACTGTTGTTAGCTCACCTTGCCAACGGCAAGGTGAGCTTTTATCATCACTCCGTCGTCTTTCGTTCGTCGATTACTCATTTCGTCCCGTTTCATAAAAAATGGTTCCAACATGTGAAAAAAATGGCCAAATTAAACTCACTCATAAAACCTTTCTGCTGATAATTTTCAATGTTGTATGCATTGAAGTAAATGAAACATGAAAGAAACTATGAACAGATAAGCAATAAATTTTTAAGAACCTTTTATTAAACACAAATTGGCATAAAAACCATGTAAAACACATACTTATTTTATATCAGTTAAACAATCTTTAGTCTCAATTATTAGGTATAATGGTTTCTCAAACAATGCAACTGATATAAATGACTTTTTGTGCAAAATATTGGGTTATTGGTAGTTGTAGTTTTTCTTAAAAGCTAATTTTTATGAAAAATTCTTAATATTTGTGTCCAATCTACCTGATAAAGTTTTTATTATCAAAATAATAATGAATATTTTTACTTAAGACAGCAAAATTTTCAAACTTTAAAGATAAGTAGCCATTTGTAAAAAAAAATAACATTGATTCTTTGAACGATCGCAAAATAATTGGTTGTAGAAAAAACATTTTATCTATTTTTGTTGCACTCCTGACATTTTATGAATTTATAATAAAGAAAAAAAAAGAAGAAAATATCACATTTTAAAATGCCAACATTGAACAGTGATGTTACTGTTAACTCATACAATAATGTTTACCTGTTTTCAATGACATATTTGTACAGAAATGACAGTATTTGGAAATTTGTAACAATTTTTTGCCATACCACTTCTTTAATGTCCAGTTTTAGCAGCAATATTTTTAATTATGTACATTTGAAAATTTGTATTATACCACTCTAATATATTAGATAAATCATAAATAAATAATCAGAATATTTTTATAGGCTAGAAAGATCATTTTATGTAATAAAACATTTTTTGGCTAACAGAAGGGGCTTTGTAAGGTTAATGAATATTAATAAGGGGGAGGAGCTACTCTGTAAATAATATTGATTTTCACAGAGGGCGCTTTTACTAATGTATTGAACAGGAGGGTTTTCGTTCCACTTCAAAGTTTATGTTAAATTGTTGATTTATTGAATTTGTTAGTGAACGTGCAAAGAGGATATAACAATTTTATCGTTCAGTAATAAGTGGAGATAGGTCATGTGACAATTTTTTATTGTTTTGTGTACTTTATAACTGATTTGCTGTGGAAGACATTCTGTTTACAAACTAGGCTAGCAATGACTACGTAATTTCTAAAATAGCAGTTGATGTCATAATTTATTATGGTGCAAATGGCACTTGCAATGTATATGTTTGGAGGTGCATATGGCATCCATTTTATGATAGTGCACATTGCATTTAGGTTTTAAAAGGTGCATATGGCGCACACATAGTGCAAATGGCACTAGGTATTCAAATGTGCAACTGGCACTTATGTATGGAAAATGTGCATATGGCACTCATTATGTAATTGTTCGTGCAAATAGCACTTACATTCAAGGGTCTTCAATATTTTAATATGTTGAATGCATACACAATTTAACTTTGTTGCAATATAAACTTTAAGGCATGCCAAACTTTAAAGGTAACAGACAAAAAATGTAAATATAGAAATGTATATTTTCAGTTTTTTACATGTACCTGTAGTAATTCCATTTTGAATGATGGCTAGTCGTGATAAAGAGCCACCTAGAAAAAAAAGAAGGATAGGAAGAATTAGAAAACCATCACAGAGGTTAATTGACCTTGAAGAGATAGATACATATAATAGTAACAGGAGTGACAATATTCAGACACTTAACCTTCAGTCGAACACTACAATTAGTTCAAATGATCAAAGTTCAACTACTGATCAAGACGTACCCCAAAATGAAACCTTAATGAGACAATTTCAGTCAGTAATCAACAATGCCATACCAGTGATAACACAAGCAGTATTAACCGTGTTACAACATAATGTTTGTATACCAAAAACAAGTAATACATGTACAGCAACATCGACTACATGTACTGAAGTTACAAATGGACGGGATTCATCTGTGCATTTACCGCGTTCACAAACAGTCTACCAGTGTAGGAACAAATAGTGGTAACAATGGGAACTTTATATCTACAGCCATGGCAACAAGCAATTGCGCGAATGAAAATGTTGTTGACAATTTGTTACAAACAGGTACATACAATAATCTACAAACTACATGCAGTAATGATATGTCAAAGAAAGTAGGTTTAGCTCGGCCTCTCTCTTTAGGGGTAGATTCTAAAATACAAGCTCAAATCTGGGCTAATGAGTATATTGAATTTGAGTTTTTGCTAAAACTAGAAAATCAAAAGACAAAATTTGTGCCAGAGGAGAGAGAGGACCAGATAGTTTTTACTAAGCAAAAAATTGGCACATTTAAGATTGATAACATGACACAATGGCTAGCAGCTTTTCATATTTTTGTTGCAATTGTTTGTGAAAGGTATCCCATGGAGGCATCCAACTTAATGAAATATGCCCATAGTATTACATCCTTGTCTAAGCAATCAAGTATAGAGGGTGCACTATACTATGACAGGTCTTTCAGACAGTGGAGACAAAAGGACCCTGTAAATTTGCCCTGGGAAGGGGTGGTGACAGAGTTACATTGTCAGGCACTGGCAATGGTATTTCAAACAAGAAGACAAAACAATAGCTATGGAAATAAGCAGCCCTTTCGGGGCATTTTCGGTCGTCCAAGAACAGGGGGGGGGGGGGGGGGGGGGCGATTACAACAAAACAACATTGTTACTCCTTCAATAACGAGGGATATTGCAAAAACCAAAAATGTCGCTTCGGTCACTTCTGGCAAGTCTGTAAGCAAGAAAGTCATGGAAAAAAGTTTTGCCCCATCAGTGAGACCACAAATAGGCTTCAAACAAATGCACCAGGAAAACCTAAGCACAATCATTAATAGGTTTACTGAACTTTACATGCATGGTGGTTGTACCAGCAAGGGCTTTTTTGCGTCGTATCATTGACTTGACAAAGGGTATACAAAAACCATGCCATCAACGCAGATTGACTAAGTCAGCTAAAGCTGATTTGTTATCATGGTCAATATTTGTCGAGAATTTTAATGGGAAAAGTGTGCTTCAACAACATGTATTTGCTTGTTCCAATTCATTGCATATGTACACTGATGCTAGTAATATTGGTTTCGGTGGGTTTATCGGTACACAATGGTTTGTCAGTGCATGGCCAAAATCTTGGTTAGAGTTACATATATCTGTGCGAGAACTTTACCCTATCGTACTTGCCTTGGAGTTGTGAGCTAAAGAAATCCAAAATAAACATATAGAGTTTCATTGTGACAATTTAGCAGTAGTCTATTCTATAAATAAACAGACTGCAAAGGATTCACACTTGATGAAATTAATACGTAGATTAGTTATTCAAGCTTTACGTTTTAATATTTTCTTTAGCGCTAGGCATATTCCAGGTTTAAGAAATCTCATTGCTGACAAATTGTCTCTTTGTAGATGGACGAGTTCAGACGGGTAGCACCATATATGGACAAAGAGCCAACAGTCATATCACACCTAGTAAGCAATCCCTAGGTAAAATTTCAGAGGATATTTTACACAGAGCGCTGTCTGCGTCATCTATTTCCAGCTATCAAAGGACTCTAAAATTTTATCAACAGTTTTTGAGGTTATATTTTCCAGTTGATCCAGTTGTACCAATTAAAATAGAACATGTAATGCTTTTCCTAGCATATTGCTCTTCTAAAGGTTTACCATATAGCACGGTTTCGTCATACATTTCAGTATTGAATTATGTGCAGAAATTATCCGGATTTGAGGACGTGTCAGGCAATTTTGTAGTTAAAAAGATGATTCAAGGCCTAAGAAAAACTACTGCAAAATCAGATTTAAGATTGCCTATTACACACTCCATTTTAAAATCTTTGATTAGGTCATTAGAGCATTTAAATGTTTCATATTTTCTTATAGTTTTAATGAAAGCCATGTATTTAACAGCTTTTTATGCCTTTCTCCGCATTGGAGAAATAACTCGTGCGAGTACACCAGTGAACAACATCCAATGGCAGTCTGTACAGTTCTTACTAAATCATAATCAAATTCCTTATGCATTTGAGTTAAATATGGAAAGGTTTAAACACAATGCAGGGAAAACATGTCATAAACTGCAAGTGCAACAGAATTGTCAACAGCCTGAATTTTGTCCTGTTCAAGCATTGTGGCACTATTGTAAGTTAAGGGGGAATTTTGCAGGACCACTTTTTTGCTTTTTAAACGGCACACCAGTTTCTAGATCATCTCCCATCAAACTGAGCACCTGCTGTGTTGACAAAAAAGGCAATTTATTTTAAATTAACATTATTTTATCAATGGTACTATTTTATCAGGATATGTTGCACTCCTGACATTATATTGCCATCAAGAAAAAGAAGAGTTATTAACTTAAAACAATTCACAGGGGAAAAAATCAGTTGGTGTTCTTTCAAGCATTAGTCTTACCAAGTTTTAATGATAATTTTTTCTTAAAGTAATATTTTTCTAGTTATTTGTAACTTGTTTACAGCCATACTTCTCGAAAATTCCAGCTTATTTTTGAAATATACTATACAAAAACATTTAAAACATGTATTAATCTAAATTAATATTGAAAATAGATGTTTAATGTACAATTACAAGTATTTTTTTAATTATATCAAATTTCAATGACTTTTAAATATTTATGTCAGGAGTGCAACATTTACATGGTTAACCATGAATTATCTATAAGAAAATAGATAAATGCATTTATCATCAACTTTATCAAGTCAATTAATCTCCAATAGCTAATGAAACCAGAAAACATATTCCCTTGTCAGAGAATGTCTCTAGTATTAATACCTAATAGATATTAAAGCATGAGACCATTTAAAATGAACAAAAATGATTTATTACATAAAATTAAAAGCACATAAAATGCTATTGGCACTTTTAATTTTTTCAAACATTATTCTAAACTTGACAGAATCTCATTTTATTTAAATCATCCATATACAAAGCTATAATTTAGACTGTGTAGAAGATCACTTAAAACTAGTAGCACTCCTGACATGAATCAAATGCTTTTGTGAGAGATATTTTATGTATCTCAAACAGGTAAATGGGTTTTATCTGTTCTCTTGGTCAGTCTCTGTTGAAATAGAAAGACAAATGGGATTTTAGTTACATTTAAAAGAAAATATGTCTAAGAAAATATCAAATGTTGCACTCCTGACATTTGAGGGTGCTGCCTTTAATGTGACATTCTTGGCCTTACTACTGATTTTAGTGTATCCTTTAACTATGGTTTTGAAGCAGCAATGATGTATTAAGATTTATTTATACCCCATATCTTTGAAAACTAAAAGACACCATTTATACAATGTAATTTAGGAAAACTTGCATAAATGTTTATTGCACTTCTGACTAGGTACATCTTTTTTACAAAGCCATATTTTCATGCAATAATAAATGGGAAGCATGATCTATTGCTATCTTAAAGTATGTCAACATATCAAAGTTTGTGCTGAAATAAATTTTGATAACATATTGTTTGATTTAGCACTGTGGTAGGTTGTTGAAAATTAAGGATTTTTTTAAGTTTCACAAAAAAGGTTGCACTCCTGACAATTTTGACATGTTTTTTGGACATATTTTTTTTGTTATTCTAGATATCTTAAAGATTTTTTTGCAGTGACAAACATCAAATCAATACAGATCTTTTGAACTATGTAGATCCAATAAAATCATAAAAATGAGTAAATTAGACAGCTATAGCAGTAGGAGCCATTTTTGTTTAACCTGCCCTTAACAAACATGGTCGCCACAAGCGATTCTTGCAATCGTAACTACTCGGCCATTCTCGCTACCCTACAAATAACCGCGTACGTAGATAGTAGAAATTCTTCTTATATTGAGTGCCGGAAGATAAGTTAAGTTAAGCCGCACAAAAATATAGTCCACGAAAATCCAATATGGAAGACATACTAAGTAAAATCTAATCATGCAAAACTAATTAAAACTTTAACTTTTATCCATGAAAATAATTGAAATATAGAAAATTGCTTAAAATATAACTTTATCAAACTTTCATGTAACTGACATGTGAAAAATAGTGCAATTTATATGCCTAATACATACGAGATTATTTGTAGGGTAGCGAGAATGGCCGAGTAGTTACGATTGGTTATTCTTGTTTCTGATTGGCAGATTTAAAAAAAACAATCTTCTCCTCTAAAAGTTCTTAGCCAAATGAACCGAAACTTGGTATGAAGCAACTATGGAAGGTCTTCTATAAAGATTGCTTATTTCATCCCGATCCGTTAACACACATGGTCTCCACAGACAATTCTTGTTTCTAATTGGCCGATTATATAAAAATCTTCTCTTCTCAAACTGCTTAGCCAAATGAACCGAAACGTGGTAGGAAGCAACTATGGAAGGTTTTCTATAAAGATTGCACATTTCATCCCGATCCGTTGACAAACATGGTCGCCACAGACAATTCTTGTTTCTGATTGGCCGATTTCTAACAATCTTCTTCTCTGAAACTGCTTAGCCAAATGAGCCGAACTTTGGTGGGAAGCATCTATAGAAGGTTCTGTCTGTATTAAGTTTCCTCAAAGCAGAATGAAAGATGAACGACATAGGCTCAGACCACTGAGCCTCTATTTTCAGTAAGCAAAGCACGAACATTTGTCGTATTACAACTTGTAACGAACGTTGCATTAATCGAGTACACCTAACATTTTCTTTGTATACAAACTGCCAAAATCGTCCGTGTGGAAAGGAATTCAATACTACAGCCTTTTTTAATTTGCTTATCTGTAATGTTAATGTAACCATCATACTGTGAAGAAACTTAAATATCGTATTCATGAAGTTATTTCCACAGAGTGACTTACTTCGTTATCAACGAGTATAAAATTAAAATATTGCCTTATAAAAAGAATCTCTCACCACAGGCACTTGCTTCATTCAAAAAATATATGCCCCCTCCTCTTCCTTACTTCAAGGTAAACATCTGCCCTTTGCCCCTTCCCCACTTCGCCTCAATGTTTTTCGCTTATTCGTGATCCTTTCGCTGATCCAATTATATCGTTACACCCCCGTGATATATCTCTTTTCGACTGCCACATTTAAATATAAATACCGCCCCCCCCCCCCCCCCCCCTCAGACGAATTGGACAAGAATATTCAGAGAAAGACGCATTTTCTATTTTTCAGTCACTGAAACGGATACAGTCACTTCCGGTTCGTTCTAAATTGATTTAAAAACTGAAAAAAAAGGTGTTTTAAAAATCAAATGTCAGTAATTTGGAGTTGAACATATTTTTATAATCTGCATTCAAACAATTATCTGTATTTTAAAGGCTTACTTTACATTTGAAAGGAGATGATCATGATGGCATTGTTACACATGGCCGGTCTAGAGAATTCCGAATGCATATGAAAAATCCAACGCAAACCGGAAGTGGCTATATCCGTTTCAGTGACTTAAAAATAGAAAATGCGACTTTCGCTGAATATTCTTGTCCAATTCGTTTGAGGGGGGCCCGTTAAAAAGAAATATATCGAGAGTGTAGCGATATAATTGGATCAACGAAAGGATCACAAATAAGCGAAAAATATTGAGGCGAAGTGGGGAAGGGGTAAAGGGCAAATGCTTACCTTGAAGTAAGGAAGAGGAGGGGGCATATATTTTTTGAATGAAACAAGGTGTACCGTGAAACAAGTGCCTGTGTCTCCCACTACTTAATTGATGCGCCTGGACAACTACTTAAAGTGAGTGTAGCGTATTGAGCACCAATCGTGATGGCAGTGCCACAAAAAGCATAAAAAAAATCAAGTGTTCGCGACAGTAGCAATTTAACATAGAAATAACGATTTTGTTATTGTTTAAAGTAGCTGAAATTAGCAGCCATGGCGAATATTCATACTATGGATCAGTATTTATCGCCTTTGGGATATTTCCTAATCATAGCTATTGTTAAATTGCAATATAATGCTCAATAACAATAAGATCAGTGGTATTTACATACTGACAAACCGGTTATTTATAAATGACCCAACCGGTTTGTATACATGTTTACATTTTGACCAAGCCGGATTTCAAAAACATCTGTTGACATCATGCTTTAGGGTATAACTAGTTACTAATTGACTTTTCATCAACAAAATAGTATTTGTAAGTAAAATCAATCATTCATCAATATTTTTTCTTTTTTGGGCAACATTTAATTCATTCGTAAATGCAAGATATAGCGATATTTCAGTTGATTGTAATGATTTTGAAGCCGGATGCCTTATAACTTATAAAAAAATCTAATTTTACACTGCAAAAATAAATGATATTTGGACAAAAAATGAAATTAATAATAATAACAATCATAAAGCATCATAATTCAAAACCTTATATACACAGTATATTTATAAATACTTACGATAATTATCCGTGTCTGCTTTAAAAATACCGCTTTAAAATATCCCGGATGTTGACCAAACATTTTCGATCGGAGCTCTTTGACGACAGTGAATTTGCACCATTGAAGAATATTTTCTTACTGTCGATCTGTTACCCACTGCAAAAAATGGATAACACATGCATTGATACATGATCATGAACTGAAGTAGAGTGGCAGTGGTTTTTATGGCGTAAGGGTTATTTCATTTAAAACATAGACGTAACGTTGGTGCATTTATGTAGGATCTTGGTATAAAATAGAAGGTCAATTTCTAATAAAAAGAAATACTTACCACATTAGTAATTGTAAAACTTCTGTGTACTCGAGTCTTGACGTAACTTTTATCATGCATGCTTTACAGCATCTTCGCTAGCCAAGGGTTACGATTCGGGTCCCCCTTCTCTCCACCCTTGGCGGATCTAGAATACATTTTGAAATACGCACGCAATGCCACCTGGTGGTTTATCGAAGTTGCGCCCCTTAGAAAGTCGTCATCGCCAGCCAATCATAATCGTTTTGTTATACGTATGTTGGAGAGTTGAAAATGGCAGCGCCCAGTGAAGTAAAACTTATTTGTGATAAATTTCATTTGGAAGCACTTACTGTCAGCCAAATGAAAAGTTTCAAAGCTTTGGCAGACGGGAAAGATGCTTTCATTGGAACCAAAACAAGAAGTGGCATCTTTGCTTACATTTCGTCGATAACATGTGCTCCGTGTAAAACATCTTCTGATTGGATACGTGTACTGGTAGCCGTAACCAATGAAATATTAAAGCGTGAATCCTCAAAATGTATTCTAGATCCGCCATGGGTGGAGAGAAGGGGGACCCGAATCGTAACCCTTGGCTAGCGAAGATGGTTTTACAGGTACTTGTTAAATGCAAGCACGAAATGATCGCGACTTCTTGAAAAGTAGCATAAATCCCGCCTCTTGCAAACAGATTGACAGTTCACCAAAAATCAAGATGCTTGAAAATTGTTACGTTTGTTTCTATAAATTTATAAATGACATTATTTCGTATTTACTATTCTTTCATAACGAACATATAATTATTTAATATTCAGTACGACAGAGTATAGATTTATCAAAGTCGTACAACAATGCTATTAAAAAAACAGACGTCTGCGTCATGAAAATATTACATTGTCATCAATTGTCATAAATTTATGTTGCAAAAAAAAGGACTGTCTTAACATGACTGCGCGACAAAGTATTAGAAAATTCAAATAAACAGAAAACAAGTAATATTCAATTACAATATATGAAAGAAGAAAAACAATTAGGTAGGCAATTACATTTAAGACAGTAGCAGATAGTTGATAAATATCCGACTATCGTAATGGTATTTTGATGAGGTCCGTGTTGCTCATCTTTTTAGCATTATGTAATGTGTTTTGATTTGTTTGTCCTCGTTCTGTGTTCTTAATATTGCCTGTGTCTACAGATTGTCCATTATTGAATGCTCCTTCGTGTTTCTATAACGTGTATTTATAGTTCGCAAGTACATTCGATGACTTCAAGACGTATTTGCCGGCTTGGAGATTGATACCATTCTTCAGCTCCTGATCTCACTACCGTTTTTGTGGCCGTTCGTGCTGTCCCAACGTTTGCTTTTTGTTTGTTGTATGTTCTTGGCATTGTTTCTCCGTGATGAGGTGGTCGTGATCGTATGGTAGCTTGATTTGCAACTACCTGTAAAGTCAGTGCATATCAGCACTAATGTTGTGAGTTCGAATCCCGCACATGGCGAAGTGTACTCGATACACTATTTATGTGATAAAGTTTGTCAATGACTTGCGGCAGTCTGTGGTTTTCTCCGATAAACTGACCGCCATGATATAGCTGAACTATTGTGGAAAGTGGCGTGAAACACCAAAACCTTAACCATAACATTAACCCTGTTTGGCTGTATTTTACTTTGTATTGAAGTGTTATTGTTTTATATCAGAATCGTCGTTATACATAAGTTTCCTTCTTTCAGATTTGAATAGCTTTGTGCTGATTTTTTTGCATGGCTAATTTCTGTTGAAATATATTTGCTAGAGGGTGATAACGATTACAAATTATCATTAAACCGACAAGGAGTAGAGATATACGTCTGCTTAGTGATACAAAGCCTTGTGAACATGTAGATATATCATTCAGTGTGCACACGTGTTTATGAAACATCCGTCCTCAGGTAACCTCACAATCAAAAGATTGGAAACTACATAATTCAAAACTTCTTGGGGAACAAGTTAACCAACGTGCTTGAGCGGCATAGCTAAAGTCAGATTAGGTGGTCTATGCCTGAAGCAGGTTGACCTTTGCTTAAATAAATTGTATTATTTATTAGATATACTTGTTCTCCAAATTGGCAGCTCCAAAAGCATGTTATTATTATTAAAAACTCTTCCGTCAGGCATGGGTGACATTACCAGATTGTGGCTATCTTCTTTAGGCACTTTGGTTGTCTTGCTCCCAAGGAAAAAAACTTTAAAAGTATTAGACTTTCCAATCTTCTGACTTTAAGCGTATCTGCTGATTGTTATCCCAGAAACGCGTCGTGCGCACTAAATTTGATTTCTACGTTTTCATTTCAAGCATAAATATATGCAATAAACAGAAATAATACTGACTACTGGGCAAATGATACCCTACAGGTCTAACAGTCCACCAGCAGAGAGATCGACACAGTAATAGCAATAAAAACATAGATATCAAATTTAGTGCGCACGATTTAATTACACCAAGAACAGTTTGAAGATGGCAAAGAGGTAATCAGTCGTTACTAACAGAACAGACAATACAACGGCGAAAGGAAAAAAACAATGGTCCCCCAATCGCATAACAGATAACTAAGCATTGAGCAACACGAACTCAACTAGTTTTCTGTGTATGTTCTGTAAATCGTTGCTTGTCCTTTTGTCCTTTGTCTTTTGATCATTGTGTTTTCTGTCCTTCTTCGAATTACACACTCTGATTACCCCTTTGGTATCTTCAAACTCGTCTTCCTTCAACTAAGACCAGGGGTGAACGCATGTGCTGCAAAAGAATATAAAGTCTTGCTTCACTAGTCGGTCCATAAAGCTCATAAAACAGTATTAAGCTCCTCATGCATATGTCAGTATTAATTTATCTATCTTGTTTTGTGTTAATATTTGTATTTTAAATACCCTGACAATGTATGTAACGTTTCTAAATATCGATTCATACTGATCACATGCAAATGTAGTTCTCTCGGGAAATATTGTACATTTTCTTGAATCCTTTAAACAATAAATTTCAAAATAAAACACATTTGTTTCTAACGATGCATGTCGTATTTAATAAAATATATCCACCAAAAAAAGCAGTATTATAAATGTTTTATGGAATATCGTGGCTATCAGATAAATATTCAAGAATATGATTAGTGAAGAAATGGCCCATATAGAATGGTAGCTAGTATATATAAGGTCTGTCTGAAAGACTGTACTTATGATAGGTGTTCGTATTGAATGACAGGTATTTCAGCAATGAAATGTTTATTATAATTATTTAAATGGTTTTTTTTGGAATATTATGGTAATCATATGAATAATGCAGATTTAACGGAGACAAATTATAACTAACAAATATCAGGTAAGTTAACCTTTTTCTTACTTACATACTATATACTTTTTTTCATACATATTACTGTACACACAAGACATAATATATTTGATCGTTGGTCTCCATATCAACTGACAAATTGTCTGACATCAGAGCATACAAATAAAAAAAAATATTTGATTGGTCTCTCAGAAAATGTAGATGAGAAACAAATTATAAGTAACCATTTGGGTAATTTTTTTTCTTGCTGATTTATAACTCATTTAAAAAGAATTTAACCAATTTGCTTTGGACCAGAGAAGCGAACGGCAATAATAATTATTAAACTGAAATTGAATAGTATCGCCTCCAGAAGTACCTCGAACTGGCGAGGATTGTCTTAGGACTGAAATTAACAACAAACTTTTATATCTGTAATATTTTATTTTTGAAAGAACTGTATATGAATTGTATTTCTCAACTGATATGTGACTTTAACGGAAATCAAAGTTTTACAAGCAATGGGTGACGGTTGAAATCAAAGAACATTGTACACGTTCCACATGAGTTGGAAATGACAAAAAAAACTTTACATATTTAAAAATAATTGAAATAAAAAAGAAGATATCAAATTGAGTGCGCACGATGGGTTTCTGAAAATTTGCTATTGCAAACTACTTGACAGATTCATAGCAAAATATATTGCCGCTGATTTATGAAAAAAAAACTGTGATGGTCAACAATTTTACAAATATTACCAACACAAATAACCACCTCAAAAAGTTAAAGACAACAACACTAAGACTAGTGGCTGTGAATCCTGTTTCTGGCATGGGAGAGGTGCAACATTTAGATATATATAACAACAGTGGACGTGTGGGTTTCATTTCACCTTTGGGGTAATGTTTATTCAACAGGACCGCTACTTCTCCACTAGGTATGCAGCATTGCAGAGTTAGAGCAACATTGATTTGACTTAGAGTCAATATAATGTGACCGAGTGAAGCAACATGTCTATCTGTGAATTGTTGCTTCGGTGAACTAGCTGTAGAAATATCTAACCCAGCGTGTTGGTCTAGTCGTCGTCGTTATGTCATCACACAAAGTAAAACTTGTTCATGCCATGGTATAGCTAAATGAAAAATACTCAAATGTCGTTACACAAGAATCACTCACAAGTCACTTTATCTACCACCCACAAGAGAGTAGATCTAATATTTATACTTTTAAGTAATTTACGTGTTATTAATTTCATGATAAATGGAAAATTAATTAAGAATCTTAGTGCGCACATTTAAAAAAAGAAGAAAGAGAATATTTAGTTTTATCTTTTAAATTGCATTTTAGGAAAAAAGAATGATCTTAAAAATGATTCTGACTTTGGTTTACACATTTCTGATTACATTCTCTGTTTCCATGGCAGGTATGTATAAATAATTAAAATATATCTTAAGATTAATCTCAAAAGTACGATCAAAGTCAAAAGATTGCCAATCCAAATAATCTTAAAATATGTCGGAGCCAAAACATTAAAAGACCTAATCAGGATAACCAAAATAGGCTGACGTCGCATATCCGACGTTTTAAGGATGATTACATTTTTGTGTGTGGATAAATTGTAAATTTCTATCAAACTATATATCTAATACACATGTGTCAGTATCGAAACAAGGACTACTGAGAAGATGATAATCTCACGGACTTATAGTCCACCATCAGTTATATCACGACTAATAGTCCACTAGTAAATGCTATTCTCACGGACTTATAGTCCACCATCAGTTACATCACGACTAATAGTCCACTAGTAGATGATATTCTCACGACTTATAGTCCACCATCAGTTATATCACGACTAATAGTTCACTAGTAGATGATATTCTCACGGACTTATAGTCCACCATCAGTTATATCACGACTAATAGTCCACTAGTAGATGATATTCTCACGGACTTATAGTCCACCATCAGTTATATCACGACTAATAGTCCACTAGCAGATGATATTCTCATGGATTTATAGTCCACCATCAGTTATATCACGACTAATAGTCCACTAGCAGATGATATTCTCATGGACTTATAGTCCACCATCAGTTATATCACGATTAATAGTCCACTAGCAGATGATATTCTCACGGACTTATTGTCCACCATCAGTTATATCACGACTGATAGTCCACTAGCAGATTATATTCTCACGGACTAATAGTCCGCCAACAGGTGATATTCTCACGGACTAATAGTCTGCCGACAGGTGATATTCTCACGGACTAATAGTCCACCACCAGATGATATTCTCGCGGACTAATAGTCCACCAACAGGTGATATTCTCACGGATGAATAGTCCACCAACAGGTGATATTCTCACGGACTAATAGTCCACCAATAGGTGATATTCTCACGGACTTATTGTCCACCATCAGTTATATCACGACTAATAGTCCACTAGCAAATGATATTCTCACGGACTTATAGTCCACTATCAGTTATATCACGACTAATAGTCCACTAGCAGATGATATTCTCATGGATTTATAGTCCACCATCAGTTATATCACGACTAATAGTCCACTAGCAGATGATATTCTCATGGACTTATAGTCCACCATCAGTTATATCACGACTAATAGTCCACTACCAAATGATATTCTCACGGACTTATAGTCCACCATCAGTTATATCACGACTAATAGTCCACTAGCAGATGATATTCTCATGGATTTATAGTCCACCATCAGTTATATCACGACTAATAGTCCACTAGCAGATGATATTCTCATGGACTTATAGTCCACCATCAGTTATATCACGACTAATAGTCCACTAGCAGATGATATTCTCATGAACTAATAGTCCACCAGCAGATTATATTCTCACGGACTAATAATCCACCAGCAGATATTATTCTCACGGACTAATAGTCCACCAGTAGATTATATTCTCACGACCTATTAGTCCATCAGTAGATATTATTCTCACGGACTAATTCTCCAACAGCAGATTATATTCTCACCGACTAATAGTCCACAACCAGATGATATTCTCATGGACAAATAGTCCACCAGCAGATTATATTCTTAAGAACTAATAGTCCACCAGCAGATATTATCCTCGCGAACTAATAGTCCACCAGCAGATTATATTCTCATGAACGAAATCCACCAGCAGATTATATTCTCACCGACTAATAGTCCACCAGCAGATATTATTCTCATGGACTAATTCTCCACCAACAGATTATATTCTCAAGGACTAATAGTCCACCAACAGGTGATATTCTCACGGACCAGTAATCCGCCAACAGGTGATATTCTCACTGAATAATAGTCTGCCAACAGGTGATATTCTCACTGACTAATAGTCCACCACCAGATGATATTCTCGCGGACTAATAGTCCACCAACAGGTGATATTCTCACGGATGAATAGTCCACCAACAGGTGATATTCTCACGGACTAATAGTCCACCAATAGGTGATATTCTCACGGACTTATTGTCCACCATCAGTTATATCACGACTAATAATCCACTAGCAAATGATATTCTCACGGACTTATAGTCTACCATCAGTTATATCACGACTAATAGTCCACTAGCAGATGATGTTCTCATGTACCTATTGTCCACCATCAGTTATATCACGACTAGTAGTCCACCAACAGATGATATTCTCACGGAGTAATAGTCCACCAGTAGATAGTATTCTCATGAACTAATAGTCCACCAGCAGATTGTATTCTCATGAACTAATAGTCCACCAGCAGATTGTATTCTCACGAACTAATTGTCCACCAGCAGATATTATTCTCACGGACTAATTGTCCACCAGCAGAATATATCCTCATGAACTAATAGTCCACCAGCAGATTATATTCTCACGGAGTAATAGTCCACCAGTAGATAGTATTCTCATGAACTAATAGTCCACCAGCAGATTGTATTCTCATGAACTAATAGTCCACCAGCAGATTGTATTCTCACGAACTAATTGTCCACCAGCAGATATTATTCTCACGGACTAATAGTCCACCAGCAGATTATATTCTCACGGGCTAATAGTCCACTAGCAGATGATATTATCATGTACTTATAGTCCACCATCAGTTATATCGCGACTAGTAGTCCACTAGCAGATGATATTCTCACGGACTTATAGTTCACCATCAGCTATATCACGACTAATAGTCCACCAACAGATGATATTCTCACGGACTAATAGTCCACCAGCAGATTATATCCTCATGAACTAATAGTCCACCAGCAGATTATATTCTCACGGAGTAATAGTCCACCAGTAGATAGTATTCCCATGAACTAATAGTCCACCAGCAGATTGTATTCTCATGAATTAATAGTCCACCAGCAGATTGTATTCTCACGGACTAATTGTCCACCAGCAGATATTATTCTCACGGACTAATAGTTCACCAGCAGATGATATTCTCACGGACTTATTGTCCACCATCATCTATATCACGACTAATAGTCCACCTGCAAATGATATTCTCACGGACTTATAGTTCACTATCAGCTATATCACGACTAATAGTCCACTAGCAGATGATATTCTCATGTACTTATAGTCCACCATCAGTTATATCACGACTAGTAGTCCACTAGAAGATGATATTCTCACGGACTTATAGTCCACCATCAGCTATATCACGACTAATAGTCCACCAACAGATGATATTCTCACGGACTAATAGTCCACCAGCAGATTATATCCTCATGAACTAATAGTCCAGCAGCAGATTATATTCTCACGGACTAATAGTCCATCAGTAGATATTATTCTTGTGAACTAATAGTCCACCAGCAGATTGTATTCTCATGAACTAATAGTCCACCAGCAGATTGTTTTCTCACGGACTAATTGTTCACAAGCAGATATTATTCTCACGGACTAATAGTCCACCAGCAGATTATATTCTCACGGATTAATAGTCCACCACCAGATGATATTCTCACGGACAAATAGTTCACCAGCAGATTATATTCTCATGAACTAATAGTCCACCAGCAGATTATATTCTCACGGACTAATAGTCCACCAACAGATATTATTCTCACGAACTAATAGTCCACCAGCAGATTATATTCTCATGAACGAAGTCCACCAGCAGATTATATTCTCACCGACTAATAGTCCACCAGCAGATATTATTCTCATGGACTAATTCTCCACCAGCAGATTATATTCTCACGGACTAATAGTTCACCAACAGGTGATATTCTCACGGACTAGTAGTCCGCCAACAGGTGATATTCTCACGGACTAATAGTCTGCCAACAGGTGATATTCTCACTGACTAATAGTTCACCAACAGATAATATTGTCACGGACTAATAGTCCACCACCAGATGATATTCTTACGGAATAATAGTCCACCAACAGGTGATATTCTCACGGATTAATAGTCCACCAACAGGTGATATTCTCACGAACTAATAGTCCACCAACAGGTGATATTCTCACGGACTAATAATCCGCCAACAGGTGATATTCTCACGAACTAATAGTCCACCAACAGGTGATATTCTCACGATCTAATAGTCCACCAAAAGGTGATATTCTCACGGATTAATACTCCACCAATAGGTGATATTCTCACGGACTAATAGTCCACCACCAGATAGTTTAATAATATTATATTGTACATAAACAATAGGATTGGACAGCAAGTTATACCAACTTATATGAAGTCCTCTCCTTACAAATTATACACATGAATTAATGACAGCAAAACAAAACACAGACAATAGACATATAAAATTTTGACACTAGAAGAAAGTAAGAAGTACAAGTGAAAAAGTGAAAAAGTGAAAAATTGCTGACATTAGCCCTAAAATCTTTTTGATTGATTTATAAAAGTTCGAACTTTTCCAAATATTTTGGAGTTGACGTCATAACTATACTTATCGTTCCCAAAGAGCAAAGTTTCAATATTGATATTGATATCGTCGCAATTACTCAGAAGTGTTCTTCTTTCGTTCAGGTATAAAGGACATTATAGAAAATAATGTATAGCATCTTCAAAAGAAGCACCGCAATTATATTTAAAATTATTTATTATATGTATTTTTGACAGGTCGGCATTGAGTGAGCTGCATTGGTGTCTAAGTCTAGTATGTAACATACTTAGTTTCCGTGGGCCTTCATTATAATACTTTGGGGTTTTATAAATATCAGCTTTCACCCTGTTTTTAAACGAATATAATGTAGGAGAACTTCTTATTGATATGTCTAGATTGTTCCAAAGCGAAACGGTAGATGGAATAAATGAGCTTGCTAATGTTCTCAGTCTGCATCTGGGTGGAACATAATTCTGATTATTTCTAAGGTTATAACTATTTACATCTGATGTAATTGGAGGTAAACAGTTAAATAAATAAGGGGGGCATAATTTATTATGAATTTTATAAAAAGTAGTTAATTTACGAGTTTCCTGCCGATTGGCTAAAGTTTTCCCATCCAGTCTCAAAATATAATGAATCCTTACTAGCAAATTTTGTCAGACCTGTTACAATTCGTGCCGCTTCTAATTGTATTTTTTCTAATTTTTCAATGTTCCGTTCATAACACCCATCCCACACTTCACATGCATATTCTAGTACTGGTCTGATAAATGTAAGATATATATTTGACAAAGCTTGTTTAGATAAAATAAATTTTAATTTACGAAGAACATTTACTTGTTTTAATGCTGAACTAGCTATGTTTTCAATATGTACAGTCCAGTTTCCATCAGATACAAATGTTACACCCAGATGTTTATGATTATCAACAAGTTCAATTGATTCATCATTAAAACGTATGCTTAATTCAGGAATATTAATATTATAAGGGCTTTAGTTTTTTTAGGGTTAATGTCTACAAGCCATGTTTTTGCCCATTGATCCAATATTTGTAAGTCATTATTTATCTCAATTTGCATCAAATCAAAGTTTTTCCCAGAGTATGACAATGAGGTTTCGTCAGCAGACAGTCTCGCCAAATTGCCTAAGTTATCTGTAATGTCATTAATATATAATAAAAATAATAAAGGGGCAAGTAGAGATCCTTGGGGTACACCTGCTTTGACAAGACCAGAATCTGATAGTTCATTATTTAGAAACACAAATTGCCTTCTACCACTTAAATAATTTTTAAACCAGATCAAAAGGTCGCCCGATATCCCATACGATTTTAATTTCTTAATAAGCCCCCCATGCCAAACTCTGTCAAACGCTTTTGAAATGTCACAAAATATTAAAATAGTTGACAATCGCTCGTCTAAATTTTGACATACTCTATGCTACATTTCTAATAATTGGCATACAGTAGAATGACCACGAATGAATCCTGATTGGTAGGCATACAGAAGAGAATGTTCAAAAATAAAATTATATGTATATTTATATACAACACGTTCCATCACTTTCCCTATACAACTTAATAAAGATATGGGTCTATAATTTGAAGGACTGCTTTTGTCGTCTTTTTTGAAAGCTGGCATAACTCGCGCAATTTTCCATGTTGACGGAAATATGCCTTTCTGCAACGAAAAGTTAAAAATAATAGCTAAAGGTATACAAATGGTTTCAGAAGTACTCTTTAACATTTGATGGGTGATGCCGTCATCACCACCAGCTTTACCTATTTTCAATGTTTGTAAAATATCTTTAACATCGTGTTCAGTAATATATATATTAGATAATAATGCATCAGTTCTTGATGGTATATCTTGGGGAACATGATTAGTATCATCAACAAATGAAATAGAAAAAAAATATTTGTTCAACAGATTTGCCTTAATCTTGTCAGCATATATCAATTCATTTGAATCATTATCATATAAGGGCGGAATAGAATAATTTTGGGACGTTCCTTTCATTAATTTCTGAATCAGTGACCAATAAGATTTCGAATCATTTCTTTGGAGTGAGTCTACCAATTCATTTGCACTTAAAAGGAACTGTTCACGGGCATGCTTGATCATATTATTTACCTTATTACGATGGGATTTGTACTTATGTATAGCGATCGATGACCTTTTTGTTCTTGCTATTTTTTTCAATCGGTTTCGGGTACGGATTTCCCTTTTGATATGGGAATTAAACCATGGCTTATCAGAAGGTCTTACTTGAATCATTTTTGAGGGGATATTTCTCGATATTATCTCAAGGTATTTCTGTGTAAAGCTTGATGACATGATATCAATATCAGTGCATTCTTTGAGATACGATTCCCATTGAAATTCTGATATTTCATTATTAAGTTTTAAGAGGTCTACATGTTTGTATTGCCAAGCTTTACGCATATATGTTTTTAGATATTCTCACGAACTAATAGTCCACCACTAGATGATATTCTCACGGACTAATAGTCCACCAGCAGATGATATTGTAGCGGACTAATGGCAGATGTATCATAGAATAAAAACGTTGATATCTAATTTAGTGCCCAGATAGAATGAAAAGAAAACAATATAATATTAAGAATAATACGAAACATGTCATAGGTGAACTGATGTCGAACAACATAACATTACACACTTTGATACAAAGTATATTTTGTCCTATCAGATAGCTTTACGTTCTTACGCTATGTGTTCCGTGTTGTGATGTCCGCTACGGTTTCCGCATATAAAACTATGTTCGATTTGTCTTTACCTCCAGTTGTTTGTATGATGGCTCATGTCTTGTATCCGTTATTTGTGTTTGTTTGCGCATAGCAGTGTCCAACACATATTATGTTGTTTCTTTGTTTGGTTTGTTTTCATTTTGTGTCTCGTATGCCCAATGCTACCAGTATCTCTGGATTGTCCATTCTTGATTGCCCCTTCGGTTTTCTAACGTTTATTTGACACGTCTTTAATATAGAACTAACATGACAACATACAGTTACTAAACAAAGCTTCAGCAAGCCGAAGCGAGAAGAGCAAGTACATCTTATTTTCGAAATAGATAAATGGGCAAAATGACTTTCGGCCACAATCAAATTAAACAACACACAATTTGAAATGCATTTGCCACGCATATCATAAATTGATAAGCAACCTGAAATATATCGGAATGCTTTATATTGTTCTCGTCATTTCATTGCGGTTATGGATATGGTTGTGGTGTTTAACGCCTCTCTCAACAATGTTTCAGTTATATCATGGCGGTCAGTTTTATTGATGGAGGAAACAGGAGTACCCGGAGAAAACCACCGACCTGCCGGAAGTCATTGATAAACCACCGACCTGCCGCACGTCATTGACAAACCACTGACCTGCCGCAAGTCATTGACAAACCATCGACCTGCCGCAAGTCATTGACAAATTGTTGAAGAGTAATTGATATTCAGTCTGTTAAATGTATCAGTTATTTTTGTATTGCTCTAAGAAGAATTGTCTATTATCAAACGATTTTACTTAGTTAACTACTAATTAACTACAAACATGCACTGATCATGTTATTGTACTGTCATTGCTTATGTTGTCATTCATTATTGTAAAAGTGTGTAGTCGTCTTGAATGGAAGTGAATCTGTGTTTGTGTAGTCGTCTTGAATGGAAGTGAATCTGTGTTTGTGTAGTCGTCTTGAATGGAAGCGAATCTGTGTTTGTGTAGTCGTCTTGAATGGAAGCGAATCTGTGTTTGTGTAGTCGTCTTGAATGGAAGCGAATCTGTGTTTGTGTAGTCGTCTTGAATGGAAGCGAATCTGTGTTTGTGTAGTCGTCTTGAATGGAAGCGAATCTGTGTTTGTGTAGTCGTCTTGAATGGAAGCGAATCTGTGTTTGTGTAGTCGTCTTGAATGGAAGCGAATCTGTGTTTGTGTAGTCGTCTTGAATGGAAGCGAATCTGTGTTTGTGTAGTCGTCTTGAATGGAAGTGAATCTGTGTTTGTGTAGTCGTCTTGAATGGAAGCGAATCTGTGTTTGTGTAGTCGTCTTGAATGGAAGTGAATCTGTGTTTGTGTAGTCGTCTTGAATGGAAGCGAATCTGTGTTTGTGTAGTCGTCTTGAATGGAAGCGAATCTGTGTTTGTGTAGTCGTCTTGAATGGAAGCGAATCTGTGTTTGTGTAGTCGTCTTGAATGGAAGTGAATCTGTGTTTGTGTAGTCGTCTTGAATGGAAGCGAATCTGTGTTTGTGTAGTCGTCTTGAATGGAAGCGAATCTGTGTTTGTGTAGTCGTCTTGAATGGAAGCGAATCTGTGTTTGTGTAGTCGTCTTGAATGGAAGCGAATCTGTGTTTGTGTAGTCGTCTTGAATGGAAGCGAATCTGTGTTTGTGTAGTCGTCTTGAATGGAAGCGAATCTGTGTTTTTGTAGTCGTCTTCAATGGAAGCGAATCTGTGTTTGGGTAGTCGTCTTCAATGGAAGCGAATCTGTGTTTGTGTAGTCGTCTTCAATGGAAGCGAATCTGTGTTTGTGTAGTCGTCTTGAATGGAAGCGAATCTGTGCTTGTGTAGTCCTTTTGAATGGAAGCGAATCTGTGTGTGTGTAGTAGTTTTGAATGGAAGCGAATCTGTGTTTGTGTAGTCGTTTTGAATGGAAGCGAATCTGTGTTTGTGTAGTCGTTTTGAATGGAAGCGAATCTGTGTTTGTGTAGTCGTTTTGAATGGAAGCGAATCTGTGTTTGTGTAGTCGTTTTGAATGGAAGCGAATCTGTGTTTGTGTAGTCGTTTTGAATGGAAGCGAATCTGTGTTTGTGTAGTCGCTTTGAATGGAAGCGAATCTGTGTTTGTGTAGTCGTTTTGAATGGAAGCGAATCTGTGTTTGTGTAGTCGTTTTGAATGGAAGCGAATCTGTGTTTTATTCATTGTTTGTTTTATCTGTATTGTCTCTAGATATTCCATTATCAGAAGGAGTGAGTTAGAAATTCAATATCTGGTTTAACACCGCCATATTATTATTGCCTCAAGCCACGAACTGGATATCCAACGTCATATTATTATTGTCCCTATCTCAAACCGCGAACTGGATATCCACCGCCATATTATTATTGTCCCTATTTCAAGCCACGAACTGGATATCCCATATATCGTGGTATTTTTGTGTTCAATGGCTTTATATGAGAGGTGATTGTTCGCTTTGTTTATTTTGGTAGAATTGTTGACCATCTCTGATTAAACAGTCTTTTCATCTTTTCACCACAAACTTGTTGACCGCTACGAAATATCCATTTCTCAAATAGCAATGGTTCTGTTCCTTTTTATGCTTTCTTTCCTCTATCACCGACAAGACTTTTACCGTACTTGAATACATGTATATGAATAACACGACGGGTGTCTCTTAGGAAGCAGGAACTACTTATCCTTCGCTGGCACCTGGATTTACCCCCAGTTATTTGGTGGAGTCCGTGTTGTTTATATTGTTATCTTTCTGTGTTGTGTAGTTTGTTTCTGTTCGTTCTGTGTCTTGTGTACCCAAGGTTACCTGTTTTTCTGGATTGCCCCTTCTCTAACGTGTATGTTGCCTTCTTCACATTGATGACATTGTTTTCAAACCCGTTATTTTTATTGTTTACAGAAATAAACTCAAAGAAAATCGCTGTTTTTAACAAATTCATATGAATACTTTCAGATAGCTTAGAATATGTACTTCTGCCAGTTGATCCTGGGGACAATCAAATCACGGTATATTTAGAGGTTCAAACATATGATTTGACAACTACTGGATCTGTAAATTTGAATATTTACATAGGTTCTCGACAACAACCACTGTCAAAGACTTTTAGCAATATAGCAGACATTAAATATGATTTTCAACTTACAGCCTCAGAGGTACCAAGTTATGGAAGATTAATGGACAATTCCATACACGTAAAATTATCAGGTATAAATCTAATCAACGCTGTCACGCTAAAAGCCCGGTTCAACGATATGGCAGCACTGTCCGTCTACCCAACCATAAGCTTAGGAACAGCACATAAAGTTATAACATACTGTCAGATACTAGGAAGTTGTCATATTGGATTTGCTGGTCTGAAAGATGTCTCGACGATCGTAAATGTGTTCTTACCGAATAACGAAGAAAGCATTACTCTTGAATTGAATGACAAGGTTAAACGTGTAGATACACATATTTCTGTAGAACTGTCCGGTCGTCAATCAATGTTATTAGAATGTGTCGGGTGTGATTTCACTAATACATTCATTAATAGTACTGGACCTGTCGCAGTTTTTGCAGGCGGAAAAAGTACAGTTGTTAGGAAGGGAATTAAAGAAAGCACCTTCCTCACGCAGATGCCTTTAATGACCTCATGGGGCAAACAGTTTATACTTGTAAATTCTAAACTCGACGACGCTGGAGATATCATCCGTATTATTTCAAGATTCAATAAAACAGATGTGTCCATCGAAGGAAGTCCGACTGTGCAAATAAGATATAATAATGAACAGTGGATACAAAGATTGATACACAAGGGAGGCGTCCAGCTCATTACTTCGACCAAACCAATAATGATTTGCCAAATAATATACAACGGGTTAAATCATATTGCAATGATTAACGTACCCCCTACAGAACAATTTCTACCACACCCATTTACTGTACCTTGTCAGAATAGTATCGTGTTAATACACCATGGAAATTCTTTACGATCACTGGAGATAACCGGGATGGAAACAATGAACTTTGATATAGTGTCAAAATCTGTGTTCATGGTCAGGTACTTGACAAGAGACGGAAGTAACTCTGAATGTCATATAATGGATGATGGGAACTCATTTGGAATGATGTACACAGCCGATCCAAATCCAGGGCAGTCATACTTGGATCAGCTATACATAAGTGGATACAAGTTAAAGGTATTACCAGTATTGTACGTAGAAATTATTTTCCAACATTATTGTACATGTGTGAAATGCATATTCGATATGAGATACCAATCTGATCTTCATGCATCTCTCATCACATGACCATTATTGGCGTCACAATGTGAAAAGCGTTACGTCATAATGTGAAAATGTTGCGAAAACTAATAATTTTCAGAATGACGTGGGAAAATAATCAGTGATGGTGACTGATGTGACATGAAGCAATACCAGCCCATGATTCACACTCAGCAAGCCACGTTTCTGACTTTAAAATGTGAGACTTCGGGTGGAATTGTCCCATCTCAGGTTCCAGACCATAATTGATTATTATAATATACACAATGTATGAATAAGGGGGTAAAATCGCAAAATACAAATTAAGTCAACTGTTGATTCGATATTCCAGAGCGTGTGGTTCTTACCAGCATTTCCTTGATAGAGGGTTGATGCTAAGGCTAGGATAGGCTTGTAGTGTTTAATGCCATATTCAACAATATTTTAGTTATATCGTGGGGATCAATTTTATTGGTGGAGGTAACAGAGTACCCGGATAAAACCACCGACCCGTCGCAAGTCACTGACAAACTTTATTACATAATGTAATATCGAGTACACCTCGCCATGAACAGGATTCTAACTCAAACTGGTATGGTGATAGACACTGATTGTACAGATAGTTGTAATTCCAACTATCATACGATCACGACCACGGTGGCCCATGCTTGCCATACGATCACGACCACGGTGGCCCATGCTTGCCATACGATCACGACCACGGTGGCCCATGCTTGCCATGCGATCACGACCACGGTGGCCCATGCTTGTCATACGATCACGACCACGGTGGCCCATGCTTGCCATACGATCACGACCACGGTGGCCCATGCTTGCCATACGATCACGACCACGGTGGCCCATGCTTGCCATACGATCACGACCACGGTGGCCCATGCTTGCCATGCGATCACGACCACGGTGGCCCATGCTTGCCATACGATCACGACCACGGTGGCCCATGCTTGCCATACGATCACGACCACGGTGGCCCATGCTTGCCATACGATCACGACCACGGTGGCCCATGCTTGCCATACGATCACGACCACGGTGGCCCATGCTTGTCATACGATCACGACTACGGTGGCCCATGCTTGCCATACGATCACGACCACGGTGGCCCATGCTTGCCATACGATCACGACCACGGTGGCCCATGCTTGCCATACGATCACGACCACGGTGGCCCATGCTTGCCATGCGATCACGACCACGGTGGCCCATGCCTGCCATACGATCACGACCACGGTGGCCCATGCTTGCCATACGATCACGACCACGGTGGCCCATGCTTGCCATACGATCACGACCACGGTGGCCCATGCTTGCCATACGATCACGACCACGGTGGCCCATGCTTGCCATACGATCACGACCACCGTGGCCCATGCTTGCCATACGATCACGACCACGGTGGCCCATGCTTGCCATACGATCACGACCACGGTGACCCATGCTTGCCATGCGATCACGACCACGGTGGCCCATGCTTGCCATGCGATCACGACCACGGTGGCCCATGCTTGCCATACGATCACGACCACGGTGGCCCATGCTTGCCATACGATCACGACCACGGTGACCCATGCTTGCCATGCGATCACGACCACGGTGGCCCATGCTTGTCATGCGATCACGACCACGGTGGCCCATGCTTGCCATACGATCACGACCACGGTGGCCCATGCTTGCCATACGATCACGACCACGGTGGCCCATGCTTGCCATACGATCACGACCACGGTGGCCCATGCTTGCCATACGATCACGACCACGGTGGCCCATGCTTGCCATACGATCACGACCACGGTGGCCCATGCTTCTACTAAGAAGGAAGCTACTGAACCAAGTGTTCCTAGTGGTTACGTTGAAGTCATCACTCTTGCTGTCGCCATCATGACTTGGATAAGCGCTACGGAATATATGTGTCACAAATGACCATGGATTGTCGTAAGCACTTCCCGGTTCTTTCTTCATTCATGATTTATCAACGGGTTTGTAACTAAAGTAGCATGACGGGTGTCACTAGTGGAGCAGGAACTGCTTAGCTTTCCGGAGCGCCTGAGTTCACCCCGATTTTTAGTGGGTTCGTGTAGCTGGATCTTGAGTTTTCTGTGTAGTGTTTCATAGATCGTTGTTTGTCCGTTTGTCATTTTTCTTTTGGTCATCGTGTTGTCTGTTCTTCTTCGATTTCCGGATTCTGATTACCCCTTTAGTATGATAAAACTCTTCTCTGGAAGAAGTTTTTGACAGCCATATTTATTTTTCTTTGCGAATTTTCCCCATTTCCCCAAAAAAAAATTGCGTTGATATGCAATCGATTCCTTTGTGGATTACTAGTCGTGTATAATTTATTACCATTTTTGATTGAAGCATAAATAATTTCCTGTACATATACATATAATATTGATAAAGTAGATATTTACAATATGTTTCTATGTAAAAAATGTTAAAAATTATTGGTGTGAGACAGTTTAACGTTAAAGTCAATAACTTGTTAATTATGGATGCTTAATGTAATTTAAATATTCACGAGTTGGAATGACAAAGCAAGTAGTATTATTTACTCAACGGAACATCAATATTGTAAGACGATGCTGGTCATCACCAAAATAAAAACAATTATTCAAACACACACGGTGACAATCACAAACGACACTGCAGAAAAAAAACCCAGAGGTGAACTCAGTAGCTCCGGAAGTGTAGGCAGTTTCTGCTCCACTAGTGGCAACCGTCGTTACTATTTTCATAAACCCGGTGATGATAAGCTATAAATGAAGAAAGGACTGGATTATGATTATGACAAACGGAATATATACGTGGTCATTAGTGACAGGGATATTCCGTAACGGTTAACTGGGTTCATTTTCCATATACATGCATGCATCCCAGAATCCCCTTGGATTGCTACTACCAGAAAGAGCCGAACGTCATGCGGTTACCTTATTCAATGTCATAATATTAAAGATCAAGTGTGAATACTGATATTGTTTCTAGCCCCCCCCCCCCCCCCCCCCTTTTCGCCGTATGAATATAGAACTAGCTATCTAATTTAGTATCCACGACACGTTGCTGGAACAGCAATCATCAAGCACGCTCATAGTCTAAAACTTCAGTTAGATGTCGATTAGTTAAAACAACTATACATTTTCTATTGTGAATATCATTTATCTGTTTTTATATGTATGGTTTGCTTTTAAAAAAAATGTTCCCAACAACTCTGAATAAATATGGCAATATATGATAACGGACAAACAGACGGTAAAATAAACATTTAATTTAGTAAGATATAACATTTAGTGTCATAGTATTGTGCTTTTGATTTGATTACATACATTGAATCAGGAAATAACGTCAATAAAACCAATGGTACCAGGCGACCTTGTTGACAATGACGGCGATGGCGAGATTGATGAAGATGATTGTAGTACTTTAAAAGACAGTAAGTAATTAGTATTGATATTTTCATTTAGTTTTCAGTTAAGCAATTTAACGATATTTACTTATTTTATGAACAATACCACACTTCACTATTTCATATCATACTTTTTTAGGAATTAATTTAATTTCTTTCATACTCAATATGAGCGAATGGGACAATTTACTTTCTTCATACACCTCTCAGAATACTGTTTGTTTTGTTTTTTTAACAGAGGAATAATGATTTGAGAACTTACCATGATCTCATGACACTTGGTTTCTCGACCCACAGAGACCCCCTCGGAGAAAATAATTTATAGAGATGCATTTCAAATTCAGATTTTAAAAAAGTGATTTTCAAAGGGGGTAATAAGAAGTCGCTAATCGAAGAAAAATAGACAAAACAATAGCAAAAAAAAAAGACAAAAACGAGGACAAAAAGAAAAACAAAATATTGTGCTTGACTGTTATTTAAAAGTAAACGTATTACCTTCAGTCCCAGAATTTTGTCAAATAGTTGTCAAGACGATAATGTTCAAGTTTGCACATCCATTTCTCAACCGTACGATTACACGATAGATGTTCGGTTTTTCAGCGTTGGCCCGTCAAAAACCACGTTTTATACCGTACTGAGACGGGTCAAAAATCTATATATTTATATTTTGACGGGACATTTCATCTCTATTATAAATGACTTTTGCAATGTATAAGGGTCATTTTAAATAAAAACATGTAGATATTTAATAATATAGAATCTGCCGAATTCTTTTTTAATAGATCTTCACTACTACCCTGACGAACAATCTTTTAATGATTCTAAATACTTGTGTGAAGACCAAGGCATGGTGTTAGCTATACTGGATAGCAAAGAACGATATGACACAGCATTAGAATATTTACAAATGTACGTATTTATCATGATGGAAATATCATCTATCAAACGGTATAGATCTAAAATACACATGTGACTTGTCTATTATATGACTTTGTTTATACTCAAAATTTACAGTTCTTAAATACTGTAATTTATTAAGTTTAAGGTCAATCTTTATTAGTCAGAGGGGCTCGTGGTCATGATCGTATGGTAGTTTGATTGGATTTAAAACTACCTGTGCAATCAGTGCATATCACCACTGTTGCTGTGAGTTCGAATCCAGTACAGGCGAAGTGTGCTCGATACAACATTATGTGATAAAGTTTTTCAGTGAATTGCGACAGGTCTGTGGATTTCTCCGTGTACTCCGGTTTCCTCCACCAATAAAACTAACCACCACGTTATAGCTGGAATATTGTTGAAAGTGGCGCTAAGCACCATAAACCAAAACATTAAAACTAAGGTCAATCTTCATTAGCCATAGGTAACTTTGACCGATAAGGCCTTTTTGCTGTATTTGCTCCCTAAGACCTTTAAATTATTTGGCTTTCCAATCTTTTGACTTTGACCTTGTGAAAGTTATTCCAGAAATGGATTGTGCACACTATATGTAATATCTACGTTTTCATTACTATCACTGGATCGATACCTCTGATGGTGCTGGAAGGCTAATACTATCACTGGATCGATACCTCTGATGGTGCTGGAAGACTATTACTATCACTGGGTCGATACGTCTGATGGTACTGGAAGACTATTACTATCACTGGATCGATACGTCTGATGGTGCTGGAAAACTATTACTATCACTGGATCGATACGGCTGATGGTGCTGGAAGACTATTACTATCACTGGATTGATACGTCTGATGGTGCTGGAAGGCTATTACTATCACTGGACCGATACCTCTGATGGTGCTGGAAGACTATTACTATCACTGGGTCGATACGTCTGATGGTACTGGAAGACTATTACTATCACTGGATCGATACGTCTGATGGTGCTGGAAGACTATTACTATCACTGGATCGATACCTCTGATGGTGCTGGAAGACTATTACTATCACTGGGTCGATACGTCTGATGGCACTGGAAGACTATTACTATCACTGGGTCGATACGTCTGATGGTACTGGAAGACTATTACTATCACTGGATCGATACGTCTGATGGTGCTGGAAGACTATTACTATCACTGGGTCGATACGTCTGATGGTACTGGAAGACTATTACTATCACTGGATCGATACCTCTGATGGTACTGGAAGACTATTACTATCACTGGATCGATACCTCTGATGGTGCTGGAAGACTATTACTATCACTGGGTCGATACGTCTGATGGTACTGGCAGACTATTACTATCACTGGATCGATACCTCTGATGGTGCTGGAAGACTATTACTATCACTGGATCGATACCTCTGATGGTGCTGGAAGACTATTACTATCACTGGGTCGATACCTCTGATGATGCTGGAAGACTATTACTATCACTGGATCGATACGTCTGATGGTGCTGGAAGACTATTACTATCACTGGGTCGATACGTCTGATGGTACCGGAAGACTATTACTATCACTGGATCGATACCTCTGATGGTGCTTGAAGACTATTACTATCACTGGATCGATACCTCTGATGGTGCTGGAAGACGATTACTATCACTGGATCAATACCTCTGATGGTGCTGGAAGACTATTACTATCACTGGATCGATACCTCTGATGGTGCTGGAAGATTATTACTATCACTGGATCGATACCTCTGATGATGCTGGACGACTATTACTATCACTGGGTCGATATCTCTGATGGTGCTGGAAGACTATTACTATCACTGGATTGATACGTCTGATGGTGCTGGAAGACTATTACTATCACTGGATCGATACCTCTGATGGTGCTGGAAGACTATTACTATCACTGGATCGATACCTCTGATGGTGCTGGAAGACTATTACTATCACTGGATTGATACGTCTGATGGTGCTGGAAGACTATTACTATCACTGGATCGATACGGCTGATGGTGCTGGAAGACTATTACTATCACTGGATCGATACGTCTGATGGTGCTGGAAGATTATTACTATCACTGGATCGATACGTCTGATGGTGCTGGAAGACTATTACTATCACTGGGTCGATACGTCTGATGGTACTGGAAGACTATTACTATCACTGGGTCGATACGTCTGATTGTGCTGGAAGACTATTACTATCACTGGATCGATACCTCTGATGGTGCTGGAAGACTATTACTATCACTGGGTCGATACGTCTGATGGTACTGGAAGACAATTACTATCACTGGGTCGATACGTCTGATGGTACTGGAAGACTATTACTATCACTGGATCGATACGTCTGATGGTGCTGGAAGACTATTACTATCACTGGGTCGATACGTCTGATGGTACTGGAAGACTATTACTATCACTGGATTGATACGTCTGATGGTACTGGAAGACTATTACTATCACTGGATCGATACCTCTGATGGTGCTGGAAGACTATTACTATCACTGGGTCGATACGTCTGATGGTACTGGAAGACTATTACTATCACTGGATCGATACCTCTGATGGTGCGGGAAGACTATTACTATCACTGGATCGATACCTTTGATGGTGCTGGAAGACTATTACTATCACTGGATCGATACCTCTGATGGTGCTGGAAGACGATTACTATCACTGGATCGATACCTCTGATGGTGCTGGAAGATTATTACTATCACTGGGTCGATACCTCTGATGGTGCTGGAAGACTATTACTATCACTGGATCGATACGTCTGATGGTGCTGGAAGACTATTACTATCACTGGGTCGATACCTCTGATGGTGCTGGAAGACTATTACTATCACTGGATTGATACGTCTGATGGTGCTGGAAGACTATTACTATCACTGGATCGATACGTCTGATGGTGCTGGAAGACTATTACTATCACTGTATCGATACCTCTGATGGTACTGGAAGACTATTATTATCACCGGGTCGATACGTCTGATGGTACTGGAAGACTATTACTATCACTGGATCGATACGTCTGATGGTGCTGGAAGACTATTACTATCACTGGATCGATACCTCTGATGATACTGGAAGACTATTACTATCATTGGGTCGATACGTCTGATGGTGCTGGAAGACTATTACTATCACTGTATCGATACCTCTGATGGTACTGGAAGACTATTATTATCACCGGGTCGATACGTCTGATGGTACTGGAAGACTATTACTATAACTGGGTCGATACGTCTGATGGTGCTGGAAGACTATTACTATCACTGGGTCGATACCTCTGATGGTACTGGAAGACTATTACTATCACTGGATCGATACGTCTGATGGTGCTGGAAGACTATTACTATCACTGGATCGATACCTCTGATGATACTGGAAGACTATTACTATCATTGGGTCGATACGTCTGATGGTACTGGAAGACTATTTCTATCACTGGATCGATACCTCTGATGGTGCTGGAAGACTATTACTCCCTAATTGCTCCAGCACTGACATGATCTATTAGATCTATATTTATGTTTGTCATTTACAGTTGCTAATTATTCTAAGCATTATTAAATCTAAGGTCAGTCTCCTTAAAGCACATGTAATCTTAACCTATTTTGGATATCCTATTTAAGTGCTTAGTTCATTTGTTTTCAAAGAAGTCTAAGGTATTTGGTGTATCTGATGAAGATTATTCCAGACATGCAACGTGTGCACTATATAAGTTACTTTCGTTTATATTTCTCCATATATGATATGTGTATAGCTTCAAATGCTTACAAAAATGTTGACCTTCAACCTTTCTAGTGATAACATTGTCGAGTTAATTAGACAAGTAGAATTAAAGTTAATTGGATATTTACGATCGTGTTTATCACTTGATATATCTGGGCAACCGATGCATCTCTCTGTATCTGTATCTGTAGAATACTGGGCTGGTACTTCACTACTGAATATAGTGCCCAGGAAGAGGATTGCGCTTTCGTTGTACTAGTCGCAGGGAGGAACTCCTAGCCCACGGAGTTCTCCCTTGAATGTGTCTAATGATGTTTCTCTAGTGTACCTTTCACTTAGGTTGTTCCAATCTATAATTGTCCGTGGAATAAATGAGTGTTTATAAGTGTTTGAATTGTAGCTGTATAGTTTCAACTTGTTAGTAGTTGCTGATCTTGTGATTCCTCTATTCGGTGTGATACGTGTTTCAGCAGGAATTGCTATCAGGTCATTTACAATCTTGTACATATGTATAAGACGCTGTTCTGTATGCAAATAAAAATACTGTTGAATTATGTTCAGAATATTTTTTTGAAAATGTAATTTGAGTTTATTTCATATTTTAACGTGAAGTTTTCCAAATTTGTTTCGAGATGTTTTTGTAAAATAATTTTCTGTTTTTAAGATCAATTTTTAAATCAAAAAAACAAAATTGTTTCAAAATCAACTTTTCTTTTTACAGTAATATATCGCCGTTCATGATATATTAGATCTACATTATGCAAATGGCGTAGGTTCATAAATTGATTTATTAATCCATCGTAAAATTATTGCACTACAAGTTGATCCGATATGTAATTTTTACGCTAGAAATACTGTTAATAAAAACGTAGATATCACATTTAGTGCACACGATACGTTTCTGGAATAACCTTCATCAAATACGTTAAAAATGGAGAGATTGGAAAACCAAATAATTTAAAGGTGTTGGTAGCAACAACACAAAAGCGCCTAAAGATACCTAAAATCGACATGGTCACCTATGCGGATGATATGAGGGAATACCTTAGCTTTGGCAATAATAACATTACTTAGGATGTGAAATTGCAGACAAACTGGAAAGGAAAACATGCAAAATTATTCAATTAATTACGAAGGAGTTAAATATTTGTTAGAATACAATCCCTTAGAAGTACTAGATTCTTTTGTCTTTCCTGTCTGTGAGAGTTTGCTGTATTGATAGGTTCCATTGATCTGAATTAAGGGTAAAGTTATTTCTATATTTTAATTTTCATTAGTTTCCATTTACTGTGTAGGCCCTTTGGTTTACTTGATCCCAAAACATTAAATTATTTGGTTTTCCAATCTTTCGATTTTGAGCGTACCTGATTAAAGTTATTCCAGAAACGCATTGTGCGCATTAAATTTGATATCTACGTTTTTATTCTGGGACGATCGATGATTGAGTATAAAAATAGTCTCACATGTCTATATCAAATTTTTATCATTAATTCTACTTATTAAAAATGTGTTAAATATTTATTGTCAAGCATTATGCAGCAAATGACAATAGAAAGGGAACAAAACCTTAATAATTAATGTGGTATGACAATTACATCATAAACTTGGTCATGTTACAAGCGATATAAGTTATTAATAGATTCATTACTAATTAAACAAATACCCCACCTAAAGTACTTCATATTAAATAGATGCACATAAATGGGGTATCTTCAAACTCTTTTTAAATGAGGGAGTTTTTTAAGGTAATTTCGCCCTTTTGACATTCATCTCAACGAATTGTGACACTGCTACTGAAAATTATCGGTCAGTGTGACATTAAACACATCATGACGTTACCGTTAAAACATTAACGTCAGATTTGAAGGTCTCGACATATATACTATCACCAGTGCCATCGGCCTCTCTGCGATAACTAGCGATAGTGTATATTTCAACATTCATATCTACTAATATTTTATATTAACGATGGCCCATTACAACACATGCAGATTCTGTATCGACAAAAATATTTTACAGACATTTCACCGGCTTTATTCATGTAAAAGTTTCATTTCAAATTGCTCTCTGATTCCGCCATTTAGCGAATATTATGTTTGGTTGAGTTTTGTATTGTATAGCGAAAACTAAAACACTTGCGCTGTTTGAAGTATCATCATTCCTGCAAAATTTGATAGGACAAATTAACTCAAGGCTGGAAATTTCAATTTATTATTTTCTATCTAAAATGGCAGTGAATAGTCAAAGCACAAGATATATAACAATTCAATATTTGTTTTAAAGTTTAAATAGAATTTTGAACATTTTATTACCAATCATATTACAACGCCATATGTCTAACGAGCTCTATAAAATTGATTCTGGTAATTGACGCTTTAAACATAATTGTTCAGTTTATGCAGTGGCTGGCAAACTGTACTTTGCCAATAATATTGTAATCATCCATGTTTAAAACGGAAACAAAACAAGTTATTGTTATATATATTTATTTATGTATGATGTGTATCTATGGATATATATTTCAAACAACATTTTTAATCAATAATGTTTTTGTTACTGACTGATAAGTATTTCACCATCCTACGTTCTACCTTGACACATGACAACGTCATGGTTATTTTAACACGACATGCTTTGCGGGGTGTACAAAAGACAAAGTCGCGGTGTAGTAAACTGAAAGCTCTATATAACTTGCTAAGATAGATACATATTAATTTCAAACCAGTGGTTCTGTGTCACTTGACTTGGTAGCAATTGACACATGGCAGCAAATATCGAATGTTTTATTGAATTAAAAAATAAAATCTTTTTGAAGACCATATATGGATTATTCCATTAAATTTCTAAAACAGATATCTGTAGTTTTACAAGAATAAAAAAATATTTATTATTGAAATTTACTGTAAAAATGTAATTATTATTGAAACTAAGGTACTTCTGCCATCAGGAATGGGTAACCATAACCGAGTTAGTCTATCTTATTTAGGCCATTTGATTTTCTTAATTTTTAAGATATTAGACTTTCCAATATTTTGACTTTCACTGTACCTAATGAAGGTTGTTATAGAAACGAGTCACATGATACACTGCATTAGATATCTACGTTTGTACTTCACGATCGCATTGAATAAACGTTAGAGAGACCAGAATCAAGAGTGGACAATCCAGAGAAACTGGCAACATTGGATACACAAGACACAAGACGAAGACATCTCAAACAAAAACACAACAAATATATGTTGGACACCACTATATGCAAACAAACACAAATCACAGTCTGATAATTACGTGTCAAGTAAGCTTATTTTTCAACCTATCCTAAAAAGTGAAATATACCGATGCACATTAATGAATAAAATAAAGAGAGAAAATATCGATACATATGTTATCTCCATTGTCGATAAAACCACAAATATTATAAAGTTTTATCTTCTATATCAGATGATGTCCATGTCGTTTATCAGTAAGTAACACGACGACGGGTGTCACTAGTGCGTCGGAAACGGATTACCTTCCAGAGCATCAGATTTTGATGGATTCGTGTTGTTCCATCTGTAATTTGTGTGTGGTGTTTTGTAGATCATTATTTATCCTCAAGTCCTTTTACTTTTGGCCATTGCATTGTCTGACTTTCGATTTGTAGCTTCTGTTTATCTCGTCAGTATCTTGTGGCCATTGTATTGTCTGGCCTTCGATTTGTAGCTTTTGTTTATCTCGTCAGTATCTTGTGGCCATTGTATTGTCTGACCTTCGCTTTGTAGCTTCTATTTATCTCGTCAGTATATTGTGGCCATTGTATTGAATAACCTTCGATTTGTAGCTTCTGTTTATCTCGTCGGTTTCTTTTGGCCATTGTATTGTCTGACCTTCGATTTGTAGCTTCTATTTATCTCGTCGGTATCTTGTGGCCATTGTATTGTCTGACCTTCGATTTGTAGCTTCTGATTATCTCGTCGGTATCTTTTGGCCATTGTATTGTCTGACCTTCGATCTGTAGCTTCTGTTTATCTCGTCGGTATCTTGTGGCCATTGTATTGTCTGACCTTCGATTTGTAGCTTCTGTTTATCTCGTCGGTATTTTGTGGCCATTATATTGTCTGACCTTCGATTTGTAGCTTCTGTTTATCTCGTCGGTATCTTGTGGCCATTGTATTGTCTGACCTTCGATTTGTAGCTTCTGTTTATCTCGTCGGTATCTTGTGGCCATTGTATTGTCTGACCTTCGATTTGTAGCTTCTGTTTATCTCGTCGGTATCTTGTGGCCATTGTATTGTTTGACCTTCGATTTGTAGCTTCTGTTTATCTCGTCGGTATATTGTGGCCATTGTATTGTCTGACCTTCGATTTGTAGCTTCTGTTTATCTCGTCGGTATCTTGTGGCCATTGCATTTTCTGACCTTCGATTTGTAGCTTCTGTTTATATCGTCGGTATCTTGTGGCCATTGTATTGTCTGACCTTCGATTTGTAGCTTCTGTTTATCTCTTCGGTATCTTGTGGCAATTGTATTGTCTGACCTTCGATTTGTACCTTCTGTTTATCTCGTCGGTATCTTGTGGCCATTGTATTGTCTGACCTTCGATTTGTAGCTTCTGTTTATCTCGTGGGTATCTTGTGGCCATTGTATTGTCTGACCTTCGATTTGTAGCTTCTGTTTATCTCGTCGGTATCTTGTGGCCATTGTATTGTCTGACATTCGATTTGTAGCTTCTGTTTATCTCGTCGGTATCTTGTGGCCATTGTATTGTCTGACCGTCGATTTGTATCTTCTGTTTATCTCGTCGGTATCTTGCGGCCATTGCATTGTCTGACCTTCGATTTGTAGCTTCTGTTTATCTCGTCGGTATCTTGTGGTCATTGTATTGTCTGACCTTCGATATGTAGCTTCTGTTTATCTCGTCGGTATTTTGTGGCCATTATATTGTCTGACCTTCGATTTGTAGCTTCTGTTTATCTCGTCGGTATCTTGTGGCCATTGTATTGTCTGACCTTCGATTTGTAGCTTCTGTTTATCTCGTCGGTATCTTGTGGCCATTGTATTGTTTGACCTTCGATTTGTAGCTTCTGTTTATCTCGTCGGTATATTGTGGCCATTGTATTGTCTGACCTTCGATTTGTAGCTTCTGTTTATCTCGTCGGTATCTTGTGGCCATTGCATTTTCTGACCTTCGATTTGTAGCTTCTGTTTATATCGTCGGTATCTTGTGGCCATTGTATTGTCTGACCTTCGATTTGTAGCTTCTGTTTATCTCTTCGGTATCTTGTGGCCATTGTATTGTCTGACCTTCGATTTGTACCTTCTGTTTATCTCGTCGGTATCTTGTGGCCATTGTAATGTCTGACCTTCGATTTGTAGCTTCTGTTTATCTCGTTGGTATCTTGTGGCCATTGTATTGTCTGACCTTCGATTTGTAGCTTCTGTTTATCTCGTCGGTATCTTGTGGCCATTGTATTGTCTAACCTTCGATTTGTAGCTTCTGTTTATCTCGTCGGTATCTTGTGGCCATTGTATTGTCTGACCGTCGATTTGTATCTTCTGTTTATCTTGTCGGTATCTTGCGGCCATTGCATTGTCTGACCTTCGATTTGTAGCTTCTGTTTATCTCGTCGGTATCTTGTGGTCATTGTATTGTCTGACCTTCGATGTGAAGCTTCTGATTATCTCGTTGGTATCTTGTGGCCATTGTATTGTCTGACCTTCGATTTGTAGCTTCTGTTTATCTCGTCGGTATTTTGTGGCCATTATATTGTCTGACCTTCGATTTGTAGCTTCTGTTTATCTCGTCGGTATCTTGTGGCCATTGTATTGTCTGACCTTCGATTTGTAGCTTCTGTTTATCTCGTCGGTATCTTGTGGCCATTGTATTGTCTGACCTTCGATTTGTATCTTCTGTTTATCTTGTCGGTATCTTGCGGCCATTGCATTGTCTGACCTTCGATTTGTAGCTTCTGTTTATCTCGTCGGTATCTTGTGGTCATTGTATTGTCTGACCTTCGATGTGAAGCTTCTGTTTATCTCGTTGGTATCTTGTGGCCATTGTATTGTCTGACCTTCGATTTGTAGCTTCTGTTTATCTCGTCGGTATTTTGTGGCCATTATATTGTCTGACCTTCGATTTGTAGCTTCTGTTTATCTCGTCGGTATCTTGTGGCCATTGTATTGTTTAGCCTTCGATTTGTAGCTTCTGTTTATCTCGTCGGTATCTTGTGGCCATTGTATTGTCTGACCTTCGATTTGTAGCTTCTGTTTATTTCGTCGGTATATTGTGGCCATTGTATTGTCTGACCTTCGATTTGTAGCTTCTGTTTATCTCGTCGGTATTTTGTGGCCATTATATTGTCTGACCTTCAATTTGTAGCTTCTGTTTATCTCGTCGGTATCTTGTGGCCATTGTATTGTCTGACCTTCGATTTGTAGCTTCTGTTTATCTCGTCGGTATCTTGTGGCCATTGTATTGTTTGACCTTCGATTTGTAGCTTCTGTTTATCTCGTCGGTATATTGTGGCCATTGTATTGTCTGACCTTCGATTTGTAGCTTCTGTTTATCTCGTCGGTATCTTGTGGCCATTGCATTTTCTGACCTTCGATTTGTAGCTTCTGTTTATATCGTCGGTATCTTGTGGCCATTGTATTGTCTGACCTTCGATTTGTAGCTTCTGTTTATCTCTTCGGTATCTTGTGGCCATTGTATTGTCTGACCTTCGATTTGTACCTTCTGTTTATCTCGTCGGTTTCTTGTGGCCATTGTAATGTCTGACCTTCGATTTGTAGCTTCTGTTTATCTTGTTGGTATCTTGTGGCCATTGTATTGTCTGACCTTCGATTTGTAGCTTCTGTTTATCTCGTCGGTATCTTCTGGCCATTGTATTGTCTAACCTTCGATTTGTAGCTTCTGTTTATCTCGTCGGTATCTTGTGGCCATTGTATTGTCTGACCGTCGATTTGTATCTTCTGTTTATCTCGTCGGTATCTTGCGGCCATTGCATTGTCTGACCTTCGATTTGTAGCTTCTGTTTATCTCGTCGGTATCTTGTGGTCATTGTATTGTCTGACATTCGATGTGAAGCTTCTGTTTATCTCGTTGGTATCTTGTGGCCATTGTATTGTCTGACCTTCGATTTGTAGCTTCTGTTTATCTCGTCGGTATTTTGTGGCCATTATATTGTCTGACCTTCGATTTGTAGCTTCTGTTTATCTCGTCGGTATCTTGTGGCCATTGTATTGTCTGACCTTCGATTTGTAGCTTCTGCTTATTTCGTCGGTATATTGTGGCCATTGTATTGTCTGACCTTCGATTTGTAGCTTCTGTTTATCTCGTCGGTATTTTGTGGCCATTATATTGTCTGACCTTCGATTTGTAGCTTCTGTTTATCTCGTCGGTATCTTGTGGCCATTGTATTGTTTGACCTTCGATTTGTAGCTTCTCTTTATCTCGTCGGTATATTGTGGCCATTGTATTGTCTGACCTTCGATTTGTAGCTTCTGTTTATCTCGTCGGTATCTTGTGGCCATTGCATTTTCTGACCTTCGATTTGTAGCTTCTGTTTATATCGTCGGTATCTTGTGGCCATTGTATTGTCTGACCTTCGATTTGTAGCTTCTGTTTATCTCTTCGGTATCTTGTGGCCATTGTATTGTCTGACCTTCGATTTGTACCTTCTGTTTATCTCGTCGGTATCTTGTGGCCATTGTATTGTCTGACCTTCGATTTGTAGCTTCTGTTTATCTCGTGGGTATCTTGTGGCCATTGTATTGTCTGACCTTCGATTTGTAGCTTCTGTTTATCTCGTCGGTATCTTGTGGCCATTGTATTTTCTGACCTTCGATTTGTAGCTTCTGTTTATCTCGTCGGTATCTTGTGGCCATTGTATTGTCTGACCGTCGATTTGTATCTTCTGTTTATCTCGTCGGTATCTTGCGGCCATTGCATTGTCTGACCTTCGATTTGTAGCTTCTGTTTATCTCGTCGGTATCTTGTGGTCATTGTATTGTCTGACCTTCGATTTGTAGCTTCTGGTTATCTCGTCGGTATTTTGTGGCCATTATATTGTCTGAACTTCGATTTGTAGCTTCTGTTTATCTCGTCGGCATCTTGTGGCCATTGTATTGTTTGACCTTCGATTTGTAGCTTCTGTTTATCTCGTCGGTATATTGTGGCCATTGTATTGTCTGACCTTCGATTTGTAGCTACTGTTTATCTCGTCGGTATCTTGTGGCCATTGCATTTTCTGACCTTCAATTTGTAGCTTCTGTTTATATCGTCGGTATCTTGTGGCCATTGTATTGTCTGACCTTCGATTTGTAGCTTCTGTTTATCTCTTCGGTATCTTGTGGCCATTGTATTGTCTGACCTTCGATTTGTACCTTCTGTTTATCTCGTCGGTACCTTGTGGCCATTGTAATGTCTGACCTTCGATTTGTAGCTTCTGTTTATCTCGTTGGTATCTTGTGGCCATTGTATTGTCTGACCTTCGATTTGTAGCTTCTGTTTATCTCGTCGGTATCTTGTGGCCATTGTATTGTCTAACCTTCGATTTGTAGCTTCTGTTTATCTCGTCGGTATCTTGTGGCCATTGTATTGTCTAACCGTCGATTTGTATCTTCTGTTTATCTCGTTGGTATCTTGCGGCCATTGCATTGTCTGACCTTCGATTTGTAGCTTCTGTTTATCTCATCGGTATCTTGTGGTCATTGTATTGTCTGACCTTCGATGTGCAGCTTCTGTTTATCTCGTTGGTATCTTGTGGCCATTGTATTGTCTGACCTTCGATTTGTAACTTCTGTTTATCTCATCGGTATCTTGTGGCCATTGTATTGTCTGACCTTCGATTTGTAGCTTCTGTTTATCTCGTCGGTATCTTGTGGCCATTGCATTTTCTGACCTTCGATTTGTAGCTTCTGTTTATATCGTCGGTATCTTGTGACCATTGTATTGTCTGACCTTCGATGTGTAGCTTCTGTTTATCTCTTCGGTATCTTGTGGCCATTGTATTGTCTGACCTTCGATTTGTAGCTTCTGTTTATCTCGTCGGTATCTTGTGGCCATTGTATTTTCTGACCTTCGATTTGTAGCTTCTGTTTATATCGTCGGTATCTTGTGGCCATTGCATTGTCTGACCTTCGATTTGTGGCTTCTGTTTATCTCTTCGGTATCTTGTGGCCATTGTATTGTCTGACCTTCGATTTGTAGCTTCTGTTTATCTCGTTGGTATCTTGTGGCCATTGTATTGTCTGACCTTCGATTTGTAGCTTCTGTTTATCTCGTCGGTATCTTGTGGCCATTGTATTGTCTAACCTTCGATTTGTAGCTTCTGTTTATCTCGTCGGTATCTTGTGGCCATTGTATTGTCTGACCGTCGATTTGTATCTTCTGTTTATCTCGTCGGTATCTTGCGGCCATTGCATTGTCTGACCTTCGATTTGTAGCTTCTGTTTATCTCGTCGGTATCTTGTGGTCATTGTATTGTCTGACCTTCGATGTGAAGCTTCTGTTTATCTCGTTGGTATCTTGTGGCCATTGTATTGTCTGACCTTCGATTTGTAGCCTCTGTTTATCTCGTCGGTATTTTGTGGCCATTATATTGTCTGACCTTCGATTTGTAGCTTCTGTTTATCTCGTCGGTATCTTGTGGCCAATGTATTGTCTGACCTTCGATTTGTAGCTTCTGTTTATCTCGTCGGTATCTTGTGGCCATTGTATTGTCTGACTTTCGATTTGTAGCTTCTGTTTATCTCGTCGGTATCTTGTGGCCATTGTATTGTTTGACCTTCGATTTGTAGCTTCTGTTTATCTCGTCGGTATATTGTGGCCATTGTATTGTCTGACCTTCGATTTGTAGCTTCTGTTTATCTCGTCGGTATCTTGTGGCCATTGCATTTTCTGACCTTCGATTTGTAGCTTCTGTTTATATCGTCGGTATCTTGTGGCCATTGTATTGTCTGACCTTCGATTTGTAGCTTCTGTTTATCTCTTCGGTATCTTGTGGCCATTGTATTGTCTGACCTTCGATTTGTACCTTCTGTTTATCTCGTCGGTATTTTTTGGCCATTGTATTGTCTGACCTTCGATTTGTAGCTTCTGTTTATCTCGTCGGTATCTTGTGGCCATTGTATTGTCTGACCTTCGATTTGTAGCTTCTGTTTATCTCGTCGGTATCTTGTGGCCATTGTATTGTCTGACCTTCGATTTGTAGCTTCTGTTTATCTCGTCGGTATCTTGTGGTCATTGTATTGTCTGACCTTCGATTTGTAGCTTCTGGTTATCTCGTCGGTATTTTGTGGCCATTATATTGTCTGACCTTCGATTTGTAGCTTCTGTTTATCTCGTCGGTATCTTGTGGCTATTGTATTGTCTGACCTTCGATTTGTAGCTTCTGTTTATCTCGTCGGTATCTTGTGGCCATTGTATTGTTTGACCTTCGATTTGTAGCTTCTGTTTATCTCGTCGGTATATTGTGGCCATTGTATTGTCTGACCTTCGATTTGTAGCTTCTGTTTATCTCGTCGGTATCTTGTGGCCATTGCATTTTCTGACCTTCGATTTGTAGCTTCTGTTTATATCGTCGGTATCTTGTGGCCATTGTATTGTCTGACCTTCGATTTGTACCTTCTGTTTATCTCGTCGGTATCTTGTGGCCATTGTAATGTCTGACCTTCGATTTGTAGCTTCTGTTTATCTCGTTGGTTTCTTGTGGCCATTGTATTGTCTGACCTTCGATTTGTAGCTTCTGTTTATCTCGTCGGTATCTTGTGGCCATTGTATTGTCTAACCTTCGATTTGTAGCTTCTGTTTATCTCGTCGGTATCTTGCGGCCATTGCATTGTCTGACCTTCGATTTGTAGCTTCTGTTTATCTCGTCGGTATCTTGTGGTCATTGTATTGTCTGACCTTCGATGTGAAGCTTCTGTTTATCTCGTTGGTATCTTGTGGCCATTGTATTGTCTGACCTTCGATTTGTAACTTCTGTTTATCTCATCGGTATCTTGTGGCCATTGTATTGTCTGACCTTCGATTTGTAGCTTCTGTTTATCTCGTCGGTATCTTGTGGCCAATGTATTTTCTGACCTTCGATTTGTAGCTTCTGTTTATCTCGTCGGTATCTTGTGGCCATTGTATTGTCTGACCTTCGATTTGTAGATTCTGTTTATATCGTCGGTATCTTGTGGCGATTATATTGTCTGACCTTCGATTTGTATCTTCTGTTTATTTCGTCGGTATCTTGTGGCCATTGTATTGTCTGACCTTCGATTTGTATCTTCTGTTTATTTCGTCAGTATCTTATGGCCATTGTATTGTCTGACCTTCGATTTGTAGCTTCTGTTTATCTCGTCGGTCTCTTGTGGCCATTGTATTGTCTGACCTTCGATTTGTAGCTTCTGTTTATCTCGTCGGTATATTGTGGTCATTGTATTGTCTGACCTTCGATTTGTAGATTCTGTTTATCTCGTCGGTATCTTGTGGCCATTGTATTTTTTAACCTTCGATTTGTAGCTACTGTTTATCCCTTCGGTATCTTGTGGCCATTGTATTGTCTGACCTTCGATTTGTAGCTTCTGTTTATCCCTTCGGTATTTTGTGGCCATTGTATTTTCTGACCTTCGATTTGTAGCTTCTGTTTATTTCGTTGGTATATAGTGGCCATTGTATTGTCTGACCTTCGATTTGTAGCTTCTGTTTATCTCGTCGGTATCTTGTGGCCATTGTATTGTCTGACCTTTGATTGATAGCTTATGTTTATCTCGTCGGTATCGTTTGGCTATTGTATTTTCTGACCTTCGATTTGTAGCTTCTGTTTATTTCGTTGGTATATAGTGGCCATTGTATTGTCTGACCTTCGATTTGTATCTTCTGTTTATTTCGTCGGTATCTTGTGGCCATTGTATTGTCTGACCTTCGATTTGTATCTTCTGTTTATTTCGTCAGTATCTTGTGGCCATTGTATTGTCTGACCTTCGATTTGTATCTTCTGTTTATCTCGTCGGTATCTTGTGGCCATTGTATTGTCTAACCTTCGATTTGTAGCTTCTGTTTATCTCGTCGGTATCTTGCGGCCATTGCATTGTCTGACCTTCGATTTGTAGCTTCTGTTTATCTCGTCGGTATCTTGTGGTCATTGTATTGTCTGACCTTCGATGTGAAGCTTCTGTTTATCTCGTTGGTATCTTGTGGCCATTGTATTGTCTGACCTTCGATTTGTAACTTCTGTTTATCTCATCGGTATCTTGTGGCCATTGTATTGTCTGACCTTCGATTTGTAGCTTCTGTTTATCTCGTCGGTATCTTGTGGCCAATGTATTTTCTGACCTTCGATTTGTAGCTTCTGTTTATCTCGTCGGTATCTTGTGGCCATTGTATTGTCTGACCTTCGATTTGTAGATTCTGTTTATATCGTCGGTATCTTGTGGCGATTATATTGTCTGACCTTCGATTTGTATCTTCTGTTTATTTCGTCGGTATCTTGTGGCCATTGTATTGTCTGACCTTCGATTTGTATCTTCTGTTTATTTCGTCAGTATCTTGTGGCCATTGTATTGTCTGACCTTCGATTTGTAGCTTCTGTTTATCTCGTCGGTCTCTTGTGGCCATTGTATTGTCTGACCTTCGATTTGTAGCTTCTGTTTATCTCGTCGGTATATTGTGGTCATTGTATTGTCTGACCTTCGATTTGTAGATTCTGTTTATCTCGTCGGTATCTTGTGGCCATTGTATTTTTTAACCTTCGATTTGTAGCTACTGTTTATCCCTTCGGTATCTTGTGGCCATTGTATTGTCTGACCTTCGATTTGTAGCTTCTGTTTATCCCTTCGGTATTTTGTGGCCATTGTATTTTCTGAACTTCGATTTGTAGCTTCTGTTTATTTCGTTGGTATATAGTGGCCATTGTATTGTCTGACCTTCGATTTGTAGCTTCTGTTTATCTCGTCGGTATCTTGTGGCCATTGTATTGTCTGACCTTTGATTGATAGCTTATGTTTATCTCGTCGGTATCGTTTGGCTATTGTATTTTCTGACCTTCGATTTGTAGCTTCTGTTTATTTCGTTGGTATATAGTGGCCATTGTATTGTCTGACCTTCGATTTGTATCTTCTGTTTATTTCGTCGGTATCTTGTGGCCATTGTATTGTCTGACCTTCGATTTGTATCTTCTGTTTATTTCGTCAGTATCTTGTGGCCATTGTATTGTCTGACCTTCGATTTGTATCTTCTGTTTATCTCGTCGGTCTCTTGTGGCCATTGTATTGTCTGACCTTCGATTTGTAGCTTCTGTTTATCTCGTCGGTATATTGTGGTCATTGTATTGTCTGACCTTCGATTTGTAGATTCTGTTTATCTCGTCGGTATCTTGTGGCCATTGTATTTTTTAACCTTCGATTTGTAGCTACTGTTTATCCCTTCGGTATCTTGTGGCCATTGTATTGTCTGACCTTCGATTTGTAGCTTCTGTTTATCCCTTCGGTATTTTGTGGCCATTGTATTTTCTGACCTTCGATTTGTAGCTTCTGTTTATTTCGTTGGTATACAGTGGCCATTGTATTGTCTGACCTTCGATTTGTAGCTTCTGTTTATCTCGTCGGTATCTTGTGGCCATTGTATTGTCTGACCTTTGATTGATAGCTTATGTTTATCTCGTCGGTATCGTTTAGCTATTGTATTGTCTGACATTTGATTTGTAGATTCTGTTTATCTCGTCGGTATCTTGTTGCGATTATATTGTCTGACCTTCGATTTGTAGCTTCTGTTTATCTCGTCGGTATCATGTGGCCATTGTATTGTCTGACCTTCGATTTGTAGCTTCTGTTTATCTCGTCGGTATCTTGTGGCCATTGTATTGTCTGACCTTCGATTTGTAGCTTCTGTTTATCTCGTCGGTATATTGTGGTCATTGTATTGTCTGACCTTCGATTTGTAGCTTCTGTTTATCTCGTCGGTATCTTGTGGCCATTGTATTGTCTGACCTTCAATTTGTTGCTTCTGTTTATCTCCTCGTATCTTGTGGCCATTGTATTGTCTGACCTTCCATTTGTAACTTCTGTTTATCTCGTCGGTATCTTGTGGCCATTGTATTGTCTGACCTTCGATTTGTAACTTCTGTTTATCACGTCGGTGTATTGTGGCCATTGTATTGTCTGACCTTCGATTTGTAGCTTCTGTTTCTCTCGTCGGTACCTTGCGGCCATTGTATTGTCTGACCTTCGATTTGTAGCTTCTGTTTATCTCGTCGGTATCTTGTGGCCATTGTATTGTCTGACCTTCGATTTGTAGCTTCTGTTTATCCCTTCGGTATCTTGTGGCCATTGTGTTTTCTGACCTTCGATTTGTACCTTCTGTTTATTTCGTCGGTATATTGTGGCCATTGTATTGTCTGACCTTCGATTTGTAACTTTTGTTTATCTCGTCGGTATCTTGTGGCCATTGTATTGTCTGACCTTCGATTAGTAGCTTCTGTTTATCTCGTCGGTATATTGTGGCCATTGTATTCTCTGATCTTCGATTTGTAGCTTCTGTTTATCTCGTCGGTATATTGTGGTCATTGTATTGTCTGACCTTCGATTTGTAACTTTTGTTTATCTCGTCGGTATCTTGTGGCCATTGTATTGTCTGACCTTCGATTTGTAGCTTCTGTTTATCTCGTCGGTATCTTGTGGCCATTGTATTGTCTGACCTTCGATTTGTAGCTTCTGTTTATTTCGTCGGTATCTTGTGGCCATTGTATTTTCTAACCTTTGATTTGTAGCTTCTGTTTATCTCGTCGGTATCTTGTGGCCATTGTATTTCTGACCTTCGATTTGTAGCTTCTGTTTATCTCTTCGGTATCTTGTGGCCATTGTATTGTCTGACCTTCGATTTGTAGCTTCTGTTTATCTTGTCGGTATATTGTGGTCATTGTATTGTCTGGCACTCGATTTGTAGCTTCTGTTAATCTAGTCGGTATCTTGTGGCCATTGTATTTTCTGACCTTCGATTTTTTTTCTGTTTGTCTCGTCGGTATCTTGTGGCCATTGTATTGTCTGACCTTCGATTTGTAGCTTCTGTTTATCTCGTCGGTATCTTGTGGCCATTGTATTGTCTGACCTTCGATTTGTTGCTTCTGATTATCTCGTCGGTATATTGTGGCGATTGTATTGTCTGACCTTCGATTGTATTGTCTGACCTTCGATTTGTAGCTTCTGTTTATCTCGTCGGTGTCTTGTGGCCATTATATTGTCTGACCTTCGATTTGTAGCTTCTGTTTATCTCGTCGGTATCTTGTGGCAATTGTATTGTCTGACCTTCGATTTGCAACTTTTGTTTATCTCGTCGGTATCTTGTGGCCATTGTATTGTCTGACCCTCGATTTGTAGCTTCTGTTTATCTCGTCGGTATATTGCTGTCATTGTATTGTCTGACCTTCGATTTTCAGCTTCTGTTTATCTCGTCGGTATATTGTGGTCATTGTATTGTCTGACCCTCGATTTGTAGCTTCTGTTTATCTCGTCGGTATCTTGTGGCCATTGTATTTTCTGACCATCGATTTGTAGCTTCTGTTTATCTCGTCGGTATCTTATGGCCATTGTATTGTCTGACCTTCGATTTGTAGCTTCTGTTTATCTCGTTGGTATCTTGTGGCCATTGTATTGTCTGACCTTCGATTTGTTCCTTCTGTTTATCTCGTCGGTATATTGTGGCCATTGTATTGTCTGACCTTCGATTTGTAGCTTCTGTTGATCTCGTCGGTATCTTGTGGCCATTGTAGTGTCTGACCTTTGATTTGTTGCTTCTGTTTATCTCGTCGGTATCTTGTGGCCATTGTATTGTCTGACCTTCGATTTGTAGCTTCTGTTTATCTCGTCGGTATCTTGTGGCAATTTATTTTTTGACCTTCGATTTGTACCTTCTGTTTATCTTCTCGGTATCTTATGGCCATTGTATTGTGTGACCTTTGATTTGTAGATTCTGTTTATCTCGTCGGTATCTTGTGGCGATTATATTGTCTGACCTTCGATTTATAGCTTCTGTTTATCTCGTCGGTATCTTGTGGCCATTGTATTGTCTGACCTTCGATTTGTAGCTTCTGTTTATCTCGTCGGTATCTTGTGGCCATTGTATTGTCTGACCTTCGATTTTCAGCTTCTGTTTATCTCGTCGGTATATTGTGGTCATTGTATTGTCTGACCTTCGATTTGTAGCTTCTGTTTATCTCGTCGGTATCTTGTGGCCATTGTATTGTCTGACCTTCAATTTGTTGCTTCTGTTTATCTCCTCGGTATCTTGTGGCCATTGTATTGTCTGACCTTCCATTTGTAGCTTCTGTTTATCTCGTCGGTATCTTGTGGCCATTGTATTGTCTGACCTTCAATTTGTTGCTTCTGTTTATCTCCTCGGTATCTTGTGGCCATTGTATTGTCTGACCTTCCATTTGTAGCTTCTGTTTATCTCGTCGGTATCTTGTGGCCATTGTATTGGCTGACCTTCGATTTTTAGCTTCTGTTTATATCGTCGGTATCTTGTGGCCATTATATTGTCTGACCTTCGATTTGTAGCTTCTGTTTATCTCGTCGGTATCTTGTGGGCATTATATTTTCTGATCTTCGATTTGTAGCTTCTGTTTTTCTCGTCGGTATCTTGTGGCCATTGTATTGTCTGACCTTCAATTTGTTGCTTCTGTTTATCTCCTCGGTATCTTGTGGCCATTGTATTGTCTGACCTTCCATTTGTAGCTTCTGTTTATCTCGTCGGTATCTTGTGGCCATTGTATTGGCTGACCTTCGATTTTTAGCTTCTGTTTATATCGTCGGTATCTTGTGGCCATTATATTGTCTGACCTTCGATTTGTAGCTTCTGTTTATCTCGTCGGTATCTTGTGGGCATTATATTTTCTGATCTTCGATTTGTAGCTTCTGTTTTTCTCGTCGGTATCTTGTGGCCATTGTATTGTCTGACCTTCGATTTGTAGCTTCTGTTTATCTCTTCGGTATCTTGTGGCCATTGTATTGTCTGACCTTCGATTTGTAGCTTCTGTAAATTTCGTCGGTATCTTGTGGCCATTGTAGTGTCTGACCTTCGAATTGTAACTTCTGTTTATCTCATCGGTATCTTGCGGCCATTGTATTGTCTGAACTTCGATTTGTAGCTTCTGTTTATCTCGTCGGTAGCTTGTGGCCATTGTATTTTCTGACCTTCGATTTGTAGCTTCTGTTTATCTCGTCGGTATCTTGCGACCATTGTAGTGTCTGACCTTTTCTGACCTTCGATTTGTAACTTCTGTTTATCTTGTCGGTATCTTGCGCAATTGTATTGTCTGACCTTCGATTTGTAGCTTTTGTTTATCTCGTAGGTATCTTGTGGCCATTGTATTTTCTGACCTTCGATTTGTAACTTCTGTTTATCTCGTCGGTTTCTTGTGGCCATTGTATTGTCTGACCTTCGATTTGTAGCTTCTGTTTATCTCGTCGGTATCTTGTGGCCATTGTATATTCTGACCTTCGATTTGTAGCTTCTGTTTATCTCGTCGGTATCTTATGGCCATTGTATTTTCTGACCTTCCATTTGTAGCTTCAGTTTATCTCGTCGGTATCTTGTGGGCATTATATTTTCTGATCTTCGATATGTAGCTTCTGTTTTTCTCGTCGGTATCTTGTGGCCATTGTATTGTCTGACCTTCGATTTGTTGCTTCTGTTTATCCCTTCGGTATCTTGTGGCCATTGTATTGTCTGACCTTCGATTGGTAGCTTCTGTTTATTTCGTCGGTATCTTGTGGCCATTGTAGTGTCTGACCTTCGAATTGTAACTTCTGTTTATCTCATCGGTATCTTGCGGCCATTGTATTGTCTGACCTTCGATTTGTAGCTTTTGTTTATCTCGTCGGTATCTTGTGGCTATTGTAGTGTCTGATTTTCGATTTGTAGCTTCTGTTTATCTCGTCGGTATATTGTGGCCATTGTATTGTCTGACCTTCGATTTGTAGCTTCTGTTTATCTCGTCGGTATCTTGTGGCCATTGTATTGTCTGATCTTCGATTTGTAGCTTCTGTTTATCTCGTCGGTATCTTGTGGCCATTGTGTTGTCTGACCTTCGATGTGTAGCTTCTGTTTATCTCGACGGTATCTTGTGGCCATTGTATTGTTTGACGTTCTATTTGTAACTTCTGTTTATCTCGTCCGTATTTTCACACTTTTCTTACATAACAGTTACAATATAATTAGTTTAAGTTTAAAGTTGATTAAACCCGCAGCATTGTTTATTATGTATGATCGTATGGTTGTTGGATTTACAACTAGCTATCCAATCAGTACCTATCACTATTAAAGTTGTGAGTTCATGGCGGGGTGTACTGGATACAACTTTATTTGATAACATTTGTCAGTGACTTGCGACAAGTCGGTGGTTCCTCCGGGTACTCTGGTTTCCTCCACCAATAAAACTGACCGCCAAGATATTGCTGAAACATTGTTGAAGGTGGCGTTACAGTTTGGCTGAGAAAGAAAGCTATTTTATGATAATAATGCATAAATATATTTATATATTTTTGTACGCACTAGTTGCAACCGTAATGATGTAATTTAACATACTGTATTTAACCCACAATGACAGGATTATGATAATAAAAGTTCAAAGCATTTTTACATTTCATCGTCTTTATTATCTAGATATAATATATTTTAGGGCAACACCAAAAAGTAACATATATATAGGACTGTCAAAATCTAGTGAATCGGAAGGAAAATATGTATGGATAGATGGAACACTTGCTACTAACATTCCATGGTCTGTAAATGTTACAGAAAGTCCTGATAATGAAGCCAAGTGCGTTGCTCTTATTTTTGAAGACGATAAGTTTGGCTCATTTATTGAGTATGACTGTGAAACAACCACCAGCTATTTATGCACAGGTATAATGAATATTAAAAATAACTTAGATCTACAGCTTCAGAATCCAGTCGTAATATCGTAGGAAAAGAAGCAAAATCGATACCCTTAACACACATATACATGACCGCTTACTTTCTAGGCTCGTAGCGGACACTTCATAGAAAAAGTGGCGGACTAAACTAGTTTATTAGATCGATACCTCACCTAATAGTAGCATGATGTGGCCATGCAAGTAGTTTCCAAATGTATGTAAAATGTGAACTCTCAACTCTGAGCAGCGTTGTTGTAGTAAACACTGAGTGCTAATGTACAATGTGCATTCTCAACTCTGAGCAGCGTTGTTGTAGTGAACACTGGGTGTTAATGTAAAATGTGAAGTCTCAACTCTGAGCAGCGTTGTTGTAGTGAACACTGGGTGTTAATGTAAAATGTGAATTCTCAACTCTGAGCAGCGTTGTTGTAGTGAACACTGAGTGTTAATGTACAATGTGAACTCTCAACTCTGAGCAGCGTTGTTGTAGTGAACACTGAGTGTTAATGTAAAATGTGAAGTCTCAACTCTGAGCAGCGTTGTTGTAGTGAACACTGGGTGTTAATGTAAAATGTGAATTCTCAACTCTGAGCAGCGTTGTTGTAGTGAACACAGAGTGTTAATGTACAATGTGAACTCTCAACTCTGAGCAGCGTTGTTGTAGTGAACACTGAGTGTTAATGTACAATGTGAACTCTGAACTCTGAGCAGCGTTGTTGTAGTGAACACTGAGTGTTAATGTAAAATGTGAAGTCTCAACTCTGAGCAGCGTTGTTGTAGTGAACACTGGGTGTTAATGTAAAATGTGAATTCTCAACTCTGAGCAGCGTTGTTGTAGTGAACACTGAGTGTTAATGTACAATGTGAACTCTCAACTCTGAGCAGCGTTGTTGTAGTGAACACTGAGTGTTAATGTAAAATGTGAATTCTCAACTCTGAGCATCGTTGTTGTAGTGAACACTGGGTGTTAATGTAAAATGTGAATTCTCAACTCTGAGCAGCGTTGTTGTAGTGAACACTGAGTGTTAATGTAAAATGTGAATTCTCAACTCTGAGCAGCGTTGTTGTAGTGAACACTGAGTGTTAATGTAAAATGTGAATTCTCAACTCTGAGCAGCGTTGTTGTAGTAAACACTGAGTGTTAATGTAAAATGTGAAGTCTCAACTCTGAGCAGCGTTGTTGTAGTGAACACTGAGTGTTAATGTACAATGTGAACTCTCAACTCTGAGCAGCGTTGTTGTAGTGAACACTGAGTGTTAATGTAAAATGTGAATTCTCAACTCTGAGCAGCGTTGTTGTAGTGAACACTGAGTGTTAATGTAAAATGTGAATTCTCAGCTCTGAGCAGCGTTGTTGTAGTGAACACTGAGTGTTAATGTACAATGTGAATTCTCAACTCTGAGCAGCGTTGTTGTAGTGAACACTGAGTGTTAATGTAAAATGTGAATTCTCAACTCTGAGTAGGTCGTTGTAGTGACCATTGAGTGTTAATGTAAAATGTGAATTATCAACTCTGAGCATCGTTGTTGTAGTGAACACTGAGTGTTAATGTAAAATGTGAATTCTCAACTCTGAGCAGCGTTGTTGTAGTGAACACTGAGTGTTAATGTAAAATGTGAATTCTCAACTCTGAGCAGCGTTGTTGTAGTGAACACTGAGTGTTAATGTAAGATGTGAACTCTCAACTCTGAGCGGCGTTGTTGTAGTAAACACTGAGTGTTAATGTAAAATGTGAACTCTCAACTTTGAGCAGCGTTGTTGTAGTGAACACTGAGTGTTAATGTACAATGTGAACTCTCAACTCTGAGCAGCGTTGTTGTAGTGAACACTGAGTGTTAATGTAAAATGTGAATTCTCAACTCTGAGCAACGTTGTTGTAGTGAACACTGAGTGTTAATGTAAAATGTGAACTCTCAACTCTGAGCAGCGTTGTTGTAGTAAACACTGAGTGTTAATGTAAAATGTGAATTCTCAACTCTGAGCATCGTTGTTGTAGTGAACACTGAGTGTTAATGTAAAATGTGAATTCTCAACTCTGAGCAGCGTTGTTGTAGTGAACACTGGGTGTTAATGTAAAATGTGAACTCTCAACTGTGAGCATCGTTGTTGTAGTAAACACTGAGTGTTAATGTAAAATGTGAACTCTCAACTCTGAGCAGCGTTGTTGTAGTAAACACTGAGTGTTAATGTAAAATGTGAATTCTCAACTCTGAGCAGCGTTGTTGTAGTGAACACTGAGTATTAATGTAAAATGTGAATTCTCAACTCTGAGCAGCGTTGTTGTAGTGAACACTGAGTGTTAATCTAGAAATTTATACATGATATATATTTAATCACCATCACACGTAAGTTGTCATATGTATACTATTATTTCTATGAAAGTTATTCCAGAAACGCTTCGCTCGCACTACATTTCTTAACTACGCTTATATTCTATAAAATTCCATATAAGTAATTTGAACAATATGGTACAGAAGGATTCTAAATATTGCCGATGTAAATAGTTCGAACAATATGGTGAATAAAAACGAATGAGACTAGAAATGAAGCTAATTCCAACAGCGTCCCCTCACACAAAGACAAAACAAATTAAATACTATGCAATATGTGTTCTTATACTCGTCTTGTTAATCGTTATTGGCATAATATACTTTGGCATGATCAATGCGCGACATATCAGAAAACGGGGAGGAGGAATTCTGATTAGATTGAGGAGATGATATTACTTTTATCATTTGACTGGGAACGATCTCTCACGCACTGACTTTGAGGTAAAAGTTATGATTATTCAAGATCTGACATTGACTGTGAGAGGTTGAACAACAGAGCTATATTTCACAACAATAATTTAAACCAAGTTAATGTTATGGATGTTTGTGTCATGTTCCCTATCATACAAGATGTCCTGTTTATTTTTTTGCTATCCAAATCTATTTGGCTTCCAGGATGGGCTATGTTGGAAGGTAAAGACTGCAAGACAACAATATCTGGTAATATATTAGACATGGTCGTAACTTACATCAGGTCAATTCATTATATAATTGTGTAAGACAAATGAATGGCACAATTCGCCTTAAAAAAAGTTTATGGTTTAAGGTGTTTAACGCCACTTTCAACAATATTTCAGTTACACGGTGAAAACCACTGACCTACCGCAAGTCACTGACAAAATTTATCACATAATGTTGTATTAAATAAACCTCGCCTGAGCGGGATTGAACTCACATGGTCTCTCCTTAGAAAGAGAGATAACTATCACTCTCCTTGGACGCAAATGATAACTCTTGACAAAAACAGAATCCCGGTCATAAAACATCCCATTATATCAACATGATTAAGAAGGTTGGAGATACCTAAAGTTAATCATAAGCTGTCAATCTAAGAAGGACAGACAATGCAACGCCAGAAGAAAAAGGACAAAACACAAACAATGATCTACACAAAAACTAAAGCCTTAGCAACGGAAACCCCACTAATAACTGGGGGCAATTCAAGTGCTCAGAAATGTTAAGCAGGTCCTGCTCGACTACTGACACCAGTCTTGGTATCTTGTTACAAACTATTTCATAAGTCATGAATGAGGTTGTGGTTGCGACTAACGAAATATATCCGTCGTAATATTTGACACAGATATTCCGTATTCATTTTTAAATTTCACTAAAAGTGATTGTTAAGTATAACATTGATAATATAAGTCATATTAATGAAAGGAAAAACACAAAATACCACACTGCCGTAACAGTTCTAATATACAATAGAAAAATACCACACTGCCGTAACAGTTCTAATATACAATAGAAAAATACCACACTGCCGTAACAGTTCTAATATACAATAGAAAAATACCACACTGCCGTAACAGTTCTAATATACAATAGAAAAATACCACACTGCCGTAACAGTTCTAATATACAATAGAAAAATACCACACTGCCGTAACAGTTCTAATATACAATAGAAAAATACCACACTGCCGTAGCAGTTCTAAAAAACAATAGAAAAATATCACACTGCCGTAACAGTTTTAATATACAATAGAAAAATACCACACTGCCGTAACAGTTCTAATATACAATAGAAAAATACCACACTGCCGTAACAGTCCTAAAATACAATAGAAAAATACTACATTGCCGTAACAGTTCCATAGTACTAGAGACAAAATCGACAACCTTAACAAAAATACGTCTGTTCACTTTCCTGGCTTGGTACAGACACTTCAATATAAAGTGGTGTGGTTAAACTAGTTTTATTGTCCCAAACCTCCTCTATAAATGAAATGATATATGCATTTTTTCAGAATCAAAAGACCATAAAGGAGTGCTGTTTCTTTTCCCGCTTTGGTGTTTATCTGCTGATCGTGGTAAAGTTAATATGAGTATAACAGTAACGTCTAGCGTATCAATACTTTTATCACAATTTAGTCAGGGTAGACTTGCTAATTTTATAAGCACGACAGGCTCATTTAGCAACAGTTACACTTTCAACGTAGGATATCCAAATGCAATGACAGTGATAAAAGCAAAATCTTTTACGGACGAATTTTCTTTGCACATGTTACTGCAACAAGATATTGATGGAGTACAAAAATCGGTTTCAACTATTGCATACCCATATGATGTCTGGGGGTTACATTATTACGCGGCAAGTTATTGTACTTCTAATTGTACATCGTTTTGTCTAATAACTAGTGCGTATTACGACACAAAAATAACTGTTGTTTTTAAGGACACCAACAAAACTGTTGACGTTAGTCTGATGTATAGTCAATTTAGAGTTGAAAATAATTATACGATTGATATAACATTAGATAAATTTCAATACGCTATGCTGAAATCGAAACAAGATTTGACTGGAACTTATATCATGGGAGATAATCCTATATCCGTGATATGTGGGTCTGACTTTGACGATTATACCATTGGCGAGCAATTGATTCCTATCAGTCTATTTAGTAAAAAGAACTTTTCAAATGTTTTTCAACTATACAGTACAGAGAAAACAAATATGGAATATTTAATTCGTGTGATGACATCACAGAGTAATACGTCATGTAGCATCGCAGATACAGTTCTTCAATTCGACTGGATGGAACGCATGGACAAATCAGGAGACTTCTTTGAATTAAAGATAGCAAATTCTACAGTGCTGCATCACATTGAGTGCGATCATGAGGTTCTTGTCTGGAATATTGTGATACATAATAATGAAAGTGGTACCATGACTCTCCTTCCTACCATGTCACAGTACTATACTACTCAAAGCTGGTATACCCCTGTTGTGTCTAATGGTGTTGTGCAAAACCTTTATGCATATAAAATGGCGACAACTTCCCCACTCAAGTACGGGAGTAATGCACAATGGTCGCTTACGAAAGGCTATGTCACTGCTTTATTAGAGAAAACAACATACACCACAACCACAGAACATAACAATATTTTATTTTTCTTGTGGAATATTGGACATGAACATGGTTATGCATTCGGAACTCATATAGCGATGACCTTCGATGACCAGGTGGTGAGTTTATTACACGGTTTACAATCAAAACTAACATAATTTTGCAAATTAAGCATAAAAGAGAGCAAATTGTAATGTCACTGTGCACTATCACATATCACTACTGTATACTATGATACATCGTTGTGCACTATCACATATCACTACTATGTTTTATCACATATTACTGTGTACTATCACATATAACTGTGTACTTTTACATATCGTTGTATATTATCAAATATTACTATGTTGTACTATTAAATGTCAATGTGTACTACCGCGGATAGCTGTGTCATCCAATATCACTGTGATATCATATTGTGTACTATCACATATCACTGTGTACTATCACATATCACTGTGCACTATCACATATCACTGTGCACTATGATATATCATTGTGTACTATCCCATATTGCTGTGATATCCCTACTGCGTACTATCACATATCACTGTGTACTATCTCATGTTACTGTGTAGTATCACATATCACTACTGTGTACTATGACATATAACTGTGTACCAGCATGTCCCGCCCCACATGTGTGAAACTGAGCAGGTAATGTCGTAGCGAAAGCATGTGCCTCCCCCACATGTGTGAAACTTAGCAACTAATGTCGTAACGACAGCATTTCCCTCCTCACATGTGTGAAACTGAGCAAATAATGTCGGAACGACAGCATGCCCCATCCCACATCTGTAAAACTGAGCAGCTAATGTCGTGACGACAGCATTTCCAACCCAACATGTGTGAAACTGAGCAGCTAATGTCGTGACGACAGCATGTCCCTCCCCCACATGTGTGAAACTGATCAGCTAATGTCGTAACAACAGCATGTCCCTCCCCCACATGTGTGAAACTGAGCAGCTAATGTCGTAATGAGAGGATTTCCTCCCCACATATGTGAAACTGAGCAGTCAATGTCGTAACGACAGCATGTCCCTCCCCCACATGTGTGAAACTGAGCAGCTAATGTCGTAACGACAGCATGTCCCCTCCCCCACATGTGTGAAACTGAGCAGCTAATGTCGTACCGACAGCATGTCCTACCCCAACATGTGTGAAACTGAGGAGATAATGTCGTAACGACAGCATGTTCCACCCCATCATGTGTGAAACTCAGCAACTAATGTCGAAACGACAGGATGTTCCTCCCCACATGTGTGAAACTGAGCAGTCAATATCGTAGCGACAGCATATTCCACCCCACATGTGTGAAACCGAGCAGTCAATGTTATAGCGACAGCTTATCTCTCCCTCACATGTGTGAAGCTGAGCAGTCAATGTCGTAGCGACAGCATGTCCTACCCCTAACATGTGTGAAACTGACCAGTCAATATCGTAGCGACAGCATATTCCACCCCACATGTGTGAAACCGAGCAGTCAATGTTATAACGACAGCTTATCTCTCCCTCACATGTGTGAAGCTGAGCAGTCAATGTTGTAGCGACAGCATGTCCTACCCCAACATGTGTGAAACTGAACAGGTAATGTCGTAGCGACAGAATGTCCCTCCCTCACATGTGTAAAACTGAGCAGTCAATGTCGTAGCGACAGAATGTCCTACCTCCAACATGTGTGAAACTGAGCAGTCAATGTCGTAGCGACAGAATGTCCTACCCCAAACATGTGTGAAACTGAGCAGTCAGTGTCGTAGCGACAGAATGTCCTACACCCAACATGTGTGAAACTGAGCAGCTAATGTCGTAACGACAGCATGTCCTACCCCAACATGTGTGAAACTGAGCATGCAATGTCATAGCAACAGCATGTCCCACCCCACATGTGTGAAACTGAGCAGGTAATGTCGTAACGAGAGCATGTGCCTCCACCAGATGTGTGAAGCTGAGCAGCTAATGTCGTAACGACAGAATACCCCCCCCCCCCCCCCCCAAATGTGTGAAACTGAGCTGTCAATGTCGCAAAGACAGTATGTTCCAGCCCACATATGTGAAAATGAGCAAGTAATTTCGTAACGACAGCAGGTCCCTCCCAACATGTGTGAAACTGAGCAGTCAATATCGTAACGACAGGATGTCCCACCTCACATGTGTGAAACCGAGCAGTCAATGCTATAACGACAGTATATCCCTCCCCACATGTGTGAAACTGAGCAGTCAATGTCGTAGCGACAGCATGTCATAACCCAACATGTGTGAAGCGGAGCAGCTAATGTCGTAGCGACAGAATGTCCTACCTCCAACATGTGTGAAATTGAGCAGTCAATGTCGTAGCGACAGAATGTCCTACCCCCAACATGTGGGAAACTAAGCAGCTAATGTCGTAAAGACAGCATGTCCTACCCCAATATGTGTGACACTGAGCAGTCAATGTCATAACGACAGCATGTCCCACCCGACATTTGTGAAACTGAGGAGCTAATGTCGTAGCGACAGGATGTTCCTCCCCCACATGGGTGAAACTGAGCAGTCAATGTCGTAGCGACAGAATGTTCTACCCCTAACATGTGTGAAACTGAGCAGCTAATGTCGTACCGACAGCATGTCCTACCCCAACATGTGTGAAACTGAGCAGTCAATGTCGTAAAGACAGCATGTCCCACCCCACATGTGTGAAATTGAGCAGGTAATGTCGTAACGACAACATGTCCCTCCCCCATATGTGTGAAACTGAGCAGTCAATTTCGAGAAGACAGCATGTGCCACCCCACATGTGTGAAACTGAGCAGTCAATGTCGTAGCGACAGAATGTCCTACTCCCAACATGTGTGAAACTGCGCAGTCAATGTCATAACGACAGCATGTCCCACCCCACATGTGTGAGACTGAGCAGTCAATGTCATAACGACAGCATGTCCCACCCCACATGTGTGAGACTGAGCAGTCAATGTCATAACGACAGCATGTCCCACCCCACATGTGTGAGACTGAGCAGTCAATGTTGTAGCGACAAGATGTTCCTCCCCCACATGGGTGAAGCTGAACAGTCAATGTCGTAGCGACAGAATGTCCTACCCCTAACATGTGTGAAACTGAGCAGTCAATATCGTAACGACAGCATGTTCCACCCCACATGTGTGAAACCGAGCAGGCGATGCTATAACGACAGCATATCTCTCTCCCACATGTGTGAAGCTGAGCAATCAATGTCGTAGCGACAGCATGTCCTATCCCAACATTGGGAACCTGAACAGCTAATGTCGTAGAGACAGAATGTCCTTCCTCCACATGTGTGAAATTGAGCAGTCAAGGTCGTAGCGACAGAATGTCCTACCCCCAACATGTGTGAAACTGAGCAGTCAATGTCGTAAAGACAGTATGTCCCACCCCACATATGTGAAACTGAGCAGGTAATTTCGTAACGACAGCATGTTCCTCCCAACATGTTTGAAACTGACCAGTCAATGTCGTAGCGACAGAATGTCCTACACCTAACATGTGTTAAACTGAGCAGCTAATGTCGTAACGACAGCATGTCCTACCCCAACATGTGTGAAACTGAGCAGTCAATGTCGTAGCGACAGAATGTTCTACCCCTAACATGTGTGAAACTGAGCATCTAATGTCGTACCGACAGCATGTCCTACCCCAACATGTGTGAAACTGAGCAGTCAATGTCGTAAAGAGAGCATGTCCCACCCCACATGTGTGAAACTGAGCAGGTAATGTCGTAACGACAACATGTCCCTCCCCCATATGTGTGAAACTGAGCAGTCAATTTCGAGAAGACAGCATGTGCCACCCCACATGTGTGAAACTGAGCAGTCAATGTCGTAGCGACAGAATGTCCTACTCCCAACATGTGTGAAACTGAGCAGTCAATGCCATAACGACAGCATGTCCCACCCCACATGTGTGAGACTGAGCAGTCAATGTCATAACGACAGCATGTCCCACCCCACATGTGTGAGACTGAGCAGTCAATGTCATAACGACAGCATGTCCCACCCCACATGTGTGAGACTGAGCAGTCAATGTCATAACGACAGCATGTCCCACCCCACATGTGTGAGACTGAGCAGTCAATGTTGTAGCGACAAGATGTTCCTCCCCCACATGGGTGAAGCTGAACAGTCAATGTCGTAGCGACAGAATGTCCTACCCCTAACATGTGTGAAACTGAGCAGTCAATATCGTAACGACAGCATGTTCCACCCCACATGTGTGAAACCGAGCAGCCGATGTTATAACGACAGCATATCTCTCTCCCACATGTGTGAAGCTGAGCAATCAATGTCGTAGCGACAGCATGTCCTATCCCAACATTGGGAACCTGAACACCTAATGTCGTAGAGACAGAATGTCCTTCCTCCACATGTGTGAAATTGAGCAGTCAATGTCGTAGCGACAGAATGTCCTACCCCCAACATGTGTGAAACTGAGCAGTCAATGTCGTAAAGACAGTATGTCCCACCCCACATATGTGAAACTGAGCAGGTAATTTCGTAACGACAGCATGTTCCTCCCAACATGTTTGAAACTGACCAGTCAATGTCGTAGCGACAGAATGTCCTACACCTAACATGTGTGAAACTGAGCAGCTAATGTCGTAACGACAGCATGTCCTACCCCAACATGTGTGAAACTGAGCAGTCAATGTCGTAAAGACAGCATATCCCACCTCACATGTGTGAAACTGAGCAGGTAATGTCGTAACGACAACATGTCCCTCCCCCATATGTGTGAAACTGAGCAGTCAATTTCGAAAAGACAGCATGTGCCACCCCACATGTGTGAAACTGAGCAGTCAATGTCGTAGCGACAGAATGTCCTACTCCCAACATGTGTGAAACTGCGCAGTCAATATCGTAACGACAGCATGTCCCACCCCACATGTGTGAGACCGAGCAGTAAATGTTATAACGACAGCATATTCCCTCCCCACATGTGTGAAACTGAGCAGTCAATGTCGTAGCGACAGAATGTCCTACCCCCAACATGTGTGAAACTGAGCAGCTAATGTCGTAGAGACAGAATGTCCCTCCTCCACATGTGTGAAACTGAGCAGTCAATGTCGTAGCGACAGCATGTCCTACCCCAACATGTGTGAAACTGAGCAGCTAATGTCGTAGCGACAGCATGTCCTACCCCAACATGTGTGAAACTGAGCAGCTAATGTCGTAGCGATAGCATGTCCTACCCCAACATGTGTGAAACTGAGCAGTCAATGTCGTAGCGACAGCATGTCCTACCCCAACATGTGTGAAACTGAGCAGCTAATGTCGTAGTGACAGGATTTCCCTCCTCCACATGTGTGAAACTGAACAGTCAATGTCGTAGCGACAGAATGTCCTACCCCAACATGTGGGAAACTAAGCAGCTAATGTCGTAACGATAGCATGTCCAACCCCAACATGTGTGAAACTGAGCATTCAATGTCATAACGACAGCATGTCCCACCCCACATTTGTAACCTGAGCAGTCAATGTCGTAGCGACAGCATGTTCCTCCCCCAGATGTGTGAAGCTGAGCAGCTAATGTCGTAACGACAGAATGCCCTACCCCCAATATGTGTGAAACTGAGCAGCTAATGTCGTAGCGACAGCATGTCCTACACCAACATGTGTGAAACTGAGCAGTCAATATCGTAACGACAGCATGTACCACCCCATATGTGTGAAACTGAGCAGGTAATGTCGTAACAACAAAATGTCCCTCCCCATATGTGTGAAACTGAGCAGTCAATGTCGTAAAGACAGCATGTCCCACCCCCCATGTGTGTGAAACTGAGCAGGTAATGTCGTAACTATAACATGTCCCTCCCCCACATGTGTGAAACTGAGCAACTAATGTCGTAACGACAGAATGTCCCTCCCCATATGTGTGAAACTGAGCAGTCAATGTCGTAAAAACAGCATGTCCCACCCCACATGTGTGAAACTGAGCAGGTAATGTCGTAACGACAACATTTCCCTCCCCCACATATGTGAAACTGAGCAACTAATGTCGTAACGACAGCATGTCCCACTCCATATGTTTGAAACTGAGGAGGGAATGTTGTAACCACAGCATGTCTCATCCCACATGTGTGAAACTGAACAGTCAATGTCGTACCGACAGCATGTCCCACCCCCCACATGTGTGAAACAGAGCATTCAAAGTAATAACGATAGCATGTCCCATCCCCAAATGTGTGAGGCTAAGCATAATGTCGCAACGACAGCATGTTCTACCCCAACATGTATGAAAATTAGCAGTTAATGTCGTAACGACAGCATGTCCCACCCCACATGTGTAAAACTGAGCAGGTAATGTCGTAGCGACAGCATGTCCCACCCCACATGTGTGAAACTGAGCTGTTTTGATATTGCATCTGTCAGTTTATTTACGCTATAATACTGTCTAAAAAGCAATTATCCAGCCACAAATCTATCCAGTAATAACCCTAATTTTGGAAAACAATTACTACATTTATATCCAAACAACACCATGCCAGCCAAATAATGTGATCAACTATCCTTCATGACCAATTATCCTAGCAAATATGGAAGCTATCAAACAAACGATCTCAGAGTTGCATTCACGAAAGGGGAAAAAAACGAACGACCAAACGAAAAAAAACAAAAACTATATGCCCTTATAGTATCGAATATAAACGTTAGGGAAAACCGAAGTGGGAATCAAGAATGGACAGTGCAGATCACACTAGCAACAATGACGAAGGACTAAGAAAAACAAAATATTTTCTAAATGAGATACATGTGAGATACCGTGTCGCTAATTATTTCAGTTCTTGCTGTACAATATGTCATCATAAGATGAGCCACATCGGTGGTGTATTGGTTAGCATGCTCGCATCGAGGACGGTTGGTTGTGGGTTGCAGCCTCGGGTGGGTCAAACGGAAGACTATACAATTGGTAGTTGTTGCTTCTCGGCTAAGCACGTAGCATTCAGGAAGTAGGAGACTGGTTTCCTCGGTATCAGAATAATGTGTCCTACTAGAACGTCATATCTACCCGCGGATTATTGTGTCAGTGAGCTACCACTATAAAAATCCACCTCGTCGTGTTGGTCTTGTACAATGTGGACAACAAGATGACATGAATGTACATAATTATAAAGCCGACGTCAGTTCTTCATTGTTCGATTCCTTTCTACCATTAGTACATATTGTTATAGAATATTGGTTAAATAGGTAAATATTATATGCTTACTTGGACTGTGTTGACTTTGATCATACCCGGTGAAGGTTATTATAAAACGGTTTTATTGAATTGCAAAATAAATTGTATCTTTGAGATGACATTTTGCTCTTGTTCAAATCGTATTTGTATTGCTTGCTTGTTTGACAGTGTATTATGTGTCGATATTTATGCACTTTTTAAGCTGATATTCAGTCTCGATCGCATACGAAAACTAGAAGACATCCTGATGTATTCAATGTTCAGTGGTTCGAGTGGAGCGACATACCTCCAAACTGAGACTGTTGGGTCAATGATCTGGCACTATAAATTCCAACTCGGCGTGTTGGTCTAGTGCAAAACGAACATCATCATCATCATCATCATCATCATCATCATCCCATCAAAATGTAGCTTTTTCTTGCCATGATATAGCTGCACAATTGTTCATTTTGGCGTTGCACAATAATTACCCACTCACTCAATTTTCTCTGATTATGATACAGATATGTGTATTGGACAGTTCAGATGATGAAGACTGTGATGGTCAGGTAGATGAGGAAATGTGTACCTTAATCAGCTACAACTTCCGTAAGTTATCCTAAAACCAAATAATTTACCACCAGACTTTCGAGGAGATCCTTGTTGCTCATTTCGTTTAGTTTTCTGTGTTTTTTATTTCGTTTTTGTTTTGTTTGTGTTCGTTCTGTTTTGTGTGCCCAATGTTGTCTCTGGATTGTTCTTTTGATTGCCCATCTGGGTTTCTTTAACGTTAATATTCGGAATTCATATTTTGATATTGAGTGTTTTCATTGGTCAAATACACATACCAATTAATTGCCAAAAAAAATAATCTGCTTACACTTTAACAAAGCAATAACAAAAAACGTAGGAAACTTGAACAATGAATCATCTTTTGTCATCTTTTGACAGACACTTGGAAGCTATGTGTTAACAAAAAAAATATGCTACCAAAATATCAACGTGAAATAAAATAAAAGCCGAAATACCACATTGTCGGAACATTCACAAAATTCAATAGAAAATCAATAGAAAGAGGCCTCTAACACCCAATGCTCATTTTCCAGGATTGGTAGAGACACTTCAATAAAAGTGACGGGGTTAAGCTAATTTTATTGGTCCAAGCCTGATTAATAATAACACATGTAGCAAAATAAACAACTTATTTCTATGCTAAAAAATATATTCTCAACTTTATTTCAGTACCTGATAAGTACTTCTTAGCAGTAGGTAAATACCTGCCAGACTATGACTTTGATGGTAATTATGATGAAGATTGTTCATACATTATCCCAGGTAAGTGGCATAAAGCATACAACCGCTTGTGTTGAATACGTGCCAAGAAAAGTTTGAAGATACTAAAGGGATAATCAGAAGCTGTAAATCCAAGAAGGACAGACAATACAATGGTGTAAAAAAAACAATGACAAAAGGGGAAACAATGATCTACAAAACACTACACAGAAAAGATTTAAACAACACAAACCCCACCAAAAACTCATGAAGGGTAAGCAGTTTCTGCTCCACTAGTGATGCCCGTCGTGCTACTCTTACAAAACTGTCAGCACATTGTGATGACTAGCAGAATTCCTTTCTTTAAACATTGTAGGCATCAGCAATATATTTATGTATACTATTTGGTAGCATAACTGACCAGTTCTCTTTTTGCAGCTACATGTAGTTACGTGACGTATGAATAATATAAACCACACTAAAGAATGACATACATAGGTATCGAATTGTGACGTGTTGTATTGTTCTATTATTATTATATATATATATATATAACTTCTGTGTCACCAGGAATACATATATTGTTTATAAAGGACAAGATTGATAAAGGACGAAGTCCTTTTAACTGTAGGCTGTACAATTTTTACTTCTATGTATCTATTCATAGCCAAATATCTTTTCACCGGAAGTTTTAAAAATAGAACAATTGATATATAGAAACGCAAAAAATATATATTTCAATGAAAAATTCCCATTTCTTTAATTATTTACTCTATGCAAAATCGAAATAAACTTGAAATAAAATTCTAATTAAAAAATCTCTTTCTACGAGATTCTCGGCGGAAGAGCGGCGTAGGTAAAATGAACGGAACAGCCATATGTCAAAGAGAGATAACTCCAGCCAAATATTAAAAAAAACTTTAAATTATACTTGAAAAAAAAAATACATTCCTTTTCACGCCTCACTCTTAAAATTATAGGACTTCGTCCTTCAAGCAGGTTGTGCCTGTCTCATATTAAGCAACGTTTCATTTTATGTGAGAGGTTGTCATTTTACTCACATGTAGGAAAACTAACATGAGGTATAAATTAACAAAGAAGGGGTATTAGCATATAAAACTGGTTTAACCTCACCACTTTTTATTGAAGTACACGTGTACTAAGGCAGCCAAGTGAGAGGTCAAGTATATGTGGGTCAGTGGTATCTATTATACCTCTATTTTAACGATTGTTCCATTAAATTTTGAATTGTTCTGATGGTTTGGTAATTTTTCTTTTTCATTTCATTCTGCATCAGAACCCACGGGTGTTCAACGTTATATAATTATATACATCAGAACCCACGGGTGTTCGACGTTATATAATTAGATACATCAGAACCCACGGGTGTTCAACGTTATATAATTAGATACATCAGAACCCACGGGTGTTCGACGTTATATAAATAGATACATCAGAACCCACGGCTGTTCAACGTTATATAATTAGATACATCAGAACCTACGGTGTTCGACGTTATATAATTAGATATATCAGAACCCACGGGTGTTCAACGTTATATAATTAGATACATCAGAACCCACGGGTGATCGACGTTATATAATTAGATACATCACAACCCACGGGTGTTCAACGTTACATAAGTAGATACATCAGAACCCACGGGTGTTCGACGTTATATAATTAGATACATCAGAACCCACGGGTGTTCGACGTTATATAATTAGATACATCAGAACCCACGGGTGTTCGACGTTATATAATTAGATATATCAGAACCCACGGGTGTTCGACGTTATATAATTAGATACATCAGAACCCACGGGTGATCGACGTTATATAATTAGATACATCACAACCCACGGGTGTTCAACGTTACATAAGTAGATACATCAGAACCCACGGGTGTTCAACGTTATATAATTAGATACATCAGAACCCACGGGTGTTCGACGTTATATAATTAGATACATCAGAACCCACGGGTGTTCGACGTTATATAATTAGATACATCAAAACCCACGGGTGTTCGATGTTATATAATTAGATACATCAAAACCCACGGGTGTTCGACGTTATACAATTAGATACATCAGAACCCATGAGTGTTCGACGTTATGTAATTAGATACATCAGAACCCACGGGTGTTCGACGTTATATAATTAGATACATCAGAACCCACGGGTGTTCGACGTTATATAATTAGATACATCAGAACCCACGGGTGTTCGACGTTATATAATTAGATACATCAGAACCCATGGGTGATCGACGTTATACAATTAGATACATCAGAATCCACGGGTGTTCGACGTTATATAATTAGATACATCAGAACCCACGGGTGTTCGACGTTATATAATTAGATACATCAGAACCCACGGGTGATCGACGTTATATAATTAGATACATCAGAACCCACGGGTGTTCGACGTTATATAATTAGATACATCAGAACCCACGGGTGTTCGACGTTATATAATTAGATACATCAGAACCCACGGGTGTTCGACGTTATATAATTAGATACATCAGAACCCACGGGTGTTCGACGTTATATAATTAGATACATTAGAACCCACGGGTGTTCGACGTTATATAATTAGATATATCAGAACCCACGGATGTTCGACGTTATATAAGTAGATACATCAGAACCCACGGGTGTTCGACGTTATATAATTAGATACATCAGAACCCACGGGTGTTCGACGTTATATAATTAGATACATCAGAACCCACGGGTGTTCGACGTTATATAATTAGATACATCAGAACCCACGGGTGTTCGACGTTATATAAGTAGATACATCAGAACCCACGGGTGTTCGACGTTATATAATTAGATACATCAGAACCCATGGGTGTTCGACGTTATATAATTAGATACATCAGAACCCACGGGTGTTCGACGTTATATAATTAGATACATCAGAACCCACGAATGATCGACGTTATATAATTAGATACATCAGAACCCATAGGTGTTCGACGTTTTATAATTAGATACATCAGAACCCACGGGTGTTCGACGTTATATAATTAGATACATCAGAACCCACGGGTTTTCGACGTTATATAATTAGATACATCAGAGCCCACGGGTGTTCTACGTTATATAATTAGATACATCAAAACCCACGGGTCTTCGACGTTATATAATTAGATACATCAGAAACCACGGGTGTTCGACGTTATATAATTAGATACATCAAAACCCACGGGTGTTCGACGTTATATAATTAGATACATCAAAACCCACGGGTGTTCGACGTTATATAATTAGATACATCAGAACCCACGGGTGTTCGACGTTATATAATTAGATACATCAGAACCCATGGGTGTTCGACGTTATATAATTAGATACATCAGAACCCACGGGTGTTCGACGTTATATAATTAGATACATCAGAACCCACAAATGATCGACGTTATATAATTAGATACATCAGAACCCATAGGTGTTCGACGTTTTATAATTAGATACATCAGAACCCACGGGTGTTCAACGTTATATAATTAGATACATCAGAACCCACGGGTGTTCGACGTTATATAATTAGATACATCAGAGCCCACGGGTGTTCGACGTTATATAATTAGATACATCAGAACCCACGGGTGTTCGACGTTATATAATTAGATACATCAAAACCCACGGGTGTTCGACGTTATATAATTAGAAACATCAGAAACCACGGGTGTTCGACGTTATATAATTAGATACATCAAAACCCACGGGTGTTCGACGTTATATAATTAGATACATCAAAACCCACGGGTGTTCGACGTTATATAATTAGATAAATCAGAACCCACGGGTGTTCGACGTTATATAATTAGATATATCAGAACCCACGGGTGTTCGACGTTATATAATTAGATACATCAGAACCCACGGGTGTTCGACGTTATATAATTAGATATATCAGAACCCACGGGTGTTCGATGTTATATAATTAGATACATCAAAACCCACGGGTGTTCGACGTTATATAATTAGATACATCAGAACCCACGGATGTTCGACGTTATATAAGTAGATACATCAGAACCCACGGGTGGTCGACGTTATATAATTAGATACATCAGAACCCACGGGTGTTCGACGTTATATAATTAGATACATCAGAACCCACGGGTGTTCGACATTATATAAGTAGATACATCAGAACCCACGGGTGTTCGACGTTATATAAGTAGATACATCAGAACCCACGGGTGTTCGACGTTATATAATTAGATACATCAGAACCCACGGGTGTTCGACGTTATATAATTAGATACATCAGAACCCACGAATGATCGACGTTATATAATTAGATACATCAGAGCCCACGGGTGTTCGACGTTTTATAATTAGATACATCAGAACCCACGGGTGTTCGACGTTATATAATTAGATACATCAAAACCCACGGGTGTTCGACGTTATATAATTAGTTACATCAGAAACCACGGGTGTTCGACGTTATATAATTAGATACATCAAAACCCACGGGTGTTCGACGTTATATAATTAGATACCTCAAAACCCACGGGTGTTCGACGTTATATAATTAGATACATCAGAACCCACGGTGTTCGACGTTATATAATTAGATACATCAGAAACCACGGGTGTTCGACGTTATGTAATTAGATACATCAGAACCCACGGGTTTTCGACGTTATATAATTAGATATATCAGAACCAACGGGTGTTTGACGTTATATAATTAGATACATCAAAACCCACGGGTGTTCGACGTTATATAATTAGATACATCAGAACCCACGGGTGTTCGACGTTATATAAGTAGATACATCAGAACCCACGGGTGTTCGACGTTATATAATTAGATACATCAGAACCCACGGGTGTTCGACGTTATATAATTAGATACATCAGAACCCACGGGTGTTCGACGTTATATAAGTAGATACATCAGAACCCACGGGTGTTCGACGTTATATAAGTAGATACATCAGAACCCAGCGGTGTTCGACGTTATATAATTAGATACATCAGAACCCACGGGTGTTCGACGTTATATAATTAGATACATCAGAACCCATGGGTGTTCGACGTTATATAATTAGATACATCAGAACCCACGAATGATCGACGTTATATAATTAGATACATCAGAGCCCATAGGTGTTCGACGTTTTATAATTAGATACATCAGAACCCACGGGTGTTCGATGTTATATAATTAGATACATCAGAACCCACGGGTGTTCGACGTTATATAATTAGATACATCAGAACCCACGGGTGTTCGACGTTATATAATTAGATACATCAGAACCCACGGGTGTTCGACGTTATATAATTAGATACATCAGAACCCACGGGTGTTCGACGTTATATAATTAGATACATCAGAACCCATGGGTGTTCGACGTTATATAAGTAGATACATCAGAACCCACGGGTGTTCGACGTTATATAAGTAGATACATCAGAACCCACGGGTGTTCGACGTTATATAAGTAGATACATCAGAACCCACGGGTGTTCGACGTTATATAATTAGATACATCAGAACCCACGGGTGTTCGACGTTATGTAATTAGATACATCAGAACCCACGAGTGATCGACGTTATATAATTAGATACATCAGAGCCCATAGGTGTTCGACGTTTTATGATTAGATACATCAGAACCCACGGGTGTTCGACGTTATATAATTAGATACATCAAAACCCATGGGTGTTCGACGTTATATAATTAGTTACATCAGAAACCACGGGTGTTCGACGTTATATAATTAGATACATCAGAAACCACGGGTGTTCGACGTTATATAATTAGATACATCAGAACCCACGGGTGTTCGACGTTATATAATTAGATACATCATAACCCACGGGTGTTCGACGTTATATAATTAGATACATCAGAAACCACGGGTGTTCGACGTTATATAATTAGATACATCAGAACCCACGGGTGTTCGACGTTATATAATTAGATATATCAGAACCCACGGGTGTTCGACGTTATATAATTAGATACATCAAAACCCACGGGTGTTCGACGTTATATAATTAGATACATCAGAACCCACGGGTGTTCGACGTTATATAATTAGATACATCAGAACCCACGGGTGTTCGACGTTATATAATTAGATACATCAGAACCCACGGGTGTTCGACGTTATATAATTAGATACATCAGAACCCACGGGTGTTCGACGTTATATAAGTAGATACATCAGAACCCACGGGTGTTCGACGTTATATAAGTAGATACATCAGAACCCACGGGTGTTCGACGTTATATAATTAGATACATCAGAACCCACGGGTGTTCGACGTTATATAATTAGATACATCAGAACCCACGGGTGTTCAACGTTATATAATTAGATACATCAGAACCCACGGGTGTTCGACGTTATATAATTAGATACATCAAAACCCACGGGTGTTCGACGTTATATAATTAGATACATCAAAACCCACGGGTGTTTGACGTTATATAATTAGATACATCAGAACCCACGGGTGTTCGACGTTATATAATTAGATACATCAGAACCCACGGGTGTTCGACGTTATATAATTAGATACATCAGAACCCACGGGTGTTCGACGTTATATAATTAGATACATCAGAACCCACGGGTGTTCGACGTTATATAAGTAGATACATCAGAACCCACGGGTGTTCGACGTTATATAATTAGATACATCAGAACCCACGGGTGTTCGACGTTATATAATTAGATACATCAGAACCCACGGGTGTTCGACGTTATATAAGTAGATATATCAGAACCCACGGGTGTTCGACGTTATATAAGTAGATACATCAGAACCCACGGGTGTTCGACGTTATATAATTAGATACATCAGAACCCACGGGTGTTCGACGTTATATAATTAGATACATCAGAGCCCACGGGTGTTCGACGTTATATAATTAGATACATCAGAACTCACGGGTGTTCGACGTTATATAATTAGATACATCAGAACCCACGGGTGTTCGACGTTATATAATTAGATACATCAGAACCCACGAATGATCGACGTTATATAATTAGATACATCAGAGCCCATAGGTGTTCGACGTTTTATAATTAGATACATCAGAACCCACGGGTGTTCGACGTTATATAATTAGATACATCAGAGCCCATAGGTGTTCGACGTTTTATAATTAGATACATCAGAACCCACGGGTGTTCGACGTTATATAATTAGATACATCAGAACCCACGGGTGTTCGACGTTATATAATTAGATACATCAGAACCCACGAATGATCGACGTTATATAATTAGATACATCAGAACCCACGTGTGTTCGACGTTATATAATTAGATACATCAGAACCCACGGGTGTTCGACGTTATATAATTAGATACATCAAAACCCACGGGTGTTCGACGTTATATAATTAGATACATCAAAACCCACGGGTGTTCGACGTTATATAATTAGATACACACAAAATAGTAATCTATGTCCTTTCCTCATTCATGACTTATCACCAGGTTTGTAACTAGAGTAACACGACGGTACCACTAGTGAAACAGGAACCGCCTACCTTTCCGGGCGTTTTGTAGTGTTTCGTGTTACTCGATCTTTAGTTTTCTGTGTAGTATTTGGTAGATCGTTGCTTAGCATTTTGTCCTTTTCTGTTGACCACTGTGTTGTCCGTCATTCTTCAATTTACGGATTTTGGTTACCCTATTGACATCTGCAAACTCTTCCTACACAAGTTATCAAATACACGCTTAATTATGAACAGTATATTGATGGTATTAAGTAAAATTGTGTCATGAATATTTTCACAAAGCAAATGTTTCACTTGAAAATCGTTACCTCTGTAAACATTGCATCAATTTAAAAGTTTACCTGGATCATCATTTGGGGCGACTGATCTTTCAGGTATATTAAACATATACACCTTTTATTATCATATAGAACCACAAAACTGACCAACTTAACTTAACATTGAACAGTATGTACACTATGATGAACCCGCGCACCACCAGAATTCCCATTGTTTTAAAAGAAAAGAACTGACAAGAAACCTACAACCGTCAAGAAGATATTTCATTTTTTGGAGAACAGACGCATGTTCAACTGATGGCATCGAGATTAAAATGAGAAGGGGTTGATTGCTATTCTTCATCTCACAGGCTTTGATTGTTCATAAATAGCTTGACTATTTTTGTAGATTGCTATGCACCAGCTATCAATTTTACAGAAGTCAATGACTACAGTGCTAATTCAAAAACGTATGTTACGTCTGTATTCCGTAGTTTTAAATGCAAGAATGGTTACACTATTATTAACAGCACAAGTGAAATTATCTGTTATGCAGACGGAAAGTGGACACCGGATACAGTTTGTGCCAAAGGTAACAAAAAACAAATGATAGCAAGATGCTCTTTTTTCCTGAATTTTTATTGTAATTCGTTTCTACCGCAATTCATATTTTTTATTGAAATTTACAGTTCCTAATTCAGGTAAATTTTACAAAATAAGGTTCTCCTTCGTCAGCAGATTTTGGCTATCAAGCTTAGGCAGTTTGATTCCTTCCTCTAGCAGACCTTTAAGGGGCCATTGTGGCCGTGATCGTATGGTAGTTGGATTTACAAATACCTATGCAATCAGTGCTTATCATCACTGATGTGAGTTCGAATTTCGATCAGGGAGAGATGTACAACATTGTGTGATAAAGTTTGTCAGTGAATTGCGACAGGTCGGTTGTTTTCTTCGGGTACTCCGATTTCCTCCACCAATAAAACTGACTGCCATGATATAGCTGAAATATTGTTGAAGGTGGCGTTAAACACCATCAAACAAACAAACTAAAAGACATTTAAATTATTTTGGTTGTCAATCTCTGTACTTTGAGCTGATGATGGTTTTTCCAGAAACGCGTCATGCGGATAATATAAATTCGAAATCAACGTTTATATTTTCCTTTTAAATGCACAAAAATCTTTTTAATTAATTAATTAATTAATCAACCATTGTTTACATTTCGAACATCTTTTTATATATATCAACACGCTAGCCGTGAATAACATACAAAACAAATACTGGTTTATTAAATGCCAATTTCGGTATGTAATAACATATTGTAAAAAACGATCGAGGTAACATAACCATTGTTATTTTTTTATACAGATTGCGAAGACCCAACAACAATTTATACAGAATCTGTAATAGATGAGAATGAGCCATGGAATATTGGTGCATCTGTCACAATGAGTTGTAAAAGTGGATTTACGTTGGTTGGTAGTGATATCATCATTTGCACCAACAATTCGATGTGGACAAGCGATGAATTTGTTTGTGCTGCAGGTAGAGTCAATTGTACAAGAATAACAGTCATCTTAGTATGAGTAACATGGAATATTTAAATAAGAACTTTGTTCATGTAAAATGTTCACTATAAGCATCTATAAGAAAAGGAAGAAAAGTAATCGCTTGTGTGGAATACATGCCAATAAAAATTTGAAGATCCCAAACGGGTAGTCAGATGCCGTATATCGAAGGACAGACAATGTAATGGCAAAAAGAAAAAGGAAGCAAATATACAATGATCTTCAAAACATGTACAGAAAAGTGGAGATAGAGCAACACCAACCAAACTTAAAATCGTGGCGGGGGAGGGGTGGGCGTGATCTCGTGTTGCTTTCAAATGACTTATTTCAAATTGAGTCGTTATTTCTAAATTGATGCTAATGATGAGAATACCGTCAAAATATTAGCAGAGTCGTATAGATATTGTTATAATTTATAAATTCAATTTATCTATTGTAGATTGTACCAATCCAAGTAGTATGGTTCCACGTTCGAAGATTGTTAATCCTACATTGGCATCCACATTTCCTGTCCTAGAAACATATATTATGACATGCAGGTCTGGATACAGTGTAAACGGCAATCCTAGAATGATGTGTTTAGTGAATTCAACTTGGTCACAGCCCGAATTTACCTGCGTATCAGGTTAACCTCATAACCATCATCTAATTTTTAGTTTAATAATATTTTATTGTACATAAACAATAGGATTGGACAGCAAGTTATACCAACTTATATGAAGTCCTCTCCTTACAAATTATACACATGAATTAATGACAGCAAAACAAAACACAGACAATAGACATTTAAAATGTTGACACTGGAAGAAAGTAAGAAGTACAAGTGAAAAAGTGGAAAAGTAATATTAAGACATAGAAATTATTTTCTTATAAGATAAATATTTACACAAATTTCTCTAAATACATGTCTGCGATATATGCATATGATTAGGCTGCGATACCTTCTGTGAGGTTTCTAAACGTTATTCTAACATGACCTCCTTCTTTCGCTTTGTAGACAAACGAGCGATTTATCGATGGTATAATCTCATTCGCACATGCGCCTGACTTTTCTATTGGCAGCATAAATTGTGTGCGACATTTTCCGCAAACGTAAATACTAATATCCGCCAAACCATGTTAAAACTCAAAACACATTATGGCTTCCATGATTTAATTCTTAAATAGAACATTATATTCGGCAATATTCCACAGAAACGAAAAGTGTTTAATTCCTATTTATAGTCCATGGCCATGGTCATGCATGGGAATCTTCCAAGTACAGACATTCATTTCTTAGCATGCACATTTAAAAGACTTTTAAATGTTTTAGTTCCGACATATATATGCTTTGGTTTGTATACATGGGTAGTAATAAATATGAGACCAGTGTTGGAAAGAGCGAAACTTAAATAGTGAGTTAGTGATAGTTGTTTAAGCCATGTGAACAATCTTTCAGCTATATCATGCTACATATTATACCACCGATGCACTTGGGTAACTCTCTGAAAATGAGTATTATGAAAGAAAGATATTTGTGAGACAGATGTAGTTAGTCTATTAAACACTTTTGCTAGATAAAAGGTTTTGAAGATACCAAAGGGGCAATCAGAAACCGTATATCGAAGAAGAACAGACAACACAATGGCCAAACGATCGACAAAGCATACATATAAAACTGAAGATCGAGTACAACACGAACCTCACTAAAAACCGGAGGTGAACTCAGATGCTCCGGAAGGGTAAGCAGTTCCTGCTCCACTAGTGGCACCCGTCGTGTTAATCTAGTTACAAACCCGGTTTGATACAACCCCCGACCTATAATGAAGTGTAGTACCAAGTGTAGGTTGATGTTTAAAATCTGCAGAGAAATTGCTTGACAACTGTAGTAATTAAATATGCGTTGTATAATTTGTCTAATCATAATAAGAAATCATTTTCCAGTTAAGCATTATAATATAATAATATATACATAAAAAATCATTTTTGTTTCACAATATAATTAAATGTAGGTTGTAGTGATCCAAGAGAAGATATACCATATTCAGTCATATTAAATTATGTAGAAGGAACCCCATTTACGCCTGACACGACAATTGAAGTGTTATGTAACGGATCGATGACACAGATTGGAGACAGTCAAATGACGTGTCAATCAGATTCATCATGGAATAACACTATCAGGTGTATACCAGGTATATTTCATACAGAATGGTAGCATGAAATAAAAAAAAATACCACAACATCGAAACTATTCCAAAATCTAATATAAAAATCATAGAATGGAAACGGATGCAGAAGCAATATGACTAACTGGCATATGCATGACCACTCACTTTCCTGGCTCGGCACAGACACTTCAACGAAACATATTGGGGTTAAATGAGTTTTTTGGGCCATAAACTTCCCTTAGTGATATGGAGCAAGCATTCTACACCTGCGAGCCTTCGTATATAATTGGGTGATCAGTTTTGTTATAAAGAACGCTTTAATCTTGAACATTATTCAAATAATATATGTTATCCTGGTGAAAACGAAGTTGTCATATTATGTGTAATATTAGTTATATTAAGGAGAGCAGAATGATAATATATCTTTGAATATTCATTAAAGTAAACATATGTGATTTCTAATTTGTAAATGAACAGGCAAATAATTGATAATAAATTTCGGTTAAAGATATAGGGCTAAGATTATGTTTATGGTGCTTAACGCCACTTTCTACAGTACTATCGTGGTGGTCAGTTTTATTGGTGGAGGAAACCGGAGTACCTGGATAAATCCATCGACCTGCCGAAAGTCACGGTCAAACTATCACATAATGATGTATCGAGTACACCTCGCCATGAGCGGGATTCGAACTTCCAAGAAGAGTTTGAAGATACCAAAGGGGTAATCAGAATCCGTATATCGAAGAAGAACAGACAACAAAATGGCCAAAAGAAAAAGTACAAAAGGACAAACAACGATCTACAAAAACATACACATAAATCTAAAGATCGAGTAACACGAACCCCACTAAAAACCGGTGATGAACTCAGGTGCTCCGGAAGGGTAAGCAGTTCTTGCTCCACTAGTGGCACCCGTTGGGTTACTCTAGTTAGAAACCTGGTGATAATTCATGAATGAGGAAAGGATCGGGAAGTGTTTAAGACAAGTGGAACATATCCGTGGTCCAACGTTAGTGGTGATGGGCACTAATTTCACAGGTAGTTGTAAATCCAACTACCATATGATCACGACCAAGACGGTTGCTTTGAATATATATGAAATTATAAAATAATAAAAGTAATATAATTTGACATTAATTGGTTTACCATTTATACTGGTCTAATAGGAGTAAGCAAATTTTGAGTTATAATACGTATATGGATCTGTAACACTAAATAGTTTCAACAATATCATGAATTTCAATTTTTTTGTGACGTCAGTTCCGGGGTGGGATTATGTCCCTATATGGGAAATGGGTGTGTATATTGCCTTATATGGGTCCCTCCTTCCCTCCTTGGGTTTTTTGGGTTGACTAAAATGTCCCCTTCCCTACTACTAATATGCATATATATATATATATATATATATATATATATGCAAGTCCCCTTGTAGTAGTAATAAAAATAAGCTGTTTACCTCATTCTCCAATATTTTGTTAGAAATGAATATTTAGTCCCTTAATCATCGAGGTTTAACTGTATAAAACTATATTACTAAGCTTAACACAGAAAGCTAACATAAAGATCAACGCGAACCACACCAAACCCCGGGGTGAACCCACGTGGTCGCTAAAGGTAAGCAACTCATGTTTCCTATAAAACCCTCGTCGTCTTATCGGTGATAGAGGAAAGACATTAAAGGAAAAGGAAAGTGATGACTTCAACCCAGGAGAAATAAAGGCGTGTTTGAGTAGCTTTTGTCCAATGTCCAATGTCTGTCTTTTTATATATTTTTTTCATACTATTTATTGACCCACTAAATGATTTTCACACGTGGTAAGGCTATTTCGTAGGAAACAGGGTAATTGTTTATGAACATGACTGTGCATCGATAACTACCCCATCAACTGACTGCCTTTAGTTACATGTCGGTGCAACATCATTTTACGGGACTAATTGTGGCGGGCTAGCGGCATAAAATATATCACAGACAAATGGTAGAATAATGCGCATCACATTCTGTTAAGTTTTCATCAGATAACTTGTGCTATAATATTCACTAAGAATTATGCTTACAGACTGCAGTGATCCTCGACAAGACATACAGATAGACAATTCTGTATTGAGATATTTCAGAGAAAATTCAAGCAAGGCTTATAATTCAACATATACATTTAGATGTAACTTAAAGTACAAAATGGTTGGAAATGGTGTCATTGTTTGTCAAGAAAATTCAACTTGGTCGCAGCCGTCATTTTACTGCAAACGTAAGCTTTATATTATGCTATGATTGACATTACCATCTATATTCAGTGTAACTTTAGATTATTTGGCTTTCAAATATTTTGGCTTTGAGCGTACCTGATGAAGGTTATTCTAGAAACACGTCGTGAGCACTACATTTTATATCAACATTTTTATTACTTTGATACACACGAGAGAATATCCCATTTTACACCGTATGAAGTGAAAATTGAAATAGTGATTATCAACAATTCCACCAATGTCAACAAAACGAACAATACATATATATACAGCTAAGACGTTCTTAAAATTTCTAAACTGCTCACACTTATTCAAAACGTATTTCATTTTACAATCACGTACAACTAATTGTTAAACACGTGACCGGGAATAGAAAAAATGAAAATAAACACGTGACCGGGAATAGATAATATGAAAATAAACACGTGACCGGGAATTGCAAAAATGGATGAGTACTTTGCTATTAGAAACAAAAGGTTGAAGATACCAAAGTTATAATCAAAAGTCATAAATGGAACCAGGACAGACAATACAATGGCAAAAAGAAAAAGAACAAACAATGATCTACAAAACACTACTCAGGAAACTAAAGATTGAGCAAAACGAATCTCACAAAAAACCAGGGGTGAACTCCGAAAGGGTAAGCGATTTCTGCTCTACTAATGGCAACTGGATAATTGTATTCTTTTAATAGATATTTTACGGTGTTCTCCCACTGTTGATAGCCAATCATTGAATATCCTTTTGTCACTCTCAGTTTTGTTTTGCATTGACATTCTTTATCTCTGCTGTATCGGTTTGTTGTATGCTTCCTCGACTGTCATGCTTGCTTACGTGTCACAATGACGTCATCGACGCAATGTACAATAAAAGAGAAAAGAACAAAAAGACAAACAATGATCTACAAAACATACACATAAAACTAAAGATCGAATAACACGAACCCAAACTCACTATAAACCGGGGTGAACTCGGGTGCTTCGGAAGGGTGGCGGTTCCTGTTCCATTAGTGTACAGTTTTACATTATATTAACCTCAGTATTTAACTGTCTATTTTCAGTATGTATGTGTCTAGGCATACAGTTTTACATTATATTAACCTCAGTATTTAACTGTCTATTTTCAGCATGCAAGTGTCTGTGTAGAAACATTGGTAAACCTAGGTATACTGAGGTAACACAACATGTGATTAACCAGATTCAACAAGAAATTTCTAAGGAATTGTCTCTTAAAAAAGAAACACTTTCATCTTTAATTCGAACAAAGATAAGCGCTCCCAGTAAGACTCAAGTATCAAAGTCCATTGGTTATGTTGGTGTCATAATGCTTTCCATGACATTAGGTTTCCTCGTCATTTTGGACATTCCTATATTGATCAGACATTTTAAACATTTTGCTATAACTGTAAAAAATTTGTGTATGCAATCTCGTAAATGAATTCGGCACAAATGACTTTGTTCATATATATTGAATTACATTGAATTGTTAGTTTGTCAAAATGTATCAATTTAATAAGAAGTGATTTAAATAATCAAAATGTAATATTCAAATTGCATGACCGCATCATTTTACCAACAGGGACGGTTTGAATCCATACAACTGGTTTAACACCATCCGTTTTCATTGAAATGCTTGTACCAATACAGGAAAATAAGCGGCTATGTATATAGATATTTGTGTTAGCGGTATCGAATTTGCCTGTAGCTTCGATTTTCTTACCGGATACTAGAGCTGTTCCGACATTGTGGTATTTTTTTGTTTTTCATGCTGTTGATATTTAATAGTTTAATTGTTATCGGTCGGTTCGATTACGAATTCAGATAAACATTTAATGGACAGTGCTGATATTCAAAATGATGGAATTCGAATGGTTGAACAAGATTTATTGCTAAAAATATCATTTCATTGCACTTTTATTTCATTATTTGTACAGTTTGGCTCTCACTAGATTATTTGGAAATTTACACTGAAGTTCACTCGAATATCATAAATTAGAAAAAAAATATCATATTAATTTCACCATGTATATAGATATTGTATAGTTATGTAGTATGATATAGTATCGTTGATTGTAATGTGTTACAATAAAATGTCTAGAAACATAACTAGTTTATTACTAAGAGTAGAGAGGGCAATGGTATTTAACGCCACTTTCAACAATATTTCAGTTATATCGTGGTGATCTGTTTTATTGGTAAAGGAAAACGGAGTACCAGCAGAAAACCACCAACCTGCCGCAAGTCAGTGACAAACTTTATCACATAATGTTGTATTCTGGATTCGAACTCACAACCACCATACGATCATGACCACAACGGCCCCTCAAGAGAAGATATTATAGGGTAGTATGTAATGTTTTTACCACTCTACCTTATCTAAGAGATCAAATGTCAATTAGAGGTTATAATACAAGAAACAACATATGTCCAGTAAAGAAAAAAACTAAAACTAAAAATAACATAACACCAAGATACCTGAAAACATGAAAGCTTACAAAAATGGCAGGTAGAGCAGCCAGAAACGTGAAAACATGAAAACCTACAAAAATGGCAGGTAGAGCAACCAGAAACGTGAAAACATGAAAGCCTACAAAAATGGCAGGTAGAGCAGCCAGAAACGTGAAAACATGAAAACCTACAAAAATGGCAGGTAGAGCAGCCAGAAACGTGAAAACATGAAAGCTTACAAAAATGGCAGGTAGAGCAGCCAGAAACGTGAAAACATGAAAACCTACAAAAATGGCAGGTAGAGCCAGAAACGTGAAAACATGAAAGCCTACAAAAATGGCAGGTAGAGCAGCCAGAAACGTGAAAACATGAAAACCTACAAAAATGGCAGGTAGAGCAGCCAGAAACGTGAAAACATGAAAACCTACAAAAATGGCAGGTAGAGCAGCCAGAAACGTGAAAACATGAAAACCTACAAAAATGGCAGGTAGAGCAGCCAGAAACGTGAAAACATGAAAGTATACAAAAATGGCAGGTAGAGCCAGAAACGTGAAATCATGAAAGCCTACAAAAATGGCAGGTAGAGCAGCCAGAAACGTGAAATCATGAAAGCCTACAAAAATGGCAGGTAGAGCCAGAAACGTGAAAATTGTTTCCATACGCAATGACTCGATAAATAAAGCACAAACTTCACATTAAACAATGCTTGTAATGATATTTGCAACATACAAGTTATGAAAAGAAAGTCTAAACCGCGATCGTCAACAATTCCACCAATATCAACAAAACGAACAATCATTTTTCTCCTTCTCACTGAACACGAAAAAAGAACATGACATATGACGTTGGAAATGCAGGGCGTTGCTGGAGACAAGCACAACACAGTAGCGGAGTTAAACTGGTTAATGTATATATGTATTGATGAAATAAAACATACTAATTCACGGCAACATTCATATTCTATGACCAAAATTTTAGCTTTGGCTTTTAGTCAAACTTTTGGAATACCTACTTAGGGGCTCTAACCACGAATACAAACGAATTCATAAGTGTACCATAAATTTCATACATTTTAACTAATTTTCACACACATGTACATAGTAATACATTCTTTAGTGTTTTTCATACATATATATTATATAATGAAATAAAAAAAATATCAACATTGTATCTAATTATCATACTCATTTACTACTTGTTTACATCAGTTACTCTGCCTTTTTAATGGAGGATTCGCTACTTGTCTTTAAATGTACACAAGCAATAAAATATCATCCTAAATTAAATTTCTTAATTGTTGAGGGGTGCAAAAAGATTTTGATTATGGTGTTTACTGGAACCGTTAACTCATACTAGTCTTGAATAATTTATTTTGATTTGAATACTGCAATCTGATTGTCTGATCCGCCTGGAAAATATTTTGGTTATGCTCGATAACCTGGGTTGGTATTGTGACGTCACCAACATATTCATTCGCAACGACAAATAGTCACATGAAATAATCGTAATAAAAATCGAGGAATCATTAAATTTTGCTGTAAAAATTAAATAAACACATAGCTTTGGTGATATAATATTACACCCGTTTTCTATTGATAAGAAGTAATTGCCCTCAGTTGGTGTGGTAAATTTAATTAGAAGACCGTAGAAATGTCCATGTTTTTGTAGATCGTTGTTTGTCCTTTTGTACTTTTCCCTTTTGGCTTTTGTGTTGTCTGTTCTTCTTCGATATACAGATTCTGATTACCCCTTGGTATCTTCAAATTCTTCTATAATTGTGGTCAATTGCAATATATAAATTGCGTATCATATGACATAGTCATATTTCCGCGAATATGTGTATGACTATTGATGTAATAGTATCTTAATTAAAAAAAATAATGTGTTCTTCACACGAAATAACTATCCACACAATTCGTTTCTGCGTCTAGTTTTTGTATTTCCGAATGTCTTAGAGTTGCTTGTAAAATGTCGTCTAATTGAAGATAGCTGTATGTTAATTTAGGAACAATATTCTTTACTGATCTTAAAAATCGTAGATACAACGGGCCTCTGTAGAATAATCTTAAAGCTCGCCGACAAATACTAACCAGAGATCTGGGACGACTACACCACAGAGTAACCGGGTCCATCAAAAATGATTTTGAAAGATTTTCCAAGATATATGTCTGTGTTGAAGCACTGATTTGAGGAACAGATATAGAATTAATGATTTCTAAATCAATTAATTGTACATTTGAATAAAATGGACCCATTTTTATATGAAATTCAAGCATTTTGAACAAGGGAACAAAGGTATTTGCCTTGATCAAGTGATATACCAATCTCCTCCAGTCATTCATAGCATACGTCCATTGCCCAGCAAGACACGCAGGTTCTGCCACACGAAGTAATAAATATTTGACAACATTATTTTGATGTCTTGTCCAGGCGGCAGTCAATGAAGAGTTATCACCTGTTACGCTAAGACCATAGGTACATAAACGATGTATAATGGGGAGGATATCTAATTCAACTGCTACATAATCTTCTATGAGGAGAAACACTAATGAATGATTGGCACGTGGATATTGTCTTGTTGCTCCCATTTTATATAAAATGTTTACCACATCCATACAATGCAAATGTTCAGCCCAAACTAATGCGCTACATTTATCAATAGAAGCATTGATATTAAAACCATTGTCAATAAACAGTTGAACTACACTAGGATCACATGTAAACACTGCCCTGATCATGATACTATCAAGGGTAGTATTGATAAAACTGCTTTCTGTAAGAAAAAATCTTTTTTGAAAATTTGTTTCTTCAAAAATCATATTATATGCCCGGTAACAACCTGTAACAAGAAATATAAAAATAGTAATACAGTCATACATGATTAAATTTAAGTTCAAATCTTACTAATATATACATCAAAGTTTTCAACGAAACTTATCAACCGATACAAGCTACATAAGTGTAGTTATTTTTTTTATTTTGGAAATAAATCAAATTAGGTTGGAATTCTGACCTTAGATGCATCATGGTAAATGCTGACAAAATGCGTTAGTGCCTCAATGATTTTGATATTGGCAGAATTGTTGACCAACATTACTTAAACTTTATTCTAATATGACGTGCTGTTTTGGCTTTGTAAACAAAAGGGTATACAAATCCCCGATTTATTATGACTTACACGCGCTGATGATCATGACGTATTTGGCTGTTCTATTATACCATTTTGTTTACAAAGCCAAAACAGCACGTCATAGAAATAATTGATGGAAGGGGTAAGTTTGTTGGAGATATTAATATGGGTACACTATAAAGGAATGTGGATTAAACATTTACCGTATATGTCCTATTTAAATAGAAATCATTTATGGAAGGTGTCAGTTTGTTGGAGATTTTAATATGGGTAACATTGTCTGCGTAAAAATTTTACCCCGGTACGCTCGGGGTAAAATTTTTACGCAGAAAATGTTACCCATATTAAAATCTCCACCGTTCCATAATTTTTTCTTAATTTTAAGTGAATGAGTGAGTGATTATTGCTTAACACCAATTGAGCAATTTTTCAGCTATATCGTGGCGAGAACAAGTTACTTTTTTTTCTAATGAGATAATGATGATTATACATGTCCGCTTTGTCCTAGACCAACACGCTGATTTGGATTTTTATAGTCCTAGCTCACTGAAACAAAAGTCCGCGGGTAGACATGTTGCTCCACTAGTCTTTGCTCTAACTATTTTGTGGTACGTGCTTAGCGGAGAAGTAACAAAAACCGATTGCATAGTCTTTGGTTTGACCCGACCGGGGATCGAAGTCACGATCTATCGCACTCGAGGCGGGAACCATTATACCATCGATGCGTTTAACTTCCGTTTGATAATTGAATAACATATAACATTAAATGAACAGAACAGAACTGTTCTTCTTTAATTTTTAGTAATGAAGGTTATTCCAGAAACAGGTCGTGTGCACTAAATTTGATATATACGTTTTTATTTTTATACTTACCTAATGTGTAAATGACCTGAAACAATACCACGTATCTGTCCATGTCTATTCCCTCAAACGAGTACGATAATATAACTCTGAAATCCTCTAATTGATTGAGGTGTAAGGCAAGACAACACGCATCATAGTAATAATACAAACTGGTTTGTGTATCTTCTACAAGTCCTGTCGGACCATGCCATACTAATTTTGGGTTCTGCATTGTTATCTGATCGGCAATAACAGTCTCGCGACACGCTACTGCAAGCATAACTGTAGATACACGATGTTTTATTGAGAACATGATATCCATCTTTAATCCATTATGACGACACAATTGCAGAACGTTGGTTAGTAATTTGTCTTTGCCAAATACAATAGCTAATTGAATCCAATATATCCCTGCCGTTGATTTAGATAAATGACGCACTGGATTTCCAGTTTCTCTCAAATCAACATTACTCAATGTATCAACTACTGAAATAAGCTGGTCATAGGTCACTCGTATACCTCGTTTGACCAGTAAAACATGAGGACACATACCAAACCTTACACAAAAATCTAACCGCTTCAGTAATTCATCTTTACTTACGCCTTCTCTCAAACATAGTTCTAAATCTTGGGAACAAGAGCAATTGAACTGATTTTCAACCACTTTTCCACATTTATGAACATAGGTTTCTGCAATGAAAACATTACTTTAAATATAAGAATTAAGCTACTAAGCATTGGCATCTTAAGGTAAGCATACCTATGCTAACATGTAACTTCTATCAATTAGTCGTAGTTGTCATCGTATGGGAGTTGGATTTTTACAACTACCTAGGCAATCAGTGCCTATCACCCCTGAAGTTGTGATTCGATGGTTTTCTCCGGTTTCCTCCACCAATAAAACTGACCGCAACGATATAACTGAACTATTGTTGAAAGTGGCGTTAAACACTATAAATCAACCAACCAGGCAATTAGTAGTTGAAACTTAGTTCAGTATTAATATAAACATATATTTTCTCAGCCTTAAAGATTTGGAAATATACATTAGTCCCCGAGGGTATCATCTGTCCAATAGTCAGTGTTTCCGCACTGACCTGGTTTATGCAATATATTTATTATTGAAATGTATTGTTCCTAAATAATGTAACTATTATCAAAACCAAGGTTGTCCTCTTCCAGGCATATGTGACTTTAGCCGATATTTTCATCATTTTATTCAAAAGCCCTGCTATATAATTACCCTATGTAGCCCAGGGGAGCTACATAGTGGCCCCTGCGGTTTACATAACTCATTTGACTTTAGCCGATATTTTCATCATTTTATTCAAAAGCCCTGCTATATAATTACCCTATGTAGCCCAGGGGAGCTACATAGTGGCCCCTGTGGTTTACATAACTCATTTGACTTTAGTCGATATTTTCATCATTTTATTCAAAAGCCCTGCTATATAATTACCCTATGTAGTCCAGGGGAGCTACATAGTGGCCCCTGCGGTTTACATAACTCATTTGACTTTAGCCGATATTTTCATCATTTTATTCAAAAGCCCTGCTATATAATTACCCTATGTAGCCCAGGGGAGCTACATAGGGGCCCCTGTGGTTTACATAACTCATTTGACTTTAGTCGATATTGGCTATTCTATTTATGTCCTTTTGGTTGCATTGCTCACAAACACTTTAATTTTTCTTAAATTATTTGGTTTTCCAACCTTTCTATTTTGTCTGACTCTCGGTTGTGATTAACAATGGCAATGTCAAAACCAGTTAAGCCTTAATTCTGTCTGACTCCTGGTTGTGGTCAACACTTGGAATGTCTAAACTAGTAAGCAAATGTTTCTACCTGACTCTGGATTTAACAATGGCATGTTTCTGTCTGACTCTAAACCAGCTAAGACATTGTTTCTGTCTGACACAGAGTTGTGTTTAACATTGACAATGTTGGTCTAATAGGATAATTAGAGTGATGTTAAGGAAACTACTAATTACATATTAATAACGGAACAAACTCGAAACGACGATTTTCTTATGTGGTGACCCATGGCTGAGTTGAAAGTATCCGCTGTTTGTTACCAACGATAGCCATCTAAACTACTAGTGTAAAGTCATACCTACCAAACCAAAACAAACATGATAAAGTCCATGGGTGAGATTTAAAGAACTGAATAACGGTCTCATCTGTATCATCTCTGATTGAAACAAACAAGTCATACTTCTCCTTTCGTGTCAATTGGCGTCCTTCAACTGGTAACAAAATGATAAAATAATAAGACAGAAACTACAAAGAAGATAAATGCTAAGATGCCATTTGAAAGTATAATAAATGAAAAACAAAAAATACCACACTGGTGGAACAACTCCGAAAACAAATATTAAAATCGCAGAAAGAGACAAAATCGATACCCTTTGATACCCATATACATGACCGCTCACTGTTCTCTCTTGATAACCATATACATGACCGATCACTGTTCTCTCTTGATAACCATATACATGACCGCTCACTGTTCTCTCTTGATAGCCATATACATGACCGCTCACTGTTCTCTCTTGATACCCATATACATGGCCGCTCACTGCTCTGTCTTGATACCCATATACATGACCGCTCACTGTTCTCTCTTGATACCCATATACATGACCGCTCACAGTTCTGTTTTGATACCCATATACATGACCGCTCACTGTTCTCTCTTGATAACCATATACATGACCGCTCACTGTTCTCTCTTGATACCCATATACATGACCGCTCACTGTTCTCTCTTCATACCCATATACATGACCGCTCACTGTTCTGTTTTGATACCCATATACATGACCGCTGACTGTTCTCTCTTGATAACCATATATATGACCGCTCACTGTTCTCTTTTGATACCCATATACATGACCGCTCACTTTTCTGTCTTGATAACCATATGCATGCCCGCTCACTGTTCTGTCTTGATACCCATATACATGACCGCTCACTGTTCTCTCTTGATAACCATATACATGACCGCTCACTGTTCTCCCTTGATACCCATATACATGACCGCTCACTGTTCTCTCTTGATAACCATATACATGACCGCTCACTGTTCTGTCTTGATACCCATATACATGACCGCTCACTGTTCTCTCTTGATAACCATATACATGACCGCTCACTGTTCTGTCTTGATACCCATATACATGACCGCTCACTGTTCTCTCATGATAGCCATATACATGACCGCTCACTGTTCTCTCTTGATAACCATATACATGACCGGTCACTATTCTGTCTTGATACCCATATACATGACCGCTCACTGTTCTGTTTTGATACCCATATACATGACCACTCACTGTTCTCTCTTGATAACCATTATATACATGACCGCTCACTGTTCTGTCTTGATACCCATATACATGACCGCTCACTGTTCTCTCTTGATAACCATATACATGACCGCTCACTGTTCTCCCTTGATACCCATATACATGACCGCTCACTGTTCTGTCTTGATACCCATATACATCATCGCTCACTGTTCTGTCTTGATACCCATATGCATGCCCGCTCACTGTTCTGTCTTGATACCCATATACATGACCGCTCACTGTTCTCCCTTGATATCCATATACATGACCGCTCACTGTTCTCCCTTAATACCATATACATGACCGCTCACTGTTCTCTCTTGATACCCATATATATTACCGCTCACTGTTCTCCCTTGATACCCATATACATGACCGCTCACTGTTCTGTCTTGATACCCATATACATGACCGCTCACTGTTCTGTTTTGATACCCATATACATGACCGCTCACTGTTCTGTTTTGATACCCATATGCATGCCCGCTCACTGTTCTGTCTTGATACCCATATACATGACCGCTCATTGTTCTCCCTTGATATCCATATACATGAACGCTCACTGTTCTGTCTTGATACCCAAATCCATGACCGCTCACTGTTCTCCCTTGATACCCATATACATGACCGCTCACTGTTCTGTCTTGATACCCATATACATGACCGCTCACTGTTCTCCCTTGATACCCATATACATGACCGCTCACTGTTCTCCCTTTATACCCATATATATGACCGCTCACTGTTCTGTCTTGATACCCATATACATGACCGCTCACTGTTCTCCCTTGATACCCATATACATGACCGCTCACTGTTCTGTCTTGATACCCATATACATGACCGCTCACTGTTCTGTCTTGATACCCAGATGCATGCCCGCTCACTGTTCTCTCTTGATACCCATATACATGACCGCTCACTGTTCTCCCTTGATGCCCATATGCATGACCGCTCATTGTTCTATCTTGATACCCAATTACATGACCGCTAACTGTTCTCCCTTGATACTCATATACATGACCGCTCACTGTTCTGTCTTGATACCCATATATATGACCGCTCACTGTTCTCCCTTGATACCATATACATGACCGCTCACTGTTCTGTCTTGATACCCATATACATGACCGCCCAATGTTCTCCCTTGATACCCATATACATGACCGCTCCTTGTTCACTATTGATACCCATATACATGACCGCTCACTGTTCTCTCTTGATAACCATATACATGACCGCTCACTGTTCTCCCTTGATACCCATATACATGACCGCTCACTGTTCTCTCTTGATAACCATATACATGACCGCTCACTGTTCTCTCTTGATAACCATATACATGACCGCTCACTGTTCTGTCTTGATACCCATATACATGACCGCTCACTGTTCTCTCTTGATAACCATATACATGACCGCTCACTGTTCTCTCTTGATAACCATATACATGACCGCTCACTGTTCTGTCTTGATACCCATATACATGACCGCTCACTGTTCTGTTTTGATACCCATATGCATGACCACTCACTGTTCTCTCTTGATAACCATATACATGACCGCTCACTGTTCTCTCTTGATAACCATATACATGACCGCTCACTGTTCTGTCTTGATACCCATATACATGACCGCTCACTGTTCTCTCTTGATAACCATATACATGACCGCTCACTGTTCTCCCTTGATACCCATATACATGACCGCTCACTGTTCTGTCTTGATACCCATATACATCATCGCTCACTGTTCTGTCTTGATACCCATATGCATGCCCGCTCACTGTTCTGTCTTGATACCCATATACATGACTGCTTACTGTTCTGTCTTGATACCCATATACATGACCGCTCATTGTTCTGTCTTGATACCCATATACATGTCCACTCACTTTTCTGTCTTGATACCCATATGCATGTCCGCTCACTGTTCTGTCTTGATATCCATTTACATGACCGCTCACTGTTCTCCCTTGATACCCATATACATGACCGCTCACTGTTCTGTCTTGATACTCAAATATATGACCGCTCACTGTTCTCCCTTGATACCCATATACATGACCGCTCACTGTTCTCTCTTGATACCCATATACATGACCGCTCATTGTTCTCCCTTGATACCCATATACATGACCGCTCACTGTTCTGTCTTGATTCTCATATACATGACTGCTTACTGTTCTGTCTTGATACCCATATACATAACCGCTCACTGTTCTGTCTTGATACCCATATACATGTCCACTCACTTTTCTGTCTTGATACCCATTTACATGACCGCTCACTGTTCTCCCTTGATACCCATATACATGACCGCTCACTGTTCTGTCTTGATACACAAATATATGACCGCTCACTGTTCTCCCTTGATACCCATATACATGACCGCTCACTGTTCTCTCTTGATACCCATATACATGACCGCTCACTGTTCTCCCTTGATGCCCAAATACATGACCGATCACTGTTCTCCCTTGATACTCATATACATGACCGCTCACTGTTCTGTCTTGATACCCATATATATGACCGCTCACTGTTCTCCCTTGATACCTATATACATGACCGCTCACTGTTCTGTCTTGATACCCATATATATGACCGCTCACTATTCTCCCTTGAGACGCATATACATGTCCGCTCACTGTTCTGTCTTGATAACCATATACATGACCGCTCACTGTTCTCCCTTGATACCCATATACATGACCGCTCACTGTTCTACCTTGATACCCATATACATGAACGCTCACTGTTCTGTCTTGATACCCATATACATGACCACTCACTGTTCTGTCTTGATACCCATATACATGACCGCTCAATGTTCTCCCTTAATACCCATATGCATGACCGCTCACTGTTCTATCTTGATACCCAATTACATGACCGCTCACTGTTCTGTCTTGATACCCATATATATGACCGCTCACTGTTCTCCCTTGATACTCATATACATGACCGCTCACTGTTCTGTCTTGATACCCATATATATGACCGCTCACTGTTCTTCCTTGATACCCATATACATGACCGCTCACTGTTCTGTTTTGATACCCATATACATGACCGCTCAATGTTCTCCCTTGATACCCATATACATGACCGCTCACTGTTCTGTCTTGATACCCATATGCATGCCCGCTCACTGTTCTGTCTTGATACCCAAATATATGACCGTTCACTGTTCTCTCTTGCTACCCATATACATGACCGCTCAATGTTCTCCCTTGATACCCATATACATGACCGCTCACTGTTCTCCCTTGATACCCATATACATGAACGCTCACTGTTCTGACTTGGTACGGACACTTCAATAACAAGTGGCTATGTTTGTAGATCGTTGTTTGTCCTTTTGTGCTTTTCCTTTTGGCCATTGTGTTGTCTATTCTTCTTCGATATACGGATTCTGATTGCCCCTTTGGTATCTTCAAGCTCTTCTTAAGCTAGTTTTATGCACACACACTTCATAAAACCCTACTGCCAAGCACACAATACTGATTAGCTATTTGTTTTCAATTATGATCATTCAAATAAAAAAAAAACCACTGTTATAGGCAGGCCAGCGCTGCATACATTGAAGCCACTATATGATGGTTTCATATATTTCCGTTGATTCCATTATTTGTGGATTGGCGTAAAGTGAAATGTTCGTTGAAATTTGAATTCGTGGTTTTGATGCATGCTATAAATTTATGTTGTCTTATATGCTTTTCGTTGGGCGTTAAATTTCGTGGTCTGGTGATACCCAGGATAACAACGAAAATTGGTATTCACCAAATAAATATGAATTTAATGAATGTTTGATAACCAAAAGGATAATCAGAAGACGTAAATAGAAGAAGGAAAAACAGCACAATGGCAAAAGACGACAAACAATGATCTACACTACACAGCAAACTAAAGATTGAGAAACAAGAACCCCAATAAGACCCGGGGTATAAGATAAGTTTTATTTAAAGTCGGCATGCCAAAACCGGTTTTTAGTAGGGTACGTGTTACTCGATCTTTAGTTTTATATGTAATGTTTTGTAGATCGTTGTTGGTCCTTTTTTTCTTTTGCCCATTGTGTTGTCTGTCCTTCTTCGATTTACGGATTCTGATTACCCCGTTGGTATCATTAAATTTGTCATGCAACACAAGCTCTAGCGAGCTTTTGACCGAAATAAAGTGAGCTTTTGGACTCGGGTGGCATTGTGGGCTATCTACCATTTAAATGATGGCTCATCGTCTCTCTTTTGTAGATCTAATAACATACATGTGACAAAGTTTTCCTCATTAAGACGAAATATATTATATACAATGTTCAAGACAAGGACTAAGCTTACCAGTTATATGTGAGATTCGGCATTGCACTCACATGTGAAAAACACTGACACGTCCACATATAAAGTGATGATTGGGCCCATAAAGCTAGATGAACCCCAGCATTTTGATTGACGAAGTGCCGGATTTACCATTGTGCTTAGGTGTGCTTCAGCACAGGGCCCCGTTTGCCAGGTGGCCCATCTTCCTGCCAAAATTTTTCAAAAATGATGTTTGCTTATGTGGTGCAATTTTAAATTAGAAGGCGTTCTGTTTCGGAGCGATTCCAGACAAAATGATAGAGTTGACTGCATGTGTATGGCTACCGGGTCTACCTCCTTCAGGGCCCAAGTAAGGGGTCTAATAACATAACTAGCACAGGGCCTCATTTGTCCTAAATCCGACACTGATGGACGTGCATGTACAAAGTCAGGAGAGTGGGTGGTCAAGCATATGTGTGTTACGGGTGTCGATGTACCTCTGTTTCTATGTTTTCCTATTGAGATTAGGAAGTGAAAGTCTGGATTTGTTTTGTTACTTGTGATAGCTAAACCGTCCGTCCAAAAGCTAATCCAACTGCCTATATACTGATATATAATTGATTTGCAAACTTGTTCTCAATATGAATAAAGCTTAAATACTTCTTAAATGACGTTAAACAACAGTCAGTCAATAATCAACTATACCTGTGAACCTCTTAGTATCATCTTTTTCTGGCAACTCTGATCATTCGCGAATTACCTTACAGTCATTTGAGGTGAGAGGTGAATGTTCGTTTTGTTGATGTTGCCCGAGTTGTTGACAATCACTGTTTAATTATTTCTTTAATTAACTATCCCTTATGCCTACATTACTTTCTTTACAAATATGATCTATTAATAAGCATGATACCAATAATAACGTATAATTAAACATAAACGATCTTCAGTCAGTGACATATGTGTGGAAAGTCATACATTATAGAGGTTTACGATCTATTACACATATATTCATATGCATATCAATTGTCAGCCTCAGTAAGCTAGTTTTGTTTTCTGTACATTTACAATCGAATATGTAAAGAGGCATTAGCTACGATTTTGACCAAAAAATTATATGTTTTGGAAATTGGTAAATAGCTTTAAAATGATGAAATAAAGGTAAATATTTCACATTAAACAGCTTATCGTACCACCTTTCGCCTTTTGAGAACGAAAATTATCATCGATTTATTATTTCCTTGCAAGCAAATAATTTGACCTCGCTTTCTCCGTATGCAACTGAACTTACTAGTGACAGGTAAAAACGAATAATTTGTATTTTGTCTCTTATTGACTGTAAACTTGCATGGTTCTTTGCCCGTAATTAACGCCGACTAAAAGTAGATTCACAGAAAATAAGAAATAAGTGCATGTTGTACTGATTTAATGACGATTTGGTAAACTCCGTAAACAATGCCGATAATTAATAAGATGGGGTCCATATCTTGATCGATCTCAAATCACGAGCAGTTGCACCTTTTTCCCCGATGCGCGTACATTTCATAACATTTATAAGTTACAGAAACACGTTTTATTAAGGCATCAATGATATCTGATAGTTTTTATGGGTAACAAAAATTTACGATTTTGGCTGATAATGCCCCTTTAAAATATATACAATACAAATTCTTTATTTCCAATCAAGGACCAACGATGGGGCAAAATGAGCAATTAAATAAAAAGGAAAAGTGTTACTGATTGACAAATAAAATAAAAAACAAACAAAAATAAAAATAAATGAAAAACAAAAAAATACCACACTGTAGGAACAGTTCGAAATCAAAGAGTAAAATCGTATTGATTGAAGTAAAATTGCCACCTCTATCACACAAATGTATGACCGCTCACCTTCCTGTCTTAGCACAGGCACTTCAATAAAAAGTGGCGGATTAAACAAGTTTTATGGATACAAATCTCCTCTCTTAGTGATATGATGCGGGAGAGAGAATACACAATATATCAAGATATAATCAATGAATATTAATGGTGTTCATAATTTAACTAAAAAAAAGATGATACATCTATAAATAGCTTTTAAAAGATTAACAAATAAAGCATTCTCACAGATGGAGAAATATATTTCTATATTTACTCCAAAAATCTAGGTCTTCGTGCCATATATATACGAGATGTTTTTTTTTATAAATATTGAAAAGTGATTAAACAAAAGTAACAGCATACCTTTTCCATCACCATTGGGTTTCTTCTTAACTTTACTGCCACTCCTCCCCATCGTCTAATCGATATACCGATTTATGACACTCACTTTCAAAATTGTCTCCCACATTTATTGTTATTGGTAAATCGATGTCATTGTACTATTTTTAACCTATTTTCGGTTCATATAAATTAGCATAATTATATTACACTGTAATTTGTGTGTGTTCTATAAATAAAATGAAAAATATAATTTCAAATACCATGTCTGGAAAGGATACGATAATTTTTTTCGGAAGCTTCGCCTTCCATATTTAAAAAATCAGGTTGTTTCCCCTTTATCGCTATAAACAGAATTCTACCTATGCATTGATTAGCTAAAATCATTATGATTCTGTCGGTAACCAATAACACAATGTTCCATCATACACAAAGCATTGGTTCAATAACCGGATGTTTACGATGTGTTTAACTATAAAGATAAATATGTTGGCAAAAATGACGTAAATGTTGGGTCCATTGTAATGGAAGCAAGGAATCATAAGATATCACAATCATGGGAAAGACGTGTAGTGTACCAGTAGCTTATTATGATACATATTATGATTATGGTAAGGATATCATTTAATATTTAATGATTTTTTTAGTTATAATATAATAGAAAGTAGTTACTTCCATCTTTATTATGAAAAGAAACAATAGATAATATGTAATGTCAGCTGTTGAATGACGTTACTTCCAGATTGGTTAGATTGACAAAATAATTTAATTGATATACCTACATGCACACTGGAGAATGTACCTTGGCTTTGTAATTCATTAAAACTGAGGTCAATCTCTCTCCAACATGTGCAACGTTAGTCCATTTAGCTACCCTGTTTAGACCCTTTGGTTTTTAATTGCTACCAAAGACTTTTTAATCATTTGGCTTCCAATCTTTTGGCTATGACTGTACAAGTTGACGGTTATCCTAGAAAACACACGTTAGAGAATACCGAAGAGACAATCAAAAACGGATAATCCAGAGAAACTGGCAACATAGGGTACACAAGACGAAAAAATACAAAACAAAAACACAACACATGATGCGTGGGACATCCCTATATCCAAACAAACACAACTAATGTAAAATAAGATATGAGCCCTCCTACAAACAACTGGAAGTAAAGACTAACAGAACTAGAAAAACGTCGTACACAATTAATTAGATAAACATGTATATGTTTTATTATAAGCGAATGCCGACAATTTTATATATATTTTTCATTACATTCTATTCCACTTTTAAATCAATTTGATATAAAACACTTATAACAGGGACTTCGCTAGGTATGAATACAGAAGTCACACACACTCAAGGAGAGGGGAACAAATAGGACATAGCTAGGTAAGAATACAGAAATTACATAAACTCTAGGAGATGGGAACACACAGGACTTAGCTAGGTATGAACACAGAAGACACCCAAACTCAAGGAGAGGGGGACCAACAGGATTTAGCTAGGTATGAATACAGAAATTACATCAACTCTAGGAGATGGAGACAAACGGGACTTAGCTAGGTATGAATACAGAAGTCACACAGACTCAACGAGACGGGAACAAACACAGGCATAGCTAGGTATAAATACAGAAGTCACACAAATTCAAGGAGAGGGAGACAAACAGGAATTAGCTAGGTATGAATACAGAAGTCACACAAACTCTAGGAGAGGGAGACAAACAGAGACTTAGCTAGGTATGAATACAGAAGTCACACAAACTCAAGAGAGGGAGACAAATAGGATTTATCTAGGTATGAATACAGAAGTGATACAAAATCTGGAAGAGGGGAACAAACAGAGACTTGGCTAGGTATGAACACAGTAGTCACATAAACTCAAAGAGAGGGAGACAAAACAGGATTTAGCTAGGTATGAATACAGTAGTGACACAAACTCTAGGAGAGGGAGACAAACAGGTCTTAGCTAGGTATGAATACAGAAGTCACACAAACTCTAGGAGAGGGGAACAAACAGAGACTTGGCTAGGTATGAATACAGAAGTCACCTAAGCTCAAGAGAGGGAGACAAAATAGGATTTAGCTAGGTATGAATACAGAAGTCATACAAACTCTAGGAGATGGAGACAAAATAGGATTTAGCTAGGTATGAATACAGAAGTCATACAAACTCTAGGAGAGGGGAACAAACAGAGACTTGGCTAGGTATGAATACAGAAGTCACCTAAGCTCAAGAGAGGGAGACAAAATAGGATTTAGCTAGGTATGAATACAAAAGTCATACAAACTCTAGGAGATGGAGACAAAATAGGATTTAGCTAGGTATGAATACAGAAGTCATACAAACTCTAGGAGATGGAGACAAAATAGGATTTAGCTAGGTATGAATACAGAAGTCATACAAACTCTAGGAGAGGGGAACAAACAGAGACTTGGCTAGGTATGAATACAGAAGTCACCTAAGCTCAAGAGAGGGAGACAAAATAGGATTTAGCTAGGTATGAATACAGAAGTCATACAAACTCTAGGAGATGGAGACAAAATAGGATTTAGCTAGGTATGAATACAGAAGTCATACAAACTCTAGGAGAGGGGAACAAACAGAGGCTTAACTAGGTATGAATACAGAAGTCACACAAACTCTTCAAGAGCAGCCGAGTTCACTCTAAGCAAAATGTATGGGGTGCTTGTTGCTCAATCTGTAGTTATCTGTGTAATGTTTTACAGAACATTGTTGTCTTTATGTCTTTTTTCTTTTGGCCATTGTATTTTCTGTCCTTCTTAGATTTGTGGCTTCTGATTACCCCCCTTTGTTATCTTTCAACTTTTCTTCTTACCTCTTATTTGGATCGGAATATTCTTTGAGGTTTAGATAATGTGCTGCTGGAAATCATCGTTATTTGATGCATTTATATATTTGATAGCTGCACAGTTATATGCAACAATAATGATATAACTGCATGTCTTAAGAAAAGTTTGAAGATACCAAACGTGTAATCAGAAGTCATAAATCTGAGGACAGACAATACAATTACCAAATGAAAAAGTACAAAAGGACAAACATGATATACAAAACACTCCACAGAAAACTAAAGATCGAGCAACACGACCCTCACTTAAAATCTGATTCAACCCACCATTTCTTTAGAAATGCCTCTACCAAGTCAGGGTCATTACGGTTTTCACCGTTTTCCGGTTGTTGACTGATTTTGTCTGTTTATATACTTATGAGTTTTGACTTTCCCTTTGTAAGATTGTTCGGAGTTCGGTAATTTTGTTATTACCCTTATTTAGCAAATTATCTATAATGCTACAAGAGTGGGTTCTTATCTAACTTTTTTACAGTTCTCGATACAATTTTATTTAATATATTTTGTTAGTGAATTCCGACAGGTCCGTGATTTACTCTAAGTACTCAAATTTCCTCCACTAATAATCATGGCTGCAACGACATAACTGGCATAGTGTTGGAAGAATCTTAAAACACCACGAACCAACCAAACAAATTGAATACATAATAAAACCATGAACATCAAACCTGTAAAAAGCTATTATTTAGAACAAACACTTCTGATAAATTTACATCTTATGCCTCACAAGATCATAACGTTATTTGTTCTCTTACTAGAAAATAGCCCAGACCTTTAATTCCAGCTTCCGCTATATAGATGATGTTCTGTCACTGAACAATTCTCGATTCGGTGATTATCTACATCGCATATATCCAAATAAGCTCGATTAAAAACAAAGCTCATCGACAAATGCGATGACGTCATTTTTCCAAAAGTCAACTTCTCCTTCATTAGTAGCAATATTCCAGTACCACCAGCGTTTGAAGTTTACATTTCACACCTTATACGTTATTCTAGAGCTTGTGTTCAGTACACTGATTTTCTGGACAGAGCTCAGCTGCTGACGCAAATGCTCATTAAACAAGGTTACGATGCTCATATTTTGAAGTCATCGCTACACAAATTTTACGGTCGTCATCACAATCTTGATGACCATTACGAAATATCCATATTTCAAATGACAATGGATCTTTTACTTTTTACGTAGATGTTTTCTTTCCTCTGTCACTGATAAGACTTTTCCCGGACTTGACTGTAGATATGAGTAACACGGCGGGTGTCTTATCAGAAGCAGAAACTACTTACCCTTCGCGAGCACCTCCAGTTGTTTGTTGGAGGGCGCAGGTTTAATCTACGTTTTCTGTGTTTGTTTGTGCATAGTGGTGTCCAACACATATTGTATTGTGCTTCGTTCTGTTTTTCTTCGTCTTGTGTTGACAGTTTCTCTAGATTGTCATTTTTTGATTGGCCCTTCGGTATTCTCTAACGTTTATTTACAGTTTCTCTGGATTGTCATTTTTTGATTGGCCCTTCGGTATTCTCTAACGTTTATTTACAGTTTCTCTAGATTGTCATTTTTTGATTGGCCCTTCGGTATTCTCTAACGTTTATTTACAGTTTCTCTAGATTGTCATTTTTTGATTGGCCCTTCGGTATTCTCTAACGTTTATTTGCCAGTTTCTCTGGATTGTCATTTTTTGATTGGCCCTATGGTATTCTCTAACGTTTATCTTGTGTATCCTATGTTGACAGTTTCTCTGGATTGTCATTTTTTTATTGTCCCTTCGGTATTCTCGAATGTTTATTTATCATAATATCATGCATAATCATAATACATTATTTTATCTTCAGCTGTTCATCGTTGTGATATCCGTGGAGAAGAAAAAATTAAACTATTTCTTGCCATTCGAGATGACCCAGAAGAAAATGTTGTGGAATATATGAAAGAACACCCATGGGCCTTACATTGTATGTTTTGGTTTGGTACGTATAAAGAGAGTCATACAACTGTATAGTATTTCCAGTATTTGTGCTGGTGTTTTATCTTGTTGGGTGGAACCGAATCTGCTTGAGTTTTTTTTTAAATTTTATATCGTTTGTTTATATTAAATTGCCGTTTAAAATCCAATTATCACGAGGGGTGGGATCGCATTAGCTGGTTTAACCCCGTGTAATTTTTGTGCCTGTTCCAAGCCAGGACATGTATTTCCAATAATATATGTCGTGGAATTTTTTCATGTTCAATTGGGTTGAGATGAGAGGTGATTGTTCGTTTTGTTGTTATTTGTGGAATTGTTGACCATCACCATTTACACTTTCTTTTCATAATTACAAGCATCTATACAACAACAAAAATTAATACGGCATTCATGTGTATCATGTCCCTGCTAAATATAATATATATTTTTGTCATGAACATCATACCCATTACAGTGAACTCGTGATTTTAAAAATTGTTTTTGTTACATCGCAATTGTTTTTTCCTCATCTCTCTCTCTTGTATTTTAATCTTTGTTTAAATCTTGAGTGTCCCATTACCAAATTTTAAGACACGTCGTAATACTAAACTACTTGCAACACTACATTTGTAATTGTTGGCAAAGAGGACGAAAATGTGATCATTCAATTTATTTTAGTTTCTTCGTCATTAAACAGTGCTAACAATAGATATAAGTGAATGGGTTAATGACAAAATGTGACTTTAACTCGTGGTCTGTCGAATGAACGAACAAACATGAATGAAGTATCATTTTACACTCGCCTTGTTCTTACGTTTCATACAATGAGACGTCTTATCAGGCATTCCAGTACTATGACGATGCGAAAAAGTAGTCTGGCATAGAGCATATAATGCAGCTTCGTATTATTCTTTTATCCAATCATCAATAGGAGTTGGGAACCATTTGACGGCATTTGTATGCCTGTCTCAAGTCAGAACTTGTATTTTCAACGCATAATGTCATGGATTATTTGTGTTCAGTGATTTGAGGAGATAGATTGTTGTTGATCTTGGTGGAATTATTCACCGTTGAAACTTTCTTTTCATAAATAATTTAGTACTTTTTTTTTATTTGACCTCACCACCTGATAGTGTCAGTGTCAACAAATTGTCTATGATACCGGAAATTATCATTCAGTGAGACGTCAAGCACACTTTGAGTTACCGATAAATACAATAAGAGTTTCGACATACATTATCACTAACATACCAGTTCGTCCTATCGGACTCGCTGCGATAGTAGTGACAATGTCTGCCTCGACCTTCAAAGCTGCTGCTATTCTATGTATATTATAATGCATCTTTTTTTATACAAAACAACAAAATTAAGCAAATACATGGCTTAGGGTTAGGGTTGTAGTGTTTAATGCTCTTTTCAACAATATTTCAGCTATATAGTGGCGGTCAGTTTTATTTGTGGAGGAAACTGGAGTGCCCGGGGAAAATCACCAACCTGTCGCAAGTCACTGACAAACGTTATCTCATAATGTTGTATCGAGTACACCTCGCCTGAGCGGGATTCTAGCTCACAACTTCAGTGGTGATAGACACTGATTGCACAGGTAGTTGTAAATCCAACTGCTATGCGATCACGACCACGACGGCCCCTAAGTATATAGAGATAATCAGAACTACATAAAATTGTATGGTAGATAATAATAATATCAAATGAAAACCAAATATAAATTAATTTATTATGCAATTAATATAAAATAATAAAATACAGGTAACCTCGTGGTATAAAATGAAAACAATCATAGATATTACATTACTAATTTAAAAAGCTCGAGTTATGTATTTCAGAAATTCAAAAGAACAAAAACACTGGACAACTGTGCACATGCGCATTGAATTTGGAGCAAGGTATTACAGATTGTATTGCAAAAGAAGATATTTTGAAGACTCTCGAAATATGTATTGGGTATGCTATGTGTCCACACGTGTTATTACAACAAAAAGGGATTTCAGTTCCAAACACTCAATCAATATCCAGGAATGAACTTATGATATTCTATGATATAACTCAGGCAAAAGGTGGGATAAGAAATTCATTAAAGGCAACCGCTGGTTTGTACTGGATTCACTTAGCTATATTCTGGAACAAACAGAGGCTTATAAGGGACACTCTGCAGTTTTGCATAAAAGAAAAATTTAATTTTCCATCATATACTGTATACCACAACATATCTGCCGTTTTACTTGCTATAATGCATGGCAATGACACTGCTGTTAAAGAATTGGCTATATTTGAACCGAGTAGCATTCTTAAGCCGCCACGAAATTTCAATAATAATAATAATAATAAATCTCAAGATAATACTACAGAATATGAATATGGTTCTTTATCTTTGGCGTTAGCGACTAATCAGTTTGAAAACTTCAAAACGTTGTATGGATGTCTATCTAAAGTTGATTTAAAAGGATTATCCGCAATACAATGTTTGTCTAACATTGCATTATGGGATATGTTTACTTTAAAGATGGAAGATTTGGTCGTTAACAGAACCCTATCCACTGTATATGACCTAATGTCAATCAAAAGTATACCAATCTACGCATATGCATCTCTATTCAGCCTTATAAACAAATTGGGTAAGTTTGTAGTAATTTTTTAAGAAATCTTTATAAATACCAGATGCGTAGGGTCAAGGACGTATATACGTCTTTGGTAGGGTGGACTGGAATGTGAGGGGGCAAGTTTTGGAATTGGAACGAAAAGAAAGGGGACACACTACAAAAGTGTGTGGGGGTGACAAGATTTCAAAACTAACAAGCAAAAAAAAAGATAATTTTGCCTCAATGCATACGTTGATCTCGTTTTTTACTGCACATGTTCTGCTTCCTTGCTCAATTTGCAGCTGTTTCTCAGCTGTTTTGTCAAAAACGTGTAGGCACATGCTACTCATGGCTCATACGTCCCTGTATACTAATAGACATAAAAGGTTTCTCACTTTTGTAAATTAATGCAAATATTATCTTGTATAGAAAATAATCTTTAGATTTAGATACAAATTGCTAAATAAAAACTGATATCATCAAAACGCTCGAGTTTCTGATTGACATAGTTGTTATGTTTGGTGGAAAATGTTTTTCAACAGACAATCGGCATATCTATGGGTACAAACTGTGTTCTTCTTCTCTCCGACTTGTTCCTTTATTCATACAAAGGCTTCTTAAGAAAAAAACGAAAAGAAGCTAATCCGATCCTTAAATTTTAAATCTGATTCATACTTTGACCTACACCTAGATATTGACAGACAGAACGGGTTAAAACGAACTCTTACGACAAAAGAGATGATTTAAATTTTCCCATTGTGAACTTTCCATTTATATGTAGCCACATTCCAGCAGCACATATATATGATGTATATATTTCTTGGTTGATGCGAGATTCCAGAGCTTGTGGTTCCTATCATGATTCCCGTGCTCAGAGTACTTCAGCTAACAATGACGTTACTGAACCAAGGGTTCCTAGTGGTTAAGTTGAAGTCATCACTTCGAAAGTGTTATGGTTACCACTATGACTTGGCTAACCGTTACGGAATATCTGTGTCACAAATGACCACGGACCACGACGGGTGCCAATAATGGAACATGGCTTTAGTTCACATAGTATTCGTTGATTATGCAATTACAATAATTTATGTTTAAAAACAATTATTCATGCCTGAATATTCTATAGATATAATAACTAAAGCCAATCTTTGACATCTAGTTCATGCAGTCATATTGTTGATGTACAACGATTTTCAAACAATTCTCTCTCTCTCTCTCTCTCTCTCTCTCTCTCTCTCTCTCTCTCTCTCGCTCACTCTCGCTCGCTCGCTCTCTCGCTCGCTCGCTCTCTCGCTCTCTCTCTCTCTCTCTCTCGCTCGCTCTCTCGCTCTCGCTCTCGCTCTCGCTCACGCTCTCTCTCTCTCTCTCTCGCTCTCTCGCTCTCTCTCTCTCTCTCTCTCTCTCTGTGTGTGTGTGTGTGTGTGTATAAATTTATGTTACTTTTTCGTTGTAGATATACATTGGGCATACAAGACAGTCTTTGAACAAACCGATTTTTGTCGTCAATTTATCTGTTGGAAAAGGAGACGAGAAAAAAGTCAAATGTTATTTTTGGATTCACTTATGTGCACTGTCGTATTTCATGGAAATGCGGATATTGTTCGTGTTTTCCTTAAATATGGTTTCAACTCAAATGCCAAACTCAACCGTTGCAGCATATTGGTCTGGGCAGAGGGTCTACAATATCGAGATATCGCGGATCAATTAATTTCCACAGGAGCCGTGCGAAAACGTCATCCGAAAATGACGTCATTAGTTGATGTGGCAATTACTTCTAATCCCATTTATTTCGCACTTGCAGATCCGGATTTTTCTCTACTTTCGTTAATACATAGTTTATATGAAAATGGACATGAAATCACTGACTACTTTAGTTCGCTAAAGTATGTCTGGAATAAGAACGATTATGATATTGTCGACTATATAATGCTACGTGAGCATGATCCACAATTGTTGGAAAAGTATGTGTTAAAATGTCACAGTAAAAATTACCCACTTTTTTTATATTGTATCATTAGCTCAAACTGTTCAATACGACTCAGTTCAATAATGGTTCTGCATGTGATAGATTTCTTAAGGAAAACTCATTCTCCTCGTATAACCTTTTACATTATGTCAGAAATATCCAACTATCCCTTATCTAATGGTAGAATACAGATTGAAGAAAAGGATACATCACATGTGAACTTAAATAACATATGCCCTCAACGTTTGAAAAGTTTATGCAGAGATAGATTGAGATTACATTTTAAAGGTTACAAGTTTTTCAAATTTCTCAATTTAATGAAAACGACAATTCCTCTGTCAATTCAGAGTTTTCTACAAAAAGAGGACATTCTTGAGCTGTTTCTGTCGGAAGCCTATCGTAAACATCTTGATGAACAGTCGTATCGTGCAAGGAAATATTTTGTGTAAGTCCTTCTGAGGTTTAACGTCCTCGTTTTATTTCACTTATACTGATTTACGTTAAAAAAAAAAACACAGTTGAGCAAAATTCTTGAAGCTCAAAGACCTTCATGAAGAACAAGACCAGTATAACTTTACTCAAAATATGATGTTGCATTATGGAAGACAGGAACAGCCAATTGACAATATCACGTTTCCGGCTTGTAACTCCTACAAAGTGGAATCTTGAAAACACGAAAACCCGAAGGTTAGACGTTTTCGTTTATGCCTTTTCGCGTTTTCACCTATTCGCGTAAACATTAAGAGGCAAAAACGCGAAATGGCCGCTCCCGGTCTCCACACTACACCATTATATCGTTATAAATTCAATAACAAATAACAGAGAACTTGTATCTTTACATAGAATCTCCATTTCTTTATGCACTGGTACAAAAAGTAAATTAACACTTAAATGTAGCTACATATATTATGTAAACATACGTAAGGCTGCTAAAAGTGCTCGGTAACATCAGAACTATGTCAGGCTGCTAAAAGTGCTCGGTGACATCAGAACTATGTCAGGCTGCTAAAAGTGCTCGGTGACATCAGAACTATGTCAGGCTGCTAAAAGTGCTCGGTGACATCAGAACTATGTCAGGCTGCTAAAAGTGCTCAGTGACATCAGAAATATGTCAGGCTGCTAAAAGAGCTCAGTGACATCAGAACTATGTCAGGCTGCTAAAAGTCCTCGGTGACATCAGAACTATGTCAGGATGCTAAAACTGCTCGGTGACATCAGAACTATGTCAGGCGGCTAAAAGTGCTCGGTGACATCAGAACTATGTCAGGCTGCTAAAAGTGCTCAGTGACATCAGAACTATGTCAGGCTGCTAAAAGTGCTCGGTGACATCAGAACTATGTCAGGCTGCTAAAAGTGCTCGGTGACATCAGAACTATGTCAGGCTGCTAAAAGTGCTCGGTGACATCAGAACTATGTCAGGCTGCTAAAAGTGCTCGGTGACATCAGAACTATGTCAGGCTGCTAAAAGTGCTCGGTGACATCAGAACTATGTCAGGCTGCTAAAAGTGCTCAGTGACATCAGAAATATGTCAGGCTGCTAAAAGAGCTCAGTGACATCAGAACTATGTCAGGCTGCTAAAAGTCCTCGGTGACATCAGAACTATGTCAGGATGCTAAAACTGCTCGGTGACATCAGAACTATGTCAGGCGGCTAAAAGTGCTCGGTGACATCAGAACTATGTCAGGCTGCTAAAAGTGCTCAGTGACATCAGAACTATGCCAGGCTGCTAAAAGTGCTCGGTGACATCAGAACTATGTCAGGCTGCTAAAAGTGCTCAGTGACATCAGAAATATGTCAGGCTGCTAAAAGAGCTCAGTGACATCAGAACTATGTCAGGCTGCTAAAAGTCCTCGGTGACATCAGAACTATGTCAGGATGCTAAAACTGCTCGGTGACATCAGAACTATGTCAGGCGGCTAAAAGTGCTCGGTGACATCAGAAATATGTCAGGCTGTAAAAGTGCTCGGTGACATCAGAGATATGTTTATTATTGACCAGTATTTACACACATTGTACGACCAACTAAAAAAGATTCATTCAAAAGTATGAATGAAAAATGTCTTTATAGATATTTTATATTTATATCAGATAGTGATTAAAACAGGTGTAACTATAATTGATTCCTTTATTTTTGCGTGTGTTTAGCTCATTTCTTTATCCAAAAAGGAGGAGTTACAGTGTTTAACGCTACTTTAAACAATATTTCGGTTATATCGTGGCGGTCAGTTTTTATTGGTGGAACAAACGGAATACCCGTAGAAAACCACCGACCTGCCAGAAGACAAACTTTATCATGTAACGTTGTATCAAGTACACATCGCCTGAGATGGATTAATATTCGAACTCACAACGTAAGTGTTGATAGGCACTGATTGCATAGGTGGTTGTAGATCCAACTACCATAGCATCACGACCACGACAGTCACTCTTTATCGTAAGAGTCAAATAAAAAACATTGTTCAATATAAAGACCGCCTTTGGACACTATGCCTCATTTCTTTATTTTAAAGATCAAATGATAGTTTATTGGGTTACCATGGTAAACAAAAGTGAAAAGTTAATGTCAAGATGTGTTGTACTGTGAACGTCCTTGATTATTTCTATAAGAAAATCAAAAAAGTTCAGATAATACAAAGGCAAGAAGTCAAAAGGACCTAGAAAGCATTACATAGAAAACTAAAGATTGAGCAACACGAACCTCACATAAAGCGGCCAAGGGTGAACTCGGGTGCCCCCGGAAAGGTCAGCAATTACTGCTCCATTAGCGGCACCCGTCATATTACTCTTGCTACAACAAAAGGACGGTAATGTAATCGTGACAATTCGAGGCTCCGAATATTTTTTTTACTTTCTTTTAAATTCTGGAATCAACATTCAAGACACTCTATGTCTGCAAACTATCTACAAAGAGTTCAAGGGTCATTAATAGCTTCGTGTGCCATATAGATGGAACACACCCACTTTTTTGTTTGTATAGTTCACAAGTCATCACCGTATAAAGAAGATAAAAACAACTATAGCTTTCACGGGAGATAATCTTTGGATTTTCAATTGACTAATACCCCGGTAGTTTAGATTAGTTTTAGTTTATGGTGTTTAACGTCACTTTCAACAATATGTCAGTTATATCGTGGCAGTCAGTTTTATTGGTGGAGGAAGCCGAACCTGTCGCAAGCCACTGAGAAACTTCATCACATAATGTATCGAGAACACCTCGCCTGAGCGGAATTCGAACTCACAACATCAGTGGTGATAGGCACTGATTGCATAGGTAGTCATAAATCCAACTACCATACGATCACGACCACGACGGTCCCCTCGATTGACCCACAGGCGCTCGTGACACGGAATTACCCCCCCCCCCCCCCCCCCCCCTTTTAACTTTCTGATTGCATATTTATTTTCAATAAAATTGCAGTATAATATGATCGAAACATGTAAGTTGCTGTTAGCATAAAATTGAATGAATATTGACACGAACAAGTTAAAATGAGGAAAAAGAGTTAAAATAATAGAGAAATAAAGAAATTTTATTTAAAATGAATACGTAAGCAGAAAGTTAAAAGGGGGTGGGGGTGGTAATTCCGTCCCACGAGCGCCTGTGAATTGACTAATAGAGATTATGTGTAGTGCATATACACTTTTTTAATGCAAAAAAGACATATCTGTGCACATTGAATTCACAACATGAATTTCGTGGAACACTACCGGCTTCAGAGATTCCAGTCGTTTGAAATCGTGTCACCGTAATTACCAACAGATTTTGTATAGCGTGAAAAGATGTAGTCATAGATATACAGTTTGTATATATTGGTAAATTTTATGTCAAATATGCTGTCGAACTATTTCAGGTAAATTACCTTTGTAAAGGGTAGCATCGCTTCATATTCTGACAGTTGTCATTCAACGGGTGTCCACGTAGCAGATGGAACATGGCAATTTAAAATCTTTGAAATTATTTCCTGATTTTTCTGTTTCGATGTTGTGGGCATTTGATGTGATTACATTGAACATGTTCAAATGTTCGCAGATTGCCATCTTTACATCTTCCGTTTGGAAGTATTTCCGCGCATGACTGAATGAATTTGTGAAAGGGTTATCTGAAGAATGTTGATAGAAGTAAACGTTCAAATGATTCAAGAGTTTTGGCGAATTTCTGGAATAACATTCATCAATTATACTGGCAATACAATCAAAGATAGGGATGTAAATCTTTCTTATTATCCCCTCGCCAACGAAGTTGCGAAGGGATATAGTAACGCTACCGTCCGTCCGTCCTTCCGTCCGTCCGTAACATTCTTGTGAACACTCTAGAATCAACATCCTTCAACGGATTTTGACCAAACTTGGTACACATTGAGTCCTTAAGAGAATCTGGAACTCTATTGATTTTCAAGGTCATAGGTCAAAGGTCAAGGTCACCTGGTCAAATTTTTACCACGTAGCATCTTTGTGAACACTCTAGAATCACCATCCTTCAATGGACTGTGACCAAACTTGGTGCATATTTAGTCCGTAGAAGAGTCTGGAACCCTGTTGATTTTCAAGGTCAAAGGTCAAGGTCATAGGGTCTAATTTTTACCCTGTAAAATCCTTGTGAGCACTCTAGAATCAACATCTTTCAATGGATTTTGACCAAACTTGGTACATACTTAGTCCTTATGAACATCTGGAACCCTATCGATTTTCAAGGTCAAAGGTCAAGGTCACAGGGTCTAATTTTTACCCTGTATCATCTTTGTGAACACTCTAGAATCAACATCTTTCAATGAATTTTTACCAAACTTGGTACATACTTAGTCCTTAAGAGAATCTGCAACCCTATAAATTTTCAAGGTCATAGTTCAAGGCCACCGGGTCAAATTTTTACCGCATAACATCCTTGTGAACACTCTAGAATCAATATCCTTCAATGGATGTTGACCAAACTTGGTACATACAAATGTACTTAGTCCTTACGAGAATCTGGAAACCCATTGATTTTCAAGGTCATATGTCAAAGGTCAAGGTCACCGGGTCAAATTTTAAATAGATTTTGACCAAACTTGATACATATTTAGTCCTTAGGAGAGTCTGGAACCCTATTGATTTTCAAGGTCAAAGGTCAAGATCACAGGGTCTAATTTTTACCCTTTAACATCCTTGTGAACACTCTAGAATCAACATCTTTCAATGGATTTTGACCAAGCTTGGTACATACTTAGTCCATAAGAATATCTGGAATCCTATCGATTTTCAAGGTCATAGATCAAAGGTCAGTGTCACAGGGTCTAATTTTTACCCTGTGACATCCTTGTGAACACTCTAGAATCAACATCTTTCAATGGATTTTGACCAAGCTTGGTACATGCTTAGTCCATAAGAAAATCTGGAAAACTATCGATTTTCAAGGTCATAGATGAAAGGTCAAGGTCACAGGGTCTAATTTTTACCCTGTAACATCCTTGTGAACACTCTAGAATCAATATCTTTCAATGGAGTTTGACCAAACTTGGTACATACTTAGTCCTTATGACAATCTGGAACCCTATCGATTTTCAAGGTCAAAGGTCAAGGTCACCGGGTCAAATTTTTACCGCGTAGCATCCTTGTGAACACTCTAGAATCAATATCCTTCAATGGATTTTGACCAAACTTGATATATACAAATGTACTTAGTCCCTAAGAGAGTCTGGAACCCTATTGATTTTCAAGGTGATAGGTCAAAGGTCAAGGTCACCGGGTCAAATTTTAGATAGATTTTGACCAAACTTGATACATATTTAGTACTTAGGAGAGTCTGGAACCCTATTGATTTTCAAGGTCAAAGGTCAAGATCACAGGGTCTAATTTTTACCGTTTAACATTCTTGTGAACACTCTAGAATCAACATCTTTCAATGGATTTTGACCAAGCTTGGTACATACTTAGTCCATAAGAAAATCTGGAACCCTGTCGATTTTCAAGGTCATAGATCAAAGGTCAATGTCACAGGGTCTAATTTTTACCCTGTAACATCCTTGTGAACACTCTAGAATCAACATCTGTCAATGGATTTTGACCAAGCTTGGTACATACTTAGTCCATAAGAAAATCTGGAACCCTATCGATTTTCAAGGTCATAGATGAAAGGTCAAGGTCACAGGGTCTAATTTTTACCCTGTAACATCCTTGTGAATACTCTAGAATCAACATCTTTCAATGGATTTTGACCAAACTTGGTACATACTTAGTCCTTATGACAATCTGGAACCCTATCGATTTTCAAGGTCAAAGGTCAAGGTCACAGGGTCAAATTTTTACCCCATAGCATCCTTGTGAATACTCTAGAATCAACATCCTTCAATGGATTTTGACCAAACTTTGCACATAGTTATCCCCTCGCCAACAAAGTTGCGAAGGGGATATAGTAACGCTACTGTCCGTCCGTCCGTGCATCTGTCCGTCCTTCCGTAACATTTCTTGTGAACACTCGAGAGTCAACATGGTTCAATGGATTTCAACCAAACTTGGTACTCAAGTAATACTAACAAAGATCTGGCATCCTATTGATTTTCAAGGTCAAACGTCAAGGTCACAGTTGAACTTTGAACTTTTTAGTGGTTTAACAGTGAGGGGATACGCCACGTTTTGCGTTGCCCTTGTTTGTATTGGATACACAGGTTACAAGCGTGTCTATATGAGTAACGCCATGTGTCGCGAGTTCATCTTGTCGCTATCTACCGAAAGTACTGTATTGATGCGTACAGTGTGTGTGTGCTTGTCATATTCGCCATTGGTTAGCAGCTTGCTGTGAAAAGGGGAGCCAAGTGCGTAAGCCTTCCTCGCCAATTATAGCCTCTCATACAGTAAGACCTATGTGGCTCAGATATGGCAACTTCCTCGAGGTGGTAGATGGTAATTGGATGCTTCGCGGTTCCAGGCAGAACCACAAGGTCTCGGAGGAAACTAGGCCCCTAGATGCACGGCATACATGGCCCACCAGTGTGTGGATATGCCCTGGTGTCTGCAAACCTAGTTCCCAGCTATGGGTTAAAGTAGAACTTTCCACTGTTTTGTGGATGGAGAGGGAAACTCCATTATCAAACCTCCGCTTCCTTGCGGCATACCCATTGATGGGAAAGGCTTCGGGAGAAAACCCCGAGGATAAATCCAGTTTGGGACCTGTAAAGTCCCTCCTGTGCTTCCAGGAAAGGTTTTATACCAGAAGCTAAGGGAGAGGTAACCCTAACAGAAACCCTGAGTGCTGAAGTCGGAGGTGCTGGGCCGTAATTGGCGCACTCTAACGGACCACAACACCACGCATTTACAGCCATTATAGCGAGCGAAAAGAAGAGAAGATATTGTCGCTCACTAAGACGTCTTTCAAAAGTTCTTACACCGTTTTGTTGACAGTTAAAGCGATAAAGAAACAACACAGCAAAACATAGCTAAAGTTAACAAAAGATTTTTCGGGTATGCTATTCGATAAATATTCAAATTGCTCCACGTGCCAAACAAGTGTAACTTTTACAATTTCAAGAATTTATTATTAGACTTTTCAGGTGATGCGTTCCATAGCAAAGAACAGCACACCTAAAAGAATTATTTCCATATTTTGTCTTGTTGAAATTTTGAATATATCTATCTAAAGTTATAAATTTTTGAACATACCAAAGGATTCATAAGAAGCCTTAAATTGAAGGACAGACAATACAATAACTAAAATAAAAGGGAAAAACAATGCCCACAAAACACTTCCCAGACAGCTAAGGATTGAGTAACACCAACTCCATACATAAAAAACGGAATGAACTCGTGCTCTGAAGGTATAGGCACTTCCTGCTCCACTAGTGGCACCCATCGTGTATGTTACTCTTGTTACAAATGAGTTGATAAGACATGAAAGAGAAAAGGAGGGTAGGAAGCTGTCTGTTTTCTTGTCTGGTCAAGGAAGAACATTGCTAAAACTTCAGCCAAACAGAAGCAAGAATCACCGATGTTGGTTGTTTTTGTCTGATTAAGTCCAAATGAGGATTTTAATAGAGGCCCTCTCATAAATTATTTGCATCAGCAATGTTGTTTGTAGGAGGGCTCATGTCGTACTGTGTTGATTGTGTTTGTTTGCCTGTAGCGCGGTGTTCTCCATTTTGTTATATCATATGTTGTTAGGTTCTTAGGTCCTTGTTGTGATGTCCTCTACGATTTCCGCATGAAAACGATGTTCGGTTCGTCTTTACCCCTATTTGTTTGTAGGAGGTTATGATATTTGTGTTTGTTGGCGTATATAGTGGTGTCGAACATGTCTTGACTCCATGAGTAATATAGCGGGTGTCTTATAAGAGGCAGGAACTGCTTATCCTTCGCGAGTACCTGGATTCACCGCCGTTTTATTAATTTTACGGTGGGATCCGCGTTGTTCATCTTTTTAATTTTCTATGTCATGTGTTTGTTTTGTTTGCCTTCATCCTGTGTCTTGTGTGCCCTGTGTTGTCGGTGTCTCTGTCATTGTCCATTCTTGTCTGATGTCTGATGTCCGCTTTGTACAAGACCAACAGGCTTAGTTGGATTTTGATAGTGTCGGGCCTAGCTCACTGACACAACAGACCATGGGTAGACATGTGGCTCCAATTGGACACATTATCCCTATTCCTTACTCTTACTCCTTTAACCGTTGGGTACTTGGTAGAAAATCAGCACATGCCAATTTCCAATATATTGTTCTATTATTTTAAATCCGTTTTGGTCAAGTTATCTCGACCAAAGCTGGAAGCCATGATCTACCACACTCGAGGCGAGCACACTAACGAAAATATAACTGAATGCATGAGTAATGTGCTATGCGTTACCATTAATTAGCGATTTTGCAAGTACAATCACTATATTATTTTCCGGATATTGTTCGCATCCATCACATGCATAGGCTCTTCAACATATACACGATCTAATTTTAACCATTACAAACTCAAAATGAAAGTTGCAACCTCGTCTGTTAAATGCAGTGGACGAGTAGATCTATAAAACAATGGGATTGAATTGGGGAAGACCTCATCGAAAGTATGAGAAGAAGGACAATCCCAAAGAACAAAAAACAATGGAGAAAGTATTAAAAAAAGTTGGTAGGTAATTTTATATACAACCTAGACACACACTGACACAGTGATTCCTGTTTTTATTGTTTTTAATTGTATATACGCACTTTGGTGGCATGCTTTTATCCTATGTTGTTGATGTAACTTGCCTGTGAGGCAGTAATCAAGTAGAAGTACATTGTGCTACTACCATACGATCTCGACAGCCCCTTCAACGGCAATGGTACAAAAACATAGATGACAACAATCTGTTGGTACAACTAGTAGGTTTAATTAATTAAATCCGGACATTTATATTTCATTCCATCTTATACTACCATTTTATGTGCAACATTTAATTGCAATAAATATATTCAAATTATGAGAAAATTTTACTTCACAATATTCATCCTTGATTTTAAGTACAAAATAAAGATAAAAGTTTTTCTTCACTGAAGATTTATTTCTCAGCACATCATATCAATAATATAAAAAAAAACACAGCACAATACTCTTAAATCACTGGATAAGTGAAATAATAATAAAAACAACTTTTAATAACACTCTCAAGGATGGTGTGACATCAGCTTTGAGGATGATGTGTGTAGATTGCTCTGGGCTGTAGCTTTCTCTGGTGAATATACCTAAAATAAATGAGAAATTGTTATAGGCAATAGTATTAATTTGGGTAAGCAGACAGAAAGTTACAGGACAAAAAGTCACAATTAATATTTTGGGTTAAATAATGTTATAACAATAAAATGTCACAATACACATTTAACATGTATGTGGGAGTATATATAGGGTTGACACCGGTATGTAACTTGCTGTTAACATAGATTGTATAAATATGGATATGCACAAGTTAAATTAAGGAAAATGGGATGAAATAATAAAGATATTTTATTGAAAATAAATATGTAATCAGAAAGTTGATTAATTCATAAATTAAAATGATTTTTTATACAATTTATTAAGAAATACCAATCACAAAATCATTATTTAGGTAAATACTTGTTAGACAGATTTTTTTTTTAAAAACTATTTTTGTCTATTTAATTGATAACTGACCCAAGTTAGGCTAAATAAATGAAATGTGACTTAATGTGTTAATTAATTTTCAATAAAAAAAAGACATATGACTTTTATAAATTTCAATTTCTTATCTAATTCTTATCTTATTATATAACAATATGGCCACTGTTAGTAGAAAATAGAACATTTCTTAAAATAGTCATTATTTCTGCATTTTCAAATTGGAATGAGCTAAAATTTAAAGAGTAGGTGCATGTGTATTGTAATGAGTTGTTGAACATATACAGGTATTACAGATTTTTCTGTAATATTTGTAATTTTACAGATTTTTCAGCAAAAGTTCAAATTAGGCAGACTTGTTCAATTTCATTGGAAAATATTTTCCTCAGAACCACATTACTAAATTAAACCAGCTTGGCTGGTATGGTCTTTGGATGGTACTCTTTTAAAATCATATGACGATATCTGGCAACTCCGTCTTCCATCAAAGATTAACACTGTTACTAAAAATAGAAATATTTTTAAAATAGCTATTACTTCTACATTATTTACTGGAATGAGCAACATTGTAAATTGTATGTTAATGGAAATATATATTCTGGGTATTTCTGTAAAAATAGTAATGTTGCCGTTTTTGCCTTGTTTTGCAAATATGCAAATTAAGCCTGATTTGATCGAAATTCTCAGATACTACTTAACCAAGTTAAGCAAACACAAACAGGGTCAGAAAATTATTAAAATAGTTTTTTGTGGTACCGTATTTAGGGTTGTATAATGTGCATTGGTGCATAATGCGCACCCCCTCTTGGCCTTGAAAATCTCCAGAAAAAAACTAGTTTGTGGCTATAATGCGCATGGACGTTTAAAAAAATCGTCGTCGGAAATGTAAGAATTAAATATCAATCGTATATATTTTTCAGTCCTTTGAGCATGTTTCATTTGCTGGGAGAATTTAAGAACCATTTATCTCTTTTCATCTTCAATAAAGTTGCAAAATATTAAATGTGTTGGGTTTTATTGGCGGACATGTGATTTCCCAGTCTGGGAAAGAGTGAAACACATTGTTCCTGTTTATAATGCGCACCCCTCCTACAAATTAAAGAATCTGGGCAAAATCCTGCGCATTACATAACCGTAAATACGGTATTTGTTTAATATGACATCTTTCTCTGTATTGTAGATATAGAATGTCGTCAGCTAACTCGAAGTGAGAAGTACGAGTTCTACCTGGCTATGCGTGATGAATCACAAAATAAAGTGGTATCTTATATCAAGGACAATCCATGGACATTATCTTCTATATTTTGGTTCGGTAATTAAATTTTATGTTTTATTAATAAATTTCTGGTCATTTTGGTTTGGTTTTATGGTTTTAAATGCCACTTTCAACAATATTTCAGTTATATCGTGGCAGTCAGTTTTATTGATGGAGGAAACCAGAGGACCCGGAGAAAACCACTGACCTGTCGCAAATCACTGACAAACTTGATCACATAATGTTGTACACCTCACCCTGATTGAGATTCGAACTCACAACATCAGTGGTAATAGGCACTGATTGCATAGGTAGTTGTGAATCCAACTACCATACGATCACGACCACAACAGCCCCAATTTCTGGTCAGGACAAACTATATATATGTATATCAGTTAAGCCATCTAGTTATAATTTGCAATTATTATTACTATTTTGTAGTTAATGGTATTGTATCAATGTTTCAAGTCATCACTGGTTACTAGTAAAATAAAGTCATTCTCTGGGATACATGTGTGCATAAACATTAGTTGTTATCATTTCTAGCCAGCACATCATGGCATGCTACCAAGGTTGATAGAAAAATTGTTGTTTTTTTTTATAGAAATTGGTCCGAAAAGAAATGTTCTTGGCAAAGAGGAACAGGGCTGTTCTTGTTCAGAAGATTGTGAACTAGGAATGAAGCCAAATGTTTCAAATGATGAAATGATGTCAAAATTAGAGATGTGTATTCGTTTTGGAATGTGTCCTCATGTTTTGCTACAGAAGTGTGGAGTAACTGTGAGTCATGAACAAGATATATCTGTAGATGAAATAAATAAACACTATACAGAGATACAAAACCTGAACCTGGACAACCCAGTTCGAACATCTAGTAAAGATACAGCTGGTATTTACTGGATTCATTTAGCCATTTTGTTCGGTAAAGAAATTATTATTCAAGATATACTAAGACTTTACTGTCGTTCAAGGTTGCCAGTAGAATTTCTCGTCTCTTTGAAGCATAAAATATCACCTGCTTTATATGCGATTGTCCATAGCAGAGCTCCTATAGCAAAATGTATAGTAACGATTTGTCCTAGTCTTTTGCACTATGATGCAGTCAATCTCAGCCTTGATGTTAGTGCAGACATTTTACCTAATAGTACATCTGTTAATGCAATGATATGGCTGTTGGCAAATCAACAGTATGAAAGCTTCATAGAGTTGTGGAATATGGATTTTAAAGCACCAGAAAGAACAATGTATAATGTATCATCATTATGGTATACAGCCATGGAAAATGCCATCATCACTAGAAACGAGGGACTAATTGGTGTTCTTGCTAAAGTTAAGAGAATGTCCATTGATAACTATTTAAAGTTATTTCCTTTAATTAAAAAATCAGGTAAATATAAAGTGATTTTAACAGATTACAGTCAAACGTGTATTAAGAAGTCACCTTTGGGACAAAGAAAAGATGGTCTTATAAGACAGGTGACCTTTTAAAAGAGGTTCAATTCATACAAAATTTTCTATGACAGGACAAGAATAAGGTGACCTTTTAATACAGGTGACTGCTTAGTAAAGGTGACCACGTGGGCAGGTGTGACAGTATTTATATCTTGAAGGTTCTAGTAAAATTGCATTTTTTTGTGAAAAACTGTGGACTTTGTATTTGATAAAGTTATGCATAATTTAACATTTATTGAAATGCAACAAAAAGAGGGGAATTGATCCATATAATGCCAATTGATTACAATATCATTATTTTTTCAATTTTTACTTTTTTTGATGAGGGTTATTATAATTCTTAAACAAATATATCAATTGTATATCTTCAAGTTCCAAAAATAATGTTAACCTATAAATAGCAGTGCAATAAGTCCAAAATGTGTGCAAAGATACCAATATATAGATAATTTGTACTATTCATTATTGGCTGTTGTCCTAGACCCAAGCGACATGTCTATCTGCAGATTGTTGTTTGAGTGAGCTAATACTATAAAATTTCAACTAAGTATTTTGGTCTATTGCAAAGCTGACATTATCATCATCTCAACGAAATGTAATTTGATCTCGCCATGATAGAACTAGCCGAAAAGTTTGTCATTTGGCATTAAGCAACAATCACTCACTCACTCATTCATTCATTCAATCTTCTGCTTAAATCTTTTACCGGTATCTTAAAATTTGTATTGTATAAACATGATGAATTATTGATAAACTTGTCATTCACAAAAATATTTCTTTTCTTATAGGTTGTAATTCGGCTTATCAAATAATTTTGGAAGAATCTGATTTTTGTGACCAATTTATGAGGGGTAAGAAAACGACAAAGAGCGAAACAAATATGAAGGAATACAGAACTCAATTGATCCTTGATAAGATCATTGCTTTTATTGTACTCGATGGTGATGCTTCCGTTGTCAAGCTTTTCATTGATCATGGATTTAATGCAGATACAAAACTATTTAACCTTAGTTTGCTAGCATGGGCTAGTTGTTTAAATCTAACTGAAACTGAGAAAGTATTATCTTCTGTCGTAGGTATCAAAAAAGACATTGATGTTGAAAAGCCAATAATTGAAAATATTTTGAACTTTGACACGTGGGATGACGAGACATTTACTGACACGGATATAGTTTACGTTATAAACAAATTATTTGAACATGGACATTTAATTATCACGGACAAAGCTTTAGGGAAAGCATGTGACAAGTATCAGTATCGTGTTGTGAAGTATCTCTTGCTTCGCGGAGCAGATCCATATTCTATATTTAATCAAAGTTATTGGATATGGAAGTTGATGTATTTGATTATAACGACAAATACACCATTCATAAAGTTCCATGAATTTCTAAAGGAAGAGGGAAGGTTTCATTACCTGTATTCACGATTTGATATCCTACAAGTTCTACCAGAAGTAGTAGGTAAATCTGGGATCCAGGACATGGTATCAGTAGAAACAATGAACTGGTTAACAAACAATGCTATTCCTATTGTTCCATCGTATGTCACAATGCAATGGCACAGCCGTGTTAGATCACTTCAGAGTATTTGTAGAAGTACTCTGTGTTCCCATTTCAAAGGCTATAAATATCTACGTTATCTGAAACTGATTGAGAAATCAATTCCGTTGTCTATTCTTATGTACTTGAAGAAGGAAGATCTTCTTCAACAATTTCTTTCAAAATCTCAGCGGGAAGAGTATGATGAATTATTTGATGGAGTTGATACCTATTTTCTGTAACCACTGATGAAAGACATCAAACATTATACAGTCAAACCTGTCTCATGTGACCATCCAAAGGGAACATTGAAATGGGGTTGCACAAGACAGATGGTCGCTAAATACAGGTTTAATATAATATGAAATGCAGTGTGAAGGGAAATTAAAATTAAGGTCACATTATACAAGTCATTGTTTAATAGAGGTGGTCACTAATCAGGTTTGACTGTATTATAAGGTGTGACAAGTAATACATAGAGACATTTTGCATAATTCTGTATATATACACTATACTCACATTGTCGGAAAATATATAATTTATTTATACCAACTTTAGAAACAGGTAGAAAGCGACCTTTTGGTGAGCCTTTCCTGTCTGTTTCAGAGCGAGGGCAAATAAGTTTTAAAATTTACAGACTGAATTTTTATTGTGTTTATCCTGAAATGTCAAAAAGTCCAAACCAAAGCATCATTTTAATCGTTTTAAATGGTGTCCTCTGTGAAGTCCGCACTTACAAAATGTATACTGTTACCGTTTCTTATTGTCACTCTACAAGAATCAGGTACCAGAAAAGCTATATTTTGGTCAGTTACCGAATATAGCAAAAAATTATCCAGTCAATGCAATTTGACTGCTAAAATAGAACAAATGCAGGATAAAAGAGAATAGTTGGGCATCCATGATGGTAGAAGTAGAACATTGTACATGTATATACATGTATCAGTGGCATATCCAATACCACAACTTCAGGGATTGGGGAGGGCTATCATGCTCGTATGGTAGTTGGATTTACAACTACATATGCAATCCGTGCCTATCACCACTAACACCATTGTGAGTTCTAGTCCTGCTCATGCAGTCATGGTGAGGTGTACTTGATACAACATTATGTGATAAACTTTGTCAGTGACTTGTGACAAGTCAGTGGTTTTCTCTAGGTACTAGTTTCCTCCACCAATAAAACAGACAGCCATGATATAGCTGAAATATTGTTGATATTTATGTGACTTTAAACACCATAAAACCATACCTAACCCTATTCTGGTCTCCCACGAAGACCATTAATTTCTTTAGATGTTTATAACTTATTGATGTATTAAATCTGTTACCTTCTTAGCTACTAGTCATTAAATAATTAGGAGCATGCACTGTCCATGTTTATTCTGTCATTCCTTTTTTTTTAATACTGTGTGGTCTTTTTGATTGATTGATTGATTGATTGATTGATTGATTGATTGGTGGTTTAATGCCAACTTCAGCAGTATTGCAGTTATATCGTGACATGAAAAAAAAATATTGTAGATTAATTTCCTCAACTACAAGACCCTTAGAAATAAAATATTTTGTGATCCTTTTGAATGGAAGTGAATCTGTAGGTTTTTAATACATAAGTTCTAGTAGATGGATCCTTCTAAATTTTGAATACTATTAACACTGTCATTGGAAATAAAGAAAGGTTGGTATTGATTAAGGATATTTTTGCCCTACCACGTTTCCAAACAGCATCAGCAGTGCCGGATTTACCTATAGGCTCAACAGGCTGAAGCCTAGGGGCTCAAAATTGAGGGGGCCTCTGGCCAAGGTGTATAATATTATTAACACTGTTATTGAACTTTCACACTTATGCTGTGATAACATAATGTACTTTCTAAACAACCCCTCAGTAATTTTCGCTACACAGTTGTACTCCATTTCAGAATATTGCAGAATTTTAAACACCCCTCATCACCTTCGCCTTTAATGATATTGATTAAACACACTTCCATCTTCCTCCAGTCGTGAAGGCAGGGAATTGGGAGGGGCCTGACAAGTGGAATAGCCTAGTGCCTCTCTTTATCTAAATCCGGCACTGTGTGTCAGTCAAGAAGAGTTTGAAGATACCAAAGAGGTAATCAGAATCAAAGAACAGACAACACAATGGCCAAAAGAAAAAGTACAAAAGGACAAACAACGATCTGCAAAACATACACATAAAACTAAAGATAGAGTAACATGAACCCCACTAAAAGTTCCTGCTCCACTGTCACATCTGATGGGGATGCTATATCAGAGGCCATGTGTTATTTGGTGTGCCTCATCTGTGTATGTTAAGATCCCTTCATTACCTGCACTGCAGTTTCATCAAAGTCTGTGGCCATTAAGAGTCTGCATTATTATGAAGCCACTATTTTCCTATTATGTCATTTTTCATTTTCAGTAACAAATCGGGCTAAATTAATTAAAAACTCTACAATGACATTAAACACTTTATTTACCATACATAAATAAATCTATTAATCTCAATACTATGAAAATAGAATAGACCAAAATTGTCATTACCTAACTATACATTGTAATAATAAAATGAGCAAAATGAAAAATCAAGATACAGTTGTCTCCCTTTCACTGGTGTTTCTATGACTACCACAAAAATAAACATTATATCATCAGTTACGTCCCTTTAATCTTAGAACCCATGAACCTTACTGAGAATCAATGTAATACTAGTACATAAAGATTGGGAGGCTAACCTGTCTTGATAAATTCGCTATAACCTTTTCTAAAATATAATGGAATATGATGTCAAAATTTTATTGCCAATAACCAGAACCGGAAATCTTTTTATTGACGTTTAAGCAAAATTCTGTAGTGATGCTATTTTGAATGTCTAGCAATGGTGTGATGGTACACTTGAGGCCTAGAATGTATATTGCTAAATATGTGAATGTCATTGAAAATAATGGGAATTGCATACTGGTTACCATGACTTTTTCTTTTATGATTCAAAATATATATATATGCATACTACTTAAAATTTATTGTGGTAAAATTTGTGAATTTTTTTTTTATTTGTACCCATTTTCAATTAATAATAAAAATGCATTTTCAAAAATACTACAATATTGAAACAACAATTATATATGAACTCCATATAATAACTTTAATAATTTACAAAATATGAAGTTGCTAATAATACAACTGGCACTTCCATGTCAACAAAAAGAGATTCAAATAAAAGAAACAAACAAAACAACTGTCATGACATACTGTGTAAAAATATATTTAAATGTTTTCTTTTGTCAAATGAGTCAATATATACTAAGATATTAATCTAAAGTCACATGATATTACAATCCAAAGTCATGTGATATTACAATCCAATGTCACATGATATTACAATCCAAAGTCACATGATATTACAATCCATCATGAGTATCTGTAATTTGTAGATTTATCAAGATATAGTCATTTTATTTATAAATTTCATAGTTTTTTTTTTCTCACTCACTTGTGAGCTTTAAGCTCCCAAGTTTTTTTTTTTTTTTATTTCAAAACTTGATATTTTTCAATTAATGAATCTGTTTATGTATATTCTATTGTAATCAACTTAACCGTATGACACTTGATCTTAAACAGTTGTTTTTGTGGTAAAGAAAATAAATACAAATTATATATCAATAAGTGACGACTTAACTTAAAATAATTTCTCCAAGTTAACATTAAAAACACAGCAGTATGGATAAAATGTAATAAAAAGTATGTGTTTTAATTGATAAACTAAAATATGTAAACAATTGTTCTATAAATAGTAACAAGTATCACATGACTTGAGTATTGTGCCTTATAACAGTAAATATTAAGAAAATAATCACCTGAATATTAGCTTTTAATAAACTGCCATTTGTTTGTTTAAAATGTATTACCAAACTGGTTTACTAACACAGTTAATATTTGTCATTTAAATGTATTAACTAACTGGTATAACTTGTTTACCCAATTTAACCATTATTGGTTATTACTATTAACACAGATAACATGTGTCCTTTAGAATGTATTAACTAACTGGTATAACTTGTTTACCTGATTTAACCATTATTTATTAACTATTAACACAGATAACATGTGTCCTTTAGAATGTATTAACTAACTGGTATAACTGGTTTACCTGATTTAACCATTATTTATTAACTATTAACACAGATAACATTTGTCCTTTAGAATGTATTAACTAACTGGTATAACTGGTTTACCTGATTTAACCATTATTTATTAACTATTAACACAGATAACATTTGTCCTTTAGAATGTATTAACTAACTGGTATAACTTGTTTACCTGATTTAACCATTATTTATTAACTATTAACACAGATAACATGTGTCTTTTAGAATGTATTAACTAACTGGTATAACTGTTTACCCGATTTAACCATCATTGGTTAACTATTAACACAGATAACATTTGTCCTTTAAAATGTATTAACTAACTGGTATAACTTGTTTACCCGATTTAACCATTATTGGTTATTACTATTAACACAGATAACATTTGTCCTTTAGAATGTATTAACTAACTGGTATAACTGTTTACCTGATTTAACCATTATTTATTAACTATTATCACAGATAACATTTGTCCTTTAGAATGTATTAACTAACTGGTATAACTTGTTTACCTGATTTAACCATTATTTATTAACTATTAACACAGATAACATTTGTCCTTTAGAATGTATTAACTAACTGGTATAACTTGTTTACCTGATTTAACCATTATTTATTAACTATTAACACAGATAACATTTGTCCTTTAGAATGTATTAACTAACTGGTATAACTTGTTTACCTGATTTAACCATTATTTATTAACTATTAACACAGATAACATTTGTCCTTTAGAATGTATTAACTAACTGGTATAACTTGTTTACCTGATTTAACCATTATTTATTAACTATTAACACAGATAACATTTGTCCTTTAGAATGTATTAACTAACTGGTATAACTTGTTTACCTGATTTAACCATTATTTATTAACTATTAACACAGATAACATGTGTCCTTTAGAATGTATTAACTAACTGGTATAACTGTTTACCCGATTTAACCATCATTGGTTAACTATTAACACAGATAACATTTGTCCTTTAGAATGTATTAACTAACTGGTATAACTTGTTTACCCGATTTAACCATTATTTATTAACTATTAACACAGATAACATTTGTCCTTTAGAATGTATTAACTAACTGGTATAACTTGTTTACCTGATTTAACCATTATTTATTAACTATTAACACAGATAACATTTGTCCTTTAGAATGTATTAACTAACTGGTATAACTTGTTTACCCGATTTAACCATTATTTATTAACTATTAACACAGATAACATTTGTCCTTTAGAATGTATTAACTAACTGGTATAACTTGTTTACCCGATTTAACCATTATTTATTAACTATTAACACAGATAACATGTGTCCTTTAGAATGTATTAACTAACTGGTATAACTGTTTACCCGATTTAACCATCATTGGTTAACTATTAACACAGATAACATTTGTCCTTTAAAATGTATTAACTAACTGGTATAACTGGTTTACCCGAATAACCATTATTGGATAACTATTTTAACACAGTTAACAAAGAATCAAATTATCTAATTTAACATTGAAATTCAACAGTGATTTTACAAAGTTATGTGTACTAACAAAAGCATATAAACTTGACACTGTATTAAATTTACAAACAAAGAACATCAATTCAATTATCATAACAGTAGAATCAAACCTCATTTATAACCACTTGTAAATGTGGTATATTTGGATACCCCGACGTGACATAGCAGTGTAACTTTATTTTCATCAGATGGTATTTTTGGTGCAATAGACAAAAATTTCCAATGATTTCCATTAATTTGCTTTTTCCACTGATTTCAAAAAAAAAACGTTAGTAATATATTCCACTTTGTGTAACTCCAATTATCTGTTACTATGGAGTGAAAACAACAACATGTCGACTTAAATACTAAGTTTTTTTAATATGACCTATAAATGACGTCGATGTTGATTGAGACTACATTAATATCACGTATAAATGACGTGGATGTTCATCGAGAATCTGTTGATATTACGTATAAATGACGTCGATTTAGATACAAGGTTAGAGTGTATTGTAATGAAAATACAAATCTAGTTTTATATACCTTGATAACAATAATAAAAAGGCAGAACAAACATTGTTTCACAATGTTTACTAAGATATTATACTGAAAGCACACGTGACATAAACAACTGCTAGGCATTGTTATATTATACAAGTTACATTTAACATGTAGAGACAAATTTGTGTCCTGAAAATGTACAATTTTGAATTTCACAACAGGACTGTTTAAAACTGCAGATCCTAACATTTGTTTTGCTAAAAAAAAAAAAACAACAAAAATTAACGTTGAATATTATTTGTATTTTTTAGAACTTAAATTTATTTTACTGAAATTTATTATATAACATATACCACGATGACAAAATTGCACACAACTCTTATGTTGGATAAACTTTCAAAAGATTAAGTGGTATTTAAAAAAAAAGTATATTATAAAAACAAAAAAGGCATGGTTGCTACAGTGTAATGCCTTTGTATCTGCAATTTTAAGCAGCAGTCTTGTGAAAATAGCTGCCTGCTCTTTGTCAACAAATACAAACGAGGGAATAACATTTATGTTAATCAGTTCTGAAAAAAAGTACACATTTATTTTTTAATAGGTCACCATATTACCTTGTGCACTAGAAAATGCAGAAAATGGCAATATTTGGTAACGTATGTTTTACCCTTCAAACTGCTATAAGCTGAATATTAAATGTTAAAAGTGGCAAAATTAATCATGTTATATTTAGCAGTATATTCAGATTTTATGGTAAAAAGGTCGATAAATGTATGAATTTTATAAAATAACTACAATATTAAAAAGGAAAAAGGGGGTTATGAATGACAGTGTACCCTTATGTTCTACAATGATCTATTAATTTACAAAATGTCTTTATGTATATAATATATAATGTAAACTATAACATCAAAATTGTTTAAAAAGGGAATTTTAAGTTTTGTAATTTGCATATTTCATAGAATGATAGAAGACAATATTGAGTACTAAAAGCTTATGTTAAATACTGAATCTTTAACACTACAAAATGTATTATAACTCCATCTAATATTGCACTCCAGTAAAAACCACAACATATGCCATTTGGTGCCCGACACTGATACAGAAAACAATTTACTATAAGCATATACTAAAAAGTTTACTTCTTTACATGAAAGGGAACGCTCAAATTCTTCTATACATTATCCAGTTTTTGACACAGGCATATGGTAGTTAAAAGTTAATCATGTTAAAATTAAAAAATTAACCATGTTAAAATTAAAAAGTTAACAATGTTAATTTTAAAATTAACCATGTTAAAATTAAAAAGTTAAAAAAATTTTTTTTTTTCATATTAAAAATTTCTAAATCTTTTTTATATTTTTTTTCTACATTTACTAAGGTAAAAAGTGTGCATTAATGTATATTTTATTCCTAATGTAATTGTCTTCGCATACAACAAAATAAAAAAAAAAAAAAACATTATTAATGATTGATTTGTATATATAAGTATTATATATACATGTATATATATTCATGTATTATCTCCTTAAAAACAAAAATCTAAGAGTAAGAAATTGAATACATCAGTTATATATATATATATACTACAGATGTCGTATTATCTCAACGCCAATGCTGTTACAAAGACTGGATATCATAGAAACGTCCCTTCCATGGTAACGTAACGTCACATTGTAGTGTCCACAACGGAGTGTTTGGAATTCTGCATCTCAGTATGGTCCGCGTATGCGTTGAGGGTAGCAAGACGGTTATCCTTCAGGTGAGAAAGGTTAGCACTAATGACGATCAAGAAGTGAATCTGTAATGTAAAATATAATCACTGAGGATATGTATTCACAAAAGTGTATCAAATAATTATACTCATTTAAGGAAATGATTCCCCAAAGTGTAGACCCCTATATCAATTATATTTGGAAAAGTGAAAAATAGTATACAATCAAACCCTTTGTATCGAAGTAAAAAAAAAAAAAAAAAATGTTATTTCGAAATGATGAAACTACTGCAATCGAAGCTGAATTTTGCTCTGAGGTTATCTAAGGAAATGATTTATCCCCACTCGGGATCAAGAAGTTAAACTGTTTATCAGGACTTGCATTCATAAAACCTTTGCGTATTACTTGTGTTCTGGTACACCAAAAATCGTCCAATCAGAAAGGCGTATACAGTGTTCTCATTGGACGATTTTACCAAGCACGAATTCAATAAAAATGTGACCAATTTCTATTTCCTGTTCGTTACCTCATGGACAAAATTTACAATTATAATATTCATATGAATGCTAGAAATAAAGTGGTAGACTACTACTTTAATAATTTCGGGAGATATAACGAGTTTTAGTGGTTCATTTTAACCAATACTTGCACAAGTACATTTGTAACTGTTCACAATAAAAACGTAGATATCAAATTTAGTACACACAACACGTTTCTGGAATAACCTTCATCAGGTGACGCTGAAAAACGAAATTATCATATCGCCAATCATAGTAAACATCTCATAAAAAAAGTATCATACAATACATGAAATGTGAACTAAAACAAATAATCATTCATGTGAATATAGAATTTAAGAGTTTTATGAATTATTCAATAACCTTATTTATCACAAAATTACTCGATACGACCTACAGGATCTACAACACCAGATTACATATGCATCAATAACAACCTATTTTGCCGCCAATAAGACTTGCTGATAGGAATGGGTTGGGTTTGATGGGTGGGTTTATGGTGTTAAACGCCACTTTCAACAATATTTCAGTTATATCGTGGCGGGTGATCATGGGAATGACATCGTCGGGTTTGGAGCTCAAAATTTAAGTGTTGTACTGTTGTCTTAACTCTGTGTATTTGAAACAAATTTCCACAATTCTGTCGATGATATTTTATATTTATGTATTTTCTGTCATTATTTTTATTTCATAAAGTCAATAGTAGTATTGTGGTAATGTCAGGTAAAATATTTCTTTGAACTGCACACATTCTCTTTGAAGTATGCATTTTGTGAAAATCGACCATACAACATGTATACTGATGAACACGACTCGTGGGTTGCACAAAGCTCAGTTACGCCTTAAATGTAAATGACTTTTTTTGTACATTTGAAGTAATATTAAATGTCAAATAATTTTTTGTGTATTGATACTTCATTTTAATAAAGGCTTGTGCAACATGGATATTATTTCTTCTTTTCAAAAGTTTTCTACGATCGTTTGTATCCATCAAATGCTAAACAACAACAATGTAACGTTGTCAGGCCTTCAATAAAATATTAAACAAAAACTTGTATTCTACTTACAATCCAATTTACTTCTATTTGTGCTATGTTATTAATAGATTTGATTGGTTTATGTAATTGACAGTGTTAAATTATTGAGTAGTTTTATATTAATTGTTTCAAATCTCTATACAGGTAGAGGACATGGTAGAGGTTACACAATTTTCAATATTTGAAATCATTATAACAAACACAACACAATACTACATAGATAATAAGGTTGTCATGCTGTATGCATAGAACTGATAGATAGAAAAATGTGAAGCCTGAATATCACTAATGCAGAATGTAGATTTTGTTTCATGACGTTTAACGCCACTTTCAACAATATTTCAGTTATATCGTGGCAGTCAGTTTTATTGGTGGAGGAAACCAGAGTGCCCGGAGAAAACTACCGACCTGTCACAAGTCACTGGCAAACTTCATCACATAAAGTTGTATTGAGTACACCTCGCTTGAGCGGGATTCGAGCTCGCAACTTGAGTGGTGATATGCACTGATTGAATAGGTAGTTGTAAATCAAACTACCATACGATCAGTACCACAACGGCCCCTCTATTGGCCTCTAATAGATGCATATGAAGCCTGAATATCACTAATGCAGAATGTCATTTCATGGAGTAATACAGAAGGAACCATCTGGGAATCATCGAAACTTGCAGCCTACACACAAGAAAAATATTTATATAATTGCTGGTATACAGTTCATGAATACAAAATATGGTTCAGTCACTTATACAATAATAACACAGTAATACAGTGAACTTTCGAAGGGTCATAAAATAAAAGATTATTTATGATACAAATTGCTCCTTCTGCAATCACAATTCATGACATTGACTAACGATGATAGTTTGATTGATTAATTGTGAAAATCACCGGACTCCTGAAAGTAATTAGTAAGTATCAACTACAACTCGCTACCTAAGTGGTTATAGGTAACACTTGCATAGGTAGTTGCAATAACAACACACTCGCTGCCACAACGACCCACTTTCTTAATCACATTCCAGTAATCTTGAACTCTTGGTTAAGTTAAAGTCATTACTTCGAAAGTTTTACGGTCGCCACCATGATTTGGTTGACCATAATGGAATATCTGTGTCACAAATGACCACGAATATGTTCTACTTGTGTAAACACTTCCCGGTCCTTTCCTCATTCATGACTTGTCACCAGGTTTGTAACTAAATTAACACAACGGGTGCCATTAGTGGAGCAGGAACTGCTTACCCTTCCGGAGCACCTGAGTTCACCCCCAGTTTTTAGTAGGGTTCGTGTTACTCGATCTTTAGTTTTATGTGTATGTTTTGTAGATCGTTGTTTGTCCTTTTGTACTTTTTCATTTGGCCATTGTGTTGTCTGTACTTCTTCCATATACAGATTCTGATTAACCCTTTGGTATTTTCAAACTCTTCTTCCTTTGACTATATAACTTTCATACATTTCATTTTCATTTCACTTGCTTCTGCGATATATGATGGAACAAGTTTATAATTATATGCTTTAATACTATTTAATCTAGACGATATTTACTCAGTGTAAAGCTATAAATCTAGTGCAAAGGTCTAGAAAAAAATAAGGTATTTAGGAAAGTTTAATTATCTTATACCAGAATCTAAAGTGAGGAACTATTGGACAAGAGTACGAGAAACAAACGATGGCATTAACTTACCAACAACTATCGCAAACAATTACAACGACACAAGGGCAATGATTACAAAAGAGAACTCGTACTTCCATAGCCTGGAATCAAAATGCCCAATTACAGGCCGAGATTTTGAGAATATTACATTTGACATTATATCGGTATAAAAACGGAAGATCACGACAAAAATATAACAACGTTTACGACGTACCACCACAGGGGAGATAACAAATTTCTAGATCAACCAATGACGTCAGAAATGTTTTAAACAATTTGATTGGAGTACATTCATGCAGACTTACTGGTACAAATGTTCGTTAAAACGGTTTATTGCAAGTTGCAATAAATATCAGAAAGACACGGTCTATAATGCAATCGTCTAATGAGAAACTAAATGAAATAAACAAAACAAAATGGTTAATAAAAAAAAAAAAACAAACAAAAACCAAATTAAAATTAAAAAAACAACACATTCAGAGTTATTTTGAAATAAGCTGAATAAATAGTGATTTATGTTAGAAAAAGTACAAGTACACACAAATTGTGAAAAAATATAAGACAAAGACCAAAAGAGTTATATACATACATAACTTTTATCCAATAGGTTTGTAAAATTTAACAAACAATACACTATTTTTAGTAAATCATTTCCATGACAACATTCAATTGTTGCCACAATGTGGTTTACTTACATTTAATAAGTAATGTAAATGAAAAAAAGCCATGCTACTAATAAAGTTTGGCATAATTTGTGAGCTTTAATGATGTTCCACTGATTGTAAAATAACATACCAGACTTATTGTAATCAATATGGAGGAAACAAAGATGGTGACGTAGATGACCAAAAGGCGATTCACCTACAAAATACATAAACAAATAGTTCTTAATATGTTAAATAATACAATGTAAACATTGATGTTCAACGAGGCTACAAACCATATCATGTTTTCATTACAAGTAAGTATAATATATATGTGTACCCTATGTTGCCAGTTTCTCTGGATTGTCCTTTTTTTATTTCCCCTTCGATATTCTCTAACGTTTATTTATCACAAAAGTTATTGAGTTGATAATAGATTCTTGAATTGATACATGTACAGGAGTAAGGGGTTTTACTCAGACATATATCATACTAGGACCTGTCTTTGCTCTTACTCCTAAATGCCGTGTGCTTAGCATTGAAGTTGCAAATACCAAATATGCATAGTCTTTGGATTGAACAAATATCCGATTCACAAAATTCGATGCGAACATAGTAACCACTTCACCAAGGTGGCGTTTCCAATAACACTGATGGTACAATTTGTTATATACAAAATCTATTTACTTATCAGCATATGATAAATGACAATATTAATTTCAAATGACTTTATAATATATCCTTATTTGTCTATTAGTAATGATCACACTCTTATTTAAAATCAAAATGTTTATATTCCATTACGAGATTTGCACATATACAGTGAAAACTGTCTTAAGTTGAACCCTGAATAAAACAAAATCCTGTATAAACTGAACTATAAATAAAGCCCCAATGCAGGCAATGTTTGTTCATTTAACCTGTATTCTCTTTTCCGGGCATCCGGGTATTTCGGTCAACGAATTATCTCCCTTGTCATTGAGGCGGTGAAACATTCGCCATTTTAAATTTGATTTTCACCGCCTAAAGATGGCCGACTCGTTGTTAGAGGAAGTGACGTCACCCCGGAAAAGAGAATAAACTGAATACTCACCTATTCTGAGCGTAAAAACTGGTACCAAGTTGGTTCTGTTTAGACAAGTTCACTGTACATGTATAAATACTCAAACATTTTATGAACTTTAAAATAAACCTTGTATGAATACGAGTCCCTTCAACTTTAGTCTTCAGCTGTATGTTGGTATCAGTGACAATTGATCATGAACCACAACATTATATAGTTCAGACATTTAAGAGGACCTACAGTCAGACGTACAACATGAGACATACAACAATATTCCGTCAGGTACCTATACTAGCAGACAGTTAACCAGAATTCATAATAACACATGTGTCCAACATAAGGTTTATATTCATAGGTTGACATGAGTAGAGTGCGTTTGTGTGCACTTGGTAAAAAGCTACAGAGAAAAATGTAAATACCATAGCTACATTATAACACTTGAATTATTTGATGAGTCGAAAATACAGAAATATAGCAATTGTGTTTTATGTATGTTATGAGATGATAATATATCGACTTTAAATAAAACTTCATTTATTTATTAGTCGAAAATACAAAAATATAGCAATCTTACCTCTCCAACAAAATCGTCAAGTTCAGATCCTGTAATTGATCTTTGCTGCAAGCCTACAAGAAACAAATGGTATAGGATAGAAATCAGAACAATTATTACCTTTGTATATATACATGTATAGCTTTTGCATACTAGTAACCAAAATCATACCCCATCCTTGTCTTGCTTCCGTATGCAACAGGTTACTGAATTGCACACCACTTAGCGTCATTCTGAATATTAGCTGTTTCGTTTACCATCGATGTTCGTTAGTTTGCATTGGAGTCCGTTAACTTTGTTTTAATTATATTGTTAATTTACTATTTGAAGTACATGTACGTAGTTGGAAAGTGTCCACACTCTCACACCATCTAGCATAAATTCGAATATTACTTGTTTCGTTTACAATCGATGTTTGTTAGTTTTACATTGGAGTATAATAATTTTGCTTTAATTTTATTGTTAATTTTTCATTTTTTAAAAGTAAAAAAAAACGTACATGTAAGTAGTTGGAAGGTTACACGATCTAACGTAAATTCGAATATTATTTATTTCGCTTACCATCGATGTTCGTTAGTTTTGCATTCGAGTCTATTGAATTTATTTTAAGATTTTAATTTCTTATTTAATGTTTGTTGCGTTTTGACGTATTTGTTCCGAAAGTGTAGTATTTTTGGTTTTTCATTTTTGGGCATGTACGACTAAATCAACATCCAAATAGAACATTTAATAATCATGCATCAAGCATCTACATGTTACTTCCTGGTCTATGTACATGATATACTACTGAACATGGATACAACAAGTAAACATGTATCTCAGCATTAAATCTAAACCAGTAATGTGCATTCATAAATATAAAGGCCACTGTTCATTGAAATAAAGACGAATTATTATTTGAATTTCGGTCGACAGGACCACTGGTGCTGATAAATAACTTGTCAACCTGACATAAAGTCATACATGAGGGAGATAAACGCTGCCAAACCATGCTAGGTCAAACTCAGTTGGGGTTATATCTAACGGAGATAAACGCTGCCAAAACCCTGCTAAGTCAAACTCAGTTGGCGTTATATCTAAGGGAGATAAACGCTGCCAAACCCTGCTAGGTCAAACTCAGTTGGGGTTATATCTAAGGGAGATAAACGCTGCCAAACCCTGCTAGGTCAAACTCAGTTGGGATTATATCTAAGGGAGATAAACGCTGCCAAACCCTGCTAGGTCAAACTCAGTTGGGGTTATATCTAAGGGAGATAAACGCTGCCAAAGCCTGCTAGGTCAAACTCAGTTGGGGTTATATCTAAGGGAGATAAACGCTGCCAAATCCTGCTAGGTCAAACTCAGTTGGGGTTATATCTAAGGGAGATAAACGCTGCCAAACCCTGCTAGGCCAAACTCAGGGAGAATAAACGTTAACTTGACAATACTTTCGCATATTTAATTTTTTTAAATAGGGTCAATGTTCCGACTATTTATTTCCAACGTTGTGACAAGATAATAAAAACCATTAAAAAAAACGCTTGTACAATATGTATATTGGATAAAGCAAATGCACATCATGCATAAAGTTGATATTTTAACAACACTCGGGGATACTATCTTGTACTTGGTAAAGTTGATATTTTAACAACACTCGGGGATACTATCTTGTACTTGGTAAAGTTGATATTTTAACAACACTCGGGGATACTATCTTGTACTTGGTAAAGTTGATATTTTAACAACACTCGGGGATACTATCTTGTACTTGGTAAAGTTGATATTTTAACAACACTCGGGGATACTATCTTGTACTTGGTAAAGTTGATATTTTAACAACACTCGGGGATACTATCTTGTACTTGGTAAAGTTGTTATTTTAACAACACTCGGGGATACTATCTTGTACTTGGTAAAGTTGATATTTTAACAACACTCGGGGATACTATCTTGTACTTGGTAAAGTTGATATTTTAACAACACTCGGGGATACTATCTTGTACTTGGTAAAGTTGATATTTTAACAACACTCGGGGATACTATCTTGTACTTGGTAAAGTTGTTATTTTAACAACACTCGGGGATACTATCTTGTACTTGGTAAAGTTGATATTTTAACAACACTCGGGGATACTATCTTGTACTTGGTAAAGTTGTTATTTTAACAACACTCGGGGATACTATCTTGTACTTGGTAAAGTTGATATTTTAACAACACTCGGGGATACTATCTTGTACTTGGTAAAGTTGTTATTAGCTATATGAACATTAAATAGATACGATGCCGTCATTATTGCTTATGAAACATTTTCGTCACCATTGTCTAGACGCTCTCCCCATGCCATAACACCTTATTGTGTTATTAATTAATAATAAAATTCTATTTAAAATGAAGTTATATTCACTCCTTCATAGAAAATGTTTTGTTGAATATGTTTATTGTAATACCTTGTTTTTATTTTCTATATTTTGACTGCTGTTGCTGACCGCGGAAAATTGTATGTCTAGATGCATTGGCGAAAATAAAAGTTTCAAAGAAAATCCTACATTCAGTAATTTCACTTAAGCCGAGTTTTCCAATCACAAAACAAACATTCTATTTAATGTATTCAACATTATCGATTGTGTTTTGCCTTGAAATGCAATAAAATTCGTATGAGCTTTGACAGACCTTAAAGTCTAAATAACTTGTATAATTTGGATTTATTTTGCCATTCCTGAAGGCGTTGTTAAGATAGTCTGACGTTTTTCCACTGTATTCTAATCAAAACAACTAAAAGTCCACAATAGCATCCTTCTCCTGGTTATGTCATTAGAGCAAAACAAAAATATCTTCACTTTGTACTCATCAGAAAGCAAAGAATACCGAAAGCAATTATAGAATATCTGTGCTTAACTAATCATTCTCAAACGAGCCATGAAAAATTTGGTTTGTTCGCGTTAGGAATTCCTACAAGACGTCATTATTCGCTAGCGTTCTGTTTACACTAAAAGGTCAAGTACAAACGCATTATTTATCATGGTGCTATGACAACTTACTGACCATCTTCATAATATACTTCATAATATAGTTATTTACAATATTTAAATTAGATTAATCACGTGACAAACATCATGTCCAGTTTTTGTCGATTCTTATAAAATGAACTTAAAGTACGTACTCTATACTTATATCTAAATATATGTCTAATCAATATAAACTTTCTGTACTGATGTATAACAAAGTCGTAGGTTGATAATTGTCAAACAAGTTGATTATTAGGGAATGGCGGAATGCATTAACTTTGTCAAATTATTTCGCAATTTGTGTTCCATACGCACTTGGAAATATTGTTGAAAGCGACGTTAAACATCATGGCCCAACCCAGCACTGCGTCCTTGCAAAGCAAATGTAAAAGTCAAATTTCACACACTTTCTTTTCCTTCCATGGCTTTAATAGAATATAGAATATAGAATATATAATTATCTCCACTATTTATATTTTTTTATTCGTATCGAATGGTGTATTTTTCGTAACATTATTGTCAAAGATATGTCATATTAACAAATAAAATATGATTGTGTATGTTTTCATAACATCATTACACATTATACGTGTCCACGGAGAGGAGTAATGTTCAACTATTAATGGTAAATCTTATCACTTTAAGCAATTATAACAGACAACAAACACACTGAAAACGAGGTGTTTCTGTCGTGCAATCGACCGCCAATCACCACCTGTAATGAGCTTCGTCTTTCCTGTAAGAGGACACCATCTACCATTCGTGACGAATCGAGTTTCTTCCGTCTTGTAAGAGGCCACCATCTACCATGTGTGACGAATCGAGTTTCTTCTGTCTTGTAAGAGGCCAACATCTACCACTCGTCAGGTAAAGAGGTGTTGTTGTCTTATAACAGACCACCAGCCATCACTCGTAACACGCTTATTCTGTCTTGTAAGAGGCCAACATCTACCACTCGTAAGGTAAAGAGGTGTTGATGTCTTATAACAGACCACCAGCCATCACTCGAAACGCGTCTCTTCTGTCTTGTAAGAGGCCAACATCTACCACTCATAAGGTAAAGAGGTGTTGCTGTCTTATAACAGACCACCAGCAATCACTCATAACGCGTTTCTTCTGTCTTGTAAGAGGTCATCATCTACCACTCATAAGCTAAAGAGGTGTTCTGTCTTGTAAAAGGCCATTAACCACCACCCGTAACGCGTTTCTTCTGTCTTGTAAGAGGCCATAACTGCCATTAGTAACGAGTTTTATCAGTCTTATAATAGGCCATCTACCACCACTCATAACGAGCTGTTTCAATTTTGTAACAAACCACCAACCACTACGCATTTCTAACTGCTTCTGGTTTGTACCAATCTACCATCCACTAACTTGTAACATGCTGTACCTGCCTTATAACATTATAACAGGCAACTAACCAAAACCCTTTACGAACTTCATCTGTCTTGTACCAGACCACCAACTACCATTTGTAACGAGATACTTCTGCCTCGAAAGAGGCCACTCGTAACTAGCTGTTTAAGACTATAACAGGTCACCTACAATCACTCGTAACTAGCTGTTTAAGACTATAACAGGTCACCTACAATCACTCGTAACTAGCTGTTTAAGACTATAACAGGTCACCTACAATCACTCGTAACTAGCTGTTTAAGACTATAACAGGTCACCTACAATCACTCGTAACTAGCTGTTTAAGACTATAACAGGTCACCTACAATCACTCGTAACTAGCTGTTTAAGACTATAACAGGTCACCTACAATCACTCGTAACTAGCTGTTTAAGACTATAACAGGTCACCTACAATCACTCGTAACTAGCTGTTTAAGACTATAACAGGTCACCTACAATCACTCGTAACTAGCTGTTTAAGACTATAACAGGTCACCTACAATCACTCGTAACTAGCTGTTTAAGACTATAACAGGTCACCTACAATCACTCGTAACTAGCTGTTTAAAACTATAACAGGTCACCTACAATCACTCGTAACTAGCTGTTTAAAACTATAACAGGTCACCTACAATCACTCGTAACTAGCTGTTTAAGACTATAACAGGTCACCTACAATCACTCGTAACTAGCTGTTTAAGACTATAACAGGTCACCTACAATCACTCGTAACTAGCTGTTTAAGACTATAACAGGTCACCTACAATCACTCGTAACTAGCTGTTTAAGACTATAACAGGTCACCTACAATCACTCGTAACTAGCTGTTTAAGACTATAACAGGTCACCTACAATCACTCGTAACTAGCTGTTTAAGACTATAACAGGTCACCTACAATCACTCGTAACTAGCTGTTTAAGACTATAACAGGTCACCTACAATCACTCGTAACTAGCTGTTTAAGACTATAACAGGTCACCTACAATCACTCGTAACTAGCTGTTTAAGACTATAACAGGTCACCTACAATCACTCGTAACTAGCTGTTTAAGACTATAACAGGTCACCTACAATCACTCGTAACTAGCTGTTTAAGACTATAACAGGTCACCTACAATCACTCGTAACTAGCTGTTTAAGACTATAACAAGTCACCTACAATCACTCGTAACTAGCTGTTTAAGACTATAACAGGTCACCTACAATCACTCGTAACTAGCTGTTTAAGTCTTATAGCATGTCACTGTAACGAGCTGTTTCTTGATATATACAGTGACGATGGTTATTGACGTCCTATGATAGTGGCATTTTCTCGAAATGTTACACCAATGTACGTCAAAGCTCTGCTTGTTATACTTTTTGTGTTTATCTTGCACAACTATGGGACCCTACTTCTGTGAGAGATGTACCAGGTTTACCGGAACAACCAAGATAACATTAAATTGACAATAGCTCAAATGTGTAGTCACGTGTATATTTCAAAGACTTAATAAAAAGATGTGGGTCCTTGTGGACAGTAAAATTTAAAACAAATAACCAAACAGAAAAGGCATAATAAGTTAAGTCAACCTTTATTTATCAACAAGTCGTATATTACGTCTCACTCGTGTTCTACAACAGAAACAATGACATTGACACCATATAGACACCTCGTAATAATATCTCAACCACATAAATTAAATTTCTACAGTGATCGATGGTTGGTTACTTATGAGGTTATGTTGACAGAACAGTTTATTATCAATACTGCTGTCATCATGTACTATATAGTACTATACTAATTTAGAATTTTGTGTAAAGATCATCATTATACAGTGAAACCTGTCTAACCCGAATAAAAAGAAATCCTGTATAAATTGCAATTTAGAGAAAGTTCCAACGTAAGAAATCTTTATCAATTGTACCTGTATAAACCGGAAAACTGTCTATTACGAGCACAAAAGTTTGTTCCAAGAAATTACAGTTTAGACAGGTTCCATTGTACTTTTGCTAAGCTGTGACATGGTATATACCCATGTATATGTGCATTTAATTTGACAGCCATCTTACTCAGCATTTTAAATCATACATTGCATAGAATGATTTTTCATATCATACAATCAATCACAGGATATAGATATTACAATCGTCTGAAGCAAGTGACAACCCTACAATGCATCTCAAAGGATAGCGAGTTATAGTAAATACATGTAGATGTTTGTAAAGGTTTGAACTTTCAACCAAACCTTTAATTTAGCTGGCATCGTTTGTTATTTATGTCCTTCGTTCTGAGGTATCCGAACCTAAACTAAACCATCAGTACATTGCAGAGCCGGTTCCCTTAGCATAATGACAAACCATTTAGATTATTCAAATTGTTAGCTTCATTAATTGAGGTGATCCCTATCATAAATGACAGACGATATGGAGAAGTCGTGTATACTTTACTGTATATAAAAATAAGGAATAAAGACAAAGATTCGTGTCGGGTGCCATGTGTATAAGTATATAAACCATTTTAGTCTACTACTATTGTGTAGCTAATATTCCTAATGTGAACCTGTTTTGTCCCTCTAGTCGGAATTTCAATCATTATACGATTATCACGTTTATCAACTATTAATGGCATGCGATGTTCTGCACGCTAGATTGGTAAATAGTCTGATGGCCTTTTAATAATCTGAGGCCGACATCAATATGATAATACGCATGGGAATTCCCCTAATCAATACATACGGAGCTAGTACAATGCTGAATATCGCCGTAGTTACGTATTGATTTTTCATCAACGTATATTCTTAATGATTAACCAACGATATATTCCTCCCCTAAATAGATTCTTAAAACAGATACAATTGGGTAAATTAACTTCATATAAGTGCAAGATGACGAATTTATGTCTTTATTTTTATTATGCTCCTGGATGTAATAAACTGAATGATGCTATGCTATCGGTCGGCTATTAATAATTTATATTTTCTTGTATGAACTTGTTGATTGAATATTGCCTGCAGTACTTTTTTTCTTTAATATCACGGTTTTCATCAAATCAATTTGTATTTATTAAAAATGCTTAAGCCAAGTGAACCAAACATCATTAACATAATATACATAAACTAAACTTACCATAATTGACTAGATTAATTTCACTGACATCATTCTTAATTATCAAAATATTAATAAGAAGGTACAATGGAACTCCAAATATGGCAGTAAGGAGAACCCATAAAATACCAAACATGTAACTGAATATCAGCATCTGAAATGACAAAAACGAAAAATAAATCAGCAAAATAAAGTACTATAACAGATTGTACAAAGACCGAATATTTGTTTTGTGTTCACTTTTTTTTTTTTTTTTGACCGCATCGTTCCAATAAGAGAGGAGGTTTGGGTCCAAAAAAAAACACTTTAACCTTCCTAAGCTTTGGGTTTGACAGAGGATTGGTCAGTGCTATTGTGGTTGGTAATTGTTGACCGTTGCTGTTTTAGGTTTGACAGAGGATTGGTCAGTGCTATTGTGGTTGGTTATTGTTGACCGTTACTGTTTTAGATTTAACAGAGGAGTGGTCAGTGCTATTGTGGTTGGTAATTGTTGACCGTTGCTGTTTTAGGTTTGACAGAGGATTGGTCAGTGCTATTGTGGTTGGTTATTGTTGACCGTTACTGTTTTAGGTTTGACAGAGGATTGGTCAGTGCTATTGTGGTTGGTAATTGTTGACCGTTACTGTTTTAGGTTTGACAGAGGAGTGGTCAGTGCTATTGTGGTTGGTAATTGTTGACCGTTACTGTTTTAGATTTAACAGAGGAGTGGTCAGTGCTATTGTGGTTGGTAATTGTTGACCGTTACTGTTTTAGGTTTAACAGAGGAGTGGTCAGTGCTATTGTGGTTGGTTATTGTTGACCGTTACTGTTTTAGGTTTGACAGAGGAGTGGTCAGTGCTATTGTGGTTGGTAATTGTTGACCGTTACTGTTTTAGATTTAACAGAGGAGTGGTCAGTGCTATTGTGGTTGGTAATTGTTGACCGTTACTGTTTTAGGTTTGACAGAGGAGTGGTCAGTGCTATTGTGGTTGGTAATTGTTGACCGTTACTGTTTTAGATTTAACAGAGGAGTGGTCAGTGCTATTGTGGTTGGTAATTGTTGACCGTTGCTGTTTTAGGCTTGACAGAGGAGTGGTCAGTGCTATTGTGGTTGGTTATTGTTGACCGTTACTGTTTTAGGTTTAACAGAGGAGTGGTCAGTGCTATTGTGGTTGGTAATTGTTGACCGTTACTGTTTTAGGTTTGACAGAGGAGTGGTCAGTGCTATTGTGGTTGGTAATTGTTGACCGTTGCTGTTTTAGGCTTGACAGAGGAGTGGTCAGTGCTATTGTGGTTGGTAATTGTTGACCGTTACTGTTTTAGGTTTGACAGAGGAGTGGTCAGTGCTATTGTGGTTGGTAATTGTTGACCGTTACTGTTTTAGATTTAACAGAGGAGTGGTCAGTGCTATTGTGGTTGGTAATTGTTGACCGTTACTGTTTTAGGTTTGACAGAGGAGTGGTCAGTGCTATTGTGGTTGGTAATTGTTGACCGTTACTGTTTTAGATTTAACAGAGGAGTGGTCAGTGCTATTGTGGTTGGTAATTGTTGACCGTTGCTGTTTTAGGCTTGACAGAGGAGTGGTCAGTGCTATTGTGGTTGGTTATTGTTGACCGTTACTGTTTTAGGTTTAACAGAGGAGTGGTCAGTGCTATTGTGGTTGGTAATTGTTGACCGTTACTGTTTTAGGTTTGACAGAGGAGTGGTCAGTGCTATTGTGGTTGGTAATTGTTGACCGTTGCTGTTTTAGGCTTGACAGAGGAGTGGTCAGTGCTATTGTGGTTGGTAATTGTTGACCGTTACTGTTTTAGGTTTGACAGAGGAGTGGTCAGTGCTATTGTGGTTGGTAATTGTTGACCGTTACTGTTTTAGATTTAACAGAGGAGTGGTCAGTGCTATTGTGGTTGGTAATTGTTGACCGTTGCTGTTTTAGGCTTGACAGAGGAGTGGTCAGTGCTATTGTGGTTGGTTATTGTTGACCGTTATTGTTTTAGGTTTAACAGAGGAGTGGTCAGTGCTATTGTGGTTGGTAATTGTTGACCGTTACTGTTTTAGGTTTGACAGAGGAGTGGTCAGTGCTATTGTGGTTGGTTATTGTTGACCGTTACTGTTTTAGGCTTGACAGAGGAGAGGTCAGTGCTATTGTGGTTGGTTATTGTTGACCGTTACTGTTTTAGATTTGACAGAGGAGTTGTTAGTGCTATTGTGGTTGGTAATTGTTGACCGTTACTGTTTTAGATTTGACAGAGGATTGGTCAGTGCTATTGTGGTTGGTTATTGTTGACCGTTACTGTTTTAGTTTGACAGAGGAGTGGTCAGTGCTATTGTGGTTGGTAATTGTTGACCGTTACTGTTTTAGATTTAACAGAGGAGTGGTCAGTGCTATTGTGGTTGGTAATTGTTGACCGTTACTGTTTTAGATTTAACAGAGGAGTGGTCAGTGCTATTGTGGTTGGTAATTGTTGACCGTTACTGTTTTAGGTTTGACAGAGGAGTGGTCAGTGCTATTGTGGTTGGTTATTGTTGACCGTTACTGTTTTAGGTTTGACAGAGGAGTGGTCAGTACTATTGTGGTTAGTTATTGTTGACCGTTACTGTTTTAGGTTTGACAGAGGAGTGGTCAGTGCTATTGTGGTTGGTAATTGTTGACCGTTACTGTTTTAGGTTTAACAGAGGAGTGGTCAGTGCTATTGTGGTTGGTAATTGTTGACCGTTACTGTTTTAGGTTTAACAGAGGAGTGGTCAGTGCTATTGTGGTTGGTAATTGTTGACCGTTACTGTTTTAGGTTTGACAGAGGATTGGTCAGTGCTATTGTGGTTGGTAATTGTTGACCGTTACTGTTTTAGGTTTGACAGAGGAGTGGTCAGTGCTATTGTGGTTGGTAATTGTTGACCGTTACTGTTTTAGGTTTGACAGAGGATTGGTCAGTGCTATTGTGGTTGGTAATTGTTGACCGTTACTGTTTTAGGTTTGACAGAGGATTGGTCAGTGCTATTGTGGTTGGTAATTGTTGACCGTTACTGTTTTAGGTTTGACAGAGGAGTGGTCAGTGCTATTGTGGTTGGTAATTGTTGACCGCTACTGTTTTAGGTTTGACAGAGGAGTGGTCAGTGCTATTGTGGTTGGTAATTGTTGACCGTTACTGTTTTAGGTTTGACAGAGGAGTGGTCAGTGCTATTGTGGTTGGTAATTGTTGACCGTTACTGTTTTAGGTTTGACAGAGGATTGGTCAGTGCTATTGTGGTTGGTTATTGTTGACCGTTACTGTTTTAGGTTTGACAGAGGATTGGTCAGTGCTATTGTGGTTGGTTATTGTTGACCGTTACTGTTTTAGGTTTGACAGAGGATTGGTCAGTGCTATTGTGGTTGGTAATTGTTGACCGTTACTGTTTTAGGTTTGACAGAGGAGTGGTCAGTGCTATTGTGGTTGGTTATTGTTGACCGTTACTGTTTTAGGTTTGACAGAGGATTGGTCAGTGCTATTGTGGTTGGTAATTGTTGACCGTTACTGTTTTAGGTTTGACAGAGGATTGGTCAGTGCTATTGTGGTTGGTAATTGTTGACCGTTACTGTTTTAGGTTTGACAGAGGATTGGTCAGTGCTATTGTGGTTGGTTATTGTTGACCGTTGCTGGGTTGGGATTGACAGAGGAGTGCTTAGTGTTGTGGTGGTTGGTTTTAGTTGACCCTGAGTCCGAACTGTTTTGAGTTGAACAGAGGAGTGATTAGTGCTGTTATGGTTGGTTATTGTTGACTGTTGCTGGTTTGGGTTAGACAAAGTAATGGTTAGTGTTGTTGTCTACCGTAACTGTGAAATACTATACAATTATTGAAATTAAAAGTCAATAACTGTTTTATTTTAAAAATAATAAGGAATTTTTCAAACTTTTCAACAGTATATTCAACAAAATAGACTACAATTGTTTTATCATTTTTCAAGATTACTTAAATATTAAAATTTTGAAATATGATGAAAATTTTGAACTTTTATATGAAATCTTTGATTTTGTTTTAAGCTTTGTAAAATTTTGAAATTTTGAAATTTTTGAAAACTTTGACCTTTTTTTGCAATTTGATTGGCCGACTGGAAATGAAATTTCGTCTCTGGTTGGACAACGTTGAAACACCGAATAGACAATAGACAAAAATAGACACAAGCCCGAATATACCTCACGCGAGGTGTACTCGCTGCACGCGAGGTGTACTCACTCTGAGGTAGAGTTGAGAAAATGCTGTTTAGGCCAATCAGAAAAAAACGAAATTTCTTATTATTTAATAATGTCTGAAATCAACCTTTTTAATCAAGAATTATCTTTTGTTTTGCTTAGTAAGGTCATCCAGTAGAATACCAACGTAGTATTACTACCTTACCATTGCTTGGACATATATCTTGTTCATATTAGTATTTAACGCCACTTTTAGCTAATTTACAGTTATTTCCTGGATGTCAGCTTTCCTGTCTGAGATAAACTTACCTGCCATAAGACATTGGCAAATATTATTACTTGACATGACCGAGATTCGAGTGGTAATCGGCACTGATTCCATAGATTTGTTGTAGGATTAAAGCAACGATGTCAAGTTTTAACACCAAACCGCCATATAAAGTCAGATAAAAATCAATACAAGAAATTTGTCTTTATATACTATATTTAGACATGTGGATATCTGAATCAATTTGCCCCCAGACGTCAATTTATTTTCTATGTCATTTACGTGTCAATATGAATTCATTGTAAGCTGACGTCGATCGATTTTGTGTCAACGCATAGAACATTTCTCGCTGTTCACAATCTCCTTTAAGTACATGTTTTGTTAATATCGCGGCATTTTCTAGAAAAATTAAATACATATAAGCCTTGTAAAGATTGATTGATTGGGAGGATTTGAAACCTGTTAAGAATATTAATTGATGATGAACCACTTAACAGTAACGTATCTACCCTAATAGGCTGGTATAGGATTATGCTATATGAAACACGGGTAATGTGGATTTTTCAGAGTTTTAATGTTAGAATGTATATTTTTTAATTTAATGTTATTGTTAAGCATATCTTGGTAGAATAACAGATTGAAGATACCAAAGGGGTAATCAGAATCAGTAAATCGAACAAGGACAGACAACTCAATGGACAAAAGTCTAACGATGATCTACAAAACAGTACACAGAAAGCTAAGTACATTTTGGTAAAAATTACACAGAATTCTGGTTAATATATACTTTATTTTATTTGATGATTAAGCATTTAGATATTTTTGCAGAGGTCAAACAACTAATCGTTAATGGATATAAAACAGCAAAACTATAATACCAAATTAATGTTTTATCTGTTATTTACAGTGTACAATTATCTATATTTAGCACATGCATGTACATACGGTGAATCCTGTATTTGAGAACATTACCAATTGACAACATAAAGGTTTAATGACGGGGAAAACTCAATGACAGTCAAATTGTTTGTTAATACAAAATGTACTTCTGTACCGTATTTGTGGTTGTCATAGACCAGCCAAAGTAACAAGAGGCTGCCTGGGGTTTCATAGAGTCCATGTTCAATCAACGTAAATAAAACTGTCTTCTTTTACAGTTTGCCAGTTATTATAATAAAATATTGTCATTTTGTACATACATAAGTTATGGTAATCAAGATTAACGCCACTTTCAACAATATTTCATCTACCCATCATGGCGGTCAGTTTTATTGGTGGAGGAAACTGGAGTACACGGAGAAAACCACCGACTTCCCTCAAGTCACAGATAAACTTTATCACATAAAATTGTATTGAGCACCGGATTGAAATTCACAACTTTAGTAGTGATAGGCACTGATTACAAAGGTAGCCTTAAATCCAACTACCGCACGGTCACGACCACAAAGGTAGCCTTAAATCCAACTACCGCACGGTCACGACCATAAAGGCCCCTAGTTTGTACATTAATTAAAAAAGTGTTTTGATAAAACTCAATATAATAAAAAATCATTTGTTCTCTTAATCTCTCTTAGAATAAAATAAGTCTCCGTTGACTTTTATTGTTTCCTGGCCTGGGTTTTAATTATCTTGCTAAATTACGAAAGTAATTGCATAAGTGCAATGGAGCTTAGTATGGGGTTGCTTAATTTAGTACAAATAAAAAATGATTAGTTAATTCTCAGATTGTCTACTTAAGCCTATGTCCAAGTTCAATATTTATTTTCCGTGTTGTAAAGATTATGAACATGATGAAGTCATAGGATTATCGAGGTATATATAGAAGTTTACAAGATGGTATTATCTAAAGAAGACATGATTGATGAATCTTGTACACGAGACTACGTGGACAAAGCTTTGCATTTTCGCTGTATTTGCGGACTGGGCTCCATACACTAGCAATATTAGTAGTCCAGAAAAAAATATTAATTTGGGGTCTAGAAACTAATTTTACTCAAAAAATATTCCATATTTCAGTAGCCAGCTGGGTTCATGTCGAAATATTTTCAGGAACCCAGGCCAAATCCTAGTAGGCTTGAACTACTGGTCCCCTGTTAAGTTTTATCCATGAATACTTATTTTGCAACATAAGCCGATAAAATGTCAATAGTAACATACTAAATATGCAATCCTGATGGACAACACGAACTCTTAAGATAATACCGGTGTCATAGAGTAAACCTTCCCCCATAGTAGATTAATCCCCCGGAAGATTTACTATATAGTAAACCTTCCCCCATGGGGGAACGTTTACTATATAGTATTTATTCCGCATAGTAAACCTTCCTACCTACTCAAATACTGCAAAATGGCTCCGTACATTTTTTTTTTTACCTTTTAATCATAACCTAACTTGAATAATACTGCGCCCTCTATCGGCACTATCGCTGGTTAATGTAGCGACCAGCGGGAGCGTAATATAACGACTGGATTATTCGGGTTAATCATAACCTAGCTGCAATAATGTAGCTCCTGTGACAAACTTGTGTCTCGGCAGAACTACAACGCGGTCCCATTCGTCACAATGGAGCAAAAAAAAAGTTGCAGTTGAAACATAAAAACACACTATTTACGCTTCAAACATTTCATTATAACTATTACTGATGATCCCAGTCCTTGTTAAATCGGTTTGGCTGAGAAATATATGCTTTTCAAAGGTAGCAACAACCTTGTTCAAATTTATCGCTCGTTTGTCATAACCGGAAATTACGGAAGGCGGAGCTTTTCTAAATATGGTATTTCTTACTACGATGCTTACGACGGCTGATGTAAACATTCACGCCTTAATCGCCAAATATGGTATTGACATCCAAATAGTGAGGCCGGAAATGACGAAATTCAAAATGTTCAGACAGAAGATTTTTATTTTGTGGGAATTACATTATAAAATACTGGTAGGTGATAAAAACTTGTCATAATAATGGACAAAAGGAAAGGTTATGTCTTAATATTGATAAATGCAGGCGTCAGAAACTCTGTAAGTGAGCGCAAAAAATCTCGGCGGCTGCTCCATTACGTGTAATGGCATCCCGTTATAACCCTTGCGAGTAAGCGAGCATTTAGGGTTTTATTATTAGAACTAATCATAACCGGATATAATCAATGGTATATAACAATTAAAATTAACACATTAAGGTGCTAAATTCCGAATCAATAGTAATTATCCGGATTAAGGGGGAACATTTACTATATAGCAAAATATCCGGGGGGATGATCAGCTATGGATGGGGGAATGCTTGCTATATAGTAAATTTTCCCTCCGGGGAATATTTACTATATAGTAAAGTATTCGGGAGGAAGGTTTACTATATAGCAAATATTCCGAGGGGGGGAAGGTTTGCTATGCGGAAGGTTTATTATACGACACCGGAAGTGAGGTCAGTGCTACAAAATAGTAACCTTCTCCTGCTCCAAAAGGACATCCGTCATGACATTCTTATTGACTAATAGCATGTAGGTAAATAATGTAACGTAGTTACCCTGGTAACACATGTAATATGTATGAAAGCAGTTGAGACATGAAAATACGGTAATTGTGGACTAATTCTTGATAGCGGCCATTATACAGACCACCAAAGGTATTATCTCCCTTTGGAAGGTTTATGTTACACAATGTCATGTCAAATAGGGGAAGTACATTGTAGATCATAAACAAACATTAGAAAAAACCGACGGCGCAATCAATAATGGACAATCCATAGACACTGACAACATTGGGTACACAAGACACATGACGAAGACACACAAAACAAAAACACAACACAGAGAACTAGACGAGCAACACCACAAAACCGGGCGTGAACACGTTTGCTTGCGAATGGTTAGCAGTTTCTGCCTCTTATAAGACACCCCCACTGTTTTACAATGCCTTTTATAATATTTTATATACTAGTATTATAGGGTGAATAATATTTACATGTATATGTATACTAATTACTTACTGTAATATTAAGTCCTTGAGCACAGAGGTTTCTTTTTGTAGTATGGAAAATATGACGACTAGTGGGATCTGTGGAGATGTGTCCAACACAGAGAAAGATTGTACCAAATACAAACATACCGGGAACCACACCGGCGACTACATACTCTAAAAACCACAGCCTGAAAATGACAAAAAAACAAATTAGTTAAATCCGTATTCAATTACAGTGGAGCCTGGCTAATCCGACCCACCAGGGCAATGTGTCGGATTGTACAGGATGTCGGAATACTCAGGTTTTATCTTAATTAACAGAACTACTTTGGGACCATAACTTTTTGTCGGAAGTCACAGGTTGTCGGAAAACTCAGGTGTCGGATTGCACAAGTTTCACTGTATAGAGGTATTGCAAATCATCCCAACTTACAGAACAGGATTTAGCTCCCGCCCACTAAATTTGTAACTGAAAAAAAAGTTTACTATCAATGTACAATCTCCTGTTATGTTTCAGTGGGTTACACATTGACAGAAAAAATTCAGTAAACAGATTTAGTGACCGATAGAAAATACCTGTGATTACAGACCAGGGATCAGACTGTAGGGGGGTCAAGACTTAAGAGAAGCCACATTCAAACACATAAAGTTTAAATCTTATTCTTTTGTCCATTTTATTATATAAATGGGCAATGTTTTGGCTACTCAAAAGTTGTCGTCAATGGCATGAGCAGTACCGCCATAAGGTCCATTTTAAAATATATGTTCTATACTTTCTCTGGATGGGCGAAATAACGGGAGACAGTTGTTTGGATATAATATCGCTTGCTGGATAATTAAAAATTATGTGTATTGATGCTACACAACAAATTAATTTTTATTTATTGTAGCTGTACGTCTACATACTAATATAATATTACGTACAAAGTCCAATAGTACCTACAGTTTCAAATGTATACCTGCTTGCGAAATGTAAGCCATATCGAAAATCGTGAAAACCGTGGTATGATGGTGACAATCTGCGATGTGTGGATTGAAATGGTCTTTTTACTTTGAAAGGAGATCACTTTATTTAATTCTAGATTCGATGATGGTTGTTGAAAGACCTTAAATACGTAATGTCAAATGAACGACCGTGCGAGGTAATTGCAAAATTCATGAATACAATACTTGTTTTACTTTGAATATTACTGTTCGAAAAAATCGGGAAAAGATTATTTTTGTGACATAGAGCTCTACAAACATATAGTACAAACCAGGTCAATGACAATAGTATTAAATGGAGACAATTATTTCTAAAAACAAACACAATGTGATAAATGATTTGAGGAGTGAGGTCATTGTTAGGTTAGTTGATATTGGTCAAATTGTTGACCATCACTGTTTTTTAAAACTTTCTTTTCACATCATGATTAAAAAGAAAAACCTGCAGCAATGTAATAATATCAATGGTCAAGTAATGTTGACAAATATCAAACGAACATGTATGCCGTACGAACTGACATTTAATGTGATGATGTAGTTCAAAAATTATACGAGCTGTCAGCGAAGCTCTGAATATAACATTTGAACAGAAAATTCCTAATTTTATTTTAATACACCTAAGGGCAAACATTTACTAATTTGATTTTCATTTCCATGTCCATGTTGCACCATTTGAATTGAATGACAAGAAGGTATATATGTATGTATTGTAAAAAAGAAAAGAAAAAAAGACAAGATTTAATACGAGTAGAGTTTAATTATTTGATTGATTAATTATGTCGTATTGTATCATTATTTTGTTCCCCTTTTTTGTCGTTTAAAGGCACACAGGTTGTCAGAATTGAATTTTTTGTTTATATTAAAAGTTGCCAATATTCGATGTTTTATACTAATAAAATGTTCTGAACAAAAAGCCAGGTTTAAAAAATCTGTTATAATGTCGTAATTAGTGAAAAGAATTCGAATGTTTAGCATTGGGCGGGTCAACATTGAATTCTCTCCTGAATGGAAGAAAATCAAACAGCGACGTATTTCCTTCGTTCTAGGCTATTTACGTATGATATTATGAAAATTTTCATCTGCAATATATCTTTATGGTTTTTTAATTCAAAATTTAGATCTTGTATTGGGAAACATTTTTTTTAATTAAAATAACGGCCTGTGTGCCTTTAATAATTGCTATTCAATATGTTTTTAATAAGAATTTATATTGTATATTGTTAATGATATTTGCATTAGCACAGTTGCTTAACGTCAAATGAGCAGTAGTTTAATCACATTCATGACGAGACAAAAAGTAGATCGCACTTCGCGGAAGATTTTGAAATAAAATATGATGACTTAAGATGCTACAGAAAACAAGGATATCAACGTTAACGATACAGTAGAACAAATTGCCCCCAACAATCATTTCTAACCCCTTTTCTAACATGTTCCTCACTGGGAGCTGTTGCAAGATGTTCTTATGTTTATGCAACGTGACACGTGCAAACACGGGGCACTCAATACGTCACGTTGTAGTGTTCCGAACAACCAGATGACGTATTTCTACATAAAATGTTATTTCAAAGGAAAATTAAACATGTCATTCGTATTCATTTCCCTATATCAAATTAGTGAGTAAAACAAACTTACAAATTATCCGATTCGACTAGATCACGTGTTTTCTGTATACCAATCAACAGACCACCAGTTATACCGCCAAGTCCCACGAGAAGGATGATCCATGCTATGAGTGAGGCACATGGAACTTGAGACAGGCAATGTAGGACTCTATTCCCAAAAGTTTCATTCCGTGCTAAAAATATAATAACAAAACATTTATAAAAATGATTGATTGATTGATTTATTTCACAATACATCTGCTAAAATAAGAGTAATAATAATATTTATTTTACTTACGTTGAATCGCAGTTGCTTTTGGAACGGGTATTGTAAACGAACACTTTCCCCGAACTCTCATCTCTGTTACAAGTGAGGAAAATAAAATATAGAAATAAAGTATATTATACGAGATTAAGAGCGCATTAGATTATGTCCCTGTACGTTGTATGTTCATATTGTAATCCATTTAATACGTAATAGAGACACGCCTGTCAATCATTGTTAACACAATAAAATGACAACGCAGACCAAGAACACAAACACATATATTCGTGTAGACAACAACATTTGACCTTCGACATTATCAAAAACATTTTTTATATTGGAATATCTGACAAAGATCTACTTCATGTTCGCGCTAAACACCATAGCCACTTCTGAAAATGTAATTTTTAAAACCAACAAAAGGGTAAGTCACCGTGTATTTAATGGAATTGATACAGTATGTTTTTCATAACTCTATATACAAGATACATGAAAATTTCCTATTTCATTTCAAATGTCGATATCTTCACAAATTCAAACCCACTCAACGATAAAAGTTGTTACAACTGTCGATATCCTTACAGTTCGTGCTTATTTTTAGAAATAGTTGTGCACATGTAAGTAGAACAGAGCTATCACTTTGAAAAGCAGGACAAATGACTTCACGTGAATTTCATCTGTCTAAATTTATGTATCTACCAGGTTCATTTAGTCTCTGAGATGATATTTGAGTAACACCAAGGTAACGTTATTTCAAATAAGGGAAATGGAAGTAAAAGCAATAATTGATTGAATTTTGAAAAGAAAGTTTAAACAGTGATAGCAAACAATTCCACTAATATCAACAAAATGAACAATCACCTCTCACTTTAACTCATTGAATACATAAAAGATCACGAGATATGACGTTGGAAATCCAGCTGCTTGGTACAGGCACAAAAAAGCGGCAGAGTTAAACCAGTTAATAGGATCTTAACCCTCCCCTCTTGATAACTGGATCTCAACCCTCCCCTCTTGATAACTGGATCTCCAACGGCAATACATGTATAAACAAATGATAAAAATATACACAGATACGCTTCCATTCAAAAAAAACACATACTAACACAAAAATAAATGAGAAAATAAGGATAGACAGTGCAAAAGCAGGGTAAATGGATGCTCGTAGGTAACTGACTACTAGGTAGGAATGTAGAGTTTGTTGGTGAAAAGACTATTACTCTTTGGACAAAAAAAATCTTACAATAGATCCATTGGTCATGAATATATAAAGAAATTAATGGTCGTCTTGGGAGACCCGGATAAATAGGTCATTAAATTGTGGTATTAAAATTTTTGAATTGTTCCGAAAGTGTGGTATTTTAAGTTTTTCATTTCAATATTGAAAATAAAACAGTAATACAACATGGAATTAAATATAAATGTGTCGATTTAATTGTTAGTTGAAACTATATTGCTACTAGTTGTACCAGCAGATTGTCTATAGCTTTGGCAAATTAGATCTGCCTCAAAGAGTGAACTATAGTAAACAAGTCATAGTCTTTACGAATAAAAATTTTCAAAGATATTCAAAGGAGCTTTTATGTGTCAGATTAGATTTATTTAGCTTTGCTAAGGAACCGACCATTTAACTTGAAGGGGGGGATTATGGTTTTTTGTTTCGTTCAGAATTTTTTTTTCGGACAACACAAGAGTTAGAATATTTATTTTTTTTGTCGCGCATAGCGCGAATTTTTTTTCCAGAATTAAACATTAGGTTATATGACAAAAACTCTGAATTAGATTATTTTTTTTTTCCTACACCAGAATATTTTTTTCAGCAACATTGGGAATCAGAATATTTTTTTAGTAAAAAACCATAACCCCCCCCCCCCCTTCAAGTTTAATGGTCGTTCCCTAATCACGTCGCCATAAAAACATGGATGGGAAATACACCTTTTGATCAGATCTCTGCTTAACTCAACACAATCGTTGCTGTTCGAAAAAAAATATAGACCGTCTTTATCTTTCCCGTCTATAGTACCGTATAACGTGGGTTCGATCCCCGGTCTGGTCATATCAAAGACTATGACATTGGTATTTCCCACAAAGTATGACGCACCTAGAAGTAAGAGGAAAGACTGGTCGTCTCCGTGTCAGGATAAAGTGTCCGAGTGAAGCGAAATGTCTAACCGCGGACTGTTGTTACAGTGATCTAGCTCTATCAAATCCAGCGTGTCGGTCTAATACAAAACAGACATCGTCACCATATTATCAAAAGTAACTAGTTCACTCAACAATATAGCTAAACAATGCTTACTTGACGTAAAACAACAATCACTCACTCGAAAAATAATATTTTGCTAAAAATAATATCAACAATGTATTCATACAAACATGATAAAAAAAACAAGACTAAAACGAGTCAGATATACATGGAAAATTCCCCCAACTAAAAGAGTCAAACTAGGGGAAAAATCACGAAATGAGACAGAAATTCATGAAAAATACCAGACAAATATAGTAACAACAGTTCTTTTCTTACCTTGGTATAAACGATATTTTGGATTTCTCTGGGATTGTACAATCACTTGACAATGGGGAGAATATTTATATACCATCACCGATTTAATGGAACGTTCGGAATAAAATGTTGATGGTGAATAATCTCCCATTGTTTTCTAACAAATTTGTGGTCTATTGCTCATATCGACATAATTTTGAAATTTCAAAAACATCAGACTTGCTAATTGTTCCCATAGAAACAATAAGGCAAACGAGCCAAGGGGGATAATTTGAATTTCGTCAAGCAAGGTGTGTTGTACATTATTTTCACACCTTAGAAGTATCAGATAATAGCTGCTATATAAAATCATTTGTACAACATGAATGACAAGGAAGTTGAAGAACCTGTATTTTAGCAGGAATTTGTTTTTGTTTTTCGTTCTTTCTTGTTTTTATGAAATAGAAATGAAAAAACATGGGGGTTTTTTCTTCAGAAAGTAAATTTCATAATACTGTACTTAAAATTTATATGATAAACGAAATATAATTCTTTAAAAATATGCAACAAATACAAAAAACAACTATCTTTTTCAACAAAGGAATATACCTAACATGTGTACAAAACCACTTTCTGCTGCAGCTTGTCTGATTCATTAAAGTCACCCTTTTATTCATAGAGGACTTATCTTCAACTTCTTAACTACATCAAGCTAATTTAGCCAAATTTTATTGAAGTGCCTGTACCAAACCAGTAAAGTGAGCGGTCACGTAATTGTGTGTTAGTGGTATTGATTTAGCATCTTTCTCCGATTTCCATTGTATTTTGAAACTGTTCCGACAGTGTGATATTTTCTGTTTTTCATATTTCAAAAAGACTTTAAAAATACTTAATAGCGTATGTGGCTTGAAACATACAAACACCAATGTAAAACTCTGAACTTCAAGTTCTTAAAAAAAACATAGTAAATATTTTAATATAAAAAAAAAACAATCACCTGAACTCCATATATTAACAATAGATTGCACAATGAAACTGGACATTGACAATATATTTGAAAGGCGAAAAAGAACTTGGCGATGAATTCCATTATACACTTCATTGTCCATCGTTGAAAAACAAGAGGAAACAATTTTAGGCAACAAGTACCAGTACAGAATTACTATTTTAAAGTTCAAAAATTTGTTTGCGCCAACAAATAAATATGAATTGAAAAATATTTGAAAACTGACCATGATATTTTTAACCAAGGTTAATCTAATGAAAATCAGGTATATTATTTAATACACTTTACTGGGCAAGAGCTCCTTATGGCAGCTCCACCCAAAAATCTATGAAATTTGTATTTAATAATAAGCATATTAATTTAATGATTTTGATAATAAATAGGGTTAGGGTTAGGCTTAGGGTTAGAATTAGGGTTCGGTTTAGGGATAGGGTTGGGTGGGGATGCCATAATTTCCCTTTACTGATATGTGGCGGTGTGAGACTTATCATTGTAGGGGGACAAGTGAGAGATCTGATTTTAATTAGATGGGACAAACGTTAAGCATCCGTCTCTTGGTGTTCATGATTAAATTTATAATTGTGATATACATGTATGTTTTACTGAAGGTTTTTAGTGGGCATACTTTTTCTCACCATTTCTCAGTTTATTTAGGTATTTCAATAGTTATTACTACAAAAACTGTTTTAACAGGTATCTGTAAAGTTCAATTAAATATAGATTAAAAAGAAGTGGCAAGCATTAGCAAGAAGTTCAAATGGGTCGTATTGCCCACCCAGGGTTAAGACAATTTATTGAAATATAGTATACCGTAGCTTATATTAAATTTTGATCTCCAGGACTTGGACAGAATATACCATTGGATCTTTATTTGTGCAAACTTCTATCTTTGTATCTATTACTATTTTTCTACTGCGAATTTTGGTTCCATTCGGTAGAGCAATTTTGCTGACTATTTTAAAATGTGGAAAAAAAATTACAAACGGACGGTCGGTGTCTAGTGATGATAGTAGCTCATATGGTCTTCGGACGAGTGAACTGACAAAACTTTTATTTAACAGCCAGCATAATACGCCATTAGAGCAAGAATTGTTCAAACCATTCCGGAGCACATGTATTCAATTACATTGTATTACTTTTCTATGTGGTGTTTGTTGACCATTATTTGTCTGTTGGTCCTTCTTCCTGTGGTCGTTGTACTGGCTGTCCTTTGATTTACACCTCGTCAAGCATTCGGAGTGTTACTTAAATAAGTTATTGTCAGAAAAAATGTAAGAGTTATCTATCCTGATTTTAAATTGGAACCGAAAGCCCTATATGCTATATTATCTGTATACCATTAATACAAAGAAGTAGCTTCATGTATCTAAACATCGTACCCTGTTGTAAGCAAGTAATATTGACTGTTATTGTATCATCTGAAATTTTCTACGGTAAACTTGTTGCTTTATTAAAGTGTTCTCGACAAGTAGTGCAGGCAGTTGTAAACATACAAAAGATATTATCATCAACCAACAATGTATAGAGATACACAATATACATGTACTATTTACAATATTTCCATTATATGTTTTTTTTTCTCTGCTTGCATACATGTATAATCTGTCTTCATCTCATATTGTCTATAGATACATGTATAACATGTAATATTGAATATTATTATACCTCACTAACTTCTCATTGGCTTAAATTAAATCACATGACCTGAAACAATTTTAATGTTTTGTGAAAATTAACCCAAACGGGAAACAACTACATGTAGTTGTTTACCGGGTAACAACCTTATTGTTCCCCGGTAAACAACCCATTGCGTGCATTTAACATTTGTTAAAAATTTGTCAAAAGTTATTAAGCACACATTTTGTTTAAATACATGTATTTATTTAAATGCCCAATCCTTGGTCTGTTGTTCGGTATAATAAAACAGTTATTGCCTTCAATGGATTGTAAACATCATAATTGTTAACCCTCAAGGGGTTGTTTCCATCGGGCTAAAGACCTCGGGAAAACAACCCCCCTTCAGTTTAACAATTCTGGATGTTTACATCCATTGAAAGCAATAATTGTTTATTATCATACAATATATAACACCATTCTACCCCAATTTCTCTAGTCTAATTAAAATATCAATAAAATTTCTCAACATGCAACTAATTGCAACACAAGGTATTGTGAGTGCAAATTAGAATCTGGACTTGTGTTAACAACATACTAAAAATATGCAAAAATATAATTTGCGGAAAGGGTCAAAATATGTGTGTTTTATAGTGAAAATCACGGAAAACTTTGAACATAATTATTACTTTATAAGAGTAGTTATTTTTAATATTGTTATTGTCGTACTGTTAAACTATCCTTGGCACCTAAAAATATCATATAATGTGTAAACGATAGAACGAGTTCACAATTTGATTAAAATACATATTTTATAGTTTGTATATAGCATGATTTATAGTTCTCTGCTGTGTTTCAATGTTCACAACAGCTGGTACAGAGAATAATTTTATGCCAAGCGTGTCGACGTATTTCTGAGAGTAGCGCATGATCATGGGAATATTTTCATGACTTGATACGAGTCCGAAGATACAAGTTGTTTCCAGCGGTGGCAGACAAGGTCAAGTTAACTGTGAGTCACGAATATATCAATATAGACTAAAATCAAAACTACCGTGGATTAGAAGAGAGCTTGCAAATGATCAATATAAACTCGTACAACATGTAGCTAAAAATTGGATAGGTGCAAAATATGATATTGAAAGATAAAATTCCAAGACCATGATAACTTGTATAACCTCGTCGTCTGTATCCCACGGCTGACCACACTCCGATACTCTCTACCCATTAAAAAGCGTATCGGGCGTGATCCACCGTGGATTACCGATGACGGTGTAACCAATATTCTGTTTTCTTTCTTTCTTTTTTTTCCTTGTTACTTTTGACGTTTACATGTTAAGGATTTGAACGTTCTTCCTGGATACTAGGTGTGGGCATTTATAGTAGATAACATTAGCTGAGTAAGTAATGGAGATTATAGAATAGATTATCTCCTAATTGACCTATGATTAACCTTTCAGATTTTAGTACTAGATTAGAATGATTGTGCAGACAGTGATGAAAGTAACCTCCACAGTGTAGTTATCGAGCAATATAAACATCACTTTACATCACAACGATGTGTAGTTAATAGTTGCCTTAGTATATTTAGGAATAATTGAAACGGAAAAAAGCAACATTGTACATGTATATCATGTAAATTGTGCAATTAATGGCGTCGATTTCCATAACAATATCGATATAATAATAGCCAAAATTATCAGTCGGTATAATAACAAATAATAATCTTGTATTTTGAGACCCGAAAACGACAGGCAAATAACTCATATCCAAATTTAAAAAGCAAAGTTAACTAATGGATATCTCAAATGAATACCAATGTACTGGTTGATTGATTGTTGTTTAGCGTGTAATCATCAGTATTTCAGGTATGTTCACAACAAGAACAAGCTTACAAAGAACAAATCATGTAAGTAATAAGGTGTCACTGAGGTCTAGTGGGTCGGTGGAGATTTGAATTCCCACGGGAAAAGGGGTCGGGAAATATTGTCTGGCAACCGGACATCAACGACAACTAACAAATCAATATACTGAAAAGATTATTCAAACTAAATACATCTTCATATACCATACTATAGACAGCATCCCTGGGGGTGGTAGTTTACTAATTATTTAATTCTTTATGTTATTTCCTTTTCAAAAATAATTCCTATTATCTATAATATATTTATTAAGTTAAATTTAACATCACAAATTGAAATATCTGCTATAGATTCGGGTACATGTAAATATATCTCAATTAATGAAGATCACCATCCTATTAAACAACAAAGACGTATCGCCGTGAAAGCACCCCTGCCACCCTCTCTCCTTCTTTCTCATGAAAGCGTCTCCCCCGTGTGATACATGCTAACCATCGACACTTACTTGACCCAGAATCAGTTTTATCTGGTATCTTTTCAACAGTTTCTCCTGGTACAACTACGTCCACTTTTTCTTCAACTACTTTAGTTTCACTTTCATGATTATTTTCCTCTATTTGTACTTTAGTATTATTATGTTCCTCTGTTTTAACCTCGTTAATAACCGTTTCCTCCTCCATTTTAATAATTTCTTGTTCGTTCTCCATTATCTACCTTTTATCACACAAGCTATTCCTTAACACTTTATCATAATTATTTCTACATCTTTCAATACACTAATAACAGACAAAAAATTGTGTAGTTCACTAATGACCCAACGGTAACTGTGATTTTCACTGTTATACTAACGGCCTCCAGGGAATATTCGGAACTAAACTCTCGTTAGGTTGACCAGTTTTATACACAAGTGGTGTTTAGTCAAAAAACTTTCTTACAGTGGAATCAGACTTCAACATCTTATCATATACAGATTTACCAGGAAGTGCTTGTGTGTTGTAAGTATCAAAACGGGAGAAATAACATTTTATGAAGATTTTTTTTAGAGTTCCTAAGTATTTTGAAAGACCGTGATGGGCAAAAAAAAAACATCAGACGCTTCAAATACTTAATATATTTAAAAGCTTCATAAAAGTCTACTTCTAACTTCACTATCAAGTCTAACTTCCTCTTCAAATAAATTTATTTCTTTTTCAGTATTTTTTTTATTTTTTTTTTTTTCATTTGAAAATGGAATAAAATATGGTATGAAAACTTTTATTTGTAAAAAAAAACAAAAAAAAACAAAAAAAAACCCAGTATTTTCTGTGGAAATGGACAAATGGATGTGACTCAGACTGTGTTATTTTTTTATTAAATATGAAATAGAAGGATTAACGTTTGATTTCCATTTATCCTCGGTATAATATATTATGTTCTGTAGAATATATTTGATACATTTATGAATAGTTATATTGGGTTGTATAATCGTACATTGAAATTTAGTCAATATGTCTAACTTTTTGGGACATTTGGGTTGGGCTACTTATTAAATCCATATGAATGATAGAATCTGATTTATTTTTTATTAAAATTTGTAAACTGAGAACCATATCCAAGGAGAATGTCGTAATAATGGTAAAAATGTTTTTTTTTTTTACTTATGCAAGTCTACATTTTTGTTATCAAGGCCTTTTAATTTGTGGATGCAAAGCCTCGAAATAACTGTACATTCTTCAATATAATATTGCCTACATTTTTCTATGCTTACGTTTATTTTACTACCACATAGCTATAGGGCGCTATTCTAACGAATAAGCATCAGATAATTGTGATTTCACTGTATTCTTCCATAGACGCTGATATTCTATACGTTTTTGCTATGTTAATGATTGTGTATGATAAACTCGTAGAGTTATTATTTTAGTTTTCTTCGACCATACCTAGGAGAGCATGTTTTGTTTCAGATAAATTAAACAGATTAAAATCGTAGAAGATGATAGAAAAATTGCCAAAAATCTAAGTTCAAATTCTAAAGAGGTTATTGGGATATATACCATTTAAAATTACCTCCTCGATTACAGTCAAGATAAATTGATTGCTTGAAGTGATTATGAAAGATAAATATATCTATGCATTTATTTTCATTTCTAGAGACAGCATTCAAAAAGACTTTTCCCTACAACAATTAACAGATTAAAACCCTTAAGAGTCCCAGTAATGTTTGCTGTGATAGCTGTGATAGTGATTACATCGGTCATGCACACGTGGTTATATGATAAAATAGTAAATAATTATGAGGATCCATTTTAAAGATGGAACTTCATATTATGGTTACATAGTGTATGCTCATCAATATTTCCTGTGATTAAACATTTGGTTGAAATCTCTTTGTGTGTATTTATATTGCACAACAAATTCATCTCTTAATGACTGGAATACCACTCATAGATACCATGCTGGGAGTTCATTTCCTTCTAATGATGTCAAGATGTGATCTTGATATTGAAACGTTTCTGTTTAATGCCTAACCCCTGATGGGAGATGGCAACATCTGTGTACAAATAGGTTATAGTGCATAAAACACTGTTGTGCAACAATTTGGATATGTGAATGAGGACACAAATTTTGTTAGACAGACTACAACTGGGAGAAAGATTGTTCCCTTCAACCCTCAAGCTTTAATTTTTCTCGGTATTTGTTGAAACTGATTCAGTTAAAAACGTATTTATAGTATTTAACATAAAAAAAACTCCCCTGCCCCTGACAAATACATGTATCAGGCTTCATAAAACAGAAAATATTACGACAAAAGGGTACTTGTTTGTCCTGGTCTTGGACATGACCGATCTTTGAGATCCAAACCTCCCATCTTGACAACTAAAGGAGAACTCTATGCACTTATGGCCTTGTTAGGAAGTTCATATCCAGAATTATCAACCCAAATAGCTGAAATCATTTAAATAATTGAAAATAATCATCACTGTTTTTGAAACTCGACGTGAATCAAACCCGAGTGTTATTACATTTCATCTGATTCAAGCCAGTGGCAGTGACAGTGTACACAACTTTTAGTAGATATCCTTTTAATATGCGAGCTTAAGCGAGCTCTTTATGGTATAAAATGTGTACTTAGGATTTTTTAACAAACATGGCTGAACATACTATCGCGAAGAAAAAAAATTCGATGCTTTGTAAACACCGGTTTCCGTGTAACACACTAACACACTCAATTAATGAAGATCTTCTTAACATAAAACGCAAAGGTGATCCTGAAGTCTCGTACCCTCTCTCGTACGTCCGATACCACTGAAACCCGGAACCCGTGTGTAATAAAAGTCATTTATTTTTTAATTTATTTAATCTCTTCTGACATACTGACAAGAATTTTTGTTTCTACGCGGAAGTTAACTTTTGAGATTTCGTAAGGAACGATAACTCCAATAAAGGAACGACAGCTCGATTGAATAAGACTAGATTCGGCCCTTAAAAAAAGTCGTCCCCAATATATCTCGGCCCAAAAAATCTCGACACTTTTTGATGCACTGTATGAGCGTGAAATTGCCAGATCATTTTCAGATGCGCGAGCATTCATGGCCGTGCCGGTTTCATATTATTTGCATATTGATTTGATTTTTGGGGTGTTAATGCTATTTTTGGAGGAAACGGGTTACCCACAGATTATCACCATCCTTCGACGAGTAACTACGAAACTCTAGCCATTTTTTCTGCAGACGTCTAATGACGTAATCATTATCTCCCCTTGACGGAACGATTACGGTTTTTCCCCCGGGTAATAACGGGTTATCCCACGGCAGTCGAGAATTTGAAAAACAAATACCCCAATAAAAAAATGTAACGTGGTGCTATTTAAACCAATCGTATTAATTTATAATTTGGGAGGTATTATAACAAAAAATAGTACAGTGTTTGACCGGTCAGTGAAATCAACACCCTCCCCCCCTTTTTTTGATAACTAAATAACTAGTTAACGTAGATCTCTAAGCTTTTAAGTTGATACAAATTGGTCTTGATTATCCACTGAATACGATTTGGAATCTATATTTCATCTGATAACTACCGCTAATTATTTTGACGGGTTTTCAAAATGGCGATCTAGGTGTATATTATAACCATTACTAATCCTACAGAAATGACCACCTTCAAGATTATGGCTTATTTTGGGCGTGTACAACTTGTAAAAATCGGAATGAACATCACTTTGCAATTCTGAATGTTTACATGTACAAAAAACATGCTGTTTATATATAGATTGGACATGGAATTAATATGATTCAAATACCTATAAATATACTATTGATATTTAAATATACTTCTCATACTTTTTTCTATATAAATTGTATTGCAATAAAAATAATATTTCCATAGTTTCATTCAATTTGTCTGAAAAGTACTATTCACCGGTGAATAGCACAAATGACTATTCACCGGCCGGTGAATAGCACTTTAATCACATGTTTTGGGTTGTTTTTTTTTTAATTAATTTCTTCTTCAAATGCACACATGAAAATGTATTAGTTTTAAAAAACATTAATAAAGTAGACTAGAAATCCATCAGAAAAGGACCTAATTTAGAATTTTGAATTGCACAGTTGCTCAGTATAATAAAACACTTATAGACTTGATATTCGGGTAATAGCACTTTAATTGTCCCCTCTGTACCAACTATTTTCCGAGGCGTTGCCTCGGAAAATAGTTGGTACCTTGGGTAAAATAAAAGTGTTATTACCTTCATACCCAGTCAATAAATGTATGTTGTTATTCCACCTACAACTATCGTGAACGGTGAACTACAACATATTGGAAATCTTTTCAACACCTGTTTGAAAGAAACTGGTATTTCGAGACCAAAATATGGATTTGTACACATAAAATTGTGATAATTCCACTCGTGGCACTTTATATTGAATGTGTATAAATTTGCCTTCACATATTTTCTTATTTGATAAAACCGAGCCGCATTTTCATAGATATTTGGTTTTATTTTTTGCTATTTCTTCATTAAAAAGTATTCAAAGATTAATAATAATAATTATACATCTTGCCAGGTTAAAATTATATTACCAAAAAAAAAGAAGAAAATCATGTTGTACATTGCTTCATATGACTGAACTTTGCTATTGATGGAAAAGGGGGAGGGAAGGCAGGGGAGGATCCAGGATTTCAAGTTATGGGGCGCACTTAAAAAATTGCGCCGAGCGGAGGGAGGCACGAAAATTTTTGGGGTATTTCGTGTGAAAAATCACGATTTTACGCCAAAAAATCATATATTTTTCAATTTTAGGGGGGGGGCGCTCCGGGTGCGCCCCTCCCCCTGGATCCACCACTGGAAGGGGTGTCATCTAACATATCGAAAATAAATAGGTAACAGGTCGTTCTATCTGAAATGAGGTGCAGTTGGTCAAAATATCAGAAAACTGGTAATAATGAGTGTTATTGGACGTTCTAGCTACAACTGAGATCTGATAATTGTAGTACGATCAAGAAAGAATTAGAATCAAAGTGAAATATACTCATATTAATCTAAATATTGATGTAATAATAGCGTAGATATCAAATTTAGTGCGCACGACGTCTTTCTGGAATAACATTCATCGGATACACTGAAAGTCAAAAGATGGGGAACCAAATACCAAATGATTTAAAAGTATTTAGGAACAAGAAAACCAAAGAGCCTATACCAGATAACCAAATTCGTCTAAGGTCGCCCATGTCTGATGTAGTAGTACGTAAGGTCGGCCATGTCTGATGTAGTAGTACCTAAGGTCGGCCATGTCTGATGTAGTAGTACCTAAGGTCGTCCATGTCTGATGTAGTAGCACCTAAGGTCGGCCATGTCTGATGTAGTAGTACCTAAGGTCGGCCATGTCTGATGTAGTAGCACCTAAGGTCGGCCATGTCTGATGTAGTAGTACCTAAGGTCGGTCATGTCTGATGTAGTAGTACCTAAGGTCGCCCATGTCTGATGTAGTAGTACCTAAGGTCGGCCATGTCTGATGTAGTAGTACCTAAGGTCGGCCATGTCTGATGTAGTAGTACCTAAGGTCGACCATGTCTGATGTAGTAGTACCTAAGGTCGCCCATGTCTGATGTAGTAGTACCTAAGGTCGGCCATGTCTGATGTAGTAGTACCTAAGGTCGCCCATGTCTGATGTAGTAGTACCTAATGTGTCTAAGGTCGCCCATGTCTGATGTAGTAGTACCTAAGGTCGGCCATGTCTGATGTAGTAGTACCTAAGGTTGCCCATGTCTGATGTAGTAGTACTTAAGGTCGCCCATGTCTGATGTAGTAGTACCTAAGATCGGCCATGTCTGATGTAGTAGTACCTAAGGTCGGCCATGTCTGATGTAGTAGTACCTAAGGTCGCCCATGTCTGATGTAGTAGTACCTAAGGTCGGCCATGTGTAGTAGTACCTAAGGTCGGCCATGTCTGATGGAGTAGTACCTAAGGTCGGCCATGTCTGATGTAGTAGTACCTAAGGTCGCCCATGTCTGATGTAGTAGTACCTAAGGTCGGCCATGTCTGATGTAATAGTACCTAAGGTCGACCATGTCTGGTGTAGTAGTATCTAAGGTCGCCCATGTCTGATGTAGTAGTACCTAAGGTCAGCCATGTCTGATGTAGTAGTACCTAAGGTCGGCCATGTCTGATGTAGTAGTACCTAAGGTCGCCCATGTCTGATGTAGTAGTACCTAAGGTCGGCCATGTGTAGTAGTACCTAAGGTCGGCCATGTCTGATGGAGTAGTACCTAAGGTCGGCCATGTCTGATGTAGTAGTACCTAAGGTCGCCCATGTCTGATGTAGTAGTACCTAAGGTCGGCCATGTCTGATGTAGTAGTACCTAAGGTCGGCCATGTCTGATGTAGTAGTACCTAATGTGTCTAAGGTCGCCCATGTCTGATGTAGTGGTACCTAATGTGTCTAAGGTCGCCCATGTCTGATGTAGTAGTACCTAAGGTCGGCCATGTCTGATGTAGTAGTACCTAAGGTCGGTCATGTCTGATGTAGTAGTACCTAAGGTCGCCCATGTCTGATGTAGTAGTACCTAAGGTCGGTCATGTCTGATGTAGTAGTACCTAAGGTCGGCCATGTCTGATGTAGTAGTACCTAAGGTCGGCCATGTCTGATGTAGTAGTACCTAATGTGTCTAAGGTCGCCCATGTCTGGTGTAGTAGTACCTAAGGTCGGCCATGTCTGATGTAGTAGTACCTAATGTGTCTAAGGTCGCCCATGTCTGATGTAGTAGTACCTAAGGTCGGCCATGTCTGATGTAGTAGTACCTAATGTGTCTAAGGTCGCCCATGTCTGATGTAGTAGTACCTAAGGTCGGCCATGTCTGATGTAGTAGTACCTAATGTGTCTAAGGTCGCCCATGTCTGATGTAGTAGTACCTAAGGTCGGCCATGTCTGATGTAGTAGTACCTAATGTGTCTAAGGTCGCCCATGTCTGATGTAGTAGTACCTAAGGTCGGCCATGTCTGATGTAGTAGTACCTAATGTGTCTAAGGTCGCCCATGTCTGATGTAGTAGTACCTAATGTGTCTAAGGTCGCCCATGTCTGATGTAGTAGTACCTAATGTGTCTAAGGTCGCCCATGTCTGATGTAGTAGTACCTAAGGTCACCCATGTCTGCTGTAGTAGTACCTAATGTCCTAATGTGTTTACGTGATTGTGGGGTTTTTTCATAATTACATTACATGGATATGTAATAAAGACACCTCCAATCATCTTTCTGTTAGAGATGGTTTCTTCTCCTCAGTTGGATAATGAGTCAAGATTACCAAGACTACCATCGGACTTGTCAACGTCAGTACCGTTTTTGTCTATTTCGTTGTGATGATATCGTAATGTGAGGAAAACCAAACAGATATATTTATTTATCGTTTAGTTTCGTAATTGAATTATTGTTTACAGTTTGGAAATATTTATATTTTGTAAACGATGCAAACAGATTAATAAACGTTAGAGAATACTGAAGAGGCAATCCAAAATGGACAATCAGGAGAAACTGGCAACATTGGGTACACAAGATGAAGAAAAACAAAACAAAAACACAACACAACATGTATTGGACCTCATTATACGCAAACAAACACAAATGGCGTAAATAAGATACGAACCCTCCTACAAACAACTGGAGGTAAAGACGAACCGAACATCGCTTTTATGCGGAAATCGTAACGGGCATGACAACACGGAATTCAGAATGTAAAGACACATAATAGGATAAAGCAAAAAACAAAAAAATTAAAAAGATGAGCAACACAGAACCCACCAAAAAAAACCGGGGGTGAACTCAGGTGCTCGCGAAGGGTAAGCAGTTGACACCCACCATGTTACTCATATACACAGTCAGGTCTGGTAAAAAAAAACCTTCGCAGTGATAGAGGAAAGAAAACATCTTCGAAAAAAGTAAAAATATTATGTGTACTGAATAACTTGTTTATAAAACGTGTGGACAGATATTTTTATTTGTGCAATAAAATGAAGAAGAAAAACACCACGCGTTCGGAACAGTTCCGAAATACAATAGAAAAATCATAGAAACAAAGGCAAAATAAAACCCTAACACACGTAAACATGGCCGCGCAGGTTCCTATCTGTATTTCAATAAAATGTGGCGGTGTCAACTAGTTTTATTTGCCAAAACCGTCCACCGTATTGAATACTTATAACATTTGTGTAATAAATACCGTCTACCGTATTGAATACTTATAACATTTGTGTAATAAATACCGTCCACCGTATTGAATACTTATAACATTTGTATTGAATACTTATAACATTTGTGTAATAAATGTTATCTCTAACTCTGGGGTGATTCTTCTTAGGAAATAAAATAACTGAAAATCAATGAAAAATAGCTGAAGCAACAGTCCATTTTTGACATGTTCTGACTGTGTCCAATAACTTTCTGCAATTTCTCTCCAGAAGGAAAGAGATGAAATCGGTTAAATAACTGAAAAAAAAATCATCCCTGCTAACTAAACGGGTTCTCAGTGGGCTTACAAGTTTTCAAAAACAGGTTTGTTTTTAAATAATATTTTATTTTGATTTGCAAGTGTTAATTTGTTATCTGTAAATGCTAGTTTGTCTGCCAGCACACTTCATCCTCTATTTTAATATTGTCATAGGGTCAATTATAAGCACACGAAACTCAATTGTAGACGAATATATAATAGATTTATGACAAATAATATGCAATTATTTCTAATATCCGAGTCTCATCAACGAATGTATACATATTTTAAACGTTAGTTTTTATTAAGAAACAACAACCACCCTATAACTACAATATACGTTTATAAATACCAACAAATACATATGTTTGGAGATCAATAACGTTTCAAATAGCAAAAAAAAAATCTCTTGAGTTTTGTTCCATGTCCATTGAAGCATTCTCAGTTACGATTGTATATAGCTTATACTGCAATGTTGCCGTATCATTCCACTTGATTGCAAAGTTTGAAGTAATCAAGTAAAGTAGGTTAAACTGAATATCGATTGGTTCTGTGGATGAGACAGAAATAAATATAAAAAAAGATCTTTACCTGGTGGGGCTGGCATGTTAATAATATTCTTGTAACATAGTTATGTGTGTTTTATACAAGAAAATCAATTATCTAACTGCTGCACGACATTCAAAAAATGGATGTAACGGAATATAAATTGAGAGCTGCTGCAAGTTGTCTTTTACGTGCAACGAGCTTGGCATTCTCTATACACGAAGCGTCCCGTCCTATAATTGGCGGTTTGTGTATTTGATTTGTCCATAGACGCGGCGAATGTCCTTTTTGAATGATGAACCCCGAAGCGGAGAAACAATTTCCTATTTATATACTCTGGGGTTCCATCGGGGGTACTAAGCTGAACAGTTGTTAAACTGTACATCTTTTTGTAATATATATCGTTTACTAGATTGGTTGGTTATTTTTATGTCGCTAAATATCTAAGAGATGTATGTCAGTTTGACCCAAAAACGATGTCTGCAATTCGAAAAGAAACTTTCATCTAAATTATCAGAATCTATAATAAATAAACATTTAGGTGATTGTTTACACAGGAAATGAAGACCACGTGGTCATTCCACTTCACAAGATCAATTTATCATACTTGAGGTAACTACCTGGACATTAATTAACTGTTAAGAACGATATTTTATTATACTTACCTGTCAAGAATGACATATTGGTCATTAATACTCCGACCTAATCATACCTTAATATCATATTTATGTGGTCACATGGATCTAATATTTTCAATGATAATATTGTAAACTACAGTCTAATTAAAAGTAAACTTTTGATGTATTTTCTCCTTTTTTTCTATTCTTTCAGACTTAGTATATCTCCAATAAAAATAAGACTGGAATCACTTGTCATTTGTTTAGTAAATATGTCGGTATGCTCACTCAGTGTGCAAGATTTACTGTTTTTATGTGACCTGAACATGTGTTGACCGTTGTTTGGGTTTAGAAAAAAGAGAAGACGTTGAACTCTGGTCTTCTTTTATTTTTATACATATTCATCAAATGCAATACCTATTCCTTGCACAAAAGGGACCGCCGTGGTTGTGATCGTATGGTAGTTGGATTTACAATGCAATCAGTGCCTATCACCACTGATGTTGTGGGTTTGACTCTCGCTCAGGGCGAGGTGTACAACATTATGTGATAAAGTTTGTCAGTGACTTGCGGCAGGTTGGTGGTTTTCTTCAGGTGCTGACTGCCACAAAATAACTGAAATATTGTTGAAAGTGGCATTAAACAACATAAAACAATATTCCTTGTACACTCACTTAATCAGTAACAATATAATTTTATATGAGTAGTGCCACTGTTAATATAAATATCTATGAACCGTTTTACTCTGGTCTTTTAGAGTATAATTAATGTTTCTCCGTTAAGACTGCACTGTGACTGTGAATGAAGAGAAGCTATAAAAACTGTTACTTTGTTGACATTTGAATCTGTTTATATTGTTATTTTCTCTCATACTCATTAATCATGTTCATACGTAGTATCTTTTATGTGTGTGTCACTAGGTTTGAGACCCCCATTTTCGATGGAACTTCTGGTATAGAAGTAGGACATGCGCATTACAGCTCCTCTCCACTGCCTCTCCCAAAATGGCGTCTAATGGTTGTGAAGAACTAATCGGAAGCAAAACTCTCACATAAGACGACAAGTAAATGATTGCCTCATATATGGAGAATGCCACGCTTATTGGACATTGACCATTTTACAACAACTCCCACAATGCGTCACAAGAGTGTTCGTTGGTGATCCTCACTCCTTCTTAATACACGTTTCTGTGTGAAATTGCTCACATTGGAATCTAGCTGAGTAAACACTAGAGAACAGTGAAGAGGCAATCTAGAATGGATGATTCAGAGAAACTAGAAACACTGAGCACAAGAGACAGAACGAAGACAAACAAAACAACACAAACATAAAAAGATGGGAAACATCCACCCAACGACAAATATGGGTGTGAACCCAGGTACTCGCGAAGGGTAAGCATGAAAAACTTCTCAATTGAAAGGATTCTTATGTTTGGTTATCTCCACATTTTGCTCTTTATCAGTTATTGAAATGATTAGCTCAACCTGATACATTGAGCTATTTGAATACAGTTATTACCTTCCTGTGTACACATAATAACAAGTTACACAAATACTGATGATCTTAATAAATGGAGTTATTGGAATACTGTTGTTTTGTCGTTCTGTATATACATCATGTAATAACACGACATCCCACATGGAACCTCTAGTATATAATTAGGACATGTCAAAGACATTATTGAACTTTTAGAGTACAATGTACTGTCGTTGTCTTCATGTATACACATCATAACATGTTACACAAAGACACATAACGGCATTTGGAAAACTGTTATCGTCTTCCCGTATACAAATCATAGCATGTTACACGAAGACGCATAACAGCCTTTGGAATACTGTTATCGTCTTCCTGTATACAAATCATAGCATACATGTTACACGAAGACGCATACCAGCTATTGGAATATTGTTATCGTCTTCCTGTATACAAATCATAACATGTTACACGAAGACATAACAGCCATTGGAATACTGTTATCGTCTTCCCGTATACAAATCATAACATGTTACACGAAGACGCATACCAGCTATTGGAATATTGTTATTGTCTTCCTGTATGCAAATCATAACATGTTACACGAAGACATAACAGCCATTGGAATACTGTTATCGTCTTCCTGTATACAAATCATAACATGTTACACAAAGACACATGACAGCTATTGGAATACTGTTATCGTCTTCCCGTATACAGATCATAACATGTTACACAAAGACACATGACAGCTATTGGAATACTGTTATCGTCTTCCCGTATACAAATCATAACATGTTACACAAAGACACATGACAGCTATTGGAATACTGTTATCGTCTTCCCGTATACAGATCATAACATGTTACACAAAGACACATGACAGCTATTGGAACACTGTTATTGCCTTCCTGTATGGACACAATAGCATCTGCTCATTGAAAATCAACTTGTTCTCGCCATGATATATCTGAAAAATTGCTGAGATGGCTTTAAACAACAACCACTCATTCACTCGCAGCATGCATGCTGCAAGACATGTTTTGTTGTATCACCGGAAATATGTACCTACAATGTCACTTTCAGACTTCAAATGATGTTAATTATGTCATTAAGTTGTGTCCCACGCTGGAATAAGATTTATTATCTGATGTGCTAAGAATAATATTACCTGTACTTACAGGTGTACATCAAACATTTAACATCAAACAAATTATGTTTAAAAATTCACGTATTCAGTGTTAAAAATATCAACGTTTATTTTCAGATTTCAATTAAGTAAGTTAACTAAAATAAATTAAATTTGAAGGTTGTGTTTGATAAAGATTAAGTTAAAATCATCCTAAATTGTATCCAAAACTTCAAACAAATATTTAGACTGTAAAATAAACTTACAATGTTTAGCAATTTGTTTTAATTGTTACGACCAAACCGATGAAGCATGGGTGATTAGTGCGCGATTTCATCAATTTATATTGTAGCGTCGTATCTGGTGGAGGAGCCCAGGACACCCGGGAAAAATACAGATACGCCGTAAGCCACTGATAAACCTTAACATATATAGATAAACCAAAAAAAAAACCATCCACCTATAGGGAATCGAAAAGAAAACATTTTTGTTAAAGATTTAGATGTCAGGTTTGGAGTTGTGTTCCTATCAACAGATTTAACGTTTCCACAATTTTATGTCTGCCCTAAGCCAGGATATAGATTGGAAGCGACTTCAGTTGTTGTCCTATCATAATTTGGTAGTTTTAGGTTTGACGGGTTCTTGTTGTTGTGGTTGGTTATAGGGTTGACCATTGCTGTTTAACGTTTTATTTTCAGTTCAATAAATGGATGTACTTAAATCCGTCTAACAGATGCTCGAGGTCATTCCACTTAGATTAATTGATGATGTCAAACTTGAGAGACAAGTTAAGTCGTGTGTACCGGACAGAATGTATCAATCATTAATGAGCCCATCTGATTAAACGTGCCATTAACAATTTTATGTGCCCCTTTTCAATCTCATGTTAAGCTTTATTTGGAATATTTGTAGAAAATTACAAGTCTCTATTACCATCATGTTAGTTTCTGTAATTTCATTGTCAAAATATGCATTTATCACAGGCGGCTGTCTCTATCAAGAAAAGTATGGGTTATCAGACACAGTAAATCGAAGTAGGAAAGACAACAGAATCACCAAAAGAAAAAGGATAAATAATGATCTATAAAATACAATATAGAAAACAAAAGATAGAGCAACACGAACCACACTATCTATATCTATCAACGAATCTTTACTATCCACACTATCTATCAACGAATCTTTACTATCCACACTATCTATCAACGAATCTTTACTATCCACACTATACATCAACGAATCTTTACTATCCACACTATCTATCAACGAATCTTTACTATCCACACTATCTATCAACGAATCTTTACTATCCACACTATCTATCAACGAATCTTTACTATCCACACTATCTATCAACGAATCTTTACTATCCACACTATCTATCAACGAATCTTTACTATCCACACAAATCCAAATATGTTCATGCTGATAGTAAATACGTTGATATAGAATGGATGTCGGTATCCCTATGCTTCCCCAAGCTACGTTTGTCAGTTTCGTAGGCACAAGTTAACGGTGTAGCTCAACCCACAGGGCCTTGTCACTATCCAGGTAAATATACTATCAATGTATAAACATATACAAGGGCGGACATCTTTTTTTACCCCCGCTCGCTTCAAGTCGTGTTTGTTTTTTAAATTCCTTCTAATATATTCAAATACCTGTTTGGTTCAACTCTCAAGACCTTATTCTTTTCAAAAAATATCATGACCTCCCCTCGACTACCTCTTGTGAAGGCGCAGCGGTCGTTTTTGTCAGGAATTCGCCCAAGTAGAGAACAACATGGACCCAAAGTGAAAGTAACAGCGCCACCTAAAAAAAAAACGGAAGTTCGGAACTCTCGGGGTTTTAGCTTTGAGGTAAGGAAAATACCGTTAAGATTCAAACATCATTAAACGAGCGGGACGATTTGAAGTGAAAACTGAACATTTTTGACTTGTACATACAATGAATGATAAATGCCATTTTCAAGGCTTTTTCTTGATTGCTGTCCATTTTCTTTAATTTATTATTTCGTCTGTTATTTCCCGCGGTATCTTATACTTAGAAACACGATAACTAGCGAGAAAACCAAATATCGAATGGTAAAACCCCGAGAATTCTGAATTTCCGTTTTTTTATAGGTGGCGCTGTTACTTTCACTTTGGGTCCACGCTGTTCTCTACTCAGGCGAATTCCTGACAAAAACGACCGCTGCGCCTTCACAAGAGGTAGTCGAGGGGAGGTCATGATATTTTTTGAAAAGAATAAGGTCTTGGGAGTTGAACCAAACAGGGTTTTGAATATATTAGAAGGAATTTAAAAAACAAACACGACTTGAAGCGAGCGGGGGTAAAAAAGATGTCCGCCCTTGTTTATGTATATACATTGATAGTATATTTACCTGGATAGTGACAAGTCCCTGTGCTCAACCCACAGGGGCTAGGTGTGTCCGAAATCTTTTTTTTTTTACTATATAATACAACAAGAGGAAGAACTCACTTGCTTGCATTTTGTTAAGTGGTCGTGTTAAATTGATCGTAACTTCGGAACGCCTTAATATTTTCAAAAACTGTTTTCACCAGTCGAAAGTCAAGTAATTTTCCTTACCAAAGAGACCCCAATAGCTAGTGTAGGCCTCCGAACTACATGAATCAAAACAAAACGGCGTGAAAATCGGAAGTCGGACAAATGATGGGTTAATCACTTCACATCTGTACAGACTTTCCCTGGCGTAAATGAGTCATTTTGACTTGCTAAATACTTTCATTCATTCAAATTACGTTCAAATTTCTTACCTTTCGCCAATTTATACGCCCTTTAAGTCTGTTTTTGAAAGAAATCCCCTTTCCATCCTTCCCAAACAACACAGACTTGAAAATGTGAACGAGTTCTAACGGGCGTTTTGATTGGCTGAACAGATTTGACGACCTTCCCCTTTTCATCAAAAGTCATGTAGAGTCTAGAGATGTTCCGAAAAAGTTAACCCAGCATTTGCACGACCTCCGATTTTCACGCCGTTTTGTTTTGGTTCGTGTAGATTACCTCAGCAGTTCGGAGGCCTATACTAACAATTGGGGTTTCTTTGGAAAGGAAAATTACTTGGCTTTCGACTGGTGGAAACATATTTTGTAAATATTAAGGCGTTCCGAAGTTACGATCAATTTAACACGACCACTTAAAAAAATGCAAGCAAGTGAGTTCTTCCCCTTGTTGTATTATATAGTAAAGAAAAATTCGGACGCACCTAGCCCCTGTGGCTCAACTCTGACAAGCGAGAATGAACTAGTGTATTTTCCACACATCATAGAAAACGAATAGGGCAACATAATTCTTACGGGGTTTTATTTAATCAAACTTTTAAGGGTCATCGTGTTCGTGATCGTATGATGGTTTGATTTATAACTTCCTATGCAATCAGTTGCTATCAACACTAAAGTTGTGAGATCGAATCCTGCTCATGACAAGGTGTGCTCGATACAACAGTATAGTTGTCAGTGATTTGCGACAGGTCGGTGGTTTTCTCCGGGTACTCCGGTTTCCTCCACCAATAAAACTGACCGCCACGATATAACTGAAATATTGTTGAAAGTGGCGTTAAACATCCTGACCCTAACCCCCTCAACCAAGCTTTTAATGGTATTAGTGGCAAACAACATCAATAAATTCCAGCTATATATATCATCAAAGTATTTTATTCTTAGCTTATAACTGAAATATTGTTGAAAGTGGCGTTAAACACCATAATCCCTAACCCTCTTATCTTACTTATACTGTGATGTTATTTTGCAATTTATGAGATTTATAAATCCGATCAACTTAACAATTACAGAAGATCGTTATTGGCTAATTGGTCCCCGTGCGTTTTTTGTACTGTATGGAAATACAGTTGTATTCCCTGTAGTCAATCTGACCTTCAGGCATTACTAGGACAACTTAATTTGATATTTGATGCATGGATATTGCATAATTTCCATGTATTATTTTTGCATATTGTTAAATATTGCTGACACCGTATGAATTTGAAATTTCATGGTGACATACATGTAGTGTGTTGTGCAACGCTATAGGACATAGCCAAGATTAACACTGACGAGACATTTTTTGTATAGAAATGATCCCTAATAGTATGATCTTAGGGGGCCCATTCAAGAATGTCAAACTACACAGCCGTGGGGTTCTAGGCGTTCCTGTGCTAATCAAATAGATTATACCTATTAAATATAGATCAACACTACACTTAAAGGTAATTACTTTCATCTATATGACCTGGACGTAGATAATACCCACTGAACCATGTCGGAGGTGTCTATCATTTGCCACAATAAAATTCTATTATTTAATAAATACAAAGAATATTGAATGATATAGCATGAGATAGTTCTGCTTGGCTGGTTACCCAGTCAACGTTTTATATCTTTTTAACATGTGTATCGATTTTCTGTAAATGTAAACAAATACATGGTTCGCAGGTTTTAAGCGATTTGTTTACATTTCAAACACAACATATTTACGCTTTTAGCTAAATACACAGTTTACAAACATAATATCTCTACTTTTTAAAGAGTCAGGTTAAATCTAGGTTATAGAGACTTTATATAACAAGTCATAAGAATGTAGGCCTGTGTTAACATTAAACAAATAAAACAATATCATGTAATAACCCTATAGCCCCCCACCACCATATCTCACTGTGTAAAATCAATCATGTTTTTTAGCCTACCTTCACGAATTTGAACATTTTCTATTGGTTGCTTGTGAACCAGCCTTTCTCCCTCGTGGTCGGATTCCTCCACTGACAAAAGTTCCCCATTTTCGGCCTCCGCCCGTTGCGATTCCCATGGACTCTCCATCATATAATATATACCGGGAACTTTTCTTACAAATATATAATAATACCTGAATTCACATGTGTCCCAACAATTTACATTGAAGTAGAACAGTTGCTCTGTTATTCCTACATACAAATTATTTTTCTAAGACATATGTGCTTCACATCAAATCCAAAATTCTTTCTTCTAAGAACGCGAACTGTGTCTTATAATCATTACTTGTACACAAACTCCCTGGAAATTATTAACATATGATATTATTATCCCGATCAAACGAACATCTATTTTAACTTTTCTAGTACAACTTATACACGTCGGTTGACATTTGCATTCAAATTTTCGTCTCACTTGAGTAATTAGTTAAACTGCTACTTCGCTAAGCTAAGTTGCCGGGATATTCCAAAAGCTAGATAAATGCGATGAACTATGTCGCCGGAACAATTGATCTTTCTGCTTTCTTCTCGTAATATCAATAATAACAGCCCACTTCAAGTTGAATTACTCTCACTAGACTTATACACTAGTTATTGTTGGTATATATATATGTAGGTAGTTTTAAATTATATCGGCTATAATTGTTATTGATAGCAATCTGATAATCGTAAACAAAAAGTCCAGATCACTACCAAATATACGTGAAAATTCCAATATCCAATCAAAACTACGCAGTCTCTAGAAATATTGGATTTCTTTGCAAATGGTGAATATTTAATGATAGTGTTGGGAAAATCCAAACTGTTGCAATGTGAATAGTGTTCTGGATGGCTATCAGAATCCTTTCTTCTCCGTAATTGTATTTGTAGCATATGCTCGCAATAATTACATACAATGTATATAAATCAAATTATTAAGAAAAGTACTGACTGCTTTCTCTCCGGATGAGAGAGACGCAATGGAGTGTGTCGATAACGTCCTTTCAGTCTTGAGTAGAAATTGACCTTTCTGTTCTTTTTTTCAAAAATTAGCCAACCTGGTTTTCTGTTAATAATATGAGCGGATATGTAACAAGTTGATGATAAAAATACTGTACTATATTTTTCAATTTCCCTTTTCACTTATAGTGAAGTGGGTTTCTTTGTTTTTAAATTTCCGGAATTCTTAAGAACTATTAATATAATTCAATTATGTTGGCGACACTTGTATAGCATTTTAATAACCATGAAAGTGTAAGAGTTCCTCATATACGGACATGAATGATATTGACGGAATGTGCAAGAACTTTCAATTTATGCAATTATGAAGCACACATGTATACGTTCTGGAAGCAAACAGGACACGTTTGCGTAAAACGCTTGATCAATATTATCCCGTTTCAATACGTTTCGTTAGAATGCTTGTTCCTAGTTAGCATATATATAGTCCCCTGTAATTTGCACTTATTTTGAGAGAAAAGGCACACAAAATGTCAGTACCTTGTGATGAAGCAATCAGATAGGTAGTTTCACACCGCCACTTTTATCTAACATACCCCAACAAGTAGAGGCTACTGTATCCCTGTAAGGTTTACAGGACATATTGGGTAACTGTACATAGTAAACATCATGTAGTATACGATGATATATGTGTGATTTCTTGATTAATGATGACAAGGAGTTGATAGTAATGTGTTCAGTCAGTCCGCTACAACTTATTAATAACTGCATGCTGTTACAAGTTCATCTTCAGTATTAACGTCCAGAGTGGGCATATGTGTGTACAATAAATACCGCGGGCATAAAGTTTACTGAGCAGATAATATATGCACACCCTTTCAATTTATTAGATTCTCAACGTCACCAAGTCAACGGATTAATAATATAAGCGTTATGCTTGTTTCTGAATCCTATGCTATATTGTATTGTGAAAAAAGTGTAATATGTAATTAATCAATAAAAATATGTTTAAATCAACACCAAGTCAAGATTTGCATACTTTTGTACGTTGTATCAATAAGATTTATTTTATAAAATCGCTTTAAGTCATACTTAAAATCATATCGCTCAACTATTTATGATTTATTACTATATATATACATCTGGCGATACAATGGATTTACATAAACATGTAGATCTTATGGATTGAGACAATCTGTCAATCTTTTTAACCTGAGGTAAACAGCAGGCAATGTGTTAAAATAAATCATTGATATTTAAAATCTGGGTTGCATAATCAGTCAGTTTAACAAACGTTAAGTTTTTTAATACGTGTGTTTCGAGTCATATCTATTCCGCCAAAGTTTCTGTCATGTTCTGTGGACGACGTAGCAACTGTTTTGGAAAATTGACAGCTGATTTTAGTGTTTGTTTAACTTTTTTAACACCACTTTCAACAATATTTCAGTTATATCGTGGCGGTAAGTTTTATTGGTGGAGGACCCGGAGAAAATCACCGACCTGCCGCTAGTCACTGACAAACTTTATCACATAATGTTGAAACGAGTACACCCAAAGTCCCGTATCACTATATATGTAATATACTACCACCCCTTTGTTTGATCTCGTAAAATTTTGCATCATGAATGCTAACTGTAAACGGATATTCTTCTGAAAATTTCTGAATCCAAGCAATACGCAAACATACAGCAAATACTGTCCATCGTTACTGAACGCGACAGAATTTGTCCTACATTGCAGTGTTATTGGATGTTTTGCATATTTTTTGTGAAAAACGTGTGTCTGATATACAAACGCGCCACTCTGTCATTTTAACAATAACATTTATTTTACACTAGGCTATGTTTGTCTAAAGAGAAAAAAAACAGACGTTGAAACGGCTGCAACGAATGCCCGTGGCTACGTCATTAACAATTTTTATTCGATTTACACATTTTTGTTAATTTGACAACATACGATAATAAGATTTACTGATTCGAAATGCTGAATCTGTGGAAATTCGACGATTTCATACAACAAAGAGATGATTTATAACGATGCAACTCGATATCTAAGATGTTTGTGTGGTTAAACATAGAGGTATTTAATATAAATCTGCATTGTAATACCCCAATATGAGATTCCAATAAAACATATATTAAATATAGGTTTGCTGATTAACATGAATATAATATCTTTTTGTAAGCAGAGAAATAAAGGCACGAAAATGTTTACAATATCAAATTTTCTTTGTTGTTTTTCATTAATAGAGCATGACATTATATATAATTGATCTAATTATAAACCTCTTGATAAAAATACATTAAAGTGATTCATAATATAATTTAATGCAAATTTAGTATGTATATACATGTATACGTAAAACGTGTGTCGAACAATGTATATAATTTACTGCGTCAACTGATCGTAATTATGAGTTTTTAAATACATGTACTTGATCAAAGTATATCATTATCTACTTTGTATCATACAGATTACATCTGTAAATTGTTCCATATTACAAAATTTAGCTGTATAATTGTGCTATTTAATAATCTATGATGTAAGGCACATACGTTGTATAAGATCAGAACTATAACAGCATATGTAAATGACAGATTTCTTATTCAAATTATGTCCACATAATTGGCACTCTCATCTTAATTAATTTTTTATTGCAATAAAGAAAGATCAGCTCCAGCATTCAATAGAGAATTCGAAGGGTGGAGTCAAGTGGATGGAATGTGATCAATTCGTTTTAGATTTGAACGTTCCTGTAGATTCAAAGCCGCCATCGGTGGTGTAATGATTAGGGTGATCGCCTCGAGTGCGGTAGATCGTGGGTTAGAGTCCCGATCGGTTTAAAAAACCAAAGACTATGAAATCGCCATTTGTTGCTTCTCCACTAAGCGCGTAGCATTAAGGAGAAAGAGCAAAGACTGACCACCACGTTATAACTGAAATATTGATGAAAAACACCATAAATACCATAAACCAAACCAAACCAATCCGATAATAGACCAGAACGGATTACAGATTTATTCTTTAGTATACATATATTAATGAGGCTGTATTTTTGTTCTGTATCTAATCAGAAGAGTGACAGAGCATATTACAAGTGATTTACCGACTTATTTTTCTCATAGATTCCAACTTTTATCACAATGCAATAAATATTTTGTCAGATAGCTAGGAAAGTTATACAGCACGTGTTGTTAAAGTAATATTACACCAGTTTTGGGTGAAGAAAATTTTTCCATGAAAATTCAATTTGGAATACGACGGTACCTTTACTAAGCTATTCATGCATGTTTCAAGTCGAAATATGTTCCCAACAACTAGAAATCTGCAAATCCGTGTGCATTTTTATCGTTCTAGCCATTGTTGTGGAGATTGATTAACTTTCGGTTGATTTGTTCCGATGATTGCCGATCATGACCTCGTGAAGAAAAGTTTTGGTCCGATGATTGTCGATCATGACCTCGTGAAGAAAAGATAAACAATCATGGATGCTGAGGTAAGCACGCACACATTCCTGACAATGATTATTGAGGAATCTGTCTGTTTCATGTCGTGTGAACCAATTTTTGTTGTGCAATTATTCTTATGTGGTACACACGGAATATATATTTTTTTTTTCATCAACTGAACATTGCGCATAATCTCCCCGAAAGAGTTCAAATCTTGGGTCACGAGCATATCCTTTGCATTACTGTACGGGAAAACAGAATGATCTGCTGTCAAATATTTTGCGATTTGCTCTTAAAATCTTCTTTTGAGCGGATTTTTAATGTTATGCAGTCGATTTTAGTTAAAATTAAGTGACATATTAAGCGAAAATATTTAATCCAAAAATTCCACGATATTTACTTCAAACATATTTTATTAATTAATTTAATATAACATTAAAATATTCAGCTATATACATTATATAATAAGTAGTAATTTGCCTTTCATATTACTTTAATCTATAAGAATACCGACAACTAACTGTACACTCTCTTGTTATGATATCGCCTGACAATGTTGTTCAAAGACATACAATTAAACCTACAGAATAAAATGGTTGGTTTGGTTTATGGTGTTTAACGCCACTTTCAGCAATTAATCAGCTATATCGTGGTGGTCAGTTTTGGAAAAATCTGTAATCCTCTGGAGGATTAAAATGTCTCGTGCCTTTCCCCGCATATTGTCAAATTGGTATTGTGTAGGGGTCCGCCTAATGAATTTGAAATAAAGTTCGTGTTAAATAATGGGAGAAACAAATTCTCCTTCAGTTGCCCATGTGGGTTACGATATTTCTCCACTCTCGAGCGTTAAATTAAAAATGTTAACCACTCGCCTGACGGCTTGTGGTTAATTTTTTTTATTTAACTCTCTTAAGTGGAGAAATATCGTAACCCACGGGCAACTGAAGGAGAATCTATATTTAGCCTTTCATCATACTGTTATTACTAAAGGTTAAACTTTGTATAAAATATATCGTACTTGTTCTGTTTGATGTTGTGTGTTGATGCACTGATACTCGTTATGATTGTTCCTATAAATTTATTATGAAAATATATGTATTGACGTTTTTTTTTCTCCCTTCGCTTTCTTAATTCAGCCGCCATTAAATCCATGCTGCTGCTTTACTTTAGGGAATAGATTTTATCGACATTGATTAATTTAATGGTTATGTATCTTGCAATTATCAAAAGCGCTATAGAATGTTGAAGTAAACATACTTAATCCTCTGAGGGTGAATATATATATGTATAACTTGTAAGAGAGCAAAACAATATAGATAGCAACAAAGCTTTCCCAAGCTGTGTGGTGTCAGCATTGACGTAGAAAAGGCAAGGGATCGACCATTTGTCTTTTTAGCGGAAGTGGGTATATGTTCTGTTCCCCCGGGGCAGATAGAAGAAGTATTCTACAGATGATATTTTTTTTACATAAAAATCTGCAACTTTTACCGAAATTTCTCGTTGAAAACTGCCGGATCAGATTAGTCAATTTTACATCTATTGCATCATTTTTTTCCCGTAACATTTGGCGACCGATTTTTTTTTTGTAGAAAAACATGTTTTTCACTAAGTAGAGAAAAGCTCTTCTGGTGCACTAGGTTAATATTGGAATATATCTTTTGATGTAAATCATAATGTAGCAAAAGCTATTTATAAACGACTGTTAACCCCACACGTCAGAATGCTGTAAATAAACACAGATGTCAAATTAAACGAACTGTTTTATGTAGCAAGCTGATTTTGTGCTACTGTATAATTTCCAACCCAAATAGCAAAATAACATTTTTCGGAAGCTAGTATTTTTTGTAGATTAACACGACGGGTGTCACTAGTGGAGCAGGAACTGCTTACCCTTCCGGAGCACCTGAGTTCACCCCCGGGTTTTAGTGGGGTTCGTGTTACTCGATCTTTAGTATCATATGTATGTTTTGTAGATCGTCGTTTGTCCTTTTGTCCTATTTTTTTTTGGCCATTGAGTTGTCTGTCCTTCTTCGATATACGCATTCTGATTACTCCTTTGGTATCTTCAAACTCTTCTTCTTGTACACTTACTTTCCTTTTACAATACTGTTTCAGAGAAAATGAAGTCTTTGTTTAATTTAAAGAATGTAATCTATTAAAACTAAAGTCAATCTCCATCAGACATAGATAACCTTAGCATATTTTGACTATCATTTTTAGAACATTTGTTTTACTTGCTCCCAAAAGACATTTAAATTATTTAGCTTTCCAATGTTTTGACTATGAGCGTATCTGATGAAGATTATTAAAGTAACGCGCCGTGCGCACTTAATTAGATGTCTAAGTTTTTATTATCTTTGCATAATTCCAGAACCCATGAAGAGACACGATTCTCCATTTAGTCTGATTGCCGCTACATAACTCCAGAACCCATGAAGAGACACGATTATCCATTTAGTCTGATTGCCGCTACATAACTCCAGAACCCATGAAGAGACACGATTCTCCATTTAGTCTGATTGCCGCTACATAACTCCAGAACCCATGAAGAGACACGATTCTCCATTTAGTCTGATTGCCGCTACATAACTCCAGAACCCATGAAGAGATACGATTCTCCGTTTAGTCTGATTGCCGCGATATAGCTACAAATAAAGGTTAGAGAAAACAGAAGTGGCAATCCAGAATGCCCAATCCAGAGACACAGGAAACATTGGGAATAAAACTCAGAACAAACAAAACCACAGCAAAGAGAAAACTAAATGAGCAATACGGATACCAAAAAAACGGGACCGAGCCCATGTGTTCGCGAAGGGTAAGTAGTTCCTGCTTCCAAAGTGTTTTTCACAGAGTCAAGTCTGGTAAAGTCTTGCCGGTAATAGAGGAAAGAAAAAGTCTACATAAAATGCAAATGTTTAGAAATTAATATTTTGTAACGAACAATCAGATTGTGATGACGACAGACGGATTTTTGCAGTGACGACTTTAACCTAGGAGTATCGTAGCCTTATTTGAAGGAGACAATAATCACCAATAACTATAAAACTCCATAACATTTTGAAGTTTAAAAGAGCACGATAAAAACTTAAAAAGTGTAAACAGCCTAAACCAAATTCTAGAATATAGATTTGCATTGGCTCGACTCCTTGGGTATTGTTACATTTAAGATTGGTAATGCATGTGGTCACAGGGTAAATAAATTACACCGCATTACCTGTCGCAGAAAAGGCTAATGACTGAGGAAATGTGGTGTTGTAAATGATATACTATGTAGACTTAAAGGTCACGGAAATAAAAAGAGACAAAATAAATATTTTGACATGATAGCTTAAACATATTTGTTTTCCTATAGACAACTGAAAATGCATATTTATTCAGAGATATCCCACAAACCCCCTCACTTCATTTACGAAAAAGGGTGGTAGGAGTTTTAATCTCAAGCAAGCACGATGAACACCCCTCCACCACCCCCCAAAATAATAAATAAAACCGCAGCGTCAGAACAGTTCTAAAATCATATCGGATATAGCAGAAACAGTAGCGAAATCGATGACCCTACCACACATATAGATGACCGTTCGCTCTGTTGACTTGATACGGCCATTTTAATAAAAGTGGTGGGGTTAAGCTAGTCTTATAAGCTCAAGTTTCTCTTCTAAAGTGAAATGATGCGATCATGCTTGTGTTTTCCACTAAAACGCAGACGATCACTGGGTGAACATCGTTGTTATAAAAAAAAAGAAAAGAAGCTGAATCCTTATCTTGAATTTTATATATAATATGAACACTTCCCGGTCCTTTCCTCGTTCATGACTTATCACCGGGTTTGTAACTCGATTAACACGACGGGTGTCACTAGTGGAGCAGGAACTGCCTACCCTTCCGGAGCACCTCAGTTTACCTCCGGTTTTTAGTGGGGTTCGTGTTACTTGATCTTTAGTTTTATATGTATGTTTTGTTGATCGTTGTTTGTCCTTTTGTACTTTTTCTTTTGGCCATTGTGTTGTCTGTTCTTCTTTGATGTACGGATTCTGATTGCCCCTTTGGTATCTTCAAGCTCTTCATATTTATTCTTTGTGATGCAGAAGTTGTCAAATGTATAATACTAGTTCTATTAGAGAACTGCTGATCTTAACTATAAATGCATGTGACCCCTTTTGTTCCCATTTGGATCCCCGATAAAATAAATCAGCCAAGACTTACACTTCTTCACATGTTAACTAATCGCATATTACATGAATAAAAGTCCCTCTAGTCACAAACTATGAAATTAGATCATGAATAACGTATGAGCCTTTTTGTACTCCTAATTAGACCATATATACATAAATCGAACACCGCTGCCATAGCATCAAGTATACAAATCTGAAGAAATCATTTAAAGCCAAAGAAAATCACCTGAATTAATTATTCCTCAAGAATGTGTCATGGACGATATGGCTAACAGACAGACAGCTAGACAGGCAGACGTACGGGCAAGACCAATGATAATTAGTAATATATTGATTGACACAGATATTGAAATCATTATATGCTTTACATTAAGAAAAAAATTTAAGTAGAAAAGTTTGATACCTCATTCATTTAAATGTTTATCAGAAGAACAATTATTAAAAAAAAAAGCACGTGAAACGCTGGAAGTGAAACAGTAACAGTTACAAAACTGTAGCAACAGAACATGAGCATGCTAAAGATAATATTATTGGGGAAATATCTACAAGATGCAAATAAATAAAAAGTACACAATAAGTGATGTGCTCAAATAAATTATATATATAATGTACTAAGTCAGGTAAGTGAGATGTATATATTTGCTAAGTGTATCGATTTCGCAATTAGATTTCTCCATTGTCCGGTAGTGTGCTAATTTTTGTAATAAAACATAAATTACCTCATTGTGTCTAGATGATCAATTTCCACACTAAACAATGATATTGGATTGTATTATATGCTATTTAACACGACTGGTGTCACCAGTAGATCATGAACAGCTTACCCTTTCGGAACAATTGAGTTCACACCGGTTTTTAGTCAGGTTCGTGTTGCTCGATCTTTAGTTTTCTGTATAATGTTTTGTAGATACAATGGCCAACATAAAAAAGACAAAAGACAAATAATAGTCCACTAAAGATTGAGCTTCACATAACAATAGCAGGGTCAGTGAAGGTTCGCATCTAAGAAGGTAGAATCTGTTTGTTAAAGATCAGTACTCTCATAACAATAAAAGGTAACAGCTGATACTTCTGGCAGATGTAATACAATTCAATAATTTAAAGAAATGAATGGTCTTCGTGGGAGACAATAATACATAGGTCATCAATTGGTTGACAATAAATATTGAATATAAGACAAGAAGAGCTTGAAGATACCAAGGGGGTAATCAGAATCCGTCAATCGAAGAAGAACAGACAACACAATGGCCAAAAGAAAAAGTACAAAAGGACAAACAACGATCAACAAAACATACATATAAAACTAAAGATCGAGTAACACGAACCCCACTAAAAACCAAGTTTGATGAGACCAAAGCGGTAATAAGAAGACGTAAATCTAAGGACAGACAATGCAAAGGTCAAAGGAAAAAGAACAAACAGTGATCTACAAAACATTAATATAATATGGCATGAAATATGTAAGTACTGTTTCAATTGTTAGTTGGACATGTTTGTTTTACTATTAAATTGTCTATAGTTGGAGATGATTGGTCTACCATCAGATTGTCTATATCTTAACAAGGACACCCTGCTTCTAAGAGTCAACAATAGTTGCTACATTACAGTCTTAGAGAATAAGATTTTTCAATTATTTTATAAGTTTAGATGTCTTAGATTTGAACTTTTAGCTTTGTTAAGTAACATCTCTATAGAAACACGGATAAGAAATAACCTTATCTCTGCATGTAGTCTTGTATTTATATACAAAATCTTTAGATCGGTAATAAAATTTAGTTTTCTATCACTTATGAAAATGGTATCATTGGCATAGAATAATAATACTTTATTGCAAAAGCAATACAGCTTATAGGGTTTGCTGCTTTCACGAGATTACGATAATTTATCAAACATACGACAAAATGAACAAACTGAAAAATGTTAACACCACAAGATGGAAACAAAGTAAAGTGACAATAGAAAAATATACCGTTTTATTAGTTACAAACGCGTGATAAATTTGTATTGAGAAAGGGATGTGTCTTTAAATTAGTTTTACAAACGTAAGAAAATTATGATAATGTACACTTAAGATATCCTCTAAGTTCAAGTTTCTACAATTATTTTTAGAATAAGCTCTGTGAGTGCTTGGAGCGACCTTTATCTAGTTTAGCCATAAATTGAGAATCGTAGCAATATAAAAAAAAACATATCAGGAATGAGAGGAGCACTATTCGTACCCATTTGACCTCAAACAAGTTGCCGAAACACTTTTTAGACAAAACGAAAAATATGATAGCACGAATAAGGACAAGACCAATTGCAGTATTTATCATCACTAAAGGGGAATTTATATTCGTTACAACATGTTATCCCAGCCTGAGTTATCAATAACAATTTAATAAAAAAATATTTGACTTATTTTTGTGATCTTGTACACAACTCCAGTGCAAAAAACACTACTTCTATTGTACTAATGATACGTCATTTTGTTAATTTGTGTGTTGTGTAAATAAACGTTAGAAAAAAACCGCATAAACAATCAAGAACGGACAATCAAGAACAGACAATCAAGAACGGACAATCAAGAACGGACAATCAAGAACGGACAATCAAGAACAGACAATCAAGAACGGACAATCAAGAACGGACAATCCAGAGACACTGGTAACATTGGGCACACAAGACACAGGACGAAGACAATCCAGAGACACTGGTAACATTGGGCACACAAGACACAGGACGAAGACAATCCAGAGACACTGGTAACATTGGGCACACAAGACACAGGACGAAAACAATCCAGAGACACTGGTAACATTGGGCACACAAGACACAGGACGAGGACAATCCAGACACTGGCAACATTGGGTACACAAGACACAGGACGAAGACAATCCAGAGACACTGGTAACATTGGGCACACAAGACACAGGACGAAACCAATCCAGAGACACTGGTAACATTGGGTACACAAGACACAGGACGAAGACAATCCAGAGACATTGGTAACATTGGGTACACAAGACACAGGACGAAAACAATACAGAGACACTGGTAACATTGGGCACACAAGACACAGGACGAAGAAAATCCAGAGACACTGGTAACATTGGGTACACAAGACACAGGACGAAGAAAATCCAGAGACACTGGTAACATTGGGCACACAAGACACAGGACGAAGACAATCCAGGGACACTGGTAACATTGGGCACACAAGACACAGGACGAAGACAATCCAGAGACACTGGTAACATTGGGCACACAAGACACAGGACGAAGACAATCTAGAGAAATTGGTAACATTGGGCAGACAACACACAGAACGAAGACAATCCAGACACTGGTAACATTGGGCACACAAGACACAGGACGAAGACAATACAGAGACACTGGTAACATTGGGCACACAAGACACAGGACGAAGACAATCCAGAGACACTGGTAACATTGGGCACACAAGACACAGGACGAAGACAATCCAGAGACACTGGTAACATTGGGCACACAAGACACAGGACGAAGACAATCCAGAGACACTGGTAACATTGGGCACACAAGACACAGGACGAAAACAATCCAGAGACACTGGTAACATTGGGCACACAAGACACAGGACGAGGACAATCCAGACACTGGCAACATTGGGTACACAAGACACAGGACGAAGACAATCCAGAGACACTGGTAACATTGGGCACACAAGACACAGGACGAAACCAATCCAGAGACACTGGTAACATTGGGTACACAAGACACAGGACGAAAACAATCCAGAGACATTGGTAACATTGGGTACACAAGACACAGGACGAAAACAATACAGAGACACTGGTAACATTGGGCACACAAGACACAGGACGAAGAAAATCCAGAGACACTGGTAACATTGGGTACACAAGACACAGGACGAAGAAAATCCAGAGACACTGGTAACATTGGGCACACAAGACACAGGACGAAGACAATCCAGGGACACTGGTAACATTGGGCACACAAGACACAGGACGAAGAAAATCCAGAGACACTGGTAACATTGGGCACACAAGACACAGGACGAAGACAATCTAGAGAAATTGGTAACATTGGGCAGACAACACACAGAACGAAGACAATCCAGACACTGGTAACATTGGGCACACAAGACACAGGACGAAGACAATACAGAGACACTGGTAACATTGGGCACACAAGACACAGGACGAAGACAATCCAGAGACACTGGTAACATTGGGCACACAAGACACAGGACGAAGACAATCCAGAGATACTGGTAACATTGGGCACACAAGACACAGGACGATGACAATCCAGAGGCACTGGTAACATTGGGCACACAAGACACAGGACGAAGGGAAAAAAAGATGAGCTACACGAACCACACCAGAAAACTGGTGATTGAACCCAAGTGCTCGCGACGGGTAAGCAGTTCCTGCTTCTTATATGACACCCGCCAAGTGTAAAGTCAACATATATAGTCGAATGCGTGCTTTAACTGTAACTGTAATACATTATGCAAAATATTCCGACGTTATTACTTAATTACATTTTGGCCTGGATCAGACATGTAAAGTAATATTGAATTTAATTAGATTAGTTGTATTTGATGTTACATAATGTTTGAAGTTTAACGTGTATGATTTATCTGGAGAGTTTATCAACAAATAAAACATATCATAGCATGTTATTATCTGGCGTATAGAACTGAGTGCACGTTAATTACTTCTCTTACTACTAGACGTATCTCTGTATCAACGAGAATCAAATTTTTTCAAGAGATAAATTTGTATTTGTTTCCAGTGGTCTGTGATAACGCTGTATTTAAAGATTATTACGCATAACGGACTGCAATTTTGTTTGAGAAACTGCATTTTAATCTCAAAGCATATTTGTTTGTGTTATTAACGGAAAATATTATTAAAAGCTATAATATTAGTTTAGATACCATAGGCATTTAATATCAAGAAAAAGTGGTAGTGTTTTACGTTAATAACACAAAAATGTTTTGATTTTCTCAATCCAAATTGCAGTCCGTTATTAGTGAATATAAAACAGTAAATAACATGTGTACGATACGAAGTGCACGAATTAAACTTTTAAAAGTGGTAATGTTTTACGTTAAAAGCACAAACAAATGTTTTGAGGCTAAGATGCAGTTTCTCAAACCAAATTGCTGTCAGTTGTATGTTTCTTTTACATTGCGATAATTCTGTAGCAAAAATTTTATTTATACAGCGGTGGAAACGTACGTCATAGACAAGGTTAGGGACACACAAATAATGCCTGAGACTTCGAACAACTGAAAGAAAGAAATATATCTTAAACTTTTACTATGTAGCGCATTAAATTTATAAAGTCTATATATACATTATGTATTGTGCATTGTATTGTCTGCCTCTTACAACAGTGTATACTGTCAGAGTGTAATAAAAGTCAGTCAAATATACTCTCATTACCTCTGGAAACACAAAATAACGTCGACGGTTAATGTTCTTTTAAACATTATAATGCGTCAAATAGTAGAATAAAGATCGATTTCCTTCACCTGCAGTTGAATGAAATCTCCGCCATTGTCGTTTTTACCGTACCCATGTATATGACTTATTTTTTGCTACCGGGTATTATTATGACACATATAGCGTACATTATTGACAATAATTATCACAATTAGAGTTGTAATTGTATCTACACCAGAAATCAATTTTCAAAACACTCGGCTATTGGTTAACATTTTATTGATGAAATTCTTTTTAATAAAAAACAAAAACAAAAAACAACATCAATGAATTGACTATATATAGAAAAAACACAACCCAGGTTTGACATGTTTTTCGCAAGTAGATGTTCGCTCCAAGTTTTTCCCTTATTGTATATTGTATAGAAACTGGCTGTTGGTCTATGTTTGAATAATATGTAAATATGTACTATGGAAACTGTTTTATACTTGATCGACTGAAATATACCTATCAGATAGAGATACATTAGCAGCCATTATAGAGGACATTCGTTTGGTTTTTAATGAAGAACAGCAGTCTAAAGTGTAGAACATAAAAAGCTTTCCATTATGTTATTGAGATTTTAACATTTAACTTTAAAAATAACCGATGTTGATTCACACTAATGGTATAGTCTGTGTGATCACACTATTTCAGAGATCATCATTGACTGTATATAACATAGGGTTATAGTTATGGTATTTAACGCCACTTTCAACAATATTGCAGTTATATCGTGGTGGTCAGTTTTATTGGTGGAGGAAACTGGAGTACCCAGAGAAATCCACAGACACTGACAAACTTTATCACATAATCTTGTATCGAGTACACATCGCCATGAGTTATATAATACATAAATAAGACATCATGAGATAGGCTTGGTAAAATATCTAGTACGAAAGGGTCTTATCGGCTGTGTGGAGCAATCTGCATAATGATAACTGTTTATATTTACACAACCATGGGTCGTCAACCGAAAATCTCTTCGCATAGACTGTCTTTTAGCCCCGTTCTCATGACCAAATTTACACATGTGTAAATTATTTTGCATATATGTAAATTTACACACGGGTGCAAATTCGTCCATGTGAACGCATTTACTCACGTATGTAAATTTACACCATATGTAAATTTACACTTGGTAGGGACCAAGTGCAAATTAATTTTTACACACGTGCAAATGTATTTGGGTGAGTATTTCTGTAAATTGATTTCCATGTGAACGGATAGCAAAATTTACACACTCCTAATTTTCGACAATTAATGTCATAATTCCGCTTGGATTAACGCATGCAACGTATTTAACCTTAACATATTGATTGGCTACACTTGTAACAGTATTTGGTCAGTTATTAAAATGCCGCTAAAGAGAAAAGCTGGTAAAAAACGGGGTGCTGCATGGTCTGATGATGAGACTAGACTTCGGGAACAGAGTACTTGTTTCTCCTTTATGAAAAATTTCGGAGTTCACGAATACACGTGCATCGTGAACACGTCCCGGCCACCCTATATTAATGTCTCGGAAAGTGTACTTGTTATCACAAACACCTTGAATGATAAGTGAATAGTAGCCTTTTCTATTTAAATAGTCACCGTGTGATTCGGATGGAGCGAATATTGGTATATGGGTACCATCGATTGCACCTCCACAGTTCGGGAATCCCCAAGATTCTTCATAACCTCTTACGACATTTTTCAACTCGTCTCCAGTCGGAAACTTAACATATACATTTAACAGATCTTCATATATGGCTTTGCATACTTTATGAACTATACTGCAAACCGTCGACTTTCCCACTCCAAATAAATTGCCGATTGTTCTGTATTCTGCTGAAGAGGCAAGCCAATACAAAGTTATAGCAACCTGTTTTTGAACATCTACTACGTCTCTCACTGCGTGGTCACTTGGCGCTAGACTTGCTTCCAGATCTCGACACAACGATGCAAAGGTTTCTGTCTTCATTCGAAAGTTTTCAATCCACTGGTCATCGTCAAATGTCTCAAGAACAATATGGTCAAACCAGTCCTAGAACGTTCTTTTTTCCATGTCCTTTTTTCATGACCCAGACCCGCTCCCACAAAGTATGGAAACAATCTCCTTCTTTGGCATCGATAACGAACGAAAGCGTCCATGTTTCACCATCAGATGTGTAGATATAAAACAAATCATATGAACGCTTAGTAAATTAACTTTCACACACTTGAGTAAATCTCAGGTAAATTTACACATGTGCAAATTTGCTCACGTATGTAAATTTTTGTCATGAGAACGGGGCTTTAATTTCGACAGAAGCACCGAATAAAGCACAGCGTGAATGTAGTGAACGCGATGTTTCTTCTGGACATAAGGCATGATCACGACATTAAATACATCTTGTAACCTTGCGGAAGTATAATGGCGATGACCATAGCTTCTTTATAGTCAAGAATAAAGCTTAAATATGATCCATCGCATTCACTGAACTACAACTCTGGATAGATAAAGCATAAACACTATATCAATGTTGTAAAAAAAAATTGACCAATTTATATTTTTAACAAGAATCTTATAGTAATTGTGAAAGAAATGATTGCATACAAAAAGATTTCTTCGTTTTATTGCAGGATGATAATTTGGATAGACTATTGGAACATCATTCGAGCTTTATATATTTACTATGTAGGGGCTATTCAGATACACAAAAGCAGCAGTACAAACAGAACGAAAGCTCGAACACACCAAACTGCTACAAACCAAACATGTATGAAACCAGGTGCTCGGGCGTGCAAGTATTTTGCTCCACCAATGCCAACCGTCATGTAATGTATAAACGACACGACCATCATGTCCACATTACATACAGTATAATATCAACGAAATCTGGAATAATATTTCTTAATTACAGATAGCTTATGTTATGCTAACACAACTGCTTTCATTGCATAAAGTGAAGACATAAAATACAACATTTTAAATCAGATATGTATATATACATGTGGGTGTAACCTGGCATCAACAACGTTTGTTTCGTGAAACGTCGTGAATTATTTGGCCGAAAATGTAAGAATTTATGCTACAGGAGCGTACTTGGTAGAAGAGGGGTATGTGGACTACTTTAGATCACAAGGGAGTCCATGATAGTCCACGGTACAGGGCTAGGGGCGCGGTCGTTCCGTAAGCTAACGAGAATCAAAATTAGAGGGCCTAAATGGTTATAATAAAGACGTGGATATCTAATTTAGTATACGCGACATGTTTCAAGAATAACCTTCATTATGCACGCTCATATTCAAACGATTGGAAGCCGAGTAGTTTAGGTCTTTGGGAGCACGAATACCAAAGGGCATAAACAGGATAGCTAAAGTGGCTAATGTTACCTGTTCCTAAGGGCATAAACATGATAGCTAAGGTGGCTAATGTTACCCGTTACTAAGGGCATAAACAGGATAGCTAAAGTGACTAATGTTACCTGTTACTAAGGGCATAAACAGGATAGCTAAAGTGACTAATGTTACCTGTTACTAAGGGCATAAACAGGATAGCTAAAGTGACTAATGTTACCTGTTACTAAGGGCATAAACATGATAGCTAAGGTGGCTAATGTTACCCGTTACTAAGGGCATAAACAGGATAGCTAAAGTGACTAATGTTACCTGTTACTAAGGGCATAAACAGGATAGCTAAAGTGACTAATGTTACCTGTTACTAAGGGCATAAACAGGATAGCTAAAGTGACTAATGTTACCTGTTACTAAGGGCATAAACAGGATAGCTAAAGTGACTAATGTTACCTGTTACTAAGGGCATAAACAGGATAGCTAAAGTGACTAATGTTACCTGTTACTAAGGGCATAAACAGGATAGCTAAAGTGACTAATGTTACCTGTTACTAAGGGCATAAACAGGATAGCTAAAGTGGCTAATGTTACCTGTTACTAAGGACATAAACAGGATAGCTAAAGTGGCTAATGTTACCTGTTACTAAGGGCATAAACAGGATAGCTAAAGTGGCTAATGTTACCTGTTACTAAGGACATAAACAGGATAGCTAAAGTGACTAATGTTACCTGTTACTAAGGGCATAAACAGGATAGCTAAAGTGACTAATGTTACCTGTTACTAAGGGCATAAACAGGATAGCTAAAGTGGCTAATGTTACCTGTTACTAAGGGCATAAACAGGATAGCTAAAGTGACTAATGTTACCTGTTACTAAGGGCATAAACAGGATAGCTAAAGTGACTAATGTTACCTGTTACTAAGGGCATAAACAGGATAGCTAAAGTGGCTAATGTTACCTGTTACTAAGGGCATAAACAGGATAGCTAAAGTGACTAATGTTACCTGTTACTAAGGGCATAAACAGGATAGCTAAAGTGGCTAATGTTACCTGTTACTAAGGGCATAAACAGGATAGCTAAAGTGACTAATGTTACCTGTTACTAAGGGCATAAACAGGATAGCTAAAGTGGCTAATGTTACCTGTTACTAAGGGCATAAACAGGATAGCTAAAGTGGCTAATGTTACCTGTTACTAAGGGCATAAACAGGATAGATAAAGTGGCTAATGTTACCTGTTACTAAGGACATACACAGGATAGCTAAAGTGGCTAATGTTACCTGTTACTAAGGGCATAAACAGGATAGATAAAGTGGCTAATGTTACCTGTTACTAAGGACATACACAGGATAGCTAAAGTGGCTAATGTTACCTGTTACTAAGGGCATAAACAGGATAGCTAAAGTGGCTAATGTTACCTGTTCATAAGGACATACACAGGATAGCTAAAGTGGCTAATGTTACCTGTTCATAAGGACATACACAGGATAGCTCAAGTGGCTAATGTTACCTGTTCATAAGGACATACACAGGATAGCTAAAGTGGCTAATGCTACCTGTTCATAAGGACATACACAGGATAGCTAAAGTGGCTAATGTTACCTGTTCATAAGGACATACACAGGATAGCTAAAGTGGCTAATGTTACCTGTTACTAAGGGCATAAACAGGATAGCTAAAGTGGCTAATGTTACCTGTTCATAAGGACATACACAGGATAGCTAAAGTGGCTAATGTTACCTGTTCATAAGGACATACACAGGATAGCTCAAGTGGCTAATGTTACCTGTTCATAAGGACATACACAGGATAGCTAAAGTGGCTAATGTTACCTGTTCATAAGGACATACACAGGATAGCTAAAGTGGCTAATGTTACCTGTTCATAAGGACATACACAGGATAGCTAAAGTGGCTAATGTTACCTGTTCATAAGGACATACACAGGATAGCTAAAGTGGCTAATGTTACCTGTTCATAAGGACATACACAGGATAGCTAAAGTGGCTAATGTTACCTGTTACTAAGGGCATAAACAGGATAGCTAAAGTGGCTAATGTTACCTGTTCATAAGGACATACACAGGATAGCTAAAGTGGCTAATGTTACCTGTTCATAAGGACATACACAGGATAGCTAAAGTGGCTAATGTTACCTGTTCATAAGGACATACACAGGATAGCTAAAGTGGCTAATGTTACCTGTTACTAAGGGCATAAACAGGATAGCTAAAGTGGCTAATGTTACCTGTTCATAAGGACATACACAGGATAGCTAAAGTGGCTAATGTTACCTGTTCATAAGGACATACACAGGATAGCTAAAGTGGCTAATGTTACCTGTTCATAAGGACATACACAGGATAGCTAAAGTGGCTAATGTTACCTGTTACTAAGGGCATAAACAGGATAGCTAAAGTGGCTAATGTTACCTGTTCATAAGGACATACACAGGATAGCTAAAGTGGCTAATGTTACCTGTTCATAAAGACATACACAGGATAGCTAAAGTGGCTAATGTTACCTGTTCATAAGGACATACACAGGATAGCTAAAGTGGCTAATGTTACCTGTTACTAAGGGCATAAACAGGATAGCTAAAATGGCTAATGTTACCTGTTACTAAGGGCATAAACAGGATAGCTAAAGTGGCTAATGTTACCTGTTACTAAGGGCATAAACAGGATAGCTAAAGTGGCTAATGTTACCTGTTACTAAGGGCATAAACAGGATAGCTAAAGTGGCTAATGTTACCTGTTACTAAGGGCATAAACAGGATAGCTAAAGTGGCTAATGTTACCTGTTACTAAGGGCATAAACAGGATAGCTAAAGTGGCTAATGTTACCTGTTACTAAGGGCATAAACAGGATATATAAAGTGGCTAATATTACCTGTTACTAAGGGCACAAACAGGATAGCTAAGGTGGCTAATGTTACCTGTTACTAAGGGCATAAACAGGATAGCTAAAGTGGCTAATGTTACCTGTTACTAAGGGCATAAACAGGATAGCTAAAGTGGCTAATGTTACCTGTTACAAAATGCATAAACAGGATAGCTAAAGTGGCTAATGTTACCTGTTACTAAGGGCATAAACAGGATAGCTAAAGTGACTAATGTTACATGTTACTAAGGGCATAAACAGGATAGCTAAAGTGACTAATGTTACATGTTACTAAGGGCATAAACAGGATAGCTAAAGTGGCTAATGTTACCTGTT